>JASEVX010000006.1:67980749-68669183 GCA_031761405.1 Serripes groenlandicus
TTGGGACTTTATAATCAGGATCTTTTCTTCCTTCAGATCCGTTTGCATGAGGTAAGAGCCTAATCTGCTAGTTGGCTCTTGCTTATAAGGTCCCACTAGAGGATATTCTTTCAGAGGCAGTCAACCTTCTCCTTCTTTTATCTACACTCTTTGTCATCTCAGGAATACCATAAATGTGTTCTTCACAGGGCCACTTGACTGCATCCATGCAAGCAAGCTTGACTCCTATCTTATCTGTGTATCTTGCGTGCCTCAAAGTATTTCTTCTGTGATAGCAGAGCTTAATTTTTTTTTATAAAAATTTTTTTTACTGAGAAAACCTTTATTTTGAGCAATTTCTTCATTCCTGACAATATTTTCAAAATGTATTAGTTTCAAAAGTAAGGCCATATGTATCAGAAGTAATTATTGAATAAAATTGAAAATATTATGGCAAAAGGAGAAATTTCTCATTATGATCAAGTTCTCCCTTTTCATTAATGTTTCGAAAGTCTTCTGCTGCAGATATGACTGCATGTGGGAAAAGATTAAAGGTTAAATGACAGAAAAGGTTTCTCTCTATCTATCCATAGGTTATGAAGTCAGCTACGGGGACAATCTTCACATCCCACTGAGAGACAATCTGTTTGATGGAGTCGTATCAATAGGTGTCATACATCATTTCTGCTCCATGGAACGAAGAATCGAGGCCATCAACGAATTAAGTCGCATCATAAAACCTGGTGGAAAGGTCATGCTCTATGTATGGGCATATGAACAAAAATATCGAAAGGTGAGTTCAAATTTTTAACCAAAAAGTCATCAGTATAAAAAGGCGTCTATATGACGGAAAGGGTTAAAAACAAAGTTGAAAGCTAGTTATTAGAACGGTGAAGATGTTATCTTATCTAAATCAGACCTTAACTTGCTGCAAACCACGTTTATAGATCTAATTGGTATTTTTTTGCAAGTTGCTCAAATCTCTCTACAATCAGTTGACTTTAGGAAACATTGTTGGGAACATTGATTTTTGATACGCCGCCGGAGGCGGTGGTATATTGGCATCATCTTCTCCGTCTGTCCGTCCGTCCGTACGTCCATTTCTTGTGAACGCAACTCCTCCTACGTTTCTGACCGTATCTTTTCAAAACTTGGTCAATGTCATGACTATAATGGGTAGATGTGCATGAAGCGGCGATTTTCCGGTTCATTGATATTTGCAAGATTTATGTCCCTTGTAACTTAGTCTCTGTAGCTGATTGATATTGCAGCCTTGTGAACGCAACTCCTCCTATGTTTCTGACCGAATCTTTTCAAAACTTGGTCAATGTCATGACTATAATGGGTAGATGTGCATGAAGCGGGGATTTTCCGGTTCATTGATTTTTGCAAGATTTATGTCCCTTGTAACTTAGTCTCTGTAGCTGATTGATATTGCAGCCTTGTGAACGCAACTCTTCCTATGTTTCTGACCGAATCTTTTCAAAACTTGGTCAATGTCATAACTATAATGTGTAGATGTGCATGAAGCGGCGATTTTCCGGTTCATGGATATTTGCAAGATTTATGTCCCTTGTAACTTAGTCTCTGTAGCTGATTGCTATTGCAGCCTTGTGAACGCAACTCCTCCTATGTTTCTGACCGAATCTTTAATGGGTAGATGTGCATGAAGCGGCGATTTTCTGGTTCATTGATATTTGCAAGATTTATGTCCCTTGTAACTTAGTCTCTGTAGCTGTTTGATATTGCAGCCTTGTGAACGCAACTCCTCCTATGTTTCTGACCGAATCTTTTCAAACTTGGTCAATGTCATGACTATAATGGGTAGATGTGCATGAAGCGGCGATTTTCTGGTTCATCGATTTTTGCAAGATTTATGTCCCTTGTAACTTAGTCTCTGTAGCTAATTGATATTGCAGCCTTGTGAACGCAACTCTTCCTATGTTTCTGACCGAATCTTTTCAAAACTTGGTCAATTTCATAACTATAATGGGTAGATGTGCATGAAGCGGCAATTTTCCGGTTCATTGATTTTTGCAAGATTTATGTCCCTTGTAACTTAGTCTCTGTAGTTGTTTGATATTGTTGCTTGTGAACGCAACTCCTCCTATGTTTCTGACTGAATCTTTTCAAAACATGGTCAATATAATGGTTAGATGTGCATGACGCGGCAATTTTCCGGTTCAGCGATTTTTGCAATAGTTATGCCTTTCGAAATTTGGTCTCTATAGCATATTAACTTGAGAATGCAACTCAAGTTTCCAAACAGGTAGAAGTGCATAAAGCAGGGATTATCCGGTAGAGTGATTTTTGCAAGAGTTATGCTCAGAAGGAAAAAAGGATACATATCGACACTGCCATTTGACCTACTTTCATATCGGAAACCTCTATATGGTTCTATCTCTGTTTATATGTATCCTATTTTCTTCCTGACTGAAATAATTTGTTGAATGGGACATTAAGCTCCAACAATCCAATCCAATACTTTGTTTGCTGTTTCTTTTCCATTAAATGATTGTTTTAATGGTAGTTTTGTGATTTTTATGCCCCCACGGAATCTCCGATTCGGGGGGCATATAGTTTTTGGTCTGTCTGTTGGTCTGTCTGTTGGTCTGTCTGTCTGCACAAAAAAAACTTTAACCTTGGCCATTACTTTTGAACCATAACAGGTACGGCTACCATATTTCACACGTGTATTCCTTGTGACATGACCTTTCTGTCAGTACCAACATTTTTGACCTTGCGACCTTGACCTTTGACCTAGATGTTGCCATTCTCGAAAAAAAACTTTAACCTTGGCCATTACTTTTGAACCATAACAGGTACGGCTACCATATTTCACATGTGTATTCCTTGTGACATGACCTTTCTGTCAGTACCAACATTTTTGACCTTGCGACCTTGACATTTGACCTAGATGTTGCCATTCTCGAAAAAAACTTTAACCTTGGCCATTACTTTTGAACCATAACAGGTACGGCTACCATATTTCACATGTGTATTCCTTGTGACATGACCTTTCTGTCAGTACCAACATTTTTGACCTTGCGACCTTGACCTTTGACCTAGATGTAGTTTTTGGCCTGTCTGCACGAAAAAAACTTTAACCTTGGCCATTACTTTTGAACCATAACAGATACGGCTACCATATTTCACACGTGTTTTCCTTGTGACATGACCTTTCTGTCAGTACCAACATTTTTGACCTTGCGACCTTGACCTTTGACCTAGATGTTGCCATTCTCGAAAAAAACTTTAACCTTGGCCATTTCTTTTGAACCATAACAGGTAAGGCTACCATATTTCACATGTGTATACCTTGTGACATGACCTTTCTGTCAGTACCAACATTTTTCACCTTGCGACCTCGACCTTTGACCTAGATGTTGCCATTCTCGAAAAAAACCTTAACCTTGACCACTTCTTTTGAACCATAACAGGTACGGCTACCATATTTCACATGTGTATTCCTTCTGACATGACCTTTCTGTCAGTACCAACATTTTTGACCTGGCGACCTTGACCTTTGACCTAGATGCCATTGGGGGGCATCAGTGTTTCACAAACACATCTTGTTTTTCATGAAATTACCATTTTTCGGTTCGGCCATTTTGATAGAGATTCCAATGGTAGTCTTGTGATACATGTTAAAAGCAATAATTAAAAGGACCAATCTTGATCTTTATATTTTGTGGCGGTGTATATTTTGGCGGCACTGGCACTCTTGTTTTCTTTTCTTTTTAACCCTTTCCCTCATACGGCAATTCTGCAGCAGACGACTTTGAACATGTTTTGTCAAAAGATGGAAAATCTCTATAATTGAAAGGATAACCTATGACAAAAAGTGGAAAACATTGTGGCAAAAGGAGAAATTGCACGTTTTGTGCAATTTCTTCTTTTGTCACTATGTTTGCAAAAAGCCGTCTGCTGCAGAGGCGTCAGAAAGCGTCTATATGAGGGAAAGGGTTAAACTACATTATACCATGAAATGTCGAAGTTGGTATGGGGGATATAGTATCCATCCATACTTTCCCAACAATTTTGTTTACATTGTTTCATTATGATACTAAACACATACAATTTCTCACATCTTTCATTTCTGCACCACATCGTTGTAAACAGAAAATAACAAAATGCATTTTAGGTTACCATTGAATCATTTAGCTTATATGATTTGATTTTGAGTCCTTAACATTATTTTATTAGAAAAAGAGTAGTAACCTGTAATATCTGATATATGAATAATTTACTATACCCCCGCAAACGTAGTTTGAAGGGGGGTATACTGGAATCAGCCTGTCGTTCGGTCGGTCTGTCCGCAAAATCTGTTCCGTTGTACTTCTACTTCGGTTTCTACCTGATTTACTTGATACTTGGCATAGATGTTAATCAGGAGTAGTAGATGTGCAAGACGCAAATTTCATGTCCCTGTGACCTTCACCTTGACCTCTGACCTTGAAATAGGAATTGTTTTTTAGCTCACCTGTGCACGAAGTGCTCAAGGTGAGTTATTGTGATGGCCTTTTGTCCGGCGTCTGTCATCCGTCGTCCATTGTGCGTCGTCCATCGTCCCGTCGTCCGTCAACTTTTTCTCCTCAGTAACCAGTGGGTCAATTGGGATGAAACTTCACAGGAAGCATCCTCACATTGACCTCACCAGAATTCCTTCAAATTTTTGGGATCCATGCAGAATTCTGGTTTCCATGGCAACGAAATGTAAAAAACTTTAAAAATCTTCTTCTCCAAAACTTGTTGGCAGATTTTCAAATAATTTCAATAAATCTAAATGTTAATCAGGAGTAGTAGATGTGCAAGTTAAAACTTAAAAAATCTTCTCCTGAAAGTGTCGAGGCCGATTTTCAAATACTTTTGTAGAAATGTTCCTTAGGTGATCTTCTACTCTGAAAGTGTCAGGCCGATTTTCAAATAATTTTGTAGAAATGTTCCTTAGGTGACCCTCTATCAGATTCCTTAAAACCATGTTGATTAGTCGAAAAACATGGCCGCCACAGGACGGGGCTATTTTGCCTTATATGGCTTTAGTGAAAACTTAAAAAATCTTCTCCTCCGAAAGTGTTTAGCCGATTTTCAAATATTTTTGTAGAAATATTGCTAGGGTGACCCTCTATCAGATTTCTTCAAGCCATATTGATTGGTCAAAAACTATGGCCGCCAGGGGGCGGGGCTTATATGGCTAAAGTGAAGAAAAAAAAAATCATGATGGCCCTCTTGTTGTTAAAATCTAATCTGTTGTACTCCTCCTTCAGTTTCAACCTGATTTACTTCATACTTGGCATAAATGTTAATCAGGAGTAGTAGATGTGCAAGACGCAAATTTCATGTCCCTGTGACCTTCACCTTGACCTCTGACCTTGAAATAGGAATTTTTATGCCCCCGGAATCACCGATTCGGTGGGCATCTAGTTTTTGGCCTGTCTGTCTCTTTGTCTGTCTGTCGAATTTTTTTTTAACCTTGACCACCCCTTTTGAACCATAACAGGTACGGCTACCATATTTCACATGTGTATTCCTTGTGACATGACCTTTCTGTCAGTACTAAAATGTTTGACCTTGCGACCTTGACCTTTGACCTAGATGTTGCTGTCTGTCGAATTTTTTTTTAACCTTGACCACTTCTTTTGAACCATAACAGGTACGGCTACCATATTTTACATGTGTATTCCTTGATACTTGGCATAAATGTTAATCAGGAGTAGTAGATGTGCAAGACGCAAATTTCATGTCCCTGTGACCTTCACCTCTGACCTTGAAATAGGATTTTTTTTTGTTAAAATCTAATCTGTTGTACTCCTTCTTCAGTTTCAACCTGATTTACTTCATACTTGGCATAAATGTTAATCAGGAGTAGTAGATGTGCAAGACGCAAATTTCATGTCCCTGTGACCTTCACCTCTGACCTTGAAATAGGATTTTTTTTCTTAAAATCTAATCTGGTGCGACATACTCCTCCTTCAATTTCAACCGGATTTACTTGAAACATGGCAAAATGGAGCCGTTTTGTGTGGCATCAGCCTGTCTGTCGGTCCAGATAAAAGGAGCAGTTTTGTGTTTAATATCATCTTAGTATTTCTTTTTGATACTGATATTCAAATTGTCTGAGTCAAAGATAATACTGTGAGATATAATATGTGTCAGGGGTTGGGGCGGAGGTATTAATCACCTTTAGTGATAGTTCTAGTTGCAACAATTTTGTTCACTGTATTCCTCTTTTTCTTCATGTATGGTGAGTTTCCATACTTTTAACTACCAGTAAGTGTTTTCAAAGTCACTGCAGATTTGTTGTATGTGTGAGAGTATTATTTTTTGTAAAATTTCATTTCAGTTTGACAGTCAGGATGTACTTATTCCTTGGCATGATGGATCTTGGAACAACAAAAGACATGGTTTGTATTTCCATCTTTGATTTTTAACCCTTTCCCTCATACAACATATCTGCAGCAGACGACTTTGAAAATTACCTGGGGCGAAAAATATGGAAAATCTCTATGTATAAAGGTAAAGTTTTCGAAATAGGGTTGAAAATAGTGTGGCAAACGGAGAAATTGTTCATCATGATTTCAATATTTTTGAATACATGTCTTGAAAGTTGTCTACTTCATATTTGTTGTATGTGGGAAAGGGTTAACTCTTTATACTTTGTTTCTGAACGTATTTATGTATCTGCCCATGTAATGGGGGGGGGGGGGGGGGGGGGAGATATATTGTTTTACTTGTGTTGTCTGTCTGTCACAAATTGTGTCCTTCCATAACTTTTGAACAGTTCAAATGATTTTGAAATAACTTGCCACATATGTTAACCTTTTTCCGACAATGTGCAGAGCTCATGTTTCTACCAGCTCAGTTGAAAGTCAAGTTCACACTAGAGGTCAAAGGTCATATGACTGTCTTTCTAGTTTGCTCAATATCTATTGTACACATAAAGGATTTTGAAATAAATCGCCACAAATGTTCACCATAATGAGATGATGTTCCCCACTCCATAATATTTGAGCTGCTTGGAGGATTTTAAAATAACTTGCCACAAATGTTAACCATATTGAGATGATATGCTCCATTCCCATAGTATTTTAACCCTTTCCCTCATATAGACGCTTTCTGACGCCTCTGCAGCAGACAGCTTTTTGAAAACATAGTGACAAAAAAAGAAATTGCTCAAAACGAGCAATTTCTCCTTTTGCCACAATGTTTTTCCACTTTTAGTCATAGGTTATCCATTCAATTATAGAGATTTTCTATTTTTTGTCAAAGTATGTTTAAAGTCGTCTGCCGCAGAATTGTCGTATGAGGGAAAGGGTTAACTGCTTGGAGGATTTTAAATTAACTTGCCACAAATGTTAACCATATTGAGATGATGTACAGAGTTCATGTTTTTCGCCAGATCATCTATTTGACTATATTTTGTTTTTGCTCCATACCTCTTGAATCCCTTGAGTATTTTGAAATAACACACCACAATTGGTCACCATGTTTGGAAGATGTGCAGAGCTCATGTTTATGCCAGCTCAGTTGAAGGTCAAGGTCACATTTGGAGGCCAAAGGTCATATGATTATGTTTTGTGTCTATTCTATATCTAGGGATTTTGAAATAACTCGCCACAAATATTCACCATATTTAGATAAGATGGTGAGCAGAGCACATGATTGTTTCTGCGATACTCATTTAATCGAAAATATTGTATCCGTATTGAAATTACTGACAAACTCAACCTTCTAGTTTTAGTTTAGTGAACAATGCTTTCAAAAAGTTAAAGGATTAAATACCATTTCCTTCCCCGATTTATATGTCTTTTTGCTGTAATACATATATTTTCAAATCATCTAGTGAAAAAAAGAAATTGATCAAAGCAAGCTATTTTCATTTTCCTGCAATGTTATTAACTCCTCAGCCTATGTTACTTGAATATATTTTTAACCAATGTTTATATAAAGCAGATGAATTTTGGTGACACAGCTGATTAAATTAGTTAATCTTAAACAGTTGGTAAGATTTTTCTGAAGCTTCACTGTCTATCATTTTTACACACTACATAATTAACACCTAGATGGAGCTTTAGAGATCATGCGAATCAAGAGAACCTACACAAATATACTTAAAAAATATTAAAATTAAGCGCATATCATATCGACTGAAGGGTGACCACTTTATTTGATACATGTGTTTGAATGCTACATATTTAGCTCACAGGAGCACAAAGTGCTCAAGGTGAGTTATTGTGATCGCCTTTTTGTCTGGCGTTCATCGTTCGACGTCAACATTTTGCACCTAATCATCATGAAAGTTTACCAGAACATACATCTCCATCAAATCTAGGCCAAGTTCGAAACTGGGTCATGTGGGGTCACAAACTATGTCACTAGATCAAATAAATGAAAATCTTGTGAACACTCTGGAAGCCGCATTTTAAACTTGAGCATGTTGAAACTTTGTCAGAATGTTTGTCTAGTGATATCTAGGCCAATTTCAAATATAGGTCATGTTTGGTAGAAAATTAGGTTGGCCTAGAAACTAGGTCACTAGGCCAAATTGAAGGGAAATCTTGTTAACACTGTAGAAGCAGCATCAAAATTTGGTCAGAATGTTTATCTTAATGATATGTTCGGATTTTGGGTTATGCCGGGTCAGAAACTAGGTCACAATGCCAAATTGTAGGAAACTCTTGTAAACACTCTGGAGGCTGCATTTTTTGCTTCAGGAGCTTGAAATATTTTCAGAATGTTTGTCTGAATGATATCTAGATCAAGTTCGAAACTGGGCCATATTGGGTCAGAAACTAGGTCACTGGGCCAAATTGAAGGAAAATCTTGTTAACACTTTGGATGGTGCATTTTTAACTTGAGCATGTTGAAACTTTATAAGAATGGTTGTCTTGATGATATGTAGGTCAAGGTCGAACAGCCGCTTACAATTTTGGCAGAATGTTAGTCTTAATAATATCTAGGTCAAGTTTGAATATTGGTCATATTGGGTCAGAAACAAGGTCACTATGCCAAATTGAAGGGAAATCTTGTTAACACTGTAGAAGCCGCATTTTTGCTTCAGCAGCTTAGAATATAATCAGAATGTTTTTCTGAATTGTATCTAATTCAAGTTCGAATATGGGTCATTTTGGGTCAGAAACTAGGTCACTAGGCCAAATGGAAGGGAAATCTTGTTAACACCATGGATGCTGCATTTTTAATTTGAGCATGTCGAAACTTTATCAGAAAGTTTGTCTTGATGATATGTAGGCCAAGTTCAAATATTGGTCATGTCTGTTAAAAATTAGGTCACTCGGCCAAATTGAAGAACAACCTTGTTAACACTCTGGAAGCCCCATTTTTGGCTTGAACATGTTGAAACTTTGTCAAAATAGTTGTCTTCATGCTATCTAGGCTAAGTTAGAATATGGGTTAGGTCAGGTCAAAAACTAGGTCACTAGGCCATATTGTAGAGCAATCCTGTTAACACTATAGAGATTGGTTTTTGACTTGAGCAGCTTGAAATTTTGTCAGAAAGTTTGTCAAGATGACATTTCCATTGGCACTGAAAGAGTCTTAAATAGCCCATTCTCAGGTAAGAGATTCCAGGGCCTCATGGCCCTCTTGTTTCATTAAATGTTAGTAGCAGACGAAATAACCAATTAGGTGAAAGATTCAGTATAATGTTTTTCCTCCTATCCTATTTTTCAGGTTCAACATCATCCAGACATTCTAGTACTGGGGGTTTATCTAGTACAAGCTCGGTCAGTGAAGATGACAGCCTAGATTTCTCAAAAGAAGATGCTGATGCTTTTTCCAATAATTCCTCGGGCCTCCAACGAAAAAACTCTGTAAGTTTGGATGACCTGACAACTCTAACAGATCTCGGTAATTTCAAAGCCAGTTATTATTCCCTTGATTTCAATGGAAGTCCTGCTAGGTCATCCAAACTATGTAGCAGTTTTGAATCTAAAGGCAGCGAAAATGCTATTGTGAACGAGTGTCGGAAACTCGAAGAATCAATGAGAGCCTTGTCCGCTAATAATCTGGATGAACTAAGAACTAAATCCTCCTTACAGAGAAAAGAGTTGACAAAGACTGGTGTTGCACATCTCTCTCTTGAGAGCCTAGAATTAGGCAAGAATGATCAATCCAATGATAACTATTTACATAATGATGAAAATAACATCACTTTCCTTGAGGAAGAAATACTTGAAGCAGAAATACTTAGCTTTCCACATGGTGTAAAATACTTGGACATTGATAAGCCCCATACACGAGGTCGTCTAGGAAGAAAAAGATTGTCCAGGGACAGAAATAATCACACACCATGTGTAAAGATAAATCCATTCCTGAAACAAGACTCCTTTGATGCCTATACTTTTAACAATGTTGCTGTATCTAGCGATGATTCTGATAGTTTGGAAGATATAATGGAGGTGGAATCAGAAAATACTCAAGATGAAGCCTTTATCAAGTTTAAACCAGAAGGTCATGATCAGACTAATGGAAAAAATATTGCCAAAGGAGATTCATTTTTTGGTTCTCTGAAGAGTAAACTTCTAAGACTATTTGAGGAGAATGGTGATAAAAGGGCGACAACAGAAAGCAAGAAACTGTCTACAAGTCTTTCGAAAAACAAAACTGATTTTACCGAGTTAACTCATGAACAGTTGAGTCTAGCTGACAAATTGAATTTCCAGGTACGAGAATTTCCACAAAGCAGCTGTCCAGATATACATAGCAGACAATTTTTTGACAATGGTTACCAGAAAAGGTCATCTGATGCTGACTTTGTTCAACAGTGGCATAGAAACGCTGATATGGTTCATCAAAATTATCACAATTCAACAGATTCACGATCAACAGACTCATTTCTCAAACTTTGTGGAAAAACTGACAATACATATCTTAACAATGCTACCCATCCAGATCCTAGCAAGCTGTATAAACTGGGTCAGGAAAAAATGCATGAGAGTATGTTACAAAATCAAAAGTTGGAAACCCAAATAAGCGTGGAAGAAGTTATTTATGATAGTTTTATCAAAATTAATGTAAATAATGGTGCGCTGGAGACCAAGTCTCCTAATGGTGCCTTAGATTCCAATGCCAAAGCCACAGATGCCAGTATCTCATTTAATTACGAGAATAAAGATGGTAGTGACCAGGGAGGTCAAACTAACCAGAATATCAGCAACAAGTCCAAAGAATTCTACAACGATATTCAAAACGGTTGTCATAGATATGAACAATTTTGTAAAGAGGAGGATAAAAAGGATAGTGTAGATGAACAAAAGAGAGACATTCTAAAGGAAAATATGAAGAACATTCAGAACAACAGTCTTGACCTTGATAAGCTGGACAGAGAGAAAACTGTTGACTTCAGCACAGCAGATGTAATGAATGACTCTGGTATTTCAGAGAAAGATGATGGTATGAAAGGAAAGCTTTGTCGATATTATCATGTGTTCCGGGAAGGAGAGCTTGAAGCTTTGATATCTAGTCATGTTCCAAAACTAAAAGTGATAAAGGGTTTTTATGATCATGCCAATTGGTGTGTTGTGGCAGAAAAGTGTTGATCTCATTTTTGTTTTTTGAAGCATAACATCGAGGGGGATGGTTAAAAACTTGTGCCATGTCATCACTTGAAAACATGTTAGAACAGATCTAAAGAGTTACACCTTTTGGTTACATTTAAGTATTCTATAATTATGATCCATTCACGAAGTGCTCAAGGTGAGTTATTGTGATCGCCTTTTGACCGTCGTGTTGTGTATCGTGCATCCGTCAACATCTTCTCCTCAGTAACCAGGGGGTCAATTTGGATGAAACTTCACTGAAAGCATCCTCTCAATGATCTCACCAGAATTCCTTCAAATTTTGGAATCCATGCAGAATTCTGGTTTCCATGGCAATAAAATGAAAAAGACTTTCAAATAATTTTGTAGAAATGTTACTTGGATGACCCTCTATCAGATTCCTTCAAGCCATGTTGATTGGTTAAAAGCATGGTGGCCAGGGGGGCGGGGCTATTTTGCCTTATATGGCTATAGTGAAAACTTAAAAAATCTTCTCCTCCGAAAGCGTCAGGTCGATTTTCAAACAATATTGCAGAAATATTCCTGAAGTGACCTACTATCAGATTCCTTCAAGCCATGTTGATTGGTCTAAAAACTATGGCCACAGGGCGGGGCTATTTTGCCTTGTATGGCTATAGTGAAAACTTAAAAAAAAATCTTCTCCTCCGAAAGTGTCAGGCCGATTTTCAAAAATAATTATAGAAATGTTCCTAGGGTGACCCTCTATCAGATTCCTTCAAGTCATGTTGATTGGTCGAAAACTATGGCCACCAGTGGGCCGGGCTTATATGGCTAAAGTGGTAAAAAATAGAATCAGTTGAGCGATCCAGGGCCATCATGGTCATCATGGCCCTCTTGTTTTAATTTTATACATCTAGATATTTTAAATATATTTAAAATTTCTCTTCCCTATGACATTTAACATATATAACTATAAAAACACTCTTCGATGCAATATTTTGGCAATAGGCCTTGAGGCTTCTTCAGGGGTTTCACAAAAATCTTTACAGACTTTGTAATTCAATCTAACACAAGGAACATGGAGATCTTTGTGAAATCAGAAGAAGACTGACTTTTAGGTAAAAAAAAGGTGTGCAACCTTACAGGGTCACAAGCTTCTGATACTTTTTATGACAATAGGACCCTTTCTAGGCAAAAGAGCAAGACAGTTCTTACAAACCATATTTACCAAGATAAGATTGTACAATGTGCAGGCTAATCTTGATCAACATTGTTTGCAAATAGCATTCAGTCAATATCCATATTTGTGCCTCTAAAAGCATAAAATACAATGTAAACAGAAAACGGGAAACTGTTTGAGTAAAAAGAAGAATATATTTCTTTTCCCACATACAGACACTTTCTGACACCCCTGCAACTTTTGAAAATATTGAGGCAAAAGGTAAAATTGCTCATAAAGAGCAAATTCCCCATTTGCCACAATGTTTTCAACTCTATTTAATAATTGAACTCTCTTTTATGGATAATTTTAAAATTTTCGCCAGGATACTTTCGAAGTCCTCTGCTGCAGATTTGTTGTATGTGGGAATGTGCGGTTAAGGAAGCAGAATTCAAGAGAGACACAGTTCAAGTGAAAAGCTTTTAACCCTTTCCCTCATACGACAATTCTGCAGCAGACGACTTTGAACGTATTTTGTCAAAAAATAGAAAATCTCCATAATTGAATGGATAACCTATGACAAAAAGTGGAAAACATTGTGGCAAAAGGAGAAATTGCACGTTTTGTGCAATTTCTTCCTCTGTCACTATGTTTTCAAAAAGCCGTCTGCTGCAGAGGCGTCAGAAAGCGTCTATATGAGGGAAAGGGTTAACATGAAAATCAATAATGGCAAAATACCTCCTGCATTGACAAACAAGACCAATGCCCCCTTTTTAGATCACCTAGAGCCAAAGGCTCAAGGTGAGCTATTCTGATCACTTTTTGTCCGTCGTCTGTCGTCCGTCATTAACTTTTAGCTTTAAACATCATCTCCTCCTAAACAACAGGACCAATTTCATCCAAACTTCACAGGAATATTCCTTTGGTAATCCTCTTTCAAAAATGTTCAAAGATTTAAATTCCATTGAGAACTTTGGTTGCTGCAGCATCAGAAAGGGGGCAAAATGTCCAAACTTTAAAAAATCTTCTCCTCTGAATCTGCATGTCAGATTCCAATATAGTTTGGTAGAAATGTTCCTTGGGTGACCCTCTACAGAGATTGTTAAAGGCATACTGTTTGGTTGAAAAACATGGCATTCAGGAGGCATCAGAAAAGGGGCAAAATGTCAAAATTTGGAAATTCCATTTTTAGCTTGACTTTTGAAAAAACGAGAGCTATTGTCATGACCCTGGCGTCGTCTGGCGTGGTCGTCCGGTTAAGGTTTTTTGTTCAGCTCAGCTTTTTTTCTGTTTTCTATCAGTCGAGTGTCAGTGCCGTACGCGGTGCTCTTGTTTTAAGTTCTTGTCTGATATTTATAGGAATCCTCTACTTAATTTGTTCAAGCTGTATTGATTGGTTACAAAATAATAGCAACCTCGCGTCATCACAAAAGGGGTTAATTGAACTTTTAGCTACAATTGACAACTCCTACCATTCCACTCTACCAATTACAACGTTACTTCACAGGAATGTTCCTTTGATGGTCCTCTTTCAAAATTGTTCAAAGACTTACATTCTGTGTAGAACTTTTGTTGCTGCAGCATCAGAAACTGAGAAAAATAACCAAACTTTAAAAACCTCCATCTCCATAATCCATTTGTCAGATTCCAAGATAATTTGGCAGAAATGTTCTTTGGGTTTCTCTCTACAAAAACTGTTCAAGCCATCTTGATTTCGTTGACAAACAGGGCAGCAAAGCGGCATCAGAAAAGGTGCAAAATGACAAAACTTTATAATTCCATTCTTATTAAAGTTCTTGTTAGATTTCAAGATACAAATGGCTTTTACTGATAAACTATTTCTTTAACTGAGTGTCCACTCCTTGCAGTTTCATTTGAACTCCTGATCAAATTTTCACAGATATTTTCAGTTAAATATTTGCTTCTAATTAACTATCATTCAGGTGATCGATTTAGGGCCATCTTGACCCTCTTGTTATAATTAACCCTCTGGCCTAAAGCCTCATTTAACCCTTTTCCACACACAGACGCTTTCTGATGCCTCTGTATCAGATGAGTTTTGTAAACATTGTGTCAAAACAAGAAAGACAACTTTGAAACCATGTTGGCAAAGAAATTAATGTGAGTCAAAACTCAAATATGAGAAAAATCTACATAAATGATAGTTGAAATATTAGACTGACATGGCCCTTTTGTATAAATATAAAATTTTGTTTATTGTAAATTTCACTATGGTGCTGTCAGTTTTTTGTAAAATCTATATGTTTAGCTCACCTGAACACAAAGTATTCATGTTGAACTTTTAGGATCACTCAATGTCTGTGGTCTGTTGCCGTCCTCCATCAGCATTTTGCTTCATACAGTATTTCAGCCCTTAATCCTTTCAACAAATCTGCAGCAGATGGCTTTGAAAATATTTAGGCAAAAATACGTATAATCGCTATAAATACATGTGTAATTATTGAATATAGTTGATTATTTGGTGTTTTACTCTGCTTTAAACAATTGTTCACTTATATCATGGCATTTCCTGGGTAAATTACCAATACTACTGGTCCATTTATCGTGACACCAGCCAATCAGTGTAATGCAAACCCCACAACCCTGAGCGCAAAAGAGGGCAGCCATTACTATCGTTTTTAAAGTCTTCGGTATGACCCAGCCGGGGATCGAACCCACAACCTCCTGTTCCTGAGGCTGCATCTCTACCACTTCACCACCGAGGCGTTGAAAACATTGTGGTAAAAATAGAAATTGCTCATAATGACCAATTTCTCCTTTTTCCACAATATTTTCAAAAGTTGTCTGATGCAGATGTAAGTAGGAAAGAGTTAAGAAGCTGGCCCAATTTCCAAACAAATTTTATACAAATGTTTTCAAGATGGCTATTCACCAAAAAGTTTCTAAATATTTCACTCCGCTGCAACAGACGGCTGTAAAAATAAACAGTTAACCCTTTCCCTCATATGACAATTCTGCAGCAGACGACTTTGAACACATTTTGTCAAAACATAGAAAATCTCCATAATTGAATGGATAACCTATGACAAAATGTGAAAAACATTGAGGCAAAAGGAGAAATTGCACGTTTTGTGCAATTTCTTCTTTTGTCGCTATGTTTTCAAAAAGCTGTCTGCTGCAGAGGCGTCAGAAAGCAATTATATGAGGGAAAGGGTTAAAAGTTCTAAGGTGAACGATGCAGGGCCACCATGGCCCACTTGTTTTGATCAGGGTCTTTCAAATAGTTCTATTTGAAAGACCCTGTTTTGATCTAGAGACCTATTGCTCATTTAGTGTAACTAGTCCTCCCATTTATATTGTTTATAATGTTGTTGTTATCACCTGTTGTAGGTGGAGAGATTTTACGTTGTCAATTATTGAGATTTTTTTTTGTATGGTGTTTTACACCGTGTTCAACAATGTGTCAGTTGTATCATGGTGTTTCCTGCATAAGTTAAAAGTATTACTGGTCCATTTCTTCTGACACCACTGAGTTATTTGTAATGCTAACTAATCCCCACAATCCTGAGCGCCAAAGTGGGAAAGCCATAACTTCCTTATTTTTGAGGGAGCCACCTTCATCACTCGTTCACTAGCTGTCCAAAGTCATGGTAAGAGAGATTATGTCAAAACTACATGGAAATGTTAACCCTCAGGAAAACTTGCACCACCAGTTTTAATTTGATTGCCAAATAACACTAGAGAACTGGTTCCTATTTGCAGGTAATATATATTCAAAGGATTTTCTCATTCACAGTTTTTGGTGAAAAGGATTTGGATTTTATGATCAAGATCTGTAATAATTATTGTTAACCCTTTCCCTCATACGACAATTCTGCAGCAGACGACTTTGAACGTATTTTGTCAAAAAATAGAAAATCTCTATAATTGAATGGATAACCTATGACTAAAAGTGGAAAATATAGTGGCAAAAGGAGAAATTGCACGTTTTGTGCAATTTCTTCTTTTGTCACTATGTTTTCAAAAAGCCGTCTGCTGAAGAAGCGTCAGAACGCGTCTTTATGAGGGAAAGGGTTAATTAAGGTTGATAGTGTTTGATTATACAAGATGTTAGGGTGGGATTTCTTATCATTTTTATGAGGGTCAGACCGGTATTACGGGGGAAATCATAACAATGGTGTGCACTGTGCACATTATAACAATCATTTATAAGGTACTGTTTTCTTAACCCTTTCCCACATACAGATACATTCCAATACCCTTGCAGTAGACAATTTTTTTCAAAAAGCCATCTGCTGCAGAGGCGTCAGAAAGCGTCTATATGAGGAAAGGGTTAACCCAGTCATATTGCTTTATGTGTAAGATTGTGGAGAACAGTTTACAAACTCCTAATTATATAGTTGTCTTTCACAAACAAATCCTTTTAATCCTTTCCCACCTTTATAAACATTGTTGCCAAAGGTGATGAGCAATTTTTCCTTTGGCCACAATGTTTTTAACTTTATTTAACAATTAAGCTATCTTTAATGGAGATTTTTCATGTTTTTGTCACTGTTTACAAAGTTGTCTGCTGCAGATTTGTTGTATGTGGAAAAGGGTTAACTTGTATATCAGAAAATGAGATACTATGGATTTTCCATCTGATGGAAATGATTTATAAGCTATTTTGTAAGAGGCACTTATTTATACATGAATATACTTATATTACTTTATTATATCCCCTTCGAAGAAGAGGGGGTATATAGGAGTCACTGTGTCGGGCAGTCTGTCTGTCTGTCGGTCGGTTGGCCGCAAGCCATATTTTGTCCGGCCTATTTCTTACAAACTACTGGGTGGAATTCAATAAAATTATACATGAAGCTTCTATACCAAGAGGAGATGTGCATATCCTAAAGGGGTTACAATTGCATGATATTTTACAGAGTTATGGCCGTTTTACTTATTAAGTTATGGTGTAGGTCAAGTTGCTGTTTAAGGGGTATTTATCATCTTCAGTGATAGTTCTAGTTCTAATTGTTACAGACTGGACATAATTTATGGAACCATTTACAGGTGAAAAGAATATGTTGGCTCTAACTTTATCCATTTGTTGTCACAATGTTTAATCTTTTCCCACTTGCAGCACCTTTTAACGAAACTGCAGTAGCGGACTTTTGAAAACATTGTGGCGAAAGGAGAAATGACTCCTGATGAGCAATTTCTCCTTTCGCCAAAACGTTTTAAACTCTATTAATTTATTTATCCTTTCACTTCTTGAGATTTTCAACAGTGGCAGGCAACTTAATGTTTTCAAAGTCATCTACTGCAGATTTGTTGTATTTGGGAATAGATTAACCACTTTCCCTCATGAAGCAACTCTGCCATGCTTTTAAAAATGCAGAGGCATCAGAAAGAGTCTATATGAGGTAAAGGGTTAAGGGCATACAATACCTTGATATCCAGCATTATGGTCCTTTAATTAGTGTATGTTACCAAATTACCTTTTTAAGCAATCCTTATCTAACCTTCATCAAACTTGATCATATATGTTAATAAGTAAAATATCGCGATAGAGTTTGATGTTAAGCCAGACAGTCTGATATTGGCCCTTAACCCTTTCACTCATATAGACGCTTTCTGATGCCTCTGCAGCAGACAGCTTTTTGAAAACATAGTAACAAAAGAAGAAATTGCACAAAACATGCAATTTCTCCTTTTGCCACAATGTTTTCCACTTTTAGTCATAGGTTATCCATTCAATTAAAGAGATTTTCGATTTTTTGACAAAATATGTTGAAAGTCGTCTGCTGCAGAATTGTCGTATGAGGGAAAGGGTTAATGAATGCCTATCACTTTTTAGCTCCACTGGCTGAAAGCGAAAGCCAGTCTAGCTTATGTCATGGTAAAGTGTCCTTGTGTGCATCACTGGTTGCATCCTCTCATGGCCTCCTAAATTCCTCCATTTGTTTTGGACCCCTGCAAAATTCTGGTATCTCTGGCAACCGAAAGAAAAACTTTTAAAAATGATCCCCTCTTAAACTGGTTGGCTGTTTTTTAAATGTTGTTGTAGAAATGTTCCTTAGGTGTCCATCTATCAGATGTTGATTTGTCAAAAAACATGGGTACCAAGGGCTGTTTGCCTTATATGACTATAATGGAAACTTTAAAAATCTTCCTTGGGCGACCCTCTTTCAGATTCCCGTGATAGATATGAAATATTGATTTGGTTGCGACAGATTATGATAAACTGTGTAAAAGAGAAACAATATTGTATTTTGCAATTTCTCTTTACCAAAAATATGTTTAATATTTGTCCAGACTTTATACTTAACAGCATTCATACATGTAGACTTATTTTCCGCAGATGACTTTGAAAACAGTTAAGCAAACTCAATTACGAGCAATTTCCCCATTTTGCCACAATGTTTTAAGTTTTAACCCTTTCCCACTTGTAGACGCTTTATGAGCATTTGCCACAATGTTTTCAACTCCATTCAATAACTAAATCATCATTTGTGGAGATTTTCCATACTTTTGCGTAGCTGTTTTCATAGTTGTCTGCTGCAGATTTCCTGTATGTGGGAAAGGGTTAAAACTCTTTTCATAAATCATACCTTCATTCATACAGATTTTTCCTCAGTGTTTTCAGTCGTCTGCGGGAAAGGGTTAACTGACGACGCCTCTGCAGCAGTTTGCTTTTTGAAAACATAGTGGAAAAAGAAGAAATTGCTCAAAACAAGCAATTTCTCCTTTTGCCACAATGTTTTCCACTTTTAGTTCAAGTACAGAGATTTTCTATTTTTTGACAAAATATGTTCACCATGTCTGCTGCAGAATTGTTGTATGCGGGAAAGGGTTAATCATTTTGATTTTGAAAAGTTAGCTTTTCTTGTGATTTTCATTTTGTATGCATTGTGAATCTCAATCAGTTAGTAGATCAGGTTGTTCATGATACTCCCAAGTTTTATTTTGTAGAATGTTGAGTTTCTTATGTTTGAAATATGTAATTGTGATGAAGAAAAGAATTAAAAAGTAAAAAAAAAAGTGAAAGGTTCATTTGTTTATTATGTTAACCCAGACTCTGTGAAAAACAGAGAACAGATTTATTATTGAAAGAGTTGAAAACATTGTGTCTTGTGAAAAGAAAAAAAATATCACTTTGATTGATTGATTGGGGCTTAACACCATTTTCAACAATTTTTCAGTCATCATATCACAGCGACCAGTTCACCTACTCATGCATTTCCTGGTTTGCTCACATCAGTACTCCACACAACATACTTTCCAAGCAACTGGCTGCTTTTCCACATAAGACTGTTAGCCCATTGGTGGAAGCCGAATGACACTTGTCACAATGACTTTTGTAAAACGTTGGGAGTGTTGGCCAAGCTGGGATTCAAACTCGCAATCCCTGGATTGACAGCCTGCATGGCTACTGACTGAACTACTGTGGCTCATCTTCTCTAGCATCTATGGTTCGGTTTTTTGAATGCAACAATCAATAAATGTTCGTGGAGTTTTACACTCTCCCCCCATGAACATTCATCTATTTCTTATACATTCTTGACCGTTTTAACCCTTTCCCTCATATAGACGCTTTCTGACGCCTCTGCAGCAGACGGCTATTTAAAAACATAGTGACAAAAGAAGAAATTGCTCAAAACAAGCAATTTCTCCTTTTGCCACAATGTCTTCCACTTTGAGTCAAAGGTTATCCATTCAATTATAGAGATTTTCTATTTTTTGGCAAAATATGTTCAAAGTCGTCTGCTGCAGAATTGTCGTATGAGGGAAAGGGTTAACACATAAAATCATGGACAGAACAAAAAAATATTTATATATATACGTGTAGTATGTTGTATTATGGGCCTGAGGCCTTTATTTACAAAATAAAATTTCTGTATTCTGTCAAAAGGAGAATTGTTTATGATGAACAATTTTTTATGATGAACAATTCCTTTTTTTGTCACAATATTTTCAAAAGTAATTTGCTGCATATGCTTCTGTATGTGGAAAAGGGCCTGATAAGTATTCTAATCTGGTATTTTTTAAAGTTACCTGCTTTGAAAACATTTGAAGGAAAAATATTGTAACATCTTGCAGATTGGAAAAAGGCAATTATTGGACTATCAAAATATAATTTTTGTTAATAGGATTTGGTGAAAAAATGAAATTTGTTGGAACAAAAAGATAGAATACATAAACATAATAATAGTCATTTGAATCATGTTTAATCATATCCTATAAAAAATAAATATAATCAATTGTAATAAAAAAAATATATAAATGAATTTGTATCAACAAATTATTCAGGAGACAGAGAGAATTGAAGGAAAAGGTGACATACCTTCATGTCTACTGTAGCATCTTGACCCTTTCCCTCATATGACAATTCTGCAGCAGACAACTTTGAACGTCAAAAAATAGAAAATCTCTATAATTGAATGGATAACCTATCAAGCGAAAAACATTGTGGCAAAAGGAGAAATTGCTCGTTTTGAGCAATTTCTTCTTTTGTCACTATGTTTTCAAAAAGCTGTCTGCTGCAGAGGCGTCAGAAAGTGTCTATATGAGGGAAAGGGTTAATTTGCCTAAGAGATGAGATGATCAAATCATTATCGCTAAAATAACAATTCAGTACATAATATAAACTCTTCAGTGCATCAATGATCAATTGAACCCTTTCCCACATACAACACATAAGCAGCAGACAACTTTAATAATATCTTGACAAAAATATAGAATCTGATAAAATGAATTGAAAACATTGTGGCAAAAGGAGTAATTGCTCATGATGATGCCACAGTGTTTTCACATGTATATAACCCATTATCTAATTTAACCCTTTCCCACCTGCAGATAAAATTTGACACATTTGTAGCAGACGACTTTTCAAATTATTGTGGCAGAAGAAGAATTTGCTCATAATGAGCAATTCCATCCTTGTGCCAGAATAATTTCAATTTTTTTCATTAACTATATTATTGTTTACAGAAATATTCTTTTTTTTTCAAAGTTGTCTGCTGCAGATTTATTAGGTGTGGGAAAGGGTAAAACGCTTCCAATTCAAAAACATTTGGAGAAAACAATGTAAATGTTGATCATAAAAAAAGTCAGATGTTGCAGGAACATTATAAACAAGATGTGTTTGTGAAACACTGATGCCCCCGAATGGCAACATCTAGGTCAAAGGTCAAGGTCGCAAGGTCAAACATTTTGGCACTGACAGAAAGGTCATGTCACAAGGAATACACATGTGAAATATGGTAGCCGTACCTGTTATGGTTCAAAAGTAGTGGTCAAGGTTAAAGGTTTTTTTCGAGAATGGCAACATCTAGGTCAAAGGTCAAGATCGCAAGGTCAAAAATTTTGGTACTGACAGAAAGGTCATGTCACAAGGAATACACATGTGAAATATGGTAGCCGTACCTGTTATGGTTCAAAAGTAGTGGTCAAGGTTAAAGTTTTTTTCGAGAATGGCAACATCTAGGTCAAAGGTCAAGGTTGCAAGGTCAAACATTTTGGTACTGACAGAAAGGTCATGTCACAAGGAACACACATGTGAAATATGGTAGCCGTACCTGTTATGGTTCAAAAGTAGTGGTCAAGGTTAAAGTTTTTTTCGACAGACAGACGTGCAGACAGGCCAAAAACTAGATGCCCACCGAATCGGTGATTCCGGGGGCATAAAAACGTATCTGTTTATAAGGAATTTCTACTTCCCCCCTAATGGCTTGAACAATTTGCCTGATGTAGACAGATAGACAGACATAAAACTTCATTACCCAACCAGGTTTCATAGTAATATCAGGGTAAATACATACAATAGAAAAATACAAGTCTGTAGAGGTTGTAAATCATCATTATTTTGGGAAGGTTTTCAGCCCATCCATAGAAAAAGGTACAAGCTGGCTTTAGGGAACATTGCAGATCCAGATCCAGATCATCCCTCGCAATTGCAGTCTGATCAAGATCTCAATTGCTCATATTTTACTAATACAGCTAGTTAGAACATTCTCTTGACTAGTATAGATTTTGAGAAGAATTGGGCAGATGTACAGGCCGATCTGAACCTTTACTGTTCAGAAATGCCACCTTAGACCTTTTAGAACAGACAGGCTCATTTCATTTTAGGACTACATTGTAAGTCAAACCATTTAATCATTATATCATAGAAATACTGTTACATATTTTATAATGTCAAAGACCGATTACTAATCCTAAATTAATGTCTTCAAAAACAATATGATACTGAATAACTTTTAACCCGTTCTTCCATACAACAAATCTGCAAAGCAGATGATTTTGAAAACGTCTTTGAAAAAATGTGAAAAATCTCCATAAATGGACTTATTATTAAATAGCGTTAAAAACAATGTGGCAAACGGGTTAATTTTAAACAGATGAAAAAATATTTACTTTGGAAACATTGCATTGAGAGATAAAATATTCCCCCTTTTCTATGATTTTCTAGAATTGATTTAAAATAGGGAGAGTATAAAATAGACTAGACAATAGGTTAATATACAGCAAAAAAAATAAAAATGATGTTAAGATTTGATCAAAGAATCTAAATCTGGAAGTCCTTGAAGTTCAAAGTCTAACAACCTTTGCCCGTATGCTTTACCCTGAAAAATAATCATTATTATCAAGTACAATCATATATCAGGTTAATCCTTTCCCATATATACTAATGCTTTCTGACGCCCTTCCAGCAGACGTCTTTTAAAAACATTGTGGCAAAGGAGAGATTGCTCATAATGAGCAATTTTTCCTTTTGATAGAAATTTTCAACTCTATTTAGTAATTGAACTCTTATTTATAGAGATTTTTCATGTTTTCACCAATATATTTTCAAAGTCATCTGCTGCAGATTTGTTTTATGTGGAAAAGGGTTAAGCATATGAGATAGAGCACAAATGAGAAGAGCCTTTGAGCTTTTTTGACAAGTGTAGTAAACAACCAATTCGCACATTTGTACTATGTGATCATTAAAATGTACATGGATATTAAATGCTTCTTTAACTTATTAACAAACAGTGCAGAGCCTGATCTGTCTGATTTTCTTGAAGTGGAGCTCAAATATTGTGTTTAGCTTTGGTTTCCACATACAGTTGAACCTGTGTATAAAGACCACCATTGAGACGACATCGATCTGGTCTTTGTTCACAGGTGGTCTTTATGTGCATGGTCATTAATTAACCCTTTCCCTCATATAGACGCTTTCTGTTGCCTCTGCAGCAGACAGCTTTTTGAAAACATTGTGACAAAAGAAGAAATTGCTCGAAACGAGGTATTTCTCCTTTTGCCACAATGTTTTTCCACTTTAAGTCATAGGTTATCCATTCAATTATAGAGATTTTCTATTTTTTGACAAAATATATTCAAAATCGTCTGCTGCAGAATTGTTGTATGAGGGAATGGGTTAATGCAGAAAATTAATAATTCGGAAAGTATGGTTACTGTAGACTCGGAATCACTTTTCCAAGGTAGTCTTTAGGACAGGTTTGACTGTACATGATAGTTTGCTTGTTTGGTCGCAGTTTCAGTAATGTTATCAGTTATATCACAGTGTTCCCAAAGCATAGGCTCTACCACTACACCATCAAGGTATTCCACATACATGTACGTACATAGACTTATAATGCAAAGTTGTAGGATGAAAACAAGTCATGATTACAAAATATCTATATTAGTATTTTAGTCTGCTTAGTTGTCTGTTTTTTCTCCAAGTGGCCTAGGTATATGTAATTATAATGGTGTGAAATAAAGACGTCATTTCACCAAATTGAATACAGTACTTAATACAATTGAACTTATACACTGCTTTTTATTCTTATTTCCGGCTGACACATCATCCTAATCTAGATTTGGCTGTTGTGTACTCATCAAAAAGAATTCAGTATTGTATTCAAATATGTCATATAAGCTCTTATCATTATTGAATTAAATATTACACTGTTTTTTATTGTTTAATCTGTAGCAGACAATTGACCACAACATCTTAAAATGAATCCTACATTTTGATGCATCTTGGGCAGGATTTTGTTTGGAAATAATGTGGCAAAAGGAGAAATTGCTCATGATTCTATTTAATAAATATATTTCATTTATTTCCATATTTTTGCCTAGACTTGTTCAGTGTGGTCTGCTGTAGATTTGTTGTATGAAGGAAATGGGGGTTAACCCTTTCCTTCATACGACAATTCTGCGGCAGACGACTTTGAACGTATTTTGTCAAAAATTAGAAAATCTCCATAATTAAATGGATAACCTATGACAAAAAGTGGAAAACATTGTGGCAAAAGGAGAAATTGCATGTTTTGTGCAATTTCTTCTTTTGTCACTATGTTTTCAAAACACCGTCTGCTGCAGAGGCGTCAGAAAGCGTCTATATGAGGGAAAGGGTTAAACAGTTTCTAGAAATTTGTACAATTTGCATCCCAAATGCACACAGATGAACATTATGAACTTAATCCTTTCCCACATACAGTAAATCTGCAGCAGACAACTTTGAAAACAATTTGAAAAATCCCTGTAAATGAAAGTTTAATAATTAAATAAAGTTAAAAACATTGTGACAAAAGGAGAAATTCCTCATTATGAGCAATTTCTCCATTTGCCACAATGTTTTCAAAAGTCATCTGCTGTAGAGTCGACAGAAAGAATCTGCATGTGGGAAAGATTAACATCTACACTGGTTGGAGATGCTAAAATGGAGATACTACATACCTGTGGGTCAGTTCTTAGTGAGCTGACTCCTCCTCCTCCCAGTGAATTATATAACATAAAGTTTAGACCATGTATACCAGGTACATCATATCTGAAAGGGAATTGTGAAGGAATCAAGTACCTTCTGATGCATCTGCAGCGGACGACTTTTGAAAAATTGATCATTTTCCTTTTACATATCAATAATCATACCTTTATTTTTAGCGACTGAATAATTTAAGTTTTTCGGAGATGATTTAATTAAAGACGCCTGTTGCAAATTTAATGTAAGGGAAAAAAAATAGTTTCAAAAAATAGAAGGTATACATATTTTATGTACAATTTCCACTTTCAAAAGTTGATAGCTGGAGTCCTGTCAAGTGCCATTTGTATAGAGAAAGAGAGTTGTCATCATGGTACAAAAATAATAATATACCTTTGAACCTGCTTTTCCCCAGGACCTAGCTCCCCTTCAAAGAACTGTGAAAAATGTTTCGCTACTGCTTCTTCCGTTAGACTTGCTCTTATGTAGGGTAATATATCTGGATGCCTAGCTATGACTCCTGTCAAAACAGAAACATACATTACTTATAATGAATATTGACATACACCGCTCAAACCATTTACCTGATATGAAAATATCAGATGTATGGGATATCTCGAAAATTAGAAGCATAAATTGATACAAAAAAGGAAAAATTGTGGGAAAAGTAGAGTTTGCTAGTTTTCAGTATTTTCTCTTTTTTCTACAATGTTTCAGTTATTTCATGGCATTTCCTGGGTAAATTACCAGTACTACTGGTCAATTTATCCTGAAACCATCCAGTCAGTCATAATGCTAACCCCGCAACCCTGAGCACCATGGAGGGCAGCCATTACTACCAATTTTAAAGTCTTTGTTATGACCAGACCGGGGATCGAACCCCCATGACCTCCTGCACCTGAGGAGGATGCTCTTCCACAACACCATCAAAGTTGTCCTCAGCAAAAGAAGGTAACACTTGAAGGAGAAACCGTTTAAAACAAGCAGTTTCCTCTTTGACCATGTTTTCATTTCTTTTTCAAAAGTTAATTATAAATTGATGTTTTCAAAGTAGACAAAAAATTGACATATCCGGTAAATGAGCATGATTTCATGAGTTCCAACTTTTCAAAAGAAAATCAGAAACAAGAAAGATAATAAACAAGAGCATTTTCGAAGAAAAATGGAATATTTAGCGTTTGCTACCCAAACTAGCTTCTTCCATGACTATATTGTATGGACATATCGCCTATAATAGTTATGTATAAACACAAGTGTTTATAGAAAGATATGTGATGCTTGCCAAAGCATGACAAAACAGACAGACATACAGATTAGGGCACCATGCAGACAGATGACAGAGGAAAGATCCTTATGTGTCTCACCGCCAACAGGGTTGTCAAATTTAACTGATTGCCGATCAAAATTATCCGTTTAAATCGCTCTTTGATCTGTTAGTTTCTCTCCCCTGGGGCCCCTACTGGGACTTCGCTCTTGACCCACAAGGGGGCCCTGACCTCCAGTCTGATCAGTTACTTTTCTCATTTGATCTGTTACAATAAAACATTTTGACAACCCTGCTGCCAAGGAATGCGACATAAAAAAAAGCTGTTATTTCCTTACCTATATTAGCATGATTGCCTTTGTCGCCACTTCTAGTGTAAGCTAAATCCCCGAGTCTGTATGTTTTATCACCTGTTTTAGGAACTGCTTGGTCATTGTTACTATCGGTATCTATCATACTTTCAGTGTACTCTACTGTTGGAAGAGTCGGTGGTTCATACTTCTTTAAGTATTCCGAGTCCATAAATAGTTCTACCTTTGATAAGAACAAATCAATTCCAACATTAATTGAAGGTATTATGGCAAAAAGGTCCATAATTCATTTAGTATGTGTGTGGAAGAGTTATTGTACTTTTATAGGAGAATCATGTTGAATTAGTAATTCAAGCTTCGATGTCCTAGTTTACATAATGTAGAGCAAATTGGACTGAACTAGATTTTTTAGCTCAACCTTTTCCAAAATACACATATCTGTAGCAGGTGACTTTCAGAACAGCAATATTCAAATATGGAATATCTCTATAAATGCAAGTATAACTAGAAAGGTTGTTTTTATGAAAAAACATATGTCTCCCCATTGCAGTTTGTCAATGACTATTAAAATATTGAAAAGGGGGAGATAACTTTGCAACGAAGTAGCCCAGAGTTATAATTCTTGCAAGGTGCACAACTTCACATTGTCATCTATCTAAATTCCAAGTTTCAATAAATTCCTTCAAGTAGTTTCTGAGTTGTGCTCTGGACAAAGTTTACACTATTAAAATATTGAACAAGGGGGAGATAACTCATAATTATTGCAAGGTGCACAACTTCACATTGCCATCTATCTATGTTCCAAGTTTCAATAAATTCCTTCAAGTAGTTTCTGAGTTCTGCTCTGGACAAAGTTTATACTATTAAAATATTGAAGAAGGGGGAGATAACTCATAATTATTGCAAGGTGCACAACTTCACATTTCCATCTATCTATGTTCCAAGTTTCAATAAATTCCTTCAAGTAGTTTCTGAGTTCTGCTCTGGACAAAGTTTACACTATTAAAATATTGAACAAGGGCAGATAACTTTGCAACAAAGTGGCCCAGAGTTATAATTCTTGCAAGGTGCACAACTTCACATTGTCATCTATCTATGTTCCAAGTTTCAATCAATTACTTCAAGTAGTTTCCGAGTTCTGCTCTGGACAAACAAAAGTTAAGAAGAAGAAGAAGAAGAAGAATAATAAGAACTAGAGATTGTAACTGTAGCAACAGTTACGAACGATTCCCTTGCCATTTATTTAACAAGGGGAGATAACAGAAATTAGTATTCGGTCATACACTTGCGAAAGTAGTACCACTTGATTAGGAACACATGTACTAAGTTTCAAGTCTCTATCACTTGTCGTTTTTGAGTTATACAATTCCGAAAAATCGACCAATCAGAAACGAGTATTCGGTCATGCGCTAATACACTTGAGAAAGTAGTACCACTTGATTAGAAATACATGTACTAAGTTTCAAGTCTCTATCACTTGTCGTTTTTGAGTTATACAAGTCAGAAAAATCGACCAATCAAAAACAAGTATTCGGTCATGCACTAATACACTTGAGAAAGTAGTACTACTTGATTAGAATCACATGTACTAAGTTTCAAGTCTCTATCACTAGTCAGTCTTAAGTTATACAAGTCAGAAAAATCGACCAATCAGAAACGAGTATTCAGTCATGCGCTAATACACTTGAGAAAGTAGAACTACTTGATTAGAAACACATATACTAAGTTTCAAGTCTCTATCACTTGTCGTTTTTGAGTTATACAAGTCCGAAAAATCGACCAATCAGAAGCGAGTATTCGGTCATGCTCAAATACACATGTATGAGAAAGTAGTATCACTTGATTGGGAACATTTGTACTAAGTTTCAAGTCTCTATCACTTTTCGTTATCGAGTTATACAAGCTTTAATCACCAAATTATTAAAATAATGAAAAAGGGGAGATAACTTTGCAAAAAAATGGCTCAGAGTTATCATTCTTCAATCTTGCACACCTTAACAATGCCATCTATCTATGTTCCAAGTTTCAATATTATCTGACCATTCGTTCACAAGATATCGCTCGGACAAAACTTGATTTAAATATTGAAAAAGGGGAGATAACTTTGCAAAAAAGGGGCTCAGAGTTATCATTTTTGCCTCTTGCACAACTTCACATTGCCATCTATCTATGTTCCAAGTTTCAATAATATCTGACCATTAGTTCATGAGATATCGCTCGGACAAAAATTTGGATAGAAGAAAGAGAATAAACAATAATAACTAGAAAGGTTGTTTTTATGAAAAAACATATGTCTCCCCATTGCAGTTTGTCAATGACTATTAAAATATTGAACAAGGGGAGATAACTTTGCAACGAAGTAGCCCAGAGTTATAATTCTTGCAAGGTGCACAACTTCACATTGCCATCTATCTATATTCCAAGTTTCAATAAATTCCTTTAAGTACTTTCTTAGTTCTGCTCTGGAGAAAGTTTACACTATTAAAATATTGAACAAGGGGAGATAAATCATAATTATTGCAAGGTGCACAACTTCACATTGCCATCTATCTAAATTCCAAGTTTCAATAAATTCCTTCAAGTAGTTTCTGAGTTCTACTCTGGACAAAGTTTACACTATTAAAATATTGAACAAGGGGGAGATAACTCATAATTATTGCAAGGTGCACAACTTCACATTGCCATCTATCTATGTTTCAAGTTTCAATAAATTCCTTCAAGTAGTTTCTGAGTTCTGCTATGGACAAAGTTTACACTATTAAAATATTGAACAATGGGGAGATAACTCATAATTATTGCAAGGTGCACAACTTCACATTGCCATCTATCTATATTCCAAGTTTCAATAAATTCCTTCAAGTAGTTTCTGAGTTCTGCTCTGGACAAAGTTTTCACAATTAAAATATTGAACAAGGGGGAGATAACTCCGTTATGGTCGGAACATGGGTTCTGCACATCGCCTTCGTGAGGTGAACATCTGACACAAGTTTCATGAAAATCCTTCAAGCCGTTTTGGAGATATGGAGCGGACACGAAAAACAGGCTCAAATCTTTGACCTTCAAGCCTGACCTTGACCTTGAACCGGTATGGTCGGAACATGGGTTCTGCACATCGCCTTCGTGAGGTGAACATCTGACACAAGTTTCATGAAAATTCTTCAAGCCGTTTTGGAGATATGGAGCGGACACGAAATTAAGGCTCAAACCTTTGACCTTCAAGTCTGACCTTGACATTGAACCTGTATGGTCAGGACATGGGTTCTGCACATCGCCTTCATGAGGTGAACATCTGACACAAGTTTCATGAAAATCCTTCAAGCCGTCTTGGAGATATGGAGCGGACACGATTTCGGACAGACGGACAGACAGACAGACAGACAGAGAGAAGGACAGACAGACAGACGCCCAGGACAAAAACAATATATCTCCCCTGTATACAGGGGGAGACATAATAATAAGAAAAAACAATAGAAAAACAATACGATTCCCAACTCTGTTGGGGAATCGTAAAAACAATAGAAAAACAATACGATTCCCAACTCTGTTGGGGAATCGTAATAATAACAAGCAAATTCATGAAATTTCTATCCCCCGCTTGGAGGAAATATTGTAGGAAAAAAGTGCGGAAAACCCGAACGGACGGACGGAGGGAGGGACGGACGGAGGGAGGAAGGGACATGACCATACCATAATAAAACGGTTGTATAAAAAAAGGTTCACATTTGTGGCAGTTATTGCACGGAAACGGCAAGAAACGACATTTTTTGTTAAATAAGGGGCCATAACTCCACCAAATAAAGTCTGCCGAAAGTGACGATCGAAGTTGGCCTAGCCCTTAAGGCATTTAACCTTGTTACCAAGTTTGAAAAAAAAAGGTTCACATCTGTGGCAGTTATTGCACGGAAACAGCAAGAAACGACATATTTTGTTAAATAAGGGGCCATAACTCCACCAAATAAAGTCTGCCGAAAGTGACGATCGAAGTTGGCCTAGCCCTTAAGGCATTTAACCTTGTTACCAAGTTTGAAAAAAAAAGGTTCACATCTGTGGCAGTTATTGCACGGAAACAGCAAGAAACGACATATTTTGTTAAATAAGGGGCCATAACTCCACCAAATAAAGTCTGCCGAAAGTGACGATCGAAGTTGGCCTAGCCCTTAAGGCATTTAACCTTGTTACCAAGTTTGAAAAAAAAAGGTTCACATTTGTGGCAGTTATTGCACGGAAACAGCAAGAAACGACATTTTTTGTTAAATAAGGGGCCATAACTGCACCGAATAAAGTCCGCCGAAAGTGATATTCGAACTTGGCCTAGCCCTTAAGGCATTTAACGTTGTTACCAAGTTTGAAAAAAAAAGGTTCACATTTGTGGCAGTTATTGCACGGAAACAGCAAGAAACGACATTTTTTGTTAAATAAGGGGCCATAACTCCACCAAATAAAGTCCGCCGAAAGTGACGATCGAACTTGGCCTAGCCCTTAAGGCATTTAACGTTGTTACCAAGTTTGAAAAAAAAAGGTTCACATTTGTGGCAGTTATTGCACGGAAACGGCAAGAAACGACATTTTTTGTTAAATAAGGGGCCATAACTCCACCAAATAAAGTCCGCCGAAAGTGACGATCGAACTTGGCCTAGCCCTTAAGGCATTTAACGTTGTTACCAAGTTTGAAAAAAAAAGGTTCACATTTGTGGCAGTTATTGCACGGAAACGGCAAGAAACAACATATTTTGTTAAATAAGGGGCCATAACTCCACCAAATAAAGTCCGCCGAAAGTGATATTCGAACTTGGCCTAGCCGTTAAGGCATTTAACCTTGTTACCAAGTTTGAAAAGAAACGGTTCACATTTGCGGCAGTTATTGCACGGAAACGAAGTGTGACGGACGGACAGACGGACAGACGGACAGACAGACGGACGGACGGACAAACCGAAATTAATAACCCCCCTTTTTTTCTTCGAAAAAGCGGGGGATAATAAGAACAAGTAACTGGAGGATTGCAAGCAATACCATAGTCCCCTACCGGTTTGCACTTTTGAGTCAAAAATTAGGCAAGCAAGAGTTATGGTTCATGTCCACTGCACTCCCCCTTGATGAGATGCATCCATGTGTGAAATTTCATAACCATAGCTAGTACAGTTTTGGAGATATGCTCCGGACAAAAATCAAGTATGAAAATAAAGAAAGGGAAATAACTCAAAAATTAGGGAAGCAAGAGTTATGGTTCATATGCACTGCACTCCGCATTGATGAGATGTATCCACATATGGAATTTCATAGACCTAGGTAGTATAGTTTCGGAGATATGCTCCGGACAAAGAACTGGATTCCGCCCGCGCAATAACTCAAAAATTAATCAAGCAAGAGTTATGGTTCATCTGCACGGCAACCCCCCTTGATGAGGTGTATCCATGTGTGAAATTTCATAACCATAGGTAGTATAGTTTTAGAGATATGCTCCGGACAAAAATCAAGTATGAAAATAAAGAAAGGGAAGTAACTAAAAAATTAGGCTAGCAAAAGTTATGGTTCATGTCCACTGCACTCCCCCTTGATGAGATGCATCCATGTGTGAAATTTCGTAACCATAGCTAGTACAGTTTTAGAGATATGCTCCGGACAAAAATCAAGTATGAAAATAAAGAAAGGGAAATAACTCAAAAATTAGGCAAGCAAGAGTTATGGTTCATGTCCACTGCACTCCCCCTTGATACGATGTATTCATGTGTGAAATTTCATAGCCATAGCTAGTATAGTTATGGAGATATGCTCCGGACAAAAATCAAGTATGAAAATAAAGAAAGGGAAATAACTCAAAAATTAGGCAAGCAAGAGTTATGGTTCATGTGCACTGCACTCCCCCTTGATGAGATGCATCCATGTGTGAAATTTCATAACCATAGCTAGTACAGTTTTGGAGATATGCTCCGGACAAAAATCAAGTATGAAAATAAAGAAAGGGAAATAACTCAAAAATTAGGGAAGCAAGAGTTATGGTTCATGTGCACTGCACTCCCCCTTGATACGATGTATTCATGTGTGAAATTTCATAGCCATAGCTAGTATAGTTATGGAGATATGCTCCGGACAAAAATCAAGTATGAAAATAAAGAAAGGGAAATAACTCAAAAATTAGGCAAGCAAGAGTTATGGTTCATGTCCACTGCACTCCCCCTTGATACGATGTATTCATGTGTGAAATTTCATAGCCATAGCTAGTATAGTTATGGAGATATGCTCCGGACAAAAATCAAGTATGAAAATAAAGAAAGGGAAATAACTCAAAAATTAGGCAAGCAAGAGTTATGGTTCATGTCCACTGCACTCCCCCTTGATGAGATGCATCCATGTGTGAAATTTCATAACCATAGCTAGTACAGTTTTGGAGATATGCTCCGGACAAAAATCAAGTATGAAAATAAAGAAAGGGAAATAACTCAAAAATTAGGCAAGCAAGAGTTATGGTTCATGTCCACTGCACTCCCCCTTGATACGATGTATTCATGTGTGAAATTTCATAGCCATAGCTAGTATAGTTATGGAGATATGCTCCGGACAAAAATCAAGTATGAAAATAAAGAAAGGGAAATAACTCAAAAATTAGGCAAGCAAGAGTTATGGTTCATGTGCACTGCACTCCCCCTTGATGAGATGCATCCATGTGTGAAATTTCATAACCATAGCTAGTACAGTTTTGGAGATATGCTCCGGACAAAAATCAAGTATGAAAATAAAGAAAGGGAAATAACTCAAAAATTAGGGAAGCAAGAGTTATGGTTCATATGCACTGCACTCCGCATTGATGAGATGTATCCACATATGGAATTTCATAGCCATAGCTAGTACAGTTTTGGAGATATGCTCCGGACAAAAATTTGCCGGACTGACTGACTGACTGACTGACAGATGGACTGACGGACTGACGGACGGAGTGCAAACCTAATAGTCCCCTTCGGCACGCCGGTAGGGGACTAATAAGAATAACTACAAATACAGCATGTCCCCCCTTTCGGAGAAGGGGAGACATAATTAGTGAATAGAGTTAAAAACGATGTGGCAAAAGGTAAAATTGCTCATCATGAGCAATTTCTTCTTTTGTCACAATGATTTCAAAAGTGGTCTGCTGCAAAGCCGTCAGAAAGCGTTTATATGTGGAAAAGGGTTGAGAAGGACTATAATGAATATATCGTTTTTATTTCCTTTAGGATTAAAGAAATCAAATCAGATGAGAAAATTATTACTGATAACTAAAACCAAGACTGCTACATAATAATTATAAAATCATTATAATATTTATCTTATGGATTCAAGGTCTTGTTTTTTTATCTCCACTTTCTTTAAACCTTTTCCACATACAGACAACTTTTGAAAACATTGTGACGAAAGTAGAAATTGCTCAAAACAAACAATTTCTTTTTTGCCACAATGTTTTCAACTGTTTTCAGTAATCATACCTTTATTTATAGAAATGTTCTATGTTTCTGCTCAGATGTTTTCAAAGGCGTCTACTCAAGTTTACTGTAGGTGGGAAAGTGTTAACCCTTTGCCTCATATAGACACTTTCTGACGCCTCTGCAGCAGACTGCCTTTTGAAAACATAGTGACAAAAGAAATAATTGCTCAAAACGAGCAATTTCTCCTTATACCACAAAGTGTTGTACTTTTAGTCATAGGTTATCCATTCAATTATAAAGGTTTTTTATATTTTTTGACAAAATATGTTCAAAGTCGTCTGCTTCAGAACTGTTGTATGAGGGAAAGGGTTAATGATATAAGTTATGATTTCTTTTACAATTCTGACTGATAAAGATGCAGGTAGTAACAAGTTTAAATGTGTACTTACATTAAATTTACTTTTATCCATCAGAAATGAATATAACTTTAGTACCATAGACCTGAAAACACATGTTTATTTGAGTTTTTCACTAGAACAAAATACATAGTGCATTTGCTACAATTGTAGAACCAGTTTAACATGTATATTCAGAGTTACATCTGACCCTGCAATCTTTAGTCAAATAGTCCCAAAAGTATTCAAGAAACATCTTACAAGTACCCCTTACTCTCCTGCAGACACATATTGACACATTTACAGCAGGCGACTATTGAAAACATTGTGGCAAAAGGAAAAATTTATCTCAATAAGCCACTTCTCCTTTTTCCACAATGTTTTCTCCTTTATTCAGGTGAGACATTGTAATTCCATTTAGACAGATTTCCTACATTTTGGCCTAGATGTATTCCAAGTTGTCTGCTGCATGTTTGTTGTTGTTTGGAATGAGTTATATAAGTGGATCAGATAGATAAACATGTATATCTTTATCTACACTAGTCACTAACCTCCCTTCCTACAAACAAACAAGAGTACCGCAAACGGTACATAATACGCCCGTCAGGAACTTCTTTGTAAGTTTCCTCTTTGTTTTGATATATTGTTTGTTTGTAAAAAGTTAATAAAGGAATAAGTTGTTAAAGAATAATGGGAAACTATGAAAAATGCATAACTCATGCAGAAATTGACAAATACTCTAAGTCCAAAAAAGGGCAACATCTAGGTCAAAGGTCAAGGTCGCAAAGTCAAAAATGTTGGTACTGACAGAAAGGTCATGTCACAAGGAATACACATGTGAAATATGGTAGCCGTACCTGTTATGGTTCAAAAGTAGTGGTCAAGGTTAAAGTTTTTTTTCGACAGACAGACAGGCCAAAAACTAGATGCCCACCGAATCGGCGATTCTGGGGGCATAAAAAGTGCAGAAAACAAATATTCTAAGTCCAAAAAGGGGCATAACTCATTCAAAAATTGACGAAATCCCAGGAAATATGAACTTGATCTGTGACACATCACTACAAAGCCTTATACAAAATTTCAGTGTGGAAAACCCGAACGGAGGGAGTGACATGACCATACCATAATACGTACCGTTTTTAAGAAACGGTCGTATAAAAACTGCTGCAGACTTTAAAAATAGCAGGCAAAATTGTAGAAAATCTTTACAAATGACAATGTTATCATCTTAAGAGAGTTGAAAACGTTGAGTCAGACCACTTAAAAAGTGGAAGCATTGTTAGTTCAACAGTGTTGAAAAAGGAGAAAAAGTTATTTTCACATGCTTCGATGTCAAATATATCAAGGAAAGGTTAAATATTCAGTGATTTATCTTACACCCTCTATAAAATATCAAACTTTCAATGATGGCTACCAGAATTTTTCACTTCACCTATAAATATACCCATTAACATTAATGTAAGTTATCAAAATTTGTTCAAAAATCAATGTTGTAGAATTTAGTTTCAACAAACAAATCTATGAGATGAAAGATGAGATTACCTATTACAAAAAATAATCAATATTATCTGTTTTCCTATTTGTACTTTTGGTTTAACACTTTATAAAGCAGTATTTCTGTTCTATCAGTGCATTTCCAAATAGTAGAGACATGTTTATATTGACATCAGTACATCAATTGTAATGCTTACACATGCATATACTGAGTACATGTAACTACCAAAGACAAAAGTAATTCACTATAAAATATAGTTATTTGTTAAGAATAAGTCTTATACTCAAAACACTTTATCACCGAATGGGTTCCCTAATTATCTACACATTCAAGGGTGTTGATTGAAGGAACACATGTGACACCTGCAAGTCAAGGCAAATGATGATGGACAGACAGACTGATGCACAGACAGAGGACAGAGAAGAGATCCCTATGTGTCACACTGACAAAGCCGACGATAAAGAAAAAAGTATCATTAACTTACACATTTGGACGTCCTCCAATCAGCCCAAGTAAGCCAGGAGCTGAATAAGAACAGCTTACATTATTAAGTTTGAACATATAGTCAAACTTTTGAATAGCACTTCCCTGTCTATAACAACCATACTTTTAGATAACCAAATACTGATTGTTCACTTCCCATGTTTAGATGCTTTCTAACGCCTCTGCAGCGACAAAAGAATAAATTGCTCAGAACTAGCAATTTCTTCTCTTATCACAATGTTTTCCACTTTTAGTCATAGGTTATCCATTCAATTATAGAGATTTTCTATTTTTTGACAAAATATGTTTAAAGTCGTCTGCTGCAGAATTGTTGTATGCGGGAAAGGGTTAAACAGAGGTTTGACAGAGGTTTGACTGTAATTGCCTATTTTTAAATGTTTAATCCTTTTCCCTCATACCACAACTGCATCAGACGACGAAACATCTTGGCTAAACTATGGAAAGTTGTTATAAATGAAAGAATAACTATTGAATTGAGTTGAAAACATTGTGGTAAAAGGAGAAATAACTCATTAAGAGCAATTTCTCCTTTTTGTCACAATGTTTTAAAATGCCCTCTGCTGCAGATGCGTCGAAATAGCATCTACATGTTCAAGAAAGGGTTAACTCTCACTTGGTAGCCATCACAGAACTTTTACATTTATTAAATACAAAAAAGTGTTGAAAACTTGACAGTTAAAAATACATTCGTCTCAGAAAGGAAACTACTGATTGATTAATCCTTTCCCACATATAGACGCATTCTGAAGCCTCTACAGCAAACCAACTTTTGAAAATATGCTGCCAAATGGAGAAATTGCTCATAATGAGCAAATGCTCCATTTGCCAGCATGTTTTCAACTCAATTTTATAATTATACTTTCATTCAAAGAATTTTTCCATATTTTTGCGGGTATGTTTTTAAAGTCGTCTGCTGCAGATTTGTTGTATGTTTAAATGAAAGGGTTTAAGGAACATACCCATGCCTGTTCCAGCAGGCGCTATCTCTGTAGACAAAACCTGTAATACTTCCTTTTGTTTATGTTGAGCTCCTAAAAACAACACTGCATTCTCTTTCTAAAAAGATAAAATCATTGACTGTTTACCAAATTGATTATTTTAAGTCATCTGCTTTATCTGTTTTATCCTTATCCCAAACATACACACTTTCTGACGCCTCTTTTGAGCAATCTCTCCATTTGCCACAATCTTTTTAAAAACGAGAGGGCCATGATGGCCCTGGATCGCTCACCTTAATTATACAATGTACTGCAATGCAAAACACATCAAGACAATTATTCTGAATGCAAGGTTGCCTCCAGTGTTAACAATATTTTCCTTCATTTGGCCTAGTGATCTATATTTTTTTTACCAGATATGACCCATATTCCAACATGGACTAGATATCATCAAGACAACATTCTGACAAAGTTTCAACTTGCTCAAAGTAAAAATGCGGCCTCCGGAGTTTGAACAATAATTTCCTTTATTAACCTAGTTTCTGATCCAATATGACCCATATTCAAACTTGACCTAGATATAATTCAGACAAACATTCTGAACCCAGCATGACCCATATTCGAACTTGGCCTACATATCATCAAGAAATACATTCTGATAAAGTTTCATCATGCTGAAATTAAAAATGCAGTATCCAGAGTGTTAACAAGATTTCTCTTCAATTTGGCCTAGTGACCTAGTTTTAAACCCGGCATGACCCATATCCGAACTTGGCCTAGATATCATTTAGACAAACATTCTGACAAAATTTCAAGCTGTTGAAGCAAAACATGCGGCATCCAAAGCGTTAACAAGATTTCCCCTCAATTTGGCCTAGTGACCTAGTTTCTGACCCAATATGACCCATATTTGAACATGACCTAGATATCTTTAAGACAAACATTCTGACCAAATTTCAAGCTGCTGAAGCAAAACATGCGGCATCCAAAGTGTTAACAAGATTTTCCTTCAATTTGGCCTAGTGACCTAGTTTCTAACCCAATATGACCCATATTCGAACTTGACCTAGATATTTTTAAGACAAACATTCTGAGAAAATTTCAAACTGCTGAAGTGGAGTGTTAACAAGATTTTCCTTCAATTTGACCTAGTGACCTACTTTTTGACCCGACGTGACCAATGTTCGAACTTGACCTACATATCATCAAGACAAACATTCTGATAAAGTTTCAACATGTTCAAGTTGAAAATGTGGCCTCCACAGTGTTAACAAGATTTCTCTTCAATTCAACATAGTGACCTTGTTTTTGACCTCATATGGCCCAGTTTCGAACTTGTCCAAGATTTTATGGAGATGAATGTTCTGATAAACTTTCATGAAGATTGGATACAAAATGTAGCCCGTAGAGGGGTAACAAGCTCAAATGTTGACGACGCACGACGGCCGGACGCCGGACAAAATGTGATCACAATAGCTCACCTTGCACTTCGTGCATAGGTGAGCTAAAAATCAGTTATTATACATGCATTTGTAGAGTTTTTCTGTTTTTTCTCAAATGTCATCTGCTGCAAATTTGTTAAATGTGGGAAAGGGTTAAAAAAAAAACATCTGTTAGAGTGAAAAGTTGTATCAAATCGAAATTGGAGGTTGTAGTTTAATTACAGAGTTGAAAACATTATGAGAGGAAGAAAATGCTCCTTTTTCACAGTCATCAGCTGCATGTAAAGTGTTGAAACATCTCAAACAATCTGACTGGTTACTGAAATCATCATTAAAGTATGCCTATAATTATCCATCTATAATTTTGTTGAAAACCTGATCCAGAAAGCAGACCAAAATGTGAATGATTGATTGTTTTTCAGGAAACTTTCCTGTTTTACACCTCTTTCAACATTTTTTCAGTTATATTACTTTCCTGGGTAAGTTACCAGTACTACTTGTCCATTTATTCTGATATCAGCCAGTCAGAAGAAATTCTAATCCCCCAACCCTAAGCTCCTAGGATGGAAGCCATTACTACCATTTTTAAAGTCTTGACCAAAATGTGAATGTACCACACTGTCCGTATTCTCATAATATGTCCTATCCGATATAGAAAAGCTTTAATTGGCCCTTCCTTGTCTGCAGCCAGCAGACAACTTTGATATAATCGAGACAAAATAATGTAAAATCTCTTTTTAAAATGAAAGTATAAATAATGGATATAGTTGAAAACATTGTCTGCTTCAAATGCGTTAAAATGAGCCTGCAATTTGGAAAGGGTTAATTTTTCTAATGAAGAATATCTGAGGTAAACAACATTTCAAAAGCTTTTCAAAATGTTTGAGCAGCAGTGCCCATATTTGAACAAATAAAGGCTAAATATCTTACTGATCCTATGATTTCTGTATGTACTTTATCAAAGTCTTCAATTTGACGTTTCTTCATCATGGCTCGGCATCTGATAAAAGAACAGTGTTGTTAATAGATGTTAGCGAATATTGCGATATCCATTAAAGTGTTTTGTTCTAATTTTAGTATACAAGGCGAGCTTCTCATTAGTTTAGACTATTTTGAAACTTCTTTATTTTTCTCTTAGCGGTTAATTTGTTCAAAGCAGACATCTTCAGAAATATAATATAAGGTAAACTGTTTCAAAACAACAAAGGTTGAAAAGAGGAAATGGCTTTCTCCGCTCAAAATTCTATCTGCCAACACATGCGGCATTCCATTCTTTTTTACAGAAATTTCATTTTTAACCTTTCAGTTGCATTTTGATACATCTGCTGCAGACGACATTTGAAAACATGATCAGCAATTTATTGTTTTGACCCAAATTTTTAAAACACTTCAAAAATTTGTCTTTCAATTATGAAGATAATCCATATTTTTGCTTAAATGTTTTCAAAGTTGTCTGCAGCAGATTTGTTGTACATGAGTAAGGATTAAAGAGTCCATCAATAATAGTCGTTAGTGTATGACCAACCTGGTCAGTATTTCATCCATGGTTCTCTGAGCTTTCTCAATTGACCTTGGGCCCCCTACAATAGCTGCTCCTCTAACCTTGTAACCATCAGCATATGTACAACAAACCTGCAGACAAAAAATAATAAGCCATTTGACATTTTTAAAATGTTAATTCAAATTGGTCTATTCTATGTTACAAATGTATTAAAAAATAAAAATGAATCAACCTGAAATATAAATAAAAATATTAGAACTGTTGCCTGATGTCCTGTTACCTGTTATCCAGGCAAAAACTGTAACTTTAAAGTCTTTTCGCCCGTTGCGTTTTGTCCGATTACCCTTGTGCATGTGTGTTATTGTGTCTGTCATAAATTCCTATAATATAATTGGTCACAGAACTACAGGTTCCACTTTTTATCATTGTCCATGGATATTTTTAGCACTGACCTTGTATTGAGAAGATGGGGGTTTTCCTATGGCTCCAGTCACATACACAGCTTCACCTTCTTCACCTGAAATTACAAAAATGATATAAACAATATCTTGCTTCTGACTCACAGCATTTCTTAACAGCCAACTTATCTTAAATTATATCACTTTTTTTCAATCAATGAAGTCCTGCGCTCGTAGGAGATGTTAATATTTATAAATTTGACACCTTGGCAGATGACTTGATTTTTATTGAATTTTAAATCCTCAAGCTTTTCCTATTTCAACACTTATTCTTTTCCTCAGATGTTTTCAATTTGAATTTAAAAAAATAAAAATCTGGCAATGGTTTTAACCTGCCATGCTGCAAAATGTTTGCAAAAAGAATGTAAATTAATCAAACCTTTTGTTGTAACAAATATGGTAATGTGTTGGATAAAAAGAGACACAACAAACAAACAATCATTTCACCTTTGACTTCCTCTAGTTTAACATTTGTAAAGTCACACACAACATCAGGCAGATGGTAGCTAGCTGGATCCCCGATCTCATACAACATTTGCTCACCAACTGTAGCTGTGCTCACAAGTCCCCCAGTTTTTGGAGGTTTGGTCAGCACAAAGTTACCATCACTTGAACACTCTATTACGGGAAAACCTATGTTTGCCCTGAAATATTGAACTTAACATTTACAAAGCTGCAGCAGACCCCTTTGTAAACATCTATGCCAAAAATACAAAAACTCCACAAATAAAACTATCATTATCATATATATTTGAAAACATTGCGGCTAAAGGAGAAATTGGTCATCATGAGCAATTTCAACTTAAATCTCAATTTTTTTCAAAAGTTGTCTACTGCAAAGGAGCTGGATAGTGTCTATGTGTGGAAAAGGGTCAATAATTGATCTGTATGATAAGATTATTCTGTATTCGGAAGAAGAATTTTTCAAGAAGCACACAATCACATGTAGGATGACATGTAAGATCTGTAAAACCAATTAAGTAAATGCATCATTGACAGGCGAGAGAGAAATCATCCCTAAATGTCTCGCTGCTTTTCAATCAGGAGGAATATATTCATTATACACAAGATAAGATTGTAATGGCCTTAGTATGGCTACAAGTACATGCAATTGTGAGGTAAAACTTAAAACAAAAAGATAATTAATCTCAATATGAAAAACAAGAATATCTCTTCCTCACATACAGCAAATCTAAAGCAAAGGACTTTGAAAATATCTAGGCAAAACAAAGATACTTTCTTTAAATTAACTTATGATAACTGAATAGAGTTCAAATGTTTTTAGCAAAAGGAGAAATTGCTCATTATAAGCAATTTCTCCTTTCGCCACAATGCTTTAAAAAGTTGTCAGAAAAATCAATTTTACCAATTTGGAACTATCTCCCAGTCTGTAAAGACACCTCCTGTAGACTGGGCTCCACATTCAACCAGATGACCTGCTAAACTGGGGAAGGAAAAATATGACAGAGTAAAATTAAACATTTTTACTTGATATGATTGTATAACCCCTTTCCCATACACAATAAATCTGAAACCGACAACTGTGCAAAAATCATTCAATGTTAAATATAAATGATAGTATAATTATCAAAAAGGGTTGAAAAAATAGTTGCAAAAGGAGAAATTGTAAGGCTTTTCTTTTTTGGAGGCATCTATGGTAACATTCACAAAATAGGAAGTGTAGATTTGATATAGAGTTAAAAATATAGTGGGGAAAGGAAACGTTTCTCTTTTTGAGCAATTTCTACTTTTCGAACAATGTTTTAAAAGTAATTTAACAAGATGGGCAAGATTGCCCTAAAATGATCACCAGAGCTATAGTATATTATATGAAACAGCTCATCAGTAGAGGACATATGTATTATGTAATACAGCAATAATCTTTGATAAATTTGAAAGAGGACCACAAGAGGAACATTATTGTGAATATTTTGCATATCGGTTGCTATGTCTTTCAATCAGTAAAAATTGCTTGAAAACATATGTACAGGGTCACTGAAGGAACATTTCAATGCAATTATTTTGAATTTTTGTGATTTTAACCCTTTTTGGGTGACATCCGACTGCCAAGTTATTGAACCAATGACTATGGCTTGAACAACTATTGTAGAGGGTCACCCAAGGATCATTTCTACCAAATTATATTGGAATCCAAACACCGATTCAGAGAAGAAGAATTTTAAAGATTGGGCATTTTCTTCTTTATAAATCTAATGCTGCAGCAACCAAAGTTCTAGATAGAACTTAAATCTTAGAGCAATCTTTTAAAGAGGACCGCCAAAGGATTACTCCTGTGGAGTTTGGTTGAAATTAGTCCAGTGGCTTAGGAGGATATGTGGTTTAAAGCTAAAAAGCTAACAATGTGAGTACGGACCGCAGACAGATGATGGGCGGACATAAAGTAATCCAAATAGATCACCTTCAGTTATCACCTACGGTGATCTAAAAATAGAACATTTGAACAATAAAGTGAAAGGCGACATAACTTTGGTTTTCTTGAAGCAAACCTATTCATGTCAATCATGTCGCTCTAACCTATGGTAAACATTTTCATTTAGACTTAACCCTTTCTCACATACAGACGCTTACTGACTACTCTTCAGCAGACCACTTTTGAAAACATCGTGACAAAAAAAGAAATTGCTCAGGCAATTTCTCCTTTTGCCAAACTCATTTCAATAATTTAACCTTAATTTATAGAGATTTTCTGTAATATAGCCTAACTGATTTCAAAGTCATCTGCTGCAGTTTTGTTATATGTGAGAAAAGGTGAATTAAATACATCCAACAATGCTTAAGATAAGGGTCAGACTACCTCAAACCAATATCTAATCCGCCTTTGGCGGGAGAAAGCAATATAAGAATACTTGACAGTCTCAACTCCATATTACATACCTTCCCATAGCTAACTTGTCAAAGTCTGTCATGCTCCAATCAAACTGTAACAAAAAGGTCATATATTATATACTCAATGATAAAAAATAGAGATTTCCCAACTTGAGAAAACCTATAACATGCTTTTTGTCTACTGAGCAATATCGCCTAGTGTGCGATATAGCTCACTAGCCGGATTTTCGGAACTACTTTTTTTAATCTCCAATTATTTTTTAATTTTCTTAAATTTAAAAATAATTAAATAAAAATAATAAAAAAATAAGCATTAAAATAAGCATTAAAATTTAAAAAAATAGAAATCTACAATAAAATATTACTTGAATCGACACGACACATTTATTTCAATCAATGTACAAATTTGTCGGTGTGCGCGTAGTGACGTCACTGCAAAACTGGCAGATTACCTCATTCAGATCTCTCCGCTTATTGTCGTTTAAAAACGAAAATTATCGCCGAGTATATAATATATAGTTTAATAAACATTGTTTTCATGAATTGGGAATTAAATCCCTCTATGGCGCACTCGTTTTTATATCGCAAGAATCTCTTCCACTTGGGATTTAAATCCCGTATCATGAAAACAATGTCAATTAAAGTCTATATATTACCAATTGAATTATACATGATACAGTACAATACAATATGCTTTTATTGTAATATAAGGCTTCCGTCCGGCACACAATACTTATAAATTACATACAAGTCAATATTTGAGACAAACCAATAATATATTCATTTTTGACAATAATTCTTGATATGAACAATAAATGTAAAAAGATAAGGAATACATATGTCAAAAGTCATTTGGTCAGTAAGTTAAACTTTGATGGATAGATAGACAAATAGACAAATGGACAGACAGATGATGGAAAAATCGTTTGTTTCAAAGGCATTGAAATGTTTGTTTCAGGTAAAGGGTAAATGCTTCTATTAAGAATCACTCGCTTCGTAAATCTGCATCTTCTGCTGCAAAGGTGTACAGAGTTGTCTGTATGTGGTAAAGGTTAACCCTTACCTACATACAGCAAATCTGAAGCAAACAACTTTGAAAATGTCTACTAAAAAATATGGGAAACCTCTTTAATTGTAGGTATAATGACTGAAAAAAGTTGAATACATTGTGGCAAAAGAAGAAATTGGTAGTTTTGAGCAATTTCTCCTTTTGTCACGATGTTTTCAAAAGTTGTCTGCTACAGATGCCTTAAAATGCGTCTATATGTGGGAAAGGGTTAAGTTCTTATACAAATATTTTATTAATAATTCCAATTCTATTACGTCATACTACTCTCGTTCTCATATGAGATGCGCGCCACGCGTGACTGAATGTGTCAGTGCGCTTGTAGAAATCGTCTAGAGCAGACGTATTTTTCTATCTGACTGTAGGATCTACAGTTGTGTACTGAATTTTGGACTTGTTAGTCTCTAACCCAAAAAGTCTTTTACGATGTAAAAGTTTTTTGTTAAAAAAAAAAAAAAAAAAATTTAAATTACATTTCTAAATTAACAACGTTGTTGTTAATTGAATTACTTCACATGTAACATAATTCTGTCGAGGACAGAAAATGGTGAAACTTTAAGTTGCAAACAAATGTGATTGAGATTATAAGCACGTGGTCTTGTAAACAAACAAAAATGGCTGAGTCCATGCTGTCTTCTGGAACAATGCCTCTCTTAGAAAAACAGCAAGCTTCAACGAAGACTGTTGGTAGCAGTGGAAGGATTGCTATTCATAAGGACCAGGCAAAAAAAGTGGTAAAACCGCCAGCAAAGTCCGCCCAAGTGGCTAAGGCTGCAACGTCGTCCATCGTCCACGCCGTGGCCGAGACTCCCAGTAGTAACATGGAGATTGGACTAATACTCAAAGAATTAAATGCTACAATGTCTAAGCATGGAGAGCATCTGCAGAAATTAGCAGACAGAGTTGATACGCTATATGATGACTCTTATTACGAATATAGTGACACTGGTGCTACCGGTATGGACTATGATTATTACGATGATGGGACTGCGAGTCAGTTGAGTCAGTTCACAGGAAAAGAGTGTAGCGAGTCGGATTCCCATTCTCAGTGTGATGATATTAGTGTTAAAATACAGGGAACAACATTTAAAGGTTTATCTGATAAGTTCTTACTGGCGGAAAAGGTAGATTCTGAAGTAAATGATGATCTTGCAGAATTTGTGAATTCTTCCTTCCGAAACGGAGTTTCAGAGGATAGAGTAAGTGAGATTTCGAAAGAAATTTATAGACCTCAAAACTGTGATTCCTTGTGCAAAACACGTGTCAATCCAGGTATCTGGAGACTTTTAAAGCCTCAAACTCAAACTGATGATGCTAAAATGCAATCAATTCAGAATCATATTGTAAAAGCCTCCATTGAATTTGTGAAATTACTGGATAAGAACAGTGAATCGTTTGATTCACAATCTGTAGAGTGGGGTACCAGTGCTTTAGCTTTGCTAGGACAATGTAATAAGTTAATTAATAACAAAAGGAAGGAATCCCATAAGCATGACTTAGATCCTAAGTTCTACCCTCTAACGTCGCCAATGTTGCCCTATACAGAATATCTTTATGGAAACGAGACAGATGTGAATCGGAATGTTAAAGATATTCAAGATATGAGTCGTATTGGGAAAGTAGGCCGCAACAATAACACAAGGGGCCGTGGAAATAGAGGTGCGCCTTATCGTGGCAGAGGTACACGACGTGGCAGAGGTAGAGGTTTCTACAATAGGGATTCAGGTTCATCCTACCCATCAAAAAACTACAAGGAGGGGCAAAAGAAATAAATAAGGTAAGCACTTTATTTGAAGCTGGTGGATTAAGATTTCACAAAGAAAATTGGAGAAATTTGACTCATGATAATTACATTTTGGACATTGTTCAAGGATGTCATATTGAATTCAAAGACGGATTGAATCCAATCCGAACTAAATGTCATTCAACAATTTTTAATCAATATGAAGATTTAATTGTCGAAAACGAAATAAAGAAACTTCTTGATTTAAAAGTAATAAAGAAGGTTGAACACCATTGCAATGAATTCATTTCTCCAATTTTTCTTGTACCGAAAAAGAATCCTGGTGAATACAGAATGATATTGAACTTGAAAAAATTGAATGAAAGTGTTCCATATCGACATTTCAAGATGGACAATTTTGAATCTGTTTTAAAATTGATAAAACCAGGTTGTTTCATGGCCTCAATTGATCTGCGCCATGCTTATTATTCTGTATTCATTGCGGAGGAAGATCAAGTAAAATTACGATTTCAAAAATCTGGGATTTTGTATCAGTTTCAATGCTTACCTAATGGTATAGCTTTTGCTCCGCGAATTTTTACTAAAATCATGAAACCCATTTATTCATCATTGCGTGTTCAAGGATATACCAATTCTGGGTATATAGATGATTCTATCCTACTTGGGGATACATTTAATGAATGTGAACAAAATGTTTCTGAAACTCAAACTCTTATGACAAATGTGGGATTTATGATACACGAGAACAAATCTGTTTTGATTCCTACACATAATCTTACCTTTTTAGGTAATGATATAGATTCAGTGAAGATGATTATAACTTTACCTACCAGTAAAGTGCAAACTATTGTACAAGAATGTAAATTGTTATATCACAAGTCAACGGATACAATTAAAATTGTAGCAAGAATTCTTGGCTTGATGGTATCGACCTTTTCAGCTGTTGAATATGGTCGATTGTTTTATAGAACAATAGAAATGGAAAAGATTGATGCCCTAAAATTGTCCAAGGGTAATTTTTCACTGAAAATGCAAATTACAAATGAAATGAAGACTGAACTGAAATGGTGGATAGACAATTTGCATTCCCAATCTAGAATAATAGATCATTGTAATGCTGATCTAGTAATGACTACAGATGCTTCTTCTATAGGTTGGGCGGGAACATGCAATGCTGAACAAATTTCTGGTAGATGGACTGAGAATGAGTCCAAACATCATATAAATTATTTGGAGCTATTAGCAGTTAGTTTGTCTGTAAGAGCCTTTTGTAGAGAAATGAAAGAAGTTCATGTTCATGTATTCTCAGATAACACATGTGCTATTGCATATATAAACAACATGGGCGGATGCAAGTCTAAGCCTTGCAATTGGCTAGCTCTTCAACTTTGGCTTTGGTGCATGGAAAGAAAGATATGGTTGTCTGCTTTTCATGTCCCCGGAAAGGAAAATATATCTGATGCTGGTTCACGCATTTTTAATGAAAATGTTGAATGGCAGTTAGATCCAATTATTTTTCAAAAAGTATGTGATAGTTGGGGAATTCCACAAATAGACATGTTTGCATCTAGGACAAATAAGCATATTTCAAAATATGTCTCATGGAGACCTGATGCAGAAGCTGAATTTATTGATGCTTTTTCATGTAACTGGTCAGTCTTTTATATGTACATTTTCTGTCCTTTCAGTCTGATTGGTCGAGCTCTAATGAGGTTAAGGAAGGACAAAGGAGATTGCATCATGATTGTGCCATTATGGCCAACACAGAATTGGTGGAACAACTTCCTGGAACTTCTGATAGACATTCCTGTAGTGATTCCAGTGACTCAGAGTACGCTATTGCTACCATCAACAAACAAAATACATCCATTATCAGGCCAAATGAATTTAGTGGCATCGAGGTTATCCGGAAATCTTTGGAAGACAGAAACATTTCGCAGAAAGCTGCCGATATCATTACTGCATCCTGGAAACCGTCGACACGAAAACAGTACTCAGTTTACATTAAAAAATGGTTTCATTTCTGTAATCAAAGGCAGATTGATACGCTTCAGATTACTTTAAGTATTGTTTTGGATTTCCTAACCGGGCTTTTTGATTCTGGTCTTACATATGGAACTATAAATGTTGCAAGGAGTGCTCTATCTTCAATAGGAATTTCTATAGATGGCTTTCCGATTGGTCAACATCCACTTGTTAAAAGATTTTGTACGGGAATTTTTAACTTGAGACCACCTAGAGTTAAATATTCTACAACCTGGGATGTTGGGAAGGTTATATTATACCTGAAAACACTTTCTCAAGTAGAATTACTGTCTTTAAAGACACTAACATTGAAATTAGCAATGTTAATTGCCTTAATTAACGCCACTAGAGCTCAGACGTTACAATTATTAACATTAAACGACCTCAGGCAAGGTCAAGATTTCTATGTTTTACAACTAAGAGGATGTTTAAAGCAGTCACGGCCAGGTAGGCCTGTACCTTATGTCTTATTGAAAAGTTATACTCCAGACAGGAGATTATGTGTTGTACATACATTGCGGGAGTACATTAAACGAACAGAGTGTTTAAGAAAAGATAGGGAATCTTTGTTTATAAGTTACTTAAAACCTCATACAGCAGTAACTTCATCTACAATTAGTCGATGGTTGAAAACTGTTATGAGATCATCTGGGATTGACATTTCCGTGTTTAAAGCTCATAGTGTAAGGTCGGCTTCAACTTCTAGAGCAAAATTAAATTCCATACCTATAAAAGATATTCTGAAGGTAGCTGGTTGGACGAATGCAGAGACATTTGCCCATTACTACCAAAGGGACATACAGAAAAGTGATTCATATGCTGATTCAATTCTTTCAAGCAATCAATAGTGGTCACACCTACAGTTATGTAAGTTCCTCTTCATTACTTATTGTCAACCAGAAATGCGTTGGCTTTGAAATCTCATATGAGAACGAGAGTAGTATGACGTAATAGAATAATCCAAACAAACGAGACTTACATTAAGTTGATGTTTGGTTGAGATTCTATATAGTCATACTTCTACTCGAGGGATCATATGCCCACCCAGGCACAATAAGTGGTCCCTCCCAGTGTTTTACATGTTAAAACCAATTACTATTAAGCATGGTATTTCATATTCCATGCTGTTTTAGGTTTGTGTGAGAGCATTTATGGTTGCCTTCTCGCAAGCTTTTAAAACTGACACATTCAGTCACGCGTGGCGCGCATCTCATATGATCCCTCGAGTAGAAGTATGACTATATAGAATCTCAACCAAACATCAACTTAATGTAAGTCTCGTTTGTTTGGATTATTATGTTCCCTAATCAGAAATATTGCAATATTGTAAACTAAAGGAAAACAAACAAATTATTCCTCTCTAATATAGCCAGAAACTGAAACAGACGACTTCGGAAACATCAAGAGGTCAAATGGAAAATCTCTTTAAATGAAAGCACACTTTTAGCATAAAGTGGAAAACATTGTGCGAAAGGGAAATAAATATTATGAGCAATGTTGTATTACAGAAATGTCTGCTGAAAATGCTTCAGCATGCGTCTGCGCTTTGGAAAGGGTTAAGTGAAAGAAAGAAAAGAAATATTTTCTCAAAGTGAAAAGAATACCGGTAAATATAAACATTCTTCCTAGGTAATTGGTTTCCTTCCAACATGGACTATTTATCCAATTGGTGGAAGACCTATGATACCGTTCACAATGACTATTATAACACATTGGAATGAATGAATTGCTAAGCTTGAGTTCAAACTCACATACCTCTTGATAGCATGAAACTAAAGAACTGAAAGTACATACCTCATTCAATAAAGGTCCCAAAACCAAGGCACTATCTACACAACGGCCAGTTATAACAATATCTGCTCCAGCTTGTAAGGCATTGGCAATGGGACCAGCTCTGTGATAAAGAGATTATTTATCACAGTAATATTGATACAGGAATGTTATCCCAAATATTAGCAAATATTTACGTGAGAAGGAAAACTCACTTAATATAAGAAATAATTTTAACAATTGATTAATTAATTTGGGTTTAACACATTTTTCAGTTATATCAGGGCAGCCAGGACACCTACTAATGTTTTTCACACATCAGTACTCCAGACAACAGTCTTTCCAAGCAACGGGCTGCTTTCACATAGATTGTTAGCCAATTGTTGGAGGACAAATGATGCTATCAAACAATGTTGGCTGTGCTGGGATCCTAATTCACCTACCGACTGAGCTATTGGGACTTGTATCAAATCTACGATTGTAAAAACATCCTTTACACATTTTTGTTTATTGGAAAGGGTAACTAATTTTCAAACAAGAGCGCCAAATGTCACAAAATATGCCCGTCCTGTATTTTTGAGACCAAGTATAGTGATAATTGGATGCACATCAGCCAAACTTAGAGAGCGGACACGGTTAGTAAAGTTTTGGCCATTTCGAGGGACATAATTTTGTAGTGACTAAAATAACGTTGTAAGTTATCAAACCTGACCAAGATATTCTGCCCATCAACATATTGTCTAGATTTGGTGATGATCGGATAAAGGCTTCTCAAGTTATTTAGCTGACAAGACCAATTTTAGGTAATTTCTATAATTAAAGGGCAATAACTCTCTATCGACTGGAGCAATATGGCTAGTTATTGAACTTGTCCGAGATATTACGCCAATATACATTCTGACCAAATTTAGTGATGATTGGACAAAGGCTCCTAAAGTAATTGAGCTGACAAGACTAATTTTAGGTAATTTCTATAATTAAAGGGCAATAACTCTTGATTGACTAAAGCGATATGGCTAGTTATCAAACTTGTCCGAGATATTATGCCAATACACATTCTTACCAAATTTGGTGATGATTGGACAAAGGCTTCTAAAGTTATTGAGCTGACAAGACTAATTTTGGGTAATTTCTATAATTAAAGGGTGATAACTCTTGATTGACTAAAGCGATATGGCTAGTTATCGAACTTGTCCGAGATATTATCCCAACACACATTCTTACCAAATTTGGGGATGATTGGACAAAGGCTTCTAAAGTTATTGAGCTGACAACATACTGGACGCCGCAGGTAAAACTATAATACGATCTGTTTTTTCAAAATGGGCGTATAAAAAGTATCAAGACTGAAATAACCCTTTCCTGCATACAACAAATCTGCAGCAGATAAGTCTTTCCTGCATACAACAAATCTGCAGCAGATAAGTCTTTCCTGCATACAATAAATCTGCAGCAGATACCTCTTTCCTGCATACATAACTTTTGAAACATGGGCAAAATTACAGAAAATATTTATTAAATGAAGGGAAAATTATTGAATATAGTTGCAACAATGCCTTCTAAAGGCATCTGCTGCTGTTCTGTTGAATAAATGTGTCTGCAAGTGTAAAAGGTTAAGTTAAACTAGTCCAGGCAAAATGATGGAACTTCTCCATTAACGAAAGTGTAATTATTGAAAAGAATTGAAAACAATGTGACAAAAGGGGAAATTTCTCATATTGAACAATTTTTACTTTTGTCAGGCTGTTTTCAAAAGTCGTCTGCTGCAATGCATCAATAAGGTTGATGAGACCCATGCGAAAAAGAACTATAGTTACCCAAGATATGCATTGGCACTGGTAACAATCTCAGGAAAACCAGCACCTGAGTACATCTCTGTTACACCTTCTGCTTTAAGTTCTTTTGCCTATGAACACAAGAGAGTGTTTGTGACCAACACATTTATCTAAGACCAAACTCTTCTTTAGTTCTTTCTTTCGAATATATATTCCTGTATGCTTTAAATGTGAAACATTTCGAAAAACAAAGTAGAATGGTCGTGAGGCTATTTCTTGTATAATACATTACGAGAAAAGAAGTTTCAGATTTAGTTTAATTGTTTCACCTTCGTTTGTGCCCCTATTTTCTGCAGTGTGTGTATACCACGTGACTTTTGACGTCATATTTGCATGGTCAGGCAGCAAAAATTGCTCTTGATAAGAATGTAAATACAATGTTAACTTTTTTATTTCTTCACTCTTTTTAATGAAACATCGCGCAGTCTACGCCAATTACAATGTCCTATCTCCGGTTGTTTACATTGGTGGTTTAGTTTTTTCAAACACTTGTCTTCGACGAACCTGTTCTCTAAATCCAGTTTGGGTAATGCTCCGGCTGTCGGCGATATTGATAAATTTTGAGAAAAAGTTCATCGAAGTGTTTGGAGAAACTAAACTACTTATCAAACTCCGTTGAAAACCTGAGATAGGGCTCTGTAAGCAGTGTAGACTGCGCCATGTTTCATTAAAAATGATAAAGAAATAAAAAAGTTACCTTTGTTTTTACTTCTAAACCGAAGTAAAATATTTCTGTGCACCGTAGCATTTGTGACGTCAAAGTCACGTGGTATACACACAATGTTCTGCATTGGTTACTTATGCAATGTTGCAAGGCAGGGCTGGGTTTAATTGATATTTCATATTCATGCTCATGCATGGAGACTGATTAATATTTTACATTTGAAAATTGACAGTGGAAAATTAGGTCTTCGACTTCTTTGTCACGGGATAGTTTGTGACTCACAATTATGTCAGAAAGTGAGAGAATAACAGAAGGATGGACTGATGACAGATTCCTATATGTTTGCCTGCCAAGACAAACTAGAAATACTGTGAGCAAAGCTCACTGAAGAATACCCCCCGCTCCATGTTTGTTTACCATTTGTGTTTAAAATTCAAATCCTTGGAAGAGTCCGAGGCGTGTGATCTTCCTTCATGCATATCTACATATGATGTGTAACCTTCATGTAAAGTTTGAACCAAATCCATTGAGCCGTTTAGGAGGAGTAGTGCTTACAAGAAATGTGGAGGTATGTGCACAGGAGTCCCTCGCAGATAACCTCTAAGTTAAATTATCTCCCCTTGGAAGAGTCCGAGGCGTGTGATCTTCCTTCATGCATATCTACATATGATGTGTAACCTTCATGTAAAGTTTGAACCAAATCCATTGAGCCGTTTAGGAGGAGTAGTGCTTACAAGAAATGTGGAGGTATGTGCACAGGAGTCCCTCGCAGATAACCTCTAAGTTAAATTATCTCCCCTTGGAAGAGTCCGAGGCGTGTGATCTTCCTTCATGCATATCTACATATGATGTGTAACCTTCATGTAAAGTTTGAACCAAATCCATTGAGCCGTTTAGGAGGAGTAGTGCTTACAAGAAATGTGGAGGTATGTGCACAGGAGTCCCTCGCAGATAACCTCTAAGTTGAATTATCTCCCCTTGGAAGAGTCTGAGGCGTATGATCTTCCTTCATGCATATCTACATATGATGTGTAACCTTCATGTAAAATTTGAACCAAATCCATTGAGCCGTTTAGGAGGAGTAGTGCTTACAAGAAATGTGGAGGTATGTGCACAGGAGTCCCTCGCAGATAACCTCTAAGTTAAATTATCTCCCCTTGGAAGAGTCCGAGGCGTGTGATCTTCCTTCATGCATATCTACATATGATGTGTAACCTTCATGTAAAGTTTGAACCAAATCCATTGAGCCGTTTAGGAGGAGTAGTGCTTACAAGAAATGTGGACATACGGACAGACAGACAGACGGACAGACAGACGGACAGACGGACAGACAGGGTGATTCCTATATACCCCCCCAAACTTTGTTTGCCGGGGGGTATAATGACACAAAAGCAGCGCCTATTTTTTACACACAAAAATATTAGTTTGTTTAAGGTACAAAAAGAATATCAACCTTTTCTCCTTTCAGAAGTCCAATTTGACACCTTTTTTATATCAGATGATATGGTTGGAGAAGAACAGCAACCCGTTTTGTAATAAAAACCCGTTTTGTAATAAAATTTTCAAAGTTGATTTAAATTGCTACACAGCCATACTGTAATTTCTTATATACCATCAATGTTTTATACTTTATCGATTGGAAGAGATTTCAAACAGAATATTCAGTAACAGATTATACTGTGTAGAACTGAAAGAGCACAGTAATATATTATAAACCTTTCCCACATAAAAAATAAGCAGCAGACAATGTCTCAGTACAATAATGAAAATCTCTATGAATGAAATATATTTACCTAATACGAAGAGTGCAAGGTTGTGACAAAATAGCTCAAATTACATGTTTGTTAACCCTTTTCCATATGCAGATACATTTTGATTCGTTTTCAGCAGACGCCAAATGTTTTCAAGGTTGTCTGTTACAAATTTGTCGCATGTGGAAAAAGGTTAAATAAAATCCACCTAGCAACTACTCTATCAGGTTATTCAAAAAACACCCTTTTCGTACTTTTAACATCTCTTTAGCAAACAATGTTTGAATACATTGTGGGTAAAAGTAGAACTTTAAATTAGCAATTTCTCCATATTCCAGATGTTTTCAACTCTGTATCAAAATCGTGTTTCAAGTTTTCAAGGTGATAACACAACACTTAAAACTATCTTATTGGGTAATAGCTCTGAAAACATAAAATCAAAAATAAAACTAGAATTGTTTTGACAAAAACATATGTCTCCCCTGCTACATAAAGCCTAAAACCTTTGACCTTCAAGCGTGACCTTAACCTTGAACCGGTATGGTCGAGACATGGGTTATGCACGTCACCTTGATGAGGTGAACATGTGACCCAAGTTTCATGGAAATCCTTCGAGCCGTCTTGGAGATATGAAGCGGACACAAAGTAAAGCCTCAAACCTTTGACCTTCAAGCGTGACCTTGACCCTATATTGTCGAGATGTAGGTTCTGCACGTCGCCTTGATGAGGTGAACATGTGACCCAAGTTTCATGAAAATCCTTCGAGCCGTCTTAGAGATATGGAGCGGACACGAAATTAAGCCTCAAACCTTTGACCTTCAAGCGTGACCTTGACCTTGAACCTATATTGTCGAGACGCAAGTTGTGCACGTCGCCTTGGTGAGGTGAACATGTGACCCAAGTTTCATGAAAATCCTTCAAGCCGTCTTGGAGATATTGAGTGGACAGGAAATAAAGCCTAAAACCTTTGAGCTTCAAGCGTGACCTTGACCTTGAACCGGTATGGTCGAGACGCGGGTTCTGCACGTCGCCTTGATGAGGTGAACATGTGACCCAAGTTTCATGAAAATTCTTTAAGCTGTTTTGGAGATATGGAGCGGCACAAAATAAAGCCTCAAACCTTTGACCTTCAAGCGTGACCTTGACCTTGACCCAGTATGTTCGAGATGCGGGTTCTGCACGTCGCCTTGATGAGGTGAACATGTGACCAAATTTTCATGAAAATCCTTCAAGCCGTCTTGGAGATATTGACTGGACACGAAATAAAGCCTAAAACCTTTGACCTTCAAGCGTGACCTTGACCTTTAACCAGTATGGTGGAGACGCGGGTTCTGCACGTCGCCTTGATGAGGTGAACATGTGACCCAAGTTTCATGAAAATCCTTTAAGGAGATATGGAGCGGACACAAAATAAAGCCTCAAACATTTGACCTTCAAGCGTGACTTTGACCTTGACCCAGTATGGTCGAGACGCGGGTTCTGCACGTCGCCTTGACGAGGTGAACATCTGACCCAAGTTTCATGAAAATCCTTCAAGCCGTCTTGGAGATATTGAGTGGACACGAAATAAAGCCTAAAACCTTTGACCTTCAAGCGTGACCTTGACCTTGAACCGGTATGGTCGAGACGCAGGTTCTGCACGTCGCCTTGATGAGGTGAACATGTGACCCACGTATCATGCAAATCCTTTAAGGAGATATGGAGTGGACACAAAATAAAGCCTCAAACCTTTGACCTTCAAGCGTGACCTTGACCCAGTATGGTCGAGACGCGGGTTCTGCACGTCGCCTTGATGAGGTGAACATCTGACCCAAGTTTCATGAAAATACTTCAAACCGTCTTGGAGATATGGAGTTGACACAAAATAAAGCCTCAAACCTTTGACCTTCAAACGTGACCTTCACCTTGACCCGGTATGGTCGAGACGCGGGTTATGCACGTCGCCTTGATGAGGTGAACATGTGACCCAAGTTTCATGAAAATCTTTCAAGCCGTCTGGGAGATATGGAGCGGACACGAAATAAAGCCTCAAACCTTTGACCTTCAAGCGTGACCTTGACCTTGACCCTATATTGTCGAGACACGGGTTCTGCACGTCGCCTTGATGAGGTGAACATGTGACCAAAGTTTCATTAAAATCCTTCAAGCCGTCTGGGAGATATGGAGCGGACACGAAATAAAGCCTCAAACCTTTGACCTTCAAGCGTGACCTTGACCTTGACCCTATATTGTCGAGACACGGGTTCTGCACGTCGCCTTGATGAGGTGAACATGTGACCAAAGTTTCATTAAAATCCTTCAAGCCGTCTGGGAGATATGGAGCGGACACAAAATAAAGCCTCAAACCTTTGACCTTCAAGCGTGACCTTGACATTGACCCTATATTGTCGAGACGCAAGTTCTGCACGTCACCTTGATGAGGTGAACATGTGACCCAAGTTTCATGAAAATCCTTCAAGCCGTCTGGGAGATATGGAGCGGACACGAAATAAAGCCTCAAACCTTTGACCTTCAAGCGTGACCTTGACATTGACCCTATATTGTCGAGACGCGGGTTCTGCACGTCGCCTTGATGAGGTGAACATGTGACCCAAGTTTCATGAAAATCCTTCAAGCCGTCTGGGAGATATGGAGCGGACACGAAATAAAGCCTCAAACCTTTGACCTTCAAGCGTGACCTTGACCCTATATTGTCGAGACGCAGGTTCTGCACGTCGCCTTGATAAGGTGAACATGTGACCTAAGTTTCATGAAAATCCTTCAAGCTGTCTCGGAGATATGGAGCGGACACGAAATAAAGCCTCAAACCTTTGACCTTCAAGCGTGACCTTGACCTTGACCCTATATTGTCGAGACGCGGGTTCTGCACGTCGCCTTGATGAGGTGAACATGTGACCCAAGTTTCATGAAAATCCTTCAAGCCGTCTGGGAGATATGGAGCGGACACGAAATAAAGCCTCAAACCTTTGACCTTCAAGCGTGACCTTGACCTTGACCCTATATTGTCGAGACGCGGGTTCTGCACGTCGCCTTGATGAGGTGAACATGTGACCCAAGTTTCATGAAAATCCTTCAAGCCGTCTGGGAGATATGGATCGGACAAGATTTAGGGGACGAACAGACAGACAGACAGACAGACAGACAGACATCAAGGACAAAAACAATATATCTCCCCTGTATACAGGGGGAGACATAATAAGTCACTATCATTGGAAGGATTCTTATTGAATACAATTGAAAACATTGTGGTAAAAGGAGAAATTTCTCACGTTCAGCGACTTCTCCTTTTATCACAATGCCTTTTACAAGTCTTCTGACATACATGCACCAAAACACATTCTGCATGTGAGAAAAGATTAAGCTTGTTTGTGGGAACATACCTTGGCCATCAGATCGTCCCCAGTTATGACAGCCACTTTAAGGTCCAACCCTGCCTTCTGTATAGCTTGTTGGAGAATATGACCACAAGCTTTCGGATTTACTCCTCCACCATTACTGATTACCTTCACACCTGATTCCATGGGAAAAGAAGAATTTATCCAAAATTAGTATTTTCTCCATTTCAACTCACTTATGTTTTACAATTCAGTGAAACTCATAATTGTGGGATTATCATTATGATTGACTCGCTGGTTTCAGAATAAATGGACTAGTAGAACTGGTAACTTACCTAGCAGATGCTGCGGTTTAAATGAAAAGTTGTTGAAAGCTGGGTTACACACCATTCAAACAAACAAGAAAGGTCAGTAGAAGTCACTAATTTTTATGTAGAGTCACTGGTTTGAAAGATCCTGGTTGATTGATTGATTGTTTGGTGTTTTACACCATTTTGTTTTTTAATATATCACAGCTTTTCCTGGGTAAGCTACCAGTACTACTGGTCCATTTATCCTGACAAAAGTCAGTCAGTCTTAATGCTAACCCTGAGCGCCAGGGAGATCAGCAATTACTACCATTTTTAAAGTCTTGGTATGACCCAGCAAGGGATCGAACCCACAACCACCCACACCCTAGGTGGACGCTCTACCATTATATCTTTAAAGTACTTAGAGCTGTTTGTTTGTTTTATTGGGGTTTTACAGTTTTCAACAGTATTGCAATTATATGGATAATTCTTGAGTGACTAACCATTACTAGGCTATGCCTTGTCAATGACCTTTTGCCAGAATAATTTCAAAACTTGTCAGCTATAACCCTTTCCCTCATATGACAATTCTGCAGTAGACGACTTTGAACGTATTTTGTCAAAACATAGAAAATCTCCATAATTGAATGGATAACCCATACAAAAAGTGGAAAACATTGTGGCAAAAGGAGAAATTGCACGTTTTGTGCAATTTCTTCTTTGTCACTATGTTTTCAAAAAGCCATCTGCAGCAGAGGCGTCAGAAAGCGTCTATATGAGGGAAAGGGTTAAATGCATCTGCAACAGCAAAAGGGTGAAAAGGTGGTAGAGTGACAAAATGGAGGCTCTAATCAATCATTTTCACCAAGGGGTGGTAACTCAAAATTCCTATGACTTGTGACATATGGACCTAACCTTTTCCACATACAACAAAGGTGCAGCAGACAAACTTTGAAAACACCTTGGAAAATTATGGAAAATCTGTTTAAATACAGGTATAATTGTTGAATAGTTGAAAAGAATTTGACAAAAGGAGAAATTGCTCATCATGAGCAATTTCTTCTTTTTTTAACTTTGTTTTCATAAGTCATCTGCTGCAAATGCAAACAAATGTGTCTGCAAGTGGGAAAGGGTTAAATACAGAACTTAACTAAAACTGTCACATTCCAAAGAATCCTCTATCTGTATGCTGTCAACATAATGCAAGGGGATAATCAACTCTTACCAGACTTCTGTATATCTGCTAAATAAGGCCTCATCGCGGTCTGTAAAAAATCCGGGACAAAACCGCCTTCACCCTTGAAGAATAAGAGAAAAAACTATTAATCATTTTAAACCTTTTCTCTCATAAATAATGTCTCCACTCTTCTCATTCATCATCTCTCTGATGCAGACAACATAAACTGCTTCTGCACAAGAATTTTAAAAAACATTGAGGAACAAAGAGACATTTGTCACAAATTATGTTTTCATCTCAGTTTCTATATCAAAAATAAATTATCAACTCTATTCAATTATCATACTTTCGTTTATACACTAACACAGATTTTAACATATTTTTGCCTGAATAATTTCAAAGTTTTCTCCTGTAGATTTGTGGTTAAGGATTCAATGGCAAGAGTTGAATATAAATTGAGCAAAGTCACAAAGATATTGACCTTCATGGAATTAAGATATAAATTACAATTACTTCAAATTGAATTTTTGTTAAGTCTCTCTTTTTTCTTTTCATAGCAGTTCTCAGATACATTACAGGAAACTGTACTAGTAAATAGTTGACCGATTGATTTTTCAGTGTTTAATGTCGCTGTCAACAATTTTTCAGTTACATCACAGTATTTCCTGGGTAAGTTACCAATACTACAGTCTACTGGTCAATAATGAATTTATCCTCACACCAGCCAGTCAGTGGTAATGCTAAACTCAGAACGCCAAAAAGGGAAGCCTACTACCAGTACCTTTTTAAAGTCTTTGGTACTAGTAAATGGACAACATGGAAGATCCGGTTTGACGGCCAAGAGGGCTTATTTGGAGCTTATCTAACTTGGCCCAAATAACATTTGGTAATGTTAAACAAATTGGTGTTGATACATACAAGAGTGATACCTGTCAATACAAACATAACATATCATTTCATCATTCTTTTCCATACCTTAGTCTTACGAAGAATTCCTGTTAGTAGAGACATGGTGATTTCCGACAAATAGTCCATCACCAAGTAATCAATCTTTCCACTGTACAAGAGCTGAGGCACTATAGAAAATAAAAACAAACTAGAAAGGTTGTTTTTATGAAAAAACATATGTCTCCCCATTGCAGTTTGTCAATGACTATTAAAATATTGATCACGGGAAGATAATGAAGTAGCCCAGAGTTAAAATTCTTGCAAGGTGCACAACTTCACATTGCCATCTATCTAAATTCCAAGTTTCAATAAATTCCTTCAAGTAGTTTCCGAGTTCTGCTCTGGACAAACAAAAGTTAAGAAGAAGAAGAATAATAACTAGAAAGGTTGTTTTTATGAAAAAACATATGTCTCCCCATTGCAGTTTGTCAATGACTATTGAAATATTGAAAAGGGGGAGATAACTTTGCAACGAAGTAGCCCAGAGTTATAATTCTTGCAAGGTGCACAACTTCACATTGTCATCTATCTAAATTCCAAGTTTCAATAAATTCCTTCAAGTAGTTTCTGAGTTGTGCTCTGGACAAAGTTTACACTATTAAAATATTGAAGAAGGGGGAGATAACTCATAATTATTGCAAGGTGCACAACTTCACATTGCCATCTATCTATGTTCCAAGTTTCAATAAATTCCTTCAAGTAGTTTCTGAGTTCTGCTCTGGACAAAGTTTACACTATTAAAATATTGAAGAAGGGGGAGATAACTCATAATTATTGCAAGGTGCACAACTTCACATTTCCATCTATCTATGTTCCAAGTTTCAATAAATTCCTTCAAGTAGTTTCTGAGTTCTGCTCTGGACAAAGTTTACACTATTAAAATATTGAACAAGGGCAGATAACTTTGCAACAAAGTGGCCAAGAGTTATAATTATTGCAAGGTGCACAACTTCACATTGCCATCTATCTATGTTCCAAGTTTCAATCAATTACTTCAAGTAGTTTCCGAGTTCTGCTCTGGACAAACAAAAGTTAAGAAGAAGAAGAAGAAGAAGAATAATAAGAACTAGAGATTGTAACTGTAGCAACAGTTACGAACGATTCCCTTGCCATTTTATTGAACAAGGGCAGATAACACAATGGCCCAGAGTATTCGGTAATGCGCTAATACACTTGCGAAAGTACTACTACTTGATTAAGGACACATGTACTAAGTTTCAAGTCTCTATCACTTGTCGTTTTTGAGTTATACAAGTCCAAAAAATCGACCAATCAGAAACGAGTATTCGGTCATGCGCTAATACACATGCAAAAGTAGTTCTACTTGATAAGAAACACATGTACTAAGTTTCAAGTCTCTATCACTTGTCGTTTTTGAGTTATACAAGTCCGAAAAATCGACCTATCAGAAACGAGTATTCGGTCATGCGCTAATACACATGCAAAAGTAGAACTACTTGATAAGAAACACATGTACTAAGTTTCAAGTCTCTATCACTTGTCGTTTTTGAGTTATACAAGTCCGAAAAATCGACCAATCAGAAACGAGTATTCGGTCATCCGCTAATACACATGCAAAAGTAGAACTACTTCATAAGAAACACATGTACTAAGTTTCAAGTCTCTATCACTTGTCGTTTTTGAGTTATACAAGTCAGAAAAATCGACCAATCAGAAACGAGTATTCGGTCATGCGCTAATACACTTGAGAAAGTAGTACTACTTGATTAGAATCACATGTACTAAGTTTCAAGTCTCTATCACTAGTCATTTTCGAGTTATACAAGTCCGAAAAATCGACCAATCAGAAACGAGTATTCGGTCAAGCTCAAATACACATGAGAAAGTAGATCACTTGATTGGGAACATTTGTACTAAGTTTCAAGTCTCTATCTCTTTTCGTTATCGAGTTATACAAGTTCAAATCACCCAATTATTAAAAAAATGAAAAAGGGGAGATAACTTTGCAAAAAAGTGGCCCAGAGTTATAATTCTTGCATGTTGTACAACTGCACAGTGCCATCTATCTATGTTCCAAGTTTCAATAATATCTGACCATTCGTTCACAAGATATCGCTCTGACAAAAATTGATTAAAATATTGAAAAAGGGGAGATAACTTTGCAAAAAAGTGGCTCAGAGTTATCATTCTTGAAAACTACACAAGTTCACATTGCCATCTATCTATGTTGCAAGTTTCGATCAATTCCATCAAGTAGTTTATGAGTATTGCTCTGGACAAAATTTGGCAAAGTTTTTGGATAGGAGAATAAAGAATAATAAACAAGAGGGCCATGATGGCCCTGAAATCGCTCACCTGATTTTTTTTTTCACTTTAGCTATATAAGCCCCGCCATCTGGCGGGCATAGTTTCCAACCAATCAACTTGGCTTTAAGGAATCTGATAGAGGGTCACCCTAGGAACATTTCTACAAAATTATTTGAAAATCGGCCTGACACTTTTGAAGGAGAAGATTTTTTAAGTTTTCACTATAGCAATAAAAGGCAAAATAGCCCCGCCCCCTGGCGGCCATGTTTTTTGACCAATCAACATGGCTTGAAGGAATCTGATAGAGGGTCATCCAAGGAACATTTCTACAAAATTATTTGAAAATCGGCCCGACACTTTTGGAGGAGAAGATTTTTTAAGTTTGCACTATAGCTATATAAGGCAAAAAAGCCCCGCCCCCCCCCTGGCGGCCATGATTTTCGACCAATCAACATGGCTTGAAGGAATCTGATAGAGGGTCACCCAAGGAACATTTCTAAAATTTATTTGAAAATCGGCCTGACACTTTTGGAGAAGAAGATTTTTTAAGTTTGCACTATAGCCATATAAGGAAAAATAGCTCCGCCCCCCCTGGCGGCCATGTTTTTCGACCAATCAACATGGCTTGAAGGAATCTGATAGAGGGTCACCCGAGGAACATTTCTACAAAATTATTTGAAAATCGGCCTGACACTTTCGTCGGAGAAGATTTTTTAAGTTTGCACTATAGCCATATAAGGAAAAATAGCCCCGCCCCCCCTGGCGGCCATGTTTTTCGACCAATCAACATGGCTTGAAGGAATCTGATAGAGGGTCACCCGAGGAACATTTCTACAAAATTATTTGAAAATCGGCCTGACACTTTCGGAGGAGAAGATTTTTTAAGAATTTTGAAGTTTTTTCATTTCGTTGCTATGGAAACCAGAATTATGCATGGATCCCGAAAATTTTAAGGAATTCTGGTGAGGACATTGAGAGGATGCTTTCTGTGAAGTTTCATCCCAGTTGACCTACCGGTTACAGAGGAGAAAATGTTGACGGACGACGGACGACGGACGCCGGACATAGGGCGATCACAATAACTCACCTTGAGCACTTCGTGCATAGGTGAGCTAAAAACAATAGAAAAACAATACGATTCCCAACTCTGTTGGGGGGAATCGTAATAAGAATAACTACAAATACAGCATGTCCCCCCTTTCGGAGAAGGGGAGACATAACAAGAATGAAATGGCAATTTTAAAAAGGGCAATAACTCATCCAAAAGTAGGTCAAATTAAACGCCCTCGTAATATGCGCAACAACACATTGTACCGATGACTCCTGTGAAGTTTCATAGAAATGTGGCAAAGGGGTTGTGAGATAAAGGCCGGACAAGAATGAAATGGCAATTTTAAAAAAAGGGCAATAACTCAACCAAAATTAGGTCAAATTAAACGCCCTCGTAATATGCGCAACTAGACGTTGTACCGATGACTCCTGTGAAGTTTCATAGAAATGTGGCCAAGGGGTTGTGAGATGAAGGCCGGACAAGAATGAAATGGCAATTTAAAAAAAGGGCAATAACTCATCCAAAAGTAGGTCAAATTAAACGCCCTCGTAATATGCGCAACAAGACATTGTACCGATGACTCCTGTGAAGTTTCATAGAAATGTGGCCAAGGGGTTGTGAGATAAAGGCTGGACAAGAAATGTGGACGTACAGACAGACAGACAGACAAACAAATTTAAAACAAGAGGGCCAATCAACTTGGCTTGAAGGAATCTGATAGAGGGTCACCCTAGGAACATTTCTACAAAATTATTTGAAAATCGGCCAGATACTTTTGAAGGAGAAGATTTTTTAAGTTTTCACTATAGCCATATAATGCAAAATAGCCCTGCCTACTGGCGGCCATGTTTTTTGACCAATCAACATGGCTTGAAGGAATCTGAAAGTGGGTCATCCAAGGAACATTTCTACAAAATTATTTGAAAATCGGGCCGACACTTTTGGAGAAGAAGATTTTTTAAGTTTGCACTATAGCCATATAAGGCAAAATAGCCCCGCCCCCCCCTGGCGGCCATGTTTTTCGACCAATCAACATGGCTTGAAGGAATCTGATAGAGAGTCACCCAAGGAACATTTCTACAAAATCATTTGAAAATCAGCCTGACACTTTCGGAGGAGAAGATTTTTTAAGTTTTCACTATAGCCATATAAGGCAAAATAGCCCCGCCCCCCTGGCGGCCGTGTTTTTTGACCAATCAACATGGCTTGAAGGAATCTGGTAGAGGGTCATCCAAGGAACATTTCTACAAAATTATTTGAAAATCTGCCAACCAGTTTGGGAGAAGAAGAATTTTGAAGTTTTTTTCGTTTCGTTGCCATGGAAACCAGAATTCTGCATGGATCCCTAAAATTTGAAGGAATTCTGGTGAGGTCATTAAGAGGATGCTTTCTGTGAAGTTTCATCCCAATTGACCCACTGGTTACTGAGGAGAAGATGTTGAAGATTTTTTAAGTTTTCACTTTGGCCATATAAGGCAAAATAGCCCCCGCCCCCTGGCGGCCATGTTTTTCGACCAATCAACATTGCTTGAAGGAATCTGATAGAGGGTCACCCAAGGAACATTTCTACAAAATTATTTGAAAATCGGCCTGACACTTATGGAGGAGAAGATTTTTTAAGTTTTCATTATAGCCATAAAAGGCAAAATAGCCCCGCCCCCTGCGGCCATGTTTTTTGACCAATCAACATGGCTTGAAGGAATCTGATAGAGGATCACCCAAGGAACATTTCTACAAACTTATTTGAAAATCGGCCTGACACTTTTGGAGGAGAAGATTTTTTAAGTTTGCACTATAGCCATATAAGGCAAAATAGCCCCGCCCCCCCTGGCGGCCATGTTTTTCGACCAATCAACACGGCTTGAAGGAATCTGATAGAGGGTCATCCAAGGAACATTTCTACAAAATTATTTGAAAATCTGCCAACCAATTTGGGAGAAGAAGAATTTTGAAGTTTTTTCGGTTTCGTTGCCATGGAAACCAGAATTTTGCATGGATCCCAAAAATTTAAGGAATTCTGGTGAGGTCATTGAGAGGATGCTTTCTGTGAAGTTTCATCCAAATTGACCCACTGGTTACTGAGGAGAAGAAGTTGACGTACGACGGACGACGGACGACGCACGCCGGACAAAAGGCGATCACAATAACTCACCTTGAGCAAAGCTCAGGTGAGCTAAAAAGGGCAATAACTCATCCAAAAGTAGGTCAAATTAAACGCCCTCGTAATATGCGCAACAAGACATTGTACCGATGACTCCTGTGAAGTTTCATAGAAATGTGGCCAAGGGGTTGTGAGATAAAGGCCGGACAAGAAATGTGGACGTACAGACAGACAGACAGACGGCGCAGGCAAAAGCAATAATATATATTCAATAATTTTAATTTTATGAAATTTATTACATCAATAAAGGCATTCCAGAATGTCCTAGCAAAATAAATAAATACACAAACACAAAGTTGCCTCATTTTGTAAGAATACCCTAAGCTGCAACAAAAGTACAAGTTGACCATACCATTTGGAAAAAATACCCAAAATTAATAGGGGTCTTGATGTTCCTTGGGTAATGGTCATTATGTGTTTGTAGTTATTATAACCAATGAAAATATGAGAAAGACAGACAACATATGCAGAGAAGCAATCCTTAACCCTTTCCCTCATATATGACAATTCTGCAGCGGACGACTTTGAACATGTTTTTTCAAAAAGTAGAAAATCTCTATAATTGAATGGATAACCTATGACTAAAAGTGGAAAACATTGTGGCAAAAGGAGAAATTACTTGTTTTGAGCAATTTCCTATTTTGTTACTATGTTATTAAAAAGCTGTCTGCTGCAGAGGCGTCAGAAAGTGTCTATATGAGCGAAAGGGATAAATGAGAACCTGCCAAGGAAGCAACACAAAAGATAACAGAAATACATGTAATTGTCATAAACTCATTACAAGCTTTTCAAACTGCCTTGGAGTTGTGTAGTGGTAGAGCATCTGCTTAGGTGTGGGAGGTCATGGGTTTGATCCCCGGCTGGGTCATACCAAAGAGTTTGAAAATGATAGTTATGGCTGCCCTCCTGGGGGCTCAGGGTTGCATGACAACTGACTGGCTGGTGTCAGGATAAATGGACAAGTAGTACTGGTATCTTACCAAGTAAATGCCCACATTCAGCATACTGGTTGATTTATTGCATTGCAGAAGCGGGTCAGCTCCCACACCAATTATTCATCATTTCGTACAGGAAAACATCTGTGACAGCTCATGCATTTGATCTAAATTTTAATAAATTTTCAAGTAAGATACTTTGCAAAGTTCCTAAATTGTTTGCCCATTTTGACCAAGGGAAGTAAGTCAGTTAATCACAGTCTGCCTACCTGACACTGAAGTGTCTCCCCAAAAGCCTGACGAACATCCTATTCTGACACATTTTCCTTCCAGATAATCGTTGTAATGGTTAGATTTCAATGACGACGTGGTGGAATATGACAATCTATATGAGCTGGATAGACACCGCTGAAACTGACAGCGGGCTAGACCTTTTGACAGAAGTTTGAAGGCTACCATCTTGGAAATCCGTCTCGGGCTGTATTGCGCATGCGCATAAGGTCACCTGACTGATAATATTATTCCAACAAAATGGAGGACGGCTAGTCTGACCTGTCAAATATTTTGGTAATTTTTCGTCCATATGTTTTATGTAGTGTATACACTTTAATTTTCCCCCGCATTTAACTTTTAAAATCAAACAGGTAAACCAATGGCAGATTCAATGAACGAGATTGTGTACGGGACGAAAGAGGAGGGGCATGTGATGTCGGATAAAGTGTCGCAGCTTGCTGCGTCGGTTTACTCAGAATTTGAGAAAATGTTAAAGAAGTATGACGAGGACGTTGTTAAAGAGCTCATGCCCCTTGTAGTGGGTATTCTTGAAAGTCTCGACCAAGCGTATACAGAGAAACAGGAAACGGACGTAGATATGGAACTTTTAAGAGAAGATAATGAACAACTTCTGACTCAGTATGAGAGGGAGAAACAACTCAGGAAGGCAGCAGATCAGGTGTGTATGATATTTTAACTTCTGTTTCTATGATCACAATAAGCACTTTGCGCTATTCACCCAAAACTGCAGCAGATGACTATGACAATTTTGCTGTTTAACCCTTTAAACCAAAACTGCATCAGACGACTTTTGAAAACATTGTGGCCAAAGGTGAAATTACTCGAGATGATATTATATGCATTTGACAAGGTACCCCACAAAAGACTAATGAAGAAAGTCTGGGCGGTTGGCATCAGAGGGAAAATCTACAATTGGATTGAAGACTTCCTAAACAATCGCTCTCAAAGAGTCATAGCTAGTGGAGTACCTCAGGGTAGTGTTCTTGGACCAATACTGTTTCTCATATTCATTAATGACATCCTGTAAGCCTTGGACTTCTTCTTTTGTCACAGTGTTTTTAAAAGTTGTCTGCTGGTTGGAAAGGGTAAAACTTTTTTTCACAATCTTTTGTGAAATTTACAAGTATGTTACCTGTAGCCCAAATCATATGCAGTGCTTTCATTAAGGGCCAATTCCAGGAATTTTGAAATTCCTGGTCCAAATTTTAGGAATTTTTGTCAGAATTTTGGAAGTTTTGTATTTGTCGTTAACAAGATGTTTATTTATTTATTTACTTTTTTTAGATAAAATAAATTTTATTTGATTAATTTAACACGTTTTCGTGGGCAAACATTGATTTAGGGAGAAGTTGGGGGACTTACAGGAGAAATGATATTTCTTATGTCATTGATATGTGTGTCATAACTGGGACGTTTTGGTTAGACATCTATTTAAGCAAAAATGAATGTTTATTTATTTGATTTTAATAACTATGACAAAGCAAAGAGTCGTTATAAACATCTATTTAAACAAAATTAAGTGTTTATTTATTTGATTTTAATAATGATGACAACCGGTAAAGCTTTGCTGGCAATGTCAACAAAAAGTCCTGACCGAATAGGGGGATGAGTGGTTCGCTAATTTCTCGCGAATAATTCAGCTGTTATTCGCGGGAAATGTTATTATCAAGATATGGCAGAGAAGCATAACGTCGTCTTACTAATATCTTTCAAATCAGCACGTTCAATTCTCTCAAATTCTGTTTCAGAGTCGAAATTTCGAAAAATCTCGGCAAAAAATTAATTGACATCCGCCATTTTGGAATCTCGGAAAGTACCTCTTCAGAATAGATTGATGACGTATTTATTATTTCAATTCTGACCAATCAAATTCATTATTCGGGGAGAAATCCATTTGGAACGAGGCTGCATATTTTCCAAGTAGTTATGCGTACAGAATAAAAAATAACTTCAATTTATAGTTTCCGAAGTGATAATCGGTATTAATCATCAACAAATATTTTTAACAGATAAAGAAAACGTCCGAATTTTATAGTTACCGAAGTTTCTCGTCTTCAAATATTTTTAAAAGATAAAGAAAACGTCCGACCTAATTAATTAATTTGAAGGAAAGACCGTCGTGGGATTAAGCAAACTTTTAATCCAATTAGCGTAATCAAGTTAAACTACCTTTCGTTACATTCCCTACAAACAGAGAGGTCGTCAAGGTGATATCTGGTACACACGATAAGAACTCGGGTAACCGTGTAATCGTGCGTGTGACAATTATCGATTTTTTTACACATTCACCTCTGCACTTTCACCCTTTATACTTTATTTAGGGTTATTCTGAAAACGTCCATGTGTAAATTTACGGACGTTTTTGGGAATTTCTGGACGTATAATAAACGTCCAGTGCTCAATTTTCGGACGTTTTGGGGAATTTTTTGGACGTATATTACGTCCACGTCCGCTTAATGAAAGCACTGATATGGTTAAGAGTAAGTTGTTTGCTTGCTTGTTTTACTTGCAGTAAAGTCTTATCCCTTTTCCACTTACAGGTTTACACATTTTTGGCGCATCTGCAGAATTCATACTTCTTTTGAAAACAATTGTGCTCGGAGCCTCCACATGAACATTTTTCTCCTTTTTCCACAGTGTTTTCAACTATTCAATATTTGCACTATTATTATATCTGCAACCGATCTGCTATATGTGGGCATAGGTTATGCAAGTAGCAATAAGGCATCTAATAAAAACTAATTGTGACACTTTTCTATAAAAGACTTCTGTGAAAATTTCCCATTGATTTCCAGTTCAGGATGCAATCATTAGTTCATAAAGTTCATAAAGTATTCGAGACCAAATAAGTCGAAACTTATAAGCATATTGCTTTTTACAGGTCCATTTATTATTGTTTTCCCTTTTTGTGATTTTGTTTAAATTACTTAATAGTTTTTCTTTGTTCTATTAACTTATAGTATTTACATGTATTTGGAATGACTCGTGTCACTTAGTAAGGCATATAACATCTTACATTGAATTTATCGGGATAAACCCAATATTTGTTTAATCTTGATTTGAAACTATTGAGTGTAGGTGCTTCAACTACTGTTGGTGGTAAATTGTTCCAGTTTTCAATTACCCTAATATTGAAGTTATTTTTTCTAATTTCTGTTCTAGCTCTTGTTTTTATAAAGTTTGTATTTGTGACCCCTAGTTTGTGTAGCAACATCCCTTGTGTTCAGTAATTTAATGGAAATCTTGTCTAAATTGTTCAAGAGTTTGTATGTTTGAATGATATCAGTTCTTGCTCTTCTGTATTCCGGCGTAGGAAGTCCCAGATGCAAGAGTCTGTCTTTGTAGTTATAGCTTTTTATCTCTTTAATAATTTTGCTTGCTCGTCTTTGGACATTTTCTACCAGTACTGCATATTTCTTGTAAGAAGGCCCCCAAATGACAGAGGCATATTCCAGGCATATTCCAGGTGGGGTCTGACAAGGGCTTTATTTAATTGATGAAACATTTCAGTGTCCATGTATGTAAAGGTTTTTACTATTAGGCCTAAATTTCTGTTGGCAATATTGACCTTGGTTTTGATGTGTATATCAAATTTTAGTTTATTGTCGAATATATAATTAGGAGATCTATAGGAGTATATAAATGTATGACAATACTTATTTTCATATAAATTGCATATTTTATAGAATTAATAAGGCAACCTAACCCAGTTCATTGTTTAAATTAATATAAACTTTTTACTCAACACCAAAATTGAAATAATATGAAATAGGTTAAAGGAATGGTGCCAACAATTTGCACTGAATATGTTAGATTGAGACCTGATTCATTATTGCGTTCTATATCCCCCCTTTTCTTGTTACCTCCTGTAATCAAGTGATTGATCTTTACTCTCTCTTGTGAAACTCATTAAAGAAATGACTTTAATTAATTTAAACCAATTGTTAAAGAAATTACGTCAACTCAACTAACCAATTGTTAACTTTTTCCCAGTTTACACTTGTTGACGCATCTGCAGCAGACGACTTTTGAAATTATTGTGGCAAAAGGATAAATTGTTCTTTATCAGCAATTTCCCTCCTTGTTACATTATTTTCAATTCTATTAAATCATTTACAGAGAGTATCCATAATTTCAACAAAATTGTTTTCAAAGTTGATGGGTATAATGTATTTGTTTTTTCATCATAACTTTAACATGTAGTTGCAATATGGTAAGCCTCTTTAACCCTTTCCCTCATACAACAATTCTGCAGCAGACGAATTTGAACATATTTTGTCAAAAAATAGAAAATCTCTATAATTGAATGGATAATCTATGACTAAAAGTGCCTTTTCCACAATGTTTTCAACTCAATTCAATGATTTCACTTTTATTTAACCCATTCCCTCATATAGACGCTTTCTGACGCCTCTGCAGCGAAAACATAGTGACAAAAGAAGAAATTGCACAAAACATGCAATTTCTCCTTTTTCCACAATGTTTTCCACTTTTTGTCATAGGTTATCCATTCAATTATGTAGATTTTCTATGTTTTGACAAAATACGTTCAAAGTCGTCTGCTACAGAATTGTCGTATGGGGGAAGGGTTAACACCTATCGCCTTACTCTGACAATAGATTCAAGTCTCTGGTGTAAGAGGTTGCATGTTCAGTCCCTAGCAGGTTCACAACAAAGACTTTTAAAATGATTGTAATGGCTATTTGTCTTGGCACTCAGGATTGTGGGTTTAGCATTGGTGTCAGGATAAATGGACTAGTAGTATTGGAAATTGACCAAGGAAACGTCGAGATATAACTTGAAAAACTGTAGTGTTGAAAGCAGTATAAAACACTATTCAAACAAACATTAAAAGAGCTTCAAGGTTTTTAGATAGGTTATAGCTGGGTTATATGAATTGATATTCTAATTTCAATATCAATATCAAATGTTTCCATCATTAAAGAAATAACTTCAACTAAAATAATCAATTGTTTAAAGAAAATGTTTAGGATCCAATATATGAGCCATAATATGGTGTCCGGATTTTGAGTTACATCACAAACACTGTGGTGTCCTCTTTTGTAATATTTGACTTTTGTCAAATTAAATGCTATATATATGTTTAGAACAATATCTAAAGCTGTTAAATTCTAAATGACAAAATAGATTTTATCTTTAAATAAAGAGAAATGTGGGTTTTAAATTGTATTGTTAGTAACACAGGACACCATATAATAAATCAATTTTATGAAGATTATGCCTAGTTAAATTTGTTTAGATCTAATTTACATTTTCACCATCTTTATTTGGAATTATTTCAATAAATAAATGGTTTATTTAGTGAAATAATTAATAGTATACAACTAGATAAAGAATGGTGTAACAGGACACAACATGATGTAACAGGACACAAACTGGTGTGTAACAGGACACAAACTGGTGTGTAACAGGACACAAAATGATGTAACTGGACACTTATTCAATTGTATTGTTAGTAACACAGGACACCATGAAATAAATCAATTTTATGAAGATTTTGCCTAGTTGAATTTGTTTAGATCTAATTTACATTTTCACCATCTTTATTTGGAATTATTTCAATAAATAAATGGTTTATTTAGTGAAATAATTAATAGTATACAACTAGACAAAGAATGGTGTAACAGGACACAAACTGTTGTGTAACTGGACACAAAATGATGTAACTGGACACTAATTGTGCACTTCATATAAGTGTGTAACAGGACACCTTAGAAAAAAATAAACAAATCATATAATAGCATAAACATTTTCAGTATAAATAATTCTCCAGTTAAATTAAAATATACTAATCATGCAAATATGTATTTATTACGTAAGCAAAGTGCTTATGGAGGTAGAATATGCTTTCCAGGACAGTCAACGTTACAAGGCAAAAGAGACAAAATTCGCGATTTTTTTTCCCCAGTCAAAAATAATAACAAGTTCTTCGTAGTGAATTAAATAGGTTCGCAAACATCTCTGGACAATTTAAATAACGAAATAGGAAGTTACTACGCATTGCGATACATTATAAGCAACCATTGATGATCGCAATTGGCTTGGTGGCGGCGTAACAAAATTTCAGAAGTCTGACTGTCATTTTCGAGCCGCCATTTTAAAACACTCTTGTCGTAAAACGTCTCTAACTGTCGTAAATTGTTGCGATGTTTAATGTCGTAAATAGAACAGCCAAAATTTAGTTTCCTCCTAGGTGATCGACGAAGCATTTATTAATTATAACAAAATAATAGGGCGTAACAAAAAAAGACACCATTTTGATAAACATATTTTGACTCCCTGTCAAATAAAAATATCTGTCCCAGAACAACATGTTTACGACATTAACAAAGAATGTAAGTGATCACGTGATTTGAATGCAATGAAAATATGGTTATCGGTCCAGGTTTCGAGTTTTGATGCTATTTAGACGTGATGTAACTTGGTGGACACATTCGTTACGCCAATGTCTAGGATTTTATATTCAAATCAAAATCATATTTACGTCGCTCTATTAAATCTTAAAGTTATATTTACAAGTAATTTGTTAAATTATTATTTCACACATATTAGTTTCCAAACTTTAAATATAAAGAAAAACAGTTTGTTTTGGTTTTCAAAAAGTCCTCCCATGCCTTTGTCGGGAAGGACACGGCGAAAATGCTCAAGAAAAGTATTAATTAAAGGAGTTTATCAGTTCTTTCAGAAATCAATAGCATATTATTTTATAGATTTAGTAGTTTCTAACAGTTTGTGACATGCTGTTAAACTATAAAACACATAGTTCTTCAAATAAAGGAGAATAAATAATGACTCTGTGATGTAACACAAAATCCCGGACACCATATTATGGCTCATATTTGAAAGGATACCGTAATTAACATAGTGTAAGATTAGATTTGTATAATGTTTTGGGATGTACTTTCAATAATAGAGATTTTCAATATTTTATCCTGTCTTGTGTTAGAAAAGGTCAAATACATATTTCTTTTACGTGGGAACAGGTTAAAGAAGCATTTACTTATCAAAATGAAATGTAGAATTCTTGATGATTACAATCCGATTTGATGAGTACATATACCGGATATTTGTAGTGTATGTTTGATTTTACTCACAATAGATCAGTTTAAGCTATTGCCCCTGATTTGCAATTTCCTGTTTTCAATAGTATTATTTATTGAGAGCTTCATAGAAAAAGGATGTAACAACACTTTACTACATACATAGTTACATACTTGTTCTGTTTGGCATGAAGTCATCACAATGTGGGTGACCCTTTCCGACCATGATAGTGTGACTGTCATACAGATAGTTTGCAGTTGATTTTTCAAGACATGGTGGGAAAATGAGAAATGACTATACTGAACAATATCTCCTTTTTTTTCAAAAAGATTGTATTCAATATTGCAGTGTCTAACCCTTTTCCTCTTGAATATAAATATGCATATTGCCCTAGCAGCAGCAGACAACTTTTGCCACTCTGTTAAATTACTTGCATTACGGGAGATTTCTTTCAACATGTTAACCTTGCTTTTCAAAGTCAAGTGTTGCAGATTTGTTGTATAGATGGGAAAGGGCAGTAGTAAATTTTATTATTTTTTATTATATATACAAAATGTATTACACAGATAATTTAATATAAACAAAACAAGTACACTTATTTGTATAGGAAAGACTTTGGCCCATTTATTTTGTTTTTGATGAGTCCAAACTCTGCCTTTGAAAATAAAGAATTAATACTGTAAAGAAGATACATGCTAAAGCTGTCTGTGAGAGGGGCATCCAGAATGAATGTGTCTGTTTGATACAGACCATGCAAATATCAATTAAACCTTCATTCTGTCCCTCATATAAACGCTTTCTGACGCCTCTGAAGCAGACGTCTTTTGAAAACATTGTGATAAAAGAAGAAATTGCTCAACATGAGCAATTTCTCCTTTTGCCACAATGTTTTCGACTCTTTTTTAATAATTAAACTCTCTTTTATTGAGATTTTTCACGTTTATGTATATAGATTTCAAAGTCGTCTGCTGCAGATTTGCTGTAGATGGGAAAGGGTTAATTAATCCCTATAAAATATCTTGGATTCTTAGGTCATACACTATTGCATGCAATCTTTTTTTATATGAATGATTAATGTAATAGCATTGATCATGTTAAAATGGATCATTGCATAGGATATATGACAATCTACTATGCATGTAGTACCAATAGTTTTGCTATAAGTCTGCTCGGCTAGTTTTATTTGAGTTATCCGTTTGAGACATTTGAGAAAATATTTTTATTTCAAGATACATTGATAATGACATTAAGAACTCTTTCCCACGTTGTACAAATCTGCTGCAGTTGACTTTGGAAACTTATTGGTAAAACAATGAAAAATCTCTATCATTTAAGTAAACAAAATAGGTCTTCATGTTGGAAATAGTTAAGTTATCCAAGACAGAAATATTCTTACAAGTCTGAAGACAAGAAATGATAGCATTAGCAGACAAGACCAGCCTGATATTAAATAATTCATAGTTTGCAGGTTTAAGACCATAAAATACAGGTTGACTTTTGTTAATAAAACAATTTGACATAATCTGTTTCTTATTTTCCTGCAATGTTTCCAATAGATTGTAATTGTAATAGATTACAAACTTTTGTTTTTTAAGTGAATTTCCTCAAGTTAATAAAATTTCACTAACATAACACATCAAAAGACAAAGGTATTGGTTTTAAATTAAACTTGTGGTGAGAAAATCAATGTTTAATTCTGTTACGGTTGTCACAAAAAAAGTTGATGCAGATCAAAATAATCTGTCATGTTGTCTGCAAGAGATCAATAATGTTACTAGCCCTTTCCCACCGGCAGACACATTTAGACATGTTTACAGCAGACAATGTTTGAAATCATTGTGTCAAAAGAAGAGGTTGCTCATAATGATTATTAATTTCTCCTTTTTCACAATTTTTTCATTTTTGTTCAATAATTATAATTTCATTCATAATTATTTTCAAAGTCTACTGATGCAGATTTGCTGTATGTTGGAACTAAGGGCTATGGTCCTGGCAGACCCTAGTCATTTCAAACAGTTTTGGACCGCCTCGGTTGTGTAGTCGGCCTTTGGTGCCGGAGGTACCCGGTTCGATCCCGGGTCATACCAAAGACTAAAATAATGGTAGTAATGGCTGCCCTCATTGTTATTCAAACAGTCTTGGACCGCCTCGTCGTTGTAGTTAAAGAGCGTCTGCCTTGGGTGTAGGAGGTCCCTTGTTCAATCCTGGGTCATACCACAGAGTAATGGCTGCCCTCTCCTTGTCACTCAGTGTTTGGTTGGCATGACGACTGACTGACTGGTGTCAGGATAAATGGTACTGGTAACTTACCCAGGAGACACCGTGATATAACTTAAAAAATGTTGAATGGGGCGTAAAACAACTAATAACAATCAATTAAACAGTCTTTGTCCTAAATATCTGTCATTGGATCAGTGGATGTTAAAAACTTGTATGTATATTGATACATGTACATTTGTATATATATATATATATAATACCATTGCACTACCATAAACATCATCTTACAAACAATCAGATAGGAAAGCCCAGCTCAGTACATGAACAAGAATGTATGTGCCAATGCAGATAAGGAAGCGAAATAGTCTGAAGACTTATCTTGCATGATGGAAATTTGTTTAACCCTTTCACATATAGACACTTTCGGACACCTGTAGCAGATGACTTTTGAAAACATTACGACAAAAGAAGAAATTGCTCATAACGAGCAATTCCTCCTTTTGTCACAAGGTTTTCAACCTATTCAATGATAAATGTTTCATGTATGGAATCGAAGTTTATCATCTTTTTAACCATATGTTTTTAAAGTCGTCTGCCGCAGATTTGTTGTATGTGGGAAAAGGGTTAACAACCCTGCAGATTATCCGAAAGTACACCATATGGTATTGCTCACCAGTTTGTTTTTTCTACCCTTGTCAACTATTGATAATTGTTTGAATGTCTAGCTTTCTTTCATCAAAATGATATTTAGCATACTCTCCAATAATAACTGACATATCCATTGATTTCCCACTTAAATTCTCATCTTGACATGTCTGCAGCAGATGACGTTTGAAACATACATAAAAGAGAAATAGCTCAGAATAAAACTGTCATTTAGAGGGATTTTACAAATGTTTGCCTTGATATTTTTCATAGTCATCTGCTGCAGATTTGTTGTATAAGGGAAAGGGTTAACAACAGGCTCACATACATGTATTCATTATACTTCTTTTCAAATTAGATTACAAAACATGCAGTTTCTCCCTTCCCCACTATTATATAAATCCATGTAAAAAATAATCTTTGAATTGTCTTGATATTAATTTATTTTTACAAAGCTTAAAATTGTCTCAAACAAACAATTTCTCCTGTTTCTACCATGTTTTCAACTCTGTATATATATTTCACATTTCCTGGATATTTTTCTTTCCAATGTTTTCAAAGCAGAATCATGCTTCAATTAGCCTTCTGAAAATAGATAACAAGTTATTAGTTAAGGCATGTTAAGCTTGATACAGATGTGATCAATGATTATTATCTTGATTAATATGTATTGATAGGCAATCAAGCTAGAAGTTGATCTTATTGATCTCTTAGATCCCTTATGCAATAGATGAAATGTCCATGTGTTACACAAACTTCTTGTTGTGGGAAAAGTCAATACACAAAGTAGGTATTGTCATGGCATATTTCACAAGTTAACATGTTGTTGCAAGATATACATAGTAAGCATTCACTTGATATGATATTATTTGATATATATATATATTCGCTAAGAAGATGGAATGGTCAAACACTCACTTAGTTCTATATTGACCTTTAATTTGATGTTTAATAAGAACAGAACAGAAATTCTATTTCAACTTCAGCATATTTGTAGCTCATGGTTGATCAATTCATGTATGCAGAAATGGGGTATAAAATAATGGATAAAAAATTATTAATTAAGTCTAACCTAGAATTGTTTGCTTTGAACACATGTGTCTGAGAATCTTTATATACAGTTTTCATAGTGTTGAATATATAACGGGAAAAATAGAACCTCATAACAAGTTTGGAGCATTTTCTTCTTTCTTCCACATTGTTTTGGAAAAAAAAAAGGTGGCAGAAACATCTGAAGGCATCTGTATCAGTTAAAGTGGTTATCATAACTACCCCATAACTGTTGTCCTCAGCCATTGATGATGCCTGACAGCTCTGCATTAGTAAAATATGAAACATTGTCATCATTTTATGTCATTTACTTTACAATAAGTGAAAGCCTGCAAAAGGATTATCTGCAATTTGACCAAAGTTTTCATGTTTATTTTAACAGGTGTGCAACTGCAAATGTAGTCATGTAAGGAGGCATATACATGTGTATAACATTGCTAAGCAATTATTAATTAGCTGGGAGAGAGGACATGTTATCTCTATATTGTATTCTTAACCCTTTCCTTCATAATGATAACAATAACGACATACAATAAGAGATTACAAATAATATGAGCATGTCCTTTTCTAGACAATATACATGTACTCATAATAAGCAATTTCTCTTTTTGACACAATGTTTTCAACTTTTTAGCTCTAATATTCAGAGAATATGAGAGCTATTGTACTCACCCTGGCGTCTGCTTCACAACTTGGTTAAGTTTTTGCATACTAGATATATAGCATAGATACGTTTACGAAGGCTACCCGACCGTCACACCTATGTAAATAATCATGTTAGACAACTGCATCATGACTATAATGCAAGTTATGGCCCTTTTTTTGTTTGAAATTCTGGTAAATGTTTTGCATGCAAGAACATTATGAGTCCAAAGCTTAGTTACTAGAAGATGTATTGCATTGACACTTTCTACAAAGCTTTCCAACTGTACACCTCTGGAGTGACTGACACCAGTGACATTTTGACCAATTACATATAGAGTGAAAATTGGTGTGTTTTTACCTCTTCTTTTTTATCCACAGAAGGTAATGGTCTTTTCTGGCTCTGGTTCATTCAATCATCAATGTCCTCAAACATTAGCCGATCAATGTCAAACAACATAACATGCATATTTCTTTCGCTGTTCGTAGTCGTACACATCCACCGTGAACATTTCTGGCTGGAAATTTCCTTCACCAATATTCATCGACCCCAACTTTCTTGGCATGCTGCAGCACAAAAACGTCCTGCAAAAATACAAATAAATACTCATAAATGAAACAGCAATGCAATACTGAAACCAAATCAAAACAAAATACCTCTCTGACTTCTCATCTTAATGAAACAGTGCAGGAGAAGTGCTACTTCAATATGTTAAAAGAATTATTCTAAGTTACAACATGTACGACCCGAAACCAATTTCATTGTGGTGCACATGTTACACCATCCCTCAATATATGGCCTTTTTAAGACTTTTAAAAGTCAATAGCTGCAGATGCATCAAAATGTGTCTATATGTAGGAAAGAATTAAGCTTATTCAATTATTTAGATCTCTAAATTCCTTATAATAAGTTGTATGAATGCATGGGTTAACCCAAACTAATTGCAAGTTATTACATCTATTTGTATGTATGATGTATGATTATCTATATCATAACAATGGATCATTAAAAGATCTTATCAATTCAGTATGGCCTATGGTAGGTATATAACTGTTTCTAATATTGTACATATTTATCGGTTTTACCTCATTTTTAGCTCGACTATTCAGAGAATATGAGAACTACACATGTATTCTACTTACCCTGGCGTCAACGCCCATGTCACACATTGGTTAATTAAGGTTTTGCATGCAAGTACATTATAATATTTCACCATAACTCAGTAACTACAAGATTTATTGCATTGAAATTTCTACAATGCTTCCCAACTATCACACCTATACTAATAAATTAAATAATAAAATTAGTTAACTCTATCCTGCATTTATTGCAAGTTATGGCCCTTTTTTTACTTGAAAATTCTGGTTAAAGTTTTACATGCAACTTCATTAAGAGTCCATATCTTATATAGTGATTACTCAATGCATCACATTGAAACTTTATACAACCCCTCCCAACCTTCACACCTATGTAGATAACAAGTTAGATAAGTCTATCATGCATTAAATGCAAGTAATTGCCCTTTTTAGCTCGACTTTTGAAAAAAAAGAGAGCTATTGTCATGACCCTGGCGTCGGCAGCGGCGGCGGCGTGGTCGTCCGGTTAAGGTTTTTTGTTTAGCTCATTTTTAGCTCTACTGGCCAAAGGCCAGAAGGGCTTATGTCGTGGCGATTCGTCCGTTGTCCGTGCGTCCGTGCGTCTGTAAACAATTTCTTGTTAACACGATACAGTCTTTATTTTTTATTGTATCTTAACCAAACTTATACAGTAGTTAGATATCCATGAAAGCTCGGTTCCTTTCTTAAACCAGCCAGATCCGCCCATGCATGGCTGGATTATGGCCCTTGAAATTGTCAAAATTGCTATAATAGACCTTGTTAACACGATACAGTCTTTATTCTTGATTGTATCTCAACCAAACTTATACAGTAGTTAGATATCCATGAGAGCTTGGTTCCTTTCTTAAACCAGCCAGATCCACCCATGCATGACTGGATTATGGCCCTTGAAATTGTCAAAATTGCTATAATAGACCTTGTTAACACGATACAGTCTTTATTTTTTATTGTATCTCAACCAAACTTATACAGTAGTTAGATATCCATGAGAGCTCGGTTCCTTTCTTAAACCAGCCTGATCCGCCCATGCATGACTGGATTATGGCCCTTGAAATTGTCAAAATTGCTATAATAGACCTTGTTAACACGATACAGTCTTTATTTTTTATTGTATCTCAACCAAACTTATACAGTAGTTAGATATCCATGAGAGCTCGGTTCCTTTCTTAAACCAGCTAGATCCGCCCATGCATGACTGAATTACGGCCCTTGAAATTGTCAAAATTGCTATAATAGACCTTGTTAACACGATACAGTCTTTATTTTTGATTTTCACAATAACGCCTTCAAGATCCATGCCAGTAGAGCATAGGCCCTCATGGGCCTCTTGTTTTTATTCTTCTCCCTATCAGTCGAGCGTCTGTGCCGTACGCGGTGCTCTTGTTTCAACTTAGTGTTGCGTGCAACTACCTTAAGAGTCCATATCTTAGTTACTACTAAATGAATTGCATTGAAACTTTATACAAGCCTTCCCAACGATCACATTTATGTAAACAATTTAGTAAGATAACTTGAACAAGCATTTAATGCAAGTTATGGCTCTTTTTTACTTAGAATTTATGGTTAATGTTTTGTGTGCAACTACGTACATTAAGAGTCCATATCTCAGTAGCTACTTGACGCATTGTATTTAAACACACACCTATGTACACAATCAAGTGAGATAACTCTATCCTGCGTTTAATGCAGATTATGGCCCTTTTTTTACTTAGAGAAATTATGGTTAAAGTTTTGCATTAAGAGTACTACATTAATAAAGAGTTCATATCTCGGTCACTACTCAATGCATTTCATTAAAACTATATGCAACCCTTCCCCACCTTAAGGATGTACTGAACTGAGAAGTTGATATAAAAATATGGACAATCTCAATAACTGAATGCATAATTATTGCATACAGTTGAAAACATGGTAGCAAAAGGAGAATGTGCTCAATATGAGTAATTTCTCCTTTTGCTACAATGTTTTTCAAAGGTTTTCAACTGCAGATGCATGCGTACAAAAGGAGTCCGCATGTTGGAAAAGGTTCATCAGACTTTCAAGATTCATTTTGTTATCACTCATGTTACTATGTAACTATGCTGTTAACACTTTCCCTCATACGACAATTCTGCAGCAGATGACTTTGAACGTATTTTGTCAAAACATAGAAAATCTCCATAATTGAATGGATAACCTATGACTAAAAGTGGAAAACATTGTGGCAAAAGGAGAAATTGCACGTTTTGTGCAATTTCTTCTTTTGTCACTATGTTTTCAAAAAGCCGTCTGCTGCAGAGGCATCCGAAAGCGTCTACATGAGGGAAAGGGTTAACTCTAACATGACAGGGCACACCAACCAGTTATTTAACTTTTTACCTATTATTCTCTGAAATATTCCTGGTTTATATTCAACAAAAAAGGTTTAATATTTTTTGCCCTTTCTCACATATAGACAACTTTTGACATATCTGAAGCAAACGACTTCCAAAGACATTGTGAGAAAAGGAGAAATTACTCATGAACAGTTTCTCCTTTTGTCAAATTTGTTTCAACTCTATTCAATAATTATAGAATTTCAATACTTTTGCCCGATTTTTATGAAGTTGTCTGATGCAGATTTGTTATATGTGGGAAAGAGTTAACTATTTCATATCATTCTAATATAGCAGAAAACAGCAGCATAGAATAGCTTGATAGGTATGAACTTGATTGCACATTAAATATAAGGTGTGTGGAGTTAGCGCGTAGATCGTAGATCGTAGCTCAACCAACAAATGTAGTTGGCTGACCTGGGTCGTAGATCGTAGCTCAACCACTTAGAAAACATTGCAAATTGGTTGATCTGGGTCGTAGATCATAGCTCAACCATTTAGAAAACATTTATAGTGGGGAATTGGTTGATCTGGGTCGTAGATCGTAGCTCAACCACTTAAAAAACATTGCGAATTGGCTGACATGGGTCGTAGATCGTAGCTCAACCACTAGACAAACAATGCGAATTGGCTGACCTGGGTCGTAGATCATAGCTCAACCACTAGAAAAACATTGTGAACTGGCTGATCTGGGTCGTAGATCGTAGCTCAACCAATGAAAAAACATTGCGAATTGGTTCATCTGGGTCGTAGATCGTAGCTCAACCAATGAAAAAACATTGCGAATTGGTTCATCAGACACCTGGGTCGTAGATCGTAGCTCAACCAATGAAAAAACATTGTGAATTGGCTGACCTGGGTCGTAGATCGTAGCTCAACCAATTAAAAAACATTGCGAATTGGCTGACCTGGGTCGTAGATTGTAGCTCAACCACTAGAAAAACATTGCGAATTGGCTGACCTGGGTCATGTATCGTATTGCAAATCTAACTCGAACTTTTCATAATATGACTTCTCGTTAATTCGACCTCTCGATTTTTTTCGATAACTCAACTTTTTTTTAACTCAAACTTTTCGATAATTTGACCTCTCTATAACTCAAACTTTTCGATAATTCGACCTCTCTATAACTCTAACTTTTCGATAACCCAAACTTTTTTGAACTCAAACTTTTCGATAAATCGACCTCTCGATAACCTGAACTTTTTGATTTTGAAAAAACTTTTCGATAATTCAACCTCTCGATAACCCAAACTTTTTTGAAATTGAATTTTTCGATAACCCAAACTTTTTTTAACTCGAACTTTTTGATAAATCGACCTCTCGATAAATCGAATTTTTCGATAACCCAAACTTTTTTTAACCCGAACTTTTCGATAAATCGTCCTCTCGATAACTCTTAACTTTTCGATAACCCGAACTTTTCGATAATTTGACCTCTCGATAACTCGAACTTTTTGATAAATCGACCTCTCGATAACCCGAACTTTTTGATTTTGAAAAAACTTTTCGAGAATTCAACCTCTCGATAACCCAAACTTTTTTGAAATTGATTTTTTCGATAACCCGAACTTTTTTTAACTCGAACTTTTCGATAAATCGACTTCTCGATAACTCGATTTTTTTGATAACCCAAACTTTTCGATAATTCGACCTCTCGATAACCCAAACTTTTCGATAATTCGACCTCTCGATAACCCCAACCTTTTTTTAACTCGAACTTTTTTGAAGTCGGAACTTTTTCGATAACTCGACCTCTCGATAACTCAAACTTTTCGATAACTCAATTTTTTCGATAACCCAAACTTTTTTTAACTCGAACTTTTTCGATACCTCGAATTTTTCGATAGCCGAACTTTTTTTTAACTCGAACTTTTCGATAATTCGAATTTGATAAATCTAACTTTTCGATAGCCCAAACTTTTTTAACCCGAACTTTTCGGTAAATCGACCTCACGATAACCCAAACTTTTTTTAACTCAAACTTTTTTTAAGTCGGAACTTTTTCGATAACTCAAATTTTTCGATAACCGAAACTTTTTTTAACTCGAACTTTTTCGATAATGCGACCTCTCAAACTTTTTCGATAACTCAATTTTTTTTTTTAACTCGAACTTTTCGATAATTCGACCTCTCGATAACTCAAACTTTTCGATAACTCGACCTCTCGATAACTCAAACTTTTCGATAACTCGACCTCTCGATAACTCAAACTTTTCGATGACTCAACCTCTCGATAACTCAAACTTTGCGATAACTCAAATTTTTCAATACCCGAACTTTTTTTAACTTTTTCGATAATTCGACCTCTCGATAATATTTAACAAGTGGTTGAGCTACGATCTATGACCCAGATCAGCCAATTCAGAATGTTTTTAAATTGGTTGAGCTACGATCTACGATTGAGGTCAGCCAATTCAGAATGTTTTTCCATTGGTTGAGCTACGATATACGACCCAGGTCAGCCAATTCAGAATGTTTTTAAATTGGTTGAGCTACGATCTACGACCCACGTCAGCCAATTTGCAATGCTTTTCAAGTGGTTGAGCTACGATCTACGACCCGGGTCTGCCAATGCGCAATGTTTTTTCAAGTGGTTGAGCTACGATCTACGACCCAGGTCAGCCAATTAGCAATGTTTTTCTATTGGTTGAGCTACGATCTACGACCCAGCTCAACCAATTAGCAATGTTTTTCTAGTGGTTGAGCTACGATCTACGACCCGGGTTAGCAAATTCGCAATGTTTTTCAAGTGGTTGAGCTACGATCTACGACCCAGGTTAGCCAATTCGCAATGTTGTTTGAGTGGTTGAGCTACGATCTACGACCCAGGTCAGCCAATTACATTTCATAAATTGATCTAGCAAAAAATAAAGCCCACTACCCTACCTTTTTTTTTTTTTTTTTTATTTAACATACTTCAAACTTTCAAAAAAACAATGTTACAACAAAAGTTAAATATTATGAAAAATCTACTTTTCAGTTCAGTACATCCTTAAGACTTATTTAAATTTATCATGAATATAATGCAAATAATTGCCCTTTATTATTCAACTTTAAAATTCTGGTTAAAGTTTTGCATGCAACAACATTTGATTGATATACTTTTCTCTAATAATATAAAGAAAAAATCGTCCTTAAATTTAAAACACCTGTACACCTACCAGTATATACTTTTATGTTATATTTTCATTAGCCTACTCAAGTAAATAATGACAGATTTATTGCATGAGGCACTGATTGCCAATGCAGTTAAATCAATAAGAGAAGCTGTGCATATTGTAAATTATTTACCTATTAAGAAAACCACTACTAAAATGTGGTTGAAAGCTTACATACAAGTTTTCTACAGTTAAACAAAAGAATAAATTGCTCCTGATGAGCAATTTCTCCTTTTCCCAGAATGTTTTCATCTCTTTAAAACGATAAGACACTTGTTTAGGAAGATTTTTTTGTGTTCATGTCAAAATATTTCTGAAGTCGTCCGTTTCATACCTGACACCTGCAGCAGAAAACATTTTGAAAACATTGTGACAAAAGTAGAAATTGCTCATAATGAGCTCAAATTTTGCCTTTATCCACAATGTTTTCAACTCAATTTAAGTATTATACATTTATATACAGAGATTTATAAAATTTGAGCCAAAATAATCTTGAAAGTTTTTCTGTATCTGGGCAAGGGTTGATATGCTAGTGGTCTGCTCTGAAAATATGAATTAAGGACGAAATGGTTGAAGCATAATTTGGATACAGAGTTGAATACATTTCATTTAGAAGAGAAAAGGCTGTTTCATATCAATTTGTCCTATTGCCTGTTACTTAAGTAAAACTTATATATAGGAGCATTATCCTTTCCAACTTACAGGTCTGCAGCAGACGAATTTGAAAACATCTAAAAACAATATAAAGGAAAAAAAATTATTGTTAAAAACAGTGTGGCAAATGGTAGAATTGCTCATCATGAGCAGTTTGTTACCTTTGTCTCAATGTTTTTCAAATGCTGTCTGCTGCAGAAAGGGTAAATATATAAGTTTCTACATTGTATATGCATGGACCTATAGAAGTATGTTTTACATTATCTCCTTGTATTGCTATGCATAACATATATTATGGTAATTTAACAACCGTGTAAATTAAAACATAAATTATTTAACCCTTTCCCATATACAACAAAATAAGCAGCAGATGGCTTTGAAAACATCTAGGCCAAATGATGGAACATATATAAATAAAAACGTAACTAATGAATAGGGTTGAAAACATTGTTGACCAATAGAGAAATTGCTCATCAAGAGCACAATGCCTCACAATGTTTGCAAAGTCTTCTGCTGTAAATGGGTCTGCAGGTGGGAATGGGTTAACATTCTATGTAAATAAAAGTACTCATTAAATAATATATGACTTGTATTACAGAATGTTCGATCCCCCTTAATTTTGATGCCTCTTTTCTTTTAACAGTCACTCAGACTAATAATTTCCCAGACAATTTTTTACCCTTTCCCATATACAACAAATCTGCAGCAGACGACTTAAGACCATATTGACAAAAACCTAAAAAATCTCAATTAAAAGATAGCTTACTGTTAAATTAAGTTGAAAACCTTATGGCCAAAGGAGAAATTGCTCATCATGAGCAATTTCTCCTTTGGCCACACTGTTTTCAAAAGTCTTCTGATGCTATTGCGTCAAAATGGGTCTATGGGTGGGAAAAGGTTAAAAACTAATTTGAAAAGTAAGATAAATTCAAAATGTAATACATCAAAAATGTTTGTTGAAAGTTACAAATAAGTCATTACTTAATCGCCCTTTAAAAATCACAATTTTATAGAATCCGTACAAGTTGGTTAACTTCATTTATTTATTAATGTAAACAATTATGAAACACTAATAAAGAACATGCATGCATTCTTCATTTTATGAATGCAAATGAGTAATTATTTATAGATTTCAGTTTATTACTGCTTTTAAGGCTTTCCTACATACAAAAAATCTGGAGAAGAGACTTTTGAAAACATCAAGGTCAAAACATGGGAAATCTTTATAAAATAAAATTTGATTATCAAATTAAGTTGAAAACATTGTTGCAAAATGAGAACCAATTTGTTTATAGAGAAAATTCTCCTTTTGTCACATTGTCATCTAAAGTAATCTATTGCAGATGTGTCAGAAAGCATCTGTATGTGGCAAAGGTTAAAGTACTTTTTATTGGTATTTGAACAAGAAATTTACACTAAAAAATTTATTTTTAGACAAAATATATATATTTAATTTACTCATTTCAGAAATACTTGGAGGCTGAAGATGAAACAGAAGAGTATAGAAAACAGATGGAAGAAAAGGTTGAGACCCTTGAATCCCAGAGTAGGATGTTGGAACTGAAGATTAAAAATGCAGCAGATCATGGTATGCATATGGAAACATTTTTAGCTCTACTGGCCAAAGGCCAGAAGGGCTTATGTCGTGGCGATTTGTCCGTCGTGCGTGCGTGCGTGCGTCCGTGCGTCCGTAAACAATTTCTTGTTAACACGATACAGTCTTCACTTTTTATTGTATCTCAACCAAACTTATACAGTAATTAGATATCTATGAGAGCTCGGTTCCTTTCGAAAACCAGCCAGATCCGCCCATGCATGACTGGATTATGGCCCTTGAAATGGTCAAAATTGCTATAAAAGAGCCTGTTAACACGATAGTCTTCACTTTTGATTGTATCTCAACCAAACTTATACAGGAGTAAGATATTCATGAGAGCTCGGTTCCTTTCGAAAACCAGCCAGATCCGCCCATGCATGACTGGATTATGGCCCTTGAAATGGTCAAAATTGCTATAAAAGAGCTTGTTAACACGATAGTCTTCACTTTTTATTGTATCTCAACCAAACTTATACAGTAATTAGATATCTATGAGAGCTCGGTTCCTTTCGAAAACCAGCCAGATCCGCCCATGCATGACTGGATTATGGCCCTTGAAATGGTCAAAATTGCTATAAAAGAGCTTGTTAACACGATACAGTCTTCACTTTTTATTGTATCTCAACCAAACTTATACAGTAATTAGATATCTATGAGAGCTCGGTTCCTTTCGAAAACCAGCCAGATCCGCCCATGCATGACTGGATTATGGCCCTTGAAATGGTCAAAATTGCTATAAAAGAGCCTGTTAACACGATAGTCTTCACTTTTGATTGTATCTCAACCAAACTTATACAGGAGTAAGATATTCATGAGAGCTCGGTTCCTTTCGAAAACCAGCCAGATCCGCCCATGCATGACTGGATTATGGCCCTTGAAATGGTCAAAATTGCTATAAAAGAGCTTGTTAACACGATACAGTCTTCACTTTTTATTGTATCTCAACCAAACTTATACAGTAATTAGATATCTATGAGAGCTCGGTTCCTTTCGAAAACCAGCCAGATCCGCCCATGCATGACTGGATTATGGCCCTTGAAATGGTCAAAATTGCTATAAAAGAGCTTGTTAACACGATACAGTCTTCACTTTTGATTGTATCTCAACCAAACTTATATAGGAGTAAGATATTCATGAGAGCTCGGTTCCTTTCGTAAACCAGCCAGATCCACCCATGCAAGACTGGATTATGGCCCTTGAAATTGTCCAAATTGCTATAATTGAGCATGTGAACACAATAGAGGCTCCATTTACTATCTGATCTTCACCAAACTTAGATAGTAGTTAAATATTGATGAGAGCTTGGTTCCTTTTGAAAACCAGCTAGATCTGCCCATGCAAGACTGGATTATAGCACATGAAATTGTAAAAATTGCTATAATACAGCTTGTGAACACAAAAGAGCCTCCATTTACTATCCGATCTTCACCATACATACATGCTCTGGATTGAAAATGACCAAAGAACCATACCAGTAGAGCATAGGCCCTCATGGGCCTCTTGTCTTTATCCCGTTCGCACATGCAGATGTATCTGTGCACATGACTACTTTTGAAAACATTGTGACAAAAGCGGAAATCTCTCAGAAAGAACAATGTACGTTTTCTTATGTTTTCAACTCTATTCAACAATCAAACTTTCATTTATAGAGATTTTCCACAGTTTCGCCCAGATGTTATCAAAGTTGTTTGATGCAGATTTTTTGTATATGGTAAAGGTTAACCCTTTCCCTCATATAGACGCTTTCTGACGCATCTGCAGCAGACAGCTTTTTGAAAACATTGTGGTAAAAGAAGAAATTGCTCAAAACGAGCAATTTCTCCTTTTGCCACAATGTTTTCCACTTTAAGTCATAGGTAATCCATTCAATTATGCAGATTTTTTTATTTTTAAAGGGAAAGGGTTAAGAGATGTTTGAAAAAAATAGCAGTCTGAGGAGAAATAAAGATAAATTTTAAGCATGTAGGAAAGTAGTATCTCTTTTACACCTGCAGACACATTTTTATGCAATATCAGCAGACGACTTTTGAAAACATTGTTGCCTAAGGTGAAATTGCTCATGATGAGCAATTTCTCCTTTGGCCACAATGTTTTCAACTTTTAACAATTAAGCTATCTTTTATGGAGATTATTCATGCTTTTGTCAGTTATCTTCCGCAGATTTCTTGTATGTGGGAAAGCGTTAACTTTTTCCCACATACAACAAATTTGCAGCAGACGACTTTGAAGGCACTCTATTCTATATAAAGGAAATCTCTAAAATTGAAGGTATAATTACTGGATAAAAATTGAAAACATAGATCTTTGGTCTGTCGTCAGATTTTCAGAAGTTGCCTACTGCAGATGTGTCAAAATGCGTCTGTAGGTAGGAAAGTATTAGATTAAAGGGAACACTACTACAACTAACTTAGTTGAGCCAGGACTTTGTCACAGGAAAGCTTATGATGTCACACTGGCAGCTATAAAAATAGGTTTAACCTTTTCTCACATACAACAAATATGCAGCAGACAACTTTGAAACAGTGTAAAGTAAAAGTGTTCAGTTGAGTTGAAAACATTGTGTCAAAAGGAGATTTATTTTGTCACTTAGTTTTCAATTCTATAACAAAATATACATTCCTTCATAACAAATATGCAGCAGACAACTTTGAAACATCTAGGCATAAGTATGGAAAATCTCTATCTCTGGAAACATTGAAAAGTTGAAAACATTGTTTCCAAAGGAGAAATTAATCATTCAATTTCTTGTTTTGTCACTTTGTCTTCAATTCTATTACAAGTTATACATTCCTTTAAAGAGATTTTATATGTTCTGCCAAGACATTTTTAAAGTTAACTGCTAAATATGTGTGAAAGGTTTGAATGACCAATGTTAAGACAACCTTTATTCTCTTCAGCATCAAGAATGGACGATAAAGAAGTTGAATTAAAGAAAGAATATAATAAAGTCCATGAGAGATATACGGAGGTGAGTGAACACCTCTCAGAACTGCTTTTATCAGCTCACTTGTGCACAATCTGCTCAAGCTGAACTCTTTGGATCGCCTTTTGTCCGTCGTGTGTTGTGCGTCGTCAACAATTTCTTAAAAAAACATCTCCTAAACCACTGAAAGGATTTTGACCAAACTTGGTAGGAATGATCCTTGTGTGATCCTCTCTTTCAAATTTGTTCAAAGAAATAAATTCCATGCAGAGCTATGATATTTGGTGTGTAGCATTGTCTAGTCGTCCTCTACCAAGATATGCTTCTGGTGTCAAGATTGGCCCCATCCCAAGTGTCACCGGTCAAGAGTGTTCAAATTATTCTCATGGGGGTCACTTGTTAATTTAAAGACATAAAAACTTAGAAATCTTCTAGTACACAAATTTATTTTGGTGACCTTCTTAGTCATACTAACTTTACAAAAGACAGACAACAATAATCAACAGTGTGGGTTTTTTGCTCTGTGGCAGTGGAGTCATTGTAGTTGGCATGACGAATCACATTACATAACTCAGGTGAGAGATGGCCCTTTTGTTTAATATGCAGGAATGTAGACGTTCAGACATATTCAATCATTGTAGACCAAGATTAACCTCTGCATATGCAGTCCGATGGGGATATTTTTGCTTGTCGTCAAGTTAGTGGACAATTAAAGATTCATCTTGTAAAGAATCCAAGTTTTACACTGACTGGACTGTTGTAGTAAAATGTGTGCTGATCTTAACTCTTTCCATATACATGTTTGCATTTTGACATAGATGAATCAAGAAAATGTTCAATATTCTATCTATTTATTACAGTTGAGCACTGATAGCTCAGTCTGTAGCAATGAGAGCTATCAATTTAGGAGTCCCTTGTTCGAACCCTAACCATTAATTCTTTCAGATGGCTATCAAAATTAATTCTGACCGAATTCGTACTCTTCCATCAATGGATTTGATGAGATTTTAGGCAATTTTCAATGTCAGCAATATCACGGCCACAGTTACTTATTCATGATTCCTGGGTTAACATACAAGTTGTAGGCTAGGAAATGTGCCTTGTCCAAGAGCACTCCACCATGACTGATGCAACTTGGAATCGGACCAAATTCCTGATGCCTTACACTCGGCCGTGGCAGATTCCATCAAAAGACTAAATACCCTATATGCAAAGGTAGTGTGATAAAGCCAGGAATCACACGTTAGGTTAACCCTTTCCCTCATATAGATGCTTTCTGACGCCTCTGCAGCAGACGGCTATTTGAAAACATATTAACAAAAGAAGAAATTACACAAAACGTGCAATTTCTCCTTTTGTCACAATGTTTTGATAAAATAAGTTCAAAGTCGTCTCCTGCAGAATTGTCGTATGAGGGAAAGGGTTAACAGCAATTCATTATTTAACTGAAATATCTTTGAAAACAGCGTAAACTGCCAAACAAACAATCCATTTATTTCAATTATGTTACAGTTAATGAGGACGCACATGGACTACATGGAAAGGGCCAAGATGTTAATGGGAACTGATAGAATTGCTGATATGGCAAATAGTCCTAGATCTAGGTATGTATTAATGAACTTTGGTTTCAGTAAACCAGACTTAACCCTTTCCCACATACAACACATCTGCAGAAGATACCTTTCTAAACATCAGGGTAAAGATATTGAAAATCACTATCAGTTTAATTGTAAATATTGAAATGAAAATATTGTGGTAAAAGGGGTCTGCTGCAGAGGCATCAGAAAGTGTCTGTATGTGGAAAAGTGTTCAGGTATGTGTTACATGTGTAAATAAAAGATTTGATTGCAGAGCTTTGCTGCCTGATTCATATAGTCACATTTGTCAGAATCTTTCAGAATGCTTCTCATTGGAAAGCAGATCTGATTATGATGAGAGTTTGTGAATGTGAAGACTGATCTGGATCTACACTTATCACAAAAGATGTGTAATATATTAACCTGATGTGCAGCAAATGCATATACACTGGCACTCCTCTATAACACTGTACTTGGGAGCCATGGTCTCGCAAAGCGCTATTAGCGGGGTTAAATTGATAACGCTGTTCCAAAAATATCAATTGCAAAGAGAGAGTGTTTTTGGCTAAAACAAGCTTGCAAGATATATTTACCTGTTCTTTTGACAATTTGATAGATGTATCAGGGTTCGAATTTAAGTTTGAATACTCGCGAATTGCAAATTTAAATTTGCGTGGTGAAATTTCAGGCACCAGCAGATTATTGCGAGTGAAATTTTTGGACCGAATAATACGCATTTCTAATCGTCGATCTTTTACAGGGTTATTTCTTTGACAATTCGCGGTAATTGTAGTGAACTTTCGAGATTTACCGAGTAGCTAGGAGTATAATTTCAATTTTGCAATATTTGCGGAAGTTTACAATCGATACATGTGCGCATGCCTAATCAACGGCCCCAATATTGATGACGTTTACTGCCTCCATTTGAGCTAAATAATTTTAATTCACATATTGCAAATTGATTTCAAATGTTAGGTTTTTGAAAATTTATAATTCTATTCCCACATATTTCATGCAATAAAATTTTGGGAGCCAAGCAAGACCAGTGTTATAAAGGGATCCGCCTTAAAACGGAGAGTTTTATAGAGGAGTGCCAGTGTATTATGCTTTTGAAAAAATGATGCATATTTAAATGTCATCATGTCTGATTTTCTTCATTCATAAAAGTATGAACAGACAATATGCTCAAAAGGTATGTAAAACTACCTATATTGATTGCAAACACTAAGATAATCGATTAAATTATGTATATATGTTGTAACTTAACATCAATATTGTATGCATACAAACTTGCAACATTTGAAGACACGGGTCAGTCTATGGATTTGACTGTCCGTTTAAAGTCTTCAATGACTGCCCAAAGCCAAAGAATCGTCAAATATTTAATTACTCAGAGATTAAAACGAGGACTTAAAAAAGCCATTTCTTTATATGTGGTTTTTATGCCTTTGCAAGTTGAAATCAATGTAGAAAAGAAAAGAAAGTCTGAGTTAATTAAAGTAAAAACTTTACTACAGAACGGAAAACATTGTTTTGACAAAGAAAAAATTGTTCAAATATAAGTATGCTACATAATATGCGCTTACTGATGAAAAAGCACAAAATGTTTCATAAATTCTAAATGTGAAACTTAAAATTGTTAGATTTGTTGTACTTATGTCAAATGAATGTTTTAGTTTTTCTAGAAAAGGCAGTTATAACTATAATGCTCAAAGATCTCTACAAGCTTCTCCAAGTCCATTTGAAACGTAAGAGCAGAATCTGATGAAAGATTGAAGCCTGTGTTCTTATTAATATATATATATATATATATATATATGTGATCTGAATCAAATGTAACATGTTTGTCTGAAACTGCTAAAATTCTTCTATCTCAAATAAACTCTTTTATACTTTTACTTATTTCATTTGTTTGAAATCTCAAATAAACTGTCTTTCCTTTTTAATACCCAAAGAAATGTAATAACTGTTGATATCCTCCATTCTTTCTGGAGATTGATTTACAAGTATACAAATCATTATTCATATCTGTATCCCAATCTTTTCTTTTTTTGCTTCAAAATATTACTTGATTTTCCAAACCTATACTTTTTCTCCTTATATTTGCCGGATGCAGACGACAATAAAACATATATCAGATAAATGGTTAGAATATAATGTTTTGTTATACACAATAAAGCTCTAATGTGATAAAAGATGAGTGAGTATGGGCATAATGTAATACAGCTTTAATAAAACAACTAGCTTGGGTTTAACTCTTTAACCTGGTACAGACGACATTAACCCTTTCCCACAATCCGAAAATCTGCAACAGATGACTTTGAAACTATCAAAGCTCAAAAGTTATAAAATCTCTATAAATGATAGTATGATTATTGAAAAGAGTTGAAATCATTGTGGCAAATGGAGAAAAAGTTTGTTATGAGCAAATTCTCATTTTGCCACAATGATTTCAAAAGTTGTCTGCTGCAGAGACATCAGAAAATGTGTATATGAGGGAAAGGGTTAAATGCCTCTGCAGTAGAAATCTCTTGAACATATTGTAGAAAATGAAAAAATGTGTGGAAAAGTATCAATTTCTCCTTTTCCTACAATGTTTTCAACTATGCTTTTTTCAAATTGATACTTGTTTTTCCATCTTGTTGCCCTAAGATATTTTCAAAGAAGATGACATATAGAATTATCATGTATGTAAGGTAAAAAGTTTAGAAGATTGCAGAAACAATATACTTCACTGCAATTTGAATACATCTCACCATTGTAATCCTTGTAATGATGGCTTCTTTCAATCGCTTTGGCCTCAAACTTTACTTTACTACAACAGAATGTTTACGTTATAATGTAACCTGTTCTTGATGATATTTTGTTTAACCCTTTCCCTCATATAGACGCTTTCTGACGCCTCTGCAGCAGACGGCTGTTTGAAAACATAGTGACAAAAGAAGAAATTGCTCAAAACGAGCAATTTCTCCTTTTGCCACACTGTTTTCCACTTTAAGTCATAGGTTATCCATTCAATTATAGACATTTTCTATTTTTTGACAAAATTTGTTTAAAGTCGTCTGCTGCAGAATTCTTGTATGAGGGAAAGGGTTAAAGATATAGGCTATTGCAATGTATATATATACAATGTCTTGCAATGTATATACAATGTATTGCAATGTATAAACAATGTATTGCAATGTATAAACAATGTATTGCAATGTATACCCTGTATATTGAACAATCACTTACAGGTTGAATATGTAACCAGGTCAGTTAATACATAGTGTACACTGACCTATGAGTCACATGACGATGACAGTTCAATGTGCACTAGGAGTACATGGAGGAATCCACTGTGGTCAAGTGGTTAGCAACTTAGCGTTTGGGATTTTGAAACCGGGTGTCCCGGGTTCGATCCTTAGTCGTGGCACTACAGTCTGGTGGAGTGCCCTTGGGTAAGGCACATTTTCTAGCCTAGTACTGGTTTGTTTAACCAGGGATCATGAATAAGTAAACTGTCGCTGTGATATAACTGAAATAATGTTAAAAGCGGAGTAAAACCCCAATAAATAAATAAATAGGAGTAAATGTATGTTTACTAAATTAATGATTTGTTTAGGAAAGGACTGATCAGAATCATCTGAACTCCATTTGAATTTTATCTATCTGTTTCCCACATACAACAAATCTGTAGCAGACGCCTTTAAAAACCTCCATGTAAAAATGTGGAAAATAATTATGTAATTATTAAGTCGAGTTGAAAACATTGTGGCAGTTGGAGAAATAGCTCATTATGAGCAATTTCTCCTTTTGCCACACTGTTTTCAAAAGTCGCCTGCTGCACAGGCGTCAGAAAGGGTTATATGGTGGAACATGAAACCAGACGGGTCTATGCATCAACTCTCACGGCTGTTCACATGAATACATTTCACTTTATCTGTCGCTCTTATGAAATCTGTTACTCTGGTACAGAGCTCTAGATTATTAAAGGGGTAATTTTCATGTCCTAAAATCCTTATTTGGCACTCAGTGAGACGATTCTTTTGAGGACCCACAACATAGGGTTTTGGTTGAGTTATGAGAGAGATATTATGGGAAAAAGACAAGTTTACTCCCCTAATCTAGTCCTCTGGTAATAAAAACCTTGAGTCAAAAATACACTTTTTGGCACTCATAGGTGCGGGATTTGGAAACGACAGACAGACAGACTGATTGTTGTCAGGATAAATGAACAAGTTGTAATGGTAACCTACCCAGGAAACGCTGATATACCTGAATTTTTTTTGAAATCAGCATAAAACACCAACCAATCAATTGAGTCAACACACAACTTACAAAATGACATGCAATTATTAACCCTTTTCCTCATATAGACGCTTTCTGATGCCTCTGCAGCAGACGGCTTTTAGAAAACATAGTGACAAAAGAAGAAATTGCACAAAACGTGCAATTTCTACTTTTGCCACAATGTTTTCCACTTTTTGTCATAGGTTATCCATTCAATTATGGAGATTTTCTTTGTTTTGACAAAATACGTCTGCTGCAGAATTGTCGTATGAGGGAAAGGGTAATTTGTTTTACAAAATATCAGGCCCAGGGCAAATTGTGAAGTAAAACAACTTTTTTCTGTGGAAGACAGTGGTGCAGAGGTAGAGTGTCAGCCTCTCTTATCAAAGGTCCCTGGTTCGAGTCCCGTGATGAGCGGGTCCTGACTTTGTGATTTTCCGCACAAATGGCGCGAGTACTGGTTAAGTCTCCAGGAAGCAGACATCGAGCGTGATTAGTATAAGCTGAAAGCTTGTTTCACAATCGATGTAAAATAAATAAGTTTAAACTTAAAAATATATTTTTCTTGTTATGATATATGATACATGTTATAATGCACATTACTGTAGGCATGTACTCATTCTACTCTTTGCGTTAATTGTGTATCATTAACCCTTTCGTGTATCATTAACCCTTTCCCTCATACGACAATTCTGCAGCAGACGACTATGAACGTATTTTGTCAAAACATAGAAAATCTCTATAATTGAATGGATAACCTATGACAAAACGTGGAAACATTGTGGCAAAAGGAGAAATTGCACGTTTTGTGCAATTTCTTCTTTTGTCACTATGTTTTCAAAAAAACGTCTGCTGCAGAGGCGTCAGAAAGCGCCTATATGAGGGAAAGGGTTAAATCATTTTCAACATACAACATCTATGCAGCAGACGACATTGAAAATATCGAAGCAAAATTTGTAGAAAATCTCTATAAATGACATTATATCTATGCTGAAAAGAGATCTATGAAAACATTATGGAAAATGAAAAATTACTGATCATGGGAAATGTCTCCTTTTGCCACCATGTTTTCAAAAGTTTACTGCTGCAGATGTGTCTAAAAGTTGAAAGCAGTTTCTCCTCCAAAAATACTTTCACTTCTATTCAATGATAACAGCTTCATTTATAGAGATTTTCAATTTATTTAGATACGTGTACTCACCTGCAGATTTGCCGTATGAGGGAAAAGGTTAACCATTGAATGTATTACTCTATTTAAGAGGTCCTCTGCTTTGAAAACATATAAGAAAGAGAAAAAAAATTGGAATATTGGAAGTTTCATTTTGAAAGAATTATCTTGACAAATAATTGTTTATTAATAATTTTATTATCACAGTAATCGAAGCTTGACTTAATCCTTTCCCACCTGAAGACTCGTTTCAACAGCATGTAAATGTTTAAAATATCATGGCAAAAGGGGAAATTACTTATAATGAGCAATTTCTCCTTTTGCAACAATGTTTACAACTCTATTTAATTATTATATTTCCATTTATAGACATTTTCCACATTTTTACCTAGATTTATAATGTTTTCTGATGCAGATTTGTTGTATTTGGGAAAGGGTTAAAGCGACTAGCTGAACTCCAGATACCTAACTGTCGAAAAAAAAAAAAATCCAATTTTAAGAAAATATGTGTTATTTTTGTATTTGGGGCATTAAAATATGATAACTGACACATTACATACCCCTATAATCGGTGAGATTTTCTTGTTTTCGATACTTTTTCCATCGCAAATTCTACCCTGTCAGTAAAGGGGTAAGTTTATAAATAGCTTTCGATGCTTTTAATCTCATTCATCACATGACTTGAAAAGTCGTCACGTGAATTGAAGAGTCGTCACATGACCTATAGGACGCATGCGCATTAAATGAAACATTTTTATACCTTGAAGGTTTTATGCAAAATCACGAGGAGCTCATGCAATCACAAACAAATCTTTATGATTACTGTCGTTCGACTCCGCCAAACGTGTAAATTGTGTATAACTGTACACACCTGTCAGAGTGAACCGTTATATAGTTATATCACGTGATCGTTGAAAGGTGCCCGTCTGAAGGATTCCGTGGTATTTTTAAATAGGAAACCCCTTCATCGAGACAATTGAAAACGACTCAAGTTCACTTTATTGATAAAAAACGATACATTTTCTACCCTGGTTTTACTTGGATAACATAAGAATAACATTTAGGGCGAATTCGATTTTTTTTTTTTCTTTTTTTTTTCGTGCCATCTGGATTTTTTATCGACTTGTTTCCTTATAAAGAAATGGTAAATAATTCTTATACATAGATCTCTATAAGAATTAGAGAAATGTTGGAATTATTATTATGCCCCATGCCTGTCTATATTCTATATTTATTGTTTCAAAAATCTAGGGGAGGATTTCAGTTACCAAACCTTAAATCAGTGAATATGATAAGCATGACAGGCAGTACCCCACTGAAATCAACGGGAAGTCCGCCAGACGCATCAGCATTCGACATGATGTCACCGAGGAGTAAAGACTCGAACTTGAGCCTTAAGAGTGAACTAAGTGATTTGGAATCTCCTGATATTAACTCTAATCTTGCGAGACAAGTGATGGTAACCACGAAGACAAGTGATAAGGAGCAGAATACAGACAGAGTGGATGTGAGGGAATTTGCCACAGCTACAAGTGAGTGGCTTATATTGAAATGTTTCTTATATTATGGTTATTGTTCCTGTGTGTTAGAAGAAGTTTGCATGTGAAATATATTCTAAGTTACAATTTATAGCAGGCTATAGCAAAAGTGTTCACTTTTCAGTGTTTTAAAATCACTTTAATTTTGTTCAGTATCTGATTGGTGTACAATGTTCTTCGTTTACAGACATGCCATGCAAAAACTAAGCTTAAGTGGAAATTTGAACTTTTCCAACAAATCTGCAACAGAGAATTTTGAAAATATTGAGGCTAATACAGAAAATATATCTTAGTTAACCCTTTCCCTCATAAAGACGCTTTCCCACACCTCTACAGCAGATGGCCTTTTGAGAAACATGGCGACAAAAGAAGAAATTGCTCAAAACAGGCAATTCTCCTTTTGACACCATGATTTCAACTCTCTTTAATTATTGTATTTTTCATTTTAAAGGGAGTTTCCAAAGGAAATCGGATATGTTTTCAAAGTAGTCTGCTGCAGATTTGTTGTATGTGGGAAAGGGTTAAAGCATAATTATTGAAAAGAATACATTGTGACAAGAGTGAGAAATTGCTCTTTATGTTATAAGAAAGCATTTAAAGTATTAACCCTTTCCCTCATACGACAATTCTGCAGCAGACGACTTTGAACGTATTTTCTCAAAACATAGAAAATCTCCATAATTGAATGGATAACCTATGACAAAAAGTGGAAAACATTGTGGCAAAAGGAGAAATTGCACGTTTTGTGCAATTTCTTCTTTTGTCACTATGTTTTCAAATAGCCGTCTGCTGCAGAGGCGTCAGAAAGCGTCTATATGAGGGAAAGTATTAATACAGAGATTTTACAGAAATTAAAGCATGACCCTGTGGTGATTGTGTTTGCTGCTTTAGTTTTGTGGCTGAGAATACTAGTACACAATACAGCTTTTTGAGTGTGTGAATGTAATTCACCCACTATATCCGCTTGTGTCACGCAGATCAAAATTACATACAAGTTCAATTCTTAACACGTTCCAACATACTAGATTTCTGCAGCAGACAACTTTAAAAACATGTTACTTAAATTATAAGCTTAACTTGCTATAAATGATGTATGTTTATTGAAGCAAGTTGAAAACATTGTGGCAAAAGGAGAAATTGCTTGTTTTGAGCAATTTTCCCTTTTGTCACAATGTTTTAAAAAGTTGTCTGTTACAGAGGCTCAGAAAGCGTCTGATTTTTTTGGAAAGGGTTAAGGTTTCAGTAATTAAAGATATTCTTCTCTATTAAATCTCATTTTTAGAGCATCTTTTTTTAATCTGGCAAACTTTATTTATAAAAAAATTTGAAAACATCAAAGCAAATATATGGAAAATGTCTAAAAATAAAAACTATTTAATCAAGTCGACATCATTGAGGCAAATGGAGAAATTTCTCATTTGACGCAATGTTTTCAAAAGTTGTCTGCTCAAGATGCATCCAATTGCGTCTGTATGCGGGAGATTAAAATTTGATGTATAGATAATAGCTGTCATATGAATCTTTATTTAGTCTTGCAACATTCACCTGTTACTTGTAGTTATTTCATTTATTTTAAATATATATGCTGTAATGTATCTGTTATAGAAGGAAATCTAAAGCAATTGTCTAAAATCCTCTTTTTGAAAGGTTGTAACTTGTATATCAAAATGAAAAATTTACATGAATTTTGATGTAAGTGGGGTCCATTACCTTAGCTGTAATTCAAAACTTTCCACATACAACAAATTGTCAGTAGATGGTTTTAAAAACATGTAATTAAAAAAATGAAAACCATAATTATTTGATAAAGTTAAAAAACATTGTGGCCACAATACTTTTAAATGTAGTCTGCTGCAAGTGGGAAAGGAGATTTATTTTTGTTACAGATATATTGCAGCTTTACACCGTTCATCTTATATTTATTTTTGCATTTCAATAGTTCATGTTTTTGCTTTTGCACTGTTGTGTTTCTTTTTTGTTTGACTTCATTAGAAACAAGTGGTGAGAAAGATGAGAGCCCTGTAGCACCCCCTGTCTCAGAGGAAAGTAAGCCTAGTGTAGCAAGTGATACACAAACTGAAACAGAAAGTGAATCTAAAACCTCAAATAGCTCAAATACAGAATCAGGTACTAATCCTGTAGTGGCAGAGACTGATACTAGAACATTAGAGGAAAATGACGTAAATATAATTGAAAACCAGAATAAAGAAGGAAGTGCAATTGCACTTGTTTCCAATATTGAAAAGATCTCAGAAACTCTTGATACTGCTAAGACTGTAGAAACTGAAAGAATTGAAAAAACAATTGAAAGTTCACCAAACAACATTGTGATAGAAAATAGTAATTCCAAGGACGCTTCAAATGTTGAATCTACAAATGTAAAACCCCCTGCCCTTAAGTTACCTTACAGTGGTGCTGCCCGAACGATATTTGCCAATGAAGCTTCAAGCTTTAGACCTAAATCCCCAGAATCACCCATTTCACCACTCTATGATGAAGGAGACTTTGGATATGAAGAAGATCCGTTGCCTGGTAAGTAATAACATCGGGACCCAAATAAGTCAGAACCAACATAATAATGATTCTTTATAACCTATTATGTGTTACAAAACTAGTATTGGCAATTTTACCTGAATATATATTTAAACTAGCAATATCTTCCAAAAACCAGTGGATTTGTTACAATAGGATTTTATAAAGGAAATTTCATTTAATAACCTATTTAGTTAATTAAACTTAAATGCTGTCCAAATGATCTATATAAATGCATACTTAGAATATGAGTATCATCCCCATTTTCTCTCTATAATTCTGGCTAAAATGTACAACTTGGCTGTTGGGAACACCATATCAGCCTGTGCATCTACATTGTTCACATTTTACTTACACAAGTTTGTTAGAAGCTTCTGTCAACTTGTGTAGATTCAGATAGGAAGTAGACAATATTCAAGCCGCTGATCTGAACCTAAAGTCTTCAGAAAAACCAATTTGGAAAGTCTCAATTTTTTTCGAGGCATTTTAACTGCATGAATCGTGAGATAAGCATATTTAGATATCATGCACAATTTTCATCTATTCACAAACATTATTATCTGTTGCAATAGTATGAATGTGATTATACAGTCCATCATGCATGACAACTTTGTTATTAAACTCTTTTTTTTTTTCACTGTCCTTTTTCAGTAATGTTCAAAGGTATTTTTTGTTTGCTATTATAATTATAGTTTCTGCTTTTTACACTTATAGTTAGTGTCTGTGTATAATGAAAACTTTTATTTTTTTACTCTCATTATGATTTTTTAATTCAATAATTCTGTATATACCTGATAACTTTGATGCAGCTCTTTATTCATAGAAACAGTTAAAAAATATTTTTCATAGAAGTATCTTTGTGTCGCCTGATTTGGCACGGAGACACATAGGGATCACTGTGTCTGTCATTCTAGTCCGTCACGCTTTCATTCACATACATTTTGGTAAGCAACATATGTCTTCCTTTGAACCATCTTGTTTTATACAAATATGGTACTCTTAATTAAATGTATTGGTATATCTTTTTCCTAAATATGTAAGAAAGAACAAAAAGAAGGTCCATGACTTCTTTTTCCATTTCCGTTGTATATACACTTTCTGATGCCTCTGCCGCAGAGGACTCTTGAAATCATTTTTATTTGGCAAAAGGGCAAATTGCTTATGAGCGATTTTCTATATTTTGGACTTAATAATTTCCAAGTTGTCTGCTGTAGTTTTATTATATATGGCAAAGGTTTTTTTATCCAATTTTTTGAAAGTATAGGTAAAATGGCAACATTTTCTTGCTTCTACAAGGAAAGTTGTCATATAAAAATTGAGTTATTGAAGTATCTGGCATATTTCTCTTGCTTTTAGATATTATAAAAACTCAGGTATGCACCATCTACTATGCTTTACACTGTATACATATGAGCTTTGTCAAACGAAATTGAGCTGTGTGGCGTCTCCTTGTCGGCATGAGTGTGATTCTTGTAGGGCTACAATTACAAATGAATAGTATAGATGTATTATACAAGTAATGACGGCTCTGGTGAGACGGCATATGCATAGACTCATGCGAGTCTCCACTGTTTACATATGTAATAAGAACCCTTATTGCCAGAAACAGCTCATATGTAATTCTGTTAACCCTTTCCCTCATACGGCAATTCTGCAGCAGACGACTTTGAACATATTCTGTCAAAAAATAGAAAATCTCTTTAATTGAATGGATAACCTATGACAAAAAGTGGAAAACATTGTGGCAAAAGGAGAAATTGCACGTTTTGTGCAATTTCTTATTTTGTCACTATGTTTTCAAAATGCCGTCTGCTGCAGAGGCGTCAGAAAGCGTCTATATGAGGGAAAGGGTTGATAATACCAAGAATCAATTTATCTAACATTTTATGACATATAAACCGGTCAATGTTCAGTCAAAATATTGCATTCATATTTTTTGAAGTGCTATTATGTTTATCCCAAAAACAATTGATGTTTCTCAAATGAGTGATGTCAGGCTACACAGTTGAAGTATTTAAATACAGATTAACTTTTTTACCTGGAATCACATTTTCATATCATCTGCTTTGAAAAAATCTGAGAAATAAAAAATGTAATATCTCAAAGTGGGAGGTATGAAGTATAAATTTTAATTCAAGTCGAAAACATGGTGGAAAAAGCAATTTCTCCTTTTCCTACAATGTTTTCAAAAGTCCTCATGAGGATATCCTCCATATCAGGGAAAAGGTCAACAAGCTAATAACAGTGGCTTTTGCTTTACGCAATCTTTACTTTTTAATGCGATTTTAAAACCCCCTTTTAATCACGTGTTACTGCTTGTCTATTTTCACTGCTTTCCCTTCCTTGGACTCACAAATTGCTGGTAAGTTTCCTAGCTTCATGATGATAAGAGAAAGTAAAAAATATTCAAATTGTTTCTCCTTGAATTCTTCTTTAGCCCTTTCCTGTAAGCAGACACATTTAGAGACATCTGCAGCAGACAAATTATGAAAGCGTAGTAGTAAAAGGAGAAATTGATCATTATGAGCATTTTTTTTCTTTCGCTATAATGTTTTCATCTCTTTATAATTATTATACTTTCATTGATGAAATATATTTTTCATATTTTCTGCCTAGATGTTTTTAAAGTTGTCTGCTGCAGATTTGTTGTTTGTAGGAAAGTGTTATTCACGTTATATATCTAAGGAATATGATTGTCAACATTTTACCAAAGAAAATGTATTTCATACTTAAAAAATATCAAGTTTATTTTTTCATAAACAAAAATGAATAGAAATCAGAGGGAGATGTATGATCATAATCAATTATATTGTAACAATTGTGTCGGAAACACCCACCTATTAAATGATCACCTGTTTTAATGTGAGGTGGCCCTCATTTTATTTTAGTTTCAGTTTTTCATAAAGATTTCACATATATATACATTTAAAGCATTAACAAATCAAAGCTGTTTTAACCCTTTCCCTCATATAGACGCTTTCTGAAAACATTGTGACAAAAGAAGAATTTTGCTCAAAACAAGCAATTTCTCCTTTTGCCACAATGTTTTCCAGTTTTAGTCATAGGTTATCCATTCAATTAAAGTGATTTTCTACTTTTTGACAAAACAAGTTCAAAGTTGTCTGCTGTAGAATTGTCGTATGAGGGAAACGTTAACAGTGAAAAACAGCTCCAAATTCTAGATGTACTACTGGTTAGTCATTTTGGGATCATGAATAAGATTTCTGTTGTCATGATATGACTGAAATACATGTACTGTTAGAAATTGGCGTAAAAACCTTTAAATTAAATCACATTCTTCAGATTTACAAGACTTTTATTTATCTTCTCTGTCAAATCTTTGGCAAGTATGTACAAAACAGTTATTTTTCACTGCAATTAATTATGTCAATAACACTATTGCAGGTTTGGATGACACTCTTGCACATATAGTCGCTACTACACCGGAGTTAGATGACATGGAAGAATCTATGGAGAGTAGTACAAGTAATAATACTTCATCCAGGTAAGTCTACTAACCCATATAAACAACAACCACACTTACCATCAATAAACTCCACAAACAAAGTTTCTTGGGGGAATGAACCACCATGACGGTTTGTCAGTCAGTTATAGTCTGTTGCATGTTTTGATCATAAAACTTACCGATCTACGGCTGCTGCAAAGTTATTTCCTTTTTGTAACGCCAACGAATGTGGAGTGAGACATAGCAGTCATTTTTCCGACTGCAGCAAGTTTTCTTTTCTCTATTACCCAGCACCCTTTGATCAAATTTTTACCAATGTCACGGGGGCGGAGGTCTGCAAAACTAAGCCTTGATTAGGTAATTTTACATTGGTTAACTTAACATAGATAAGGTAACTTTACATTGGTTAACATTTACTCTAGAGGCCACATTTTTCAGCCAATCTTGTCAAATTCTAAACTGGCTCATGTGGGACAAAATCTAGGTCACAAGGTCAAATGTTAGAATAACCTTGTGAACACTATAGAAGTCAATTTGTTCATCCACTCTTCATGAAAATTAATCAAAACATTTGTCTTCATCAAATCTAAAATTTGAAACTCGGTCATGGGGGTAAAAAACTAGGTCACTGTCAAATTTTATAATAACTTTATTTATACTCCACAGACCACATTTATCTCCAAATCTTTATGACATTTATTAATCATCAGAACTTTTGTCTCCATCAAATCTCAGTCTAGTTCTTAACTGGGTTATGAGAGTAAAAAACTAGATCATTGGGTCAACATTTGATTAACATTGTGGGATCCGTCATTGTCAGTAGTTACCATCGGGGATTTAAAACCGGGCGTCCAGGGTTCGATCCCCAATTCAATACGACAGTTACGGTGGAGTGCCCTTGGGAAAGGCACATTTTCTAGCGTAGTACTAGTTTGTTTACCCAGGGATCATGAATAAGTGAACTGTAGCCGTGATATAACTGAAAAAATGTTGAAACGGTGTAAAACATCAATAAAACAAAATTGATTAACATTGTAAAGGCCACATTTATTCTCAAAGTTATATGAAAATTCTTTGGAAATATATACATGTATTAAATATATCATATATCATGACATATTGACAACACAACATTGATCTTAACTTACTTTTTACATTTCAACGATTTTATTTTTTTTTTTTGCCTTTTGATACCATTTAATATGCTGTTTTCCAAGAAGAGCAAGACACCCTCAGCCTGATGTTTTGTATTATATACCTAGTATAACTTCAAAGACAAAATAAAGAACAATTTTACAAATTTAAATGTTGTTAATAAACAAAATAACACAATTTTCACATAAATTAACCCTTTCCCTCATACGACAATTCTGCAGCAGACGACTTTGAACGTATTTTGTCAAAAAATAGAAAATCTCTATAATTGAATGGAAAACCTATGACTCAAAGTGGAAAACATTGTGTCAAAAGGAGAAATTGCACGTTTTGTGCAATTTCTTCTTTTGTCACTATGTTTTCAAAAAGCCGTCTGCTGCAGAGGCACCAGAAAGCGTCTATATGAGGGAAAGGGTTAAATGTAGGAATGGCTTGTCAATGACATCCCATTACCGCCTCTGACTTACCTTATTTGGTACTGTATTTAATGTAATCAAATTGAATGTAAGTGAATTTGAGTATTAATCATCATGTATTGGCCTCTGGTAATGTGAAGGTATCAAATACAATGTAAGATATGATACCTTATGAATATTTTTGATTTATTGTAGGAGGAACAATGCATCAATATTTGATGAACTTACTATTCAAGATGCTGACATGATTGGGGATGTTGATTTCGGAGCCGACATCACAGGTAAGACTGATAACTCTCTATTACGCTGTCACCAATGATTTAATTTTATCCCTTTTCCTGATACAGAAAACATTTGATAGGTCTTTAGCCATGGAAATTTGTAAACCCTTTCCCACATATATGGCAAATCTGTAGCAAACAATTCAACAATAATGAAAGCTTGATTATTTAAAAGTGTTGAAAATCTTGTGGCAAAGGGAGAAATTGCTTGTTTGGGCAACTTTTCCTTTCAAGACAATGTTTTCGAAACAGCAGATGTGTCAAAATAGATCTGCTAGTTGGAAAGGGTAAAATGGAGAAAAAAAACATGGAATAATGAAAAATGAAACTCTGTTTCCCACATAAGTCAAATATGCAGCAGACAACTTTGAAAACTTCTTGGCAAATATATCGAAAATCTCAAGAAATGAAAGCATTGTTGCAAAAGGAGAAATTGCTCCTTTTGCATCAATGTTATTTAAAAAAAAAAATGGCTGCTTTGGATGAAACAAACTGCTGCATTTGCATGTTGGATAGTATTAAGCACTACATGGATTTTGTTCTCATGATTTTGGAAGACGATTGTAACGAAAAAAAAAGATTACTGTTCATAACCTTTTTAACCCTTTCCCATATACAACAATTCTGCAGCAGACGAATTTGAAACATTGACAAAAATGTTAAATATCTCGACGAATGAGAGTTTAATCATTAAATAAAGTTAAAAATATTGTGGCAAAGGGGGAAATTGCTCATGATGAGCAATTTCTCCTTTTGCCACAATGTTTTCAAAAGTCGTCTGCTGCAAACGCGTCGGAAAGGGTTAACCATGTTCATATACTATTTGCAATAGGTAGAAATATGTTTTTAGGAGTTCCACATTGCTCAGGTTCTGTTGTCTTGTCAAATGACTATAATTTGAGAGAAAAGAGGGCCCAGTTATTTTAAAGTAAAACTAATTCTCCTCAGCCCGCATATCATTGCTGTTTGATCTGTTTCTTGACTTTGTATGTTATTTTTTTTAATTTTGAAAATAAAAAAAGTTTTACCGCTAGAAAACAAAGCACATTAATTCAGGTTTGCTAAAAAATGGTTTTTCAATAGTATAAGTTAAGGTTGGCTAAATTAGCATTTCATTAATATAAATTGCTTGAAAATAGTTATACTTTTAATATGCCTTTTCCACATATAGACGCATTTTAAAACATCTGCAGCCGACGACTTTTGAAAACATTGCGACAAAAAGGCAATTTCACTTTAAGTCATAATGTTTTCAACTCTATCTGATAATTCAACCCTCAGTTATGGAGATTTTTCACATATATTGCCAGATGTCTTCAAAGTTGTCCACTGCAGATTTATTTTATGTGGGAAAGGGTTAAGTTAAGTAGTATGCCGTGGTATCACTGTTAAGAGTCAAACAATTTAGATTTCCCTGAAGCCCCTTCTTTCCACATGCGGACATTTTTTGATGCAACTGCAGTAGATGACTTATTAGAAATGTGGTGGTAAATTTGAGAAATTGTTCATAATGAATATTGTTCTAATTTTACCACAATATTTCATCTCTATTTAATAAATTATACTTTCACTTATAGAGATTGTACTGGTAGATAAATTTCAAAGACATCTGCTGCATATTTGTTGTATGTGCTAAAGGCTTTAACCCTGTTCTCAGTATTTCAAATTTTTCCTTTACCTCTATAACTTTGTTTTGTTTATGTTTTGTGGCAATTGACCCACTCTTTCGCGCTTATTACTTTGTAAAAGTCAGAGGACTAGATAAGAGGGAGTGAACAAAGTCTTTTCCCCTCAATATTTCTCTTATAACTAAACAAAATCCTATGTTGTGGGTACTCAAAAGAATCATCTGACTGAGACGATTCTTTTGAGTACCCACAACATAGGGTTCGAATGTCAAATAAGGATTTCAGAAACATGAAAAATGCTCCTTATCTAGAGCTCTGAAAGTGGTCAGTTGCATGTGTAAATATTTTTAAAATGATATTGATATTTTTGGAATCTTTTGAAATCTTCTAACAACAATACCGTAGTATCTAGCACTTTGAATTGTACTTTGATACAAAGTTGAAAATATATAAGACTAAGGAAAAGATTTGCATAATGAGAGATAATTAATATTTCCCTAAAGATTTAATATTTTCACTTTAGTTACAAAAGTGACCTCTTTATTCAATATTTTACCATTTACCTGATACATACGACCTTTGACCTCATAACAGCTGAAACTTTGGAAAGCATTGTGGATGAATGAGAAATTGGTCAGAACCATCTCTGTATAAAATATCTTGTTTCAAATTTCAAGATTATACACCCATCTCTTCAAAGATTATTTTCAAAGAAAACATCATTTTGCTAAAATATTAATTAACAAAGCTGAGGACTCTAAAAAACTATTTCAAGAAAATGGTCAAAACTGAATGATTTCCCCTGTGTTATGAAGATTTTTTCTGTTTTGTTTTATCTCAGTTACACATGCATGTATTTTCTTTACTAAATAATTTGGGAGAAAAGGGGCTTACTGCTTGGCAACTTTGGTAGTTTTGTTTTATATTTCTAATGCCCGAACAAATAGTTTTTCCAGTTATTTGTAACCAGGCTATAAAAATAATATTTTGTAACATACATATAAGATTTATTGCCTGGTTACACTCTGGTACATATTACTTATTGTTAAATGATGGAAATCAAAATAGTATACTGACTGTAAACTGTTTACCCTAAATGATAATTCTAGAGTTATCTGCTTGAAAATATATGAAGAAAGTATTTTTGTATAAAGAATTTTGAAAGCATTGTGAAAAAGAGGAGAAATTGCTCAGTGTCTCTGCTGCATAGGCGTCGGAAGTCATCTATCAAGGGGAAAAATTCTAAAATGAAACATGAACACTACGACACAGAATTATTGCTTTCCAATGCAGTGAGACCCTGGGTATTTTACTCTTTGTCACTTTTGATAGTTAAGAAATAAGCTAACGAAAAGTTCATACCTTCTGCTATTACTTTTTGTTTCAAAGGAAGGGCAGTAAACCCTGCAGATTATGCTTCCTCAGGTGAGAAAGTCAACACAGTGACCTCCCTTGGATATGGAGTGTGCTCTGACGTATTTTGTTTTCTGTGTTAAATGCTGTCTTGCTTTGTATGTTAGTTATAGTTAAACGTTGTAGCTTTATATTGTATATGGTTAACTCTTCTTATGAAGCTCGATCCTCATTTGCCATGAATATTATCATAAAAACTGTTCCACTGAATTTATAGTAAGATTTCCAGGGGCGTAGCTCCCTTTAGGCACTGTAGGCACGTGTCTACACATATTTTCTCAAAATGCCCCAAAATGCAGTTGCCGCGATATACATCTGCGTAATGTATCGACCAGATCAGCCTGCGCTGTCCGCGCAGACTGATCCAGCCGACACATTCCGTCTTAGGGGGATAGATGTATAGACTAGTTATTCCTGAAACAGAAAATCCACAGGAGGCGAAAAGTGTTTATCCGGGTAGGCCTGTGTGGCATGCTTAGGCTGATCCGGGTCGATACTTTACGCAGACTCCACACTGTTGATTTTCTCACTAGATGGCCTACACATTGATTATTGCAAAGCTACGCCCCTGATTTCATTGATTTGATTTACAATATCCTAGTTAAAAATGACCATACAATGCAGATAATATATTTGTATCAAAATAATCCAAACCTTTCCAACATGTAGATTTTGACACATATGAGTCGGCCAGTTTTGATAACATTGTGACATAAAGAGAAATTTCTGATGATGAATTTTTGTCTCAATGTTTTCAAAGTTGTCTGCTGCAGATTTGTTGTATCTGGGGAAAAGTTACACCTATGAAAAGGCATCTGCGATCAACTTTTTATGTACTGGATCAACATAAAATGATACATTTAATGAGTTAGAAAAGAATGTTTTATAGAAATGAATTTCAATTATATTATTTTGCATCATGATCATCTAATAGATATATTCATGGATAAGGGGATAAGCGATGAGAATGATTGCATGTTCTATATAAATTGTATTTTTCTACTGATTGAGAAATGTCCATCTATCTCTTGTCTAAACACTTTAAATATATTAACTATATGAACTATATGCTAGTATTTCTGGATGGGAAAATCTGTATCATAGGTGAAGGTTGTCTATTGATGTACTTGTAAACATTTACAAACTGTAACCCTTTACCACATACAAAAATATTGCAGCAGAAGACTTCGAAACCATCAAGACAAAAATATGAAAAATATAAATTCAATTTCAATTATTGAATTGAGTTGAAAAACATTGCAACAAATGGAGAAATTGTTCATCAAGAGCAATTTCTCCTTTTGTCACAACGTTTCCAAAAGTTGCTTGCTGCAGATGTGCATCTGGGACCAGGTTTATAATCTTTAAAAATAAAATTAATTTTATACTTTAATAATGACCAACAACAATAATGTAAAATATTTAGGGAAAACCTATTTTGAGCTTAAAATCGATTGATAGAAAAAAATGATGTATATATGCCATTGAATGGAATGTTTCAATAGCCTGTATGATAAATCAAAGTATTGCATGTGAGATATGTATCATATAGATTACTTACTAAATACTTACTAAATAAACTTTACCAATTCTCTGATATAAGGAAAGGAAGGAAACACCTTTTAAAAACATCCTAGGAAATGCTGAAATTAGATGTGACCTTATTTATCTTTCCCAATAAGGCTTCATATTTTTCCATTTGTCAATATCTTATTGGCATGATAGCCGCTCCACAAGCAGGACAAACCAACGCATGCCTTAGCTTATTTCAGTGGATTCCATTTATTTTACAAATTTCTGCCTATTTAATTCCACGCCCTAGTAAAGTAGACCTTTAGCTAAAGTAGACCTTTAGCCTTTAGGACTTTGCAAAATAGTCAACCCAGATCAGCCTCAGTGTCTTTGTACAGTCAGATTATGGCATTCTATAACCACATCAAGGTATACATGTACGTATACATGTACTAGTCATCTTGTAGACCCAAATTGACTGGCCATGGCCATATAAAGATTCACATATTGGCATCGCATCATTCCTAAAAAAAAGAGAGAAATATGTTACTCTGGTAAGACATTCAAGGAAGTCTAACATGCATGCAGTCATATCCTTTAAAACCAAATAAGTTAAGAAATGAAATTTAGTGCATGGTATTAAACCCTTTCCCTAATACAATAAATCTGCAGCAGACCTTTGAAAACATACAAGAAAAAATATGGATAATCTATAAATTTGAAAGTTAGATTATTGAATAGAGTTGAAATCATTTTTGCAAAGGGAGTAATAGCATGAGCAATTTCTCCTTTTGCCTCAATGATTTCAAAAGTGATTTGTTGCAGATGTTTAAAAATGTGTCTGCATATGGGAAAGGGTTAGTGTTTGTTTCGTGGCAAGGTCACCACAGAGCAAAAATTGTAAGTTAACCCTTTCCCTCATACGACAATTCTGCAGCAGACGACTTTGAACATATTTTGTCAAAAAATAGAAAAACTTTTGAATTGAATGGATAACCTATGACTAAAAGTGGAGAACATTGTGGAAAAAGAAGAAATTGCTTATTTTGAAAAGGCTGTCTGCTGCAGAGGCGTCAGAAACCGTCTATATTAGGGAAAGGGTTAACTTATGATAGTTACTTTATAGTCTAGTGCATATCTATATATTGCATCTCTCTGGCATTATTAACATTAATATAGTCATCCTTAACCACTATTGTGATTACTCTCATATCAAAGGTCTTGGTTCTTGAATTCCATTCTAATCAGGTTCTACCTCTGTGACTATTCCACACAAACAGCTCATGTACTGGTTAAGGCTCCAGGAAGCTGGTATAGATTGTGACTATTTTTTTAAATCATTTTGAATAAGTAATTGCTTTTCCAATAAATAATACCTGTAAAAATGACATAATTTGCCTGATTAATTTTGATGAAATTTGGATAAAATAAGGTTCTATTATGGGGCATGATAATGTGCCACAAAATAGTTTTCTAGTATTGCATTTGAACAAAAATACTTAAATGTTACGTTACCGAAAAAGGAGTTGAACATATGAGAAAAACTGTACTGTCTTCAAAGATTATGTTTTTCTAAAATGGAGAAAGAACTAATCATCATAACTTTAACCCATTCCCACATAAAACTAATCAGCAGCAGACATCTTTGAAAGTATCTAGGCAAACATATGGAAAATCTCTATAGATGAAAAGATGCATATTGCAAACATTGTGGCTAAAAGAGAAATTAGTCATTATGAGCAATTTCTATCATTGCCATAAAGTTTCCAAAATGAGTTTGCTGCAGAAACATCAAAACATGCCTGCATGTGGGAAAGGGTTCAGTGTAATGTAAGACTTAGATTGTTTGTAGTTATTTCATAGTTTATTAAAATATTTTTACTGTTTATTAGAGATTTTAAGTTTATGTTAGCTATTGTGATTACTCACTGTCTGTTGTCTTGTTCAAATCATCTTCTTTAAAACAACTCGTCTGATTTCAAAATGATGTCACTGGAAAGTTCCTAAGGTGACCAGACCCTCATCTAAGATGTCCAAACAGTTTCACTCAGGCCTGCACAAGTTTGCCACCAAAGCTAAAAATTTTAAAATATTTAAAAGAAAACTTCTCTTCAACTTGCCCAATTTTTAAATATTCATACCTGTAGGCCATCTACCAAAAATATTCAAACCATTTCATTTGATGCAAATGAATTTGCATGTTTGAATGACATCTACTTTACCATGGGCCTAAATTCAAAGAAATACATGTACATTAAGTGGACTTCTACCGAAATAGTTCAAATGTTTACACTTCACTGCTTGAAATAGAAAACCCTGTAAACGGCTGTCTTTCCTTCTTCTTCAAATACAAACAGGAATAAGCTGTGGTCAAGTGGTTTGCGTCGGGGATTTGAAACCAGGCACCACGGTCATGGTGGAGTCCCCTTGGTAAAGGCACATTTTCTAATACTGGTTTGTTTACCCAGGGAACATGAATAAGTGAACTGTCGCTGTGATATAACTGAAATAATGTTGAAAGCGGCGTAAAACCCCAATAAAACAAATCTAATACAAAAATAGATCACAGGTGAGCAGTATGGTCCTCTTGTGTTGTGAATGAATTGATGAAAAATGAAATGAACCCCATTATTATGAGTAAATAGATTGATTGTTTATTATTTGTTATATAATGATGCATTTTGACGGCTTTACACATTGAATTTCATTTACAAAAACCTTTGAGCAAAAGCAGATATTGCTACCATCTTTGTTAGATTTTAGCAATAACCCTTTCCCACATACAACAAATCTGCAGCAGACCACTTTGATTACATCAAGGCAAAGATATGGAAAATCTCAAATGAAGCTATAACTATGGAAAATAGTTGAAAACATTGTGGCAAAATGATAAATTGCTCATTTTGATTGATTTCTCCTTTTGTCACAATGTTTTCAAAAGTCGTCTGCTGCAGTGGCATCAGAAAGTGTCTATATGAGGGAAAGGGTTTTAGCCCTAGGACACAGAAATTGTATTCATCTAATGACCCTTTCCTACACACAACAAATCCACTGCAGACAAATCTCTCTTAACTGTTATGTGTTCTAGGGTTACTGGCTCCATGTTCTTGTTGCATATTTGATTTCCCATTTATGTTTTTTATGTGCATGATATTGTATTAGTTTTGATGTTGTTTTTTATTTTCTTGTTGTTTTTCGGCTGTTCAGACAGTGAAGATGAAAGAGATGAGAGGAATTCAAATGGTATGAAAATGATATCTTTTCTTTTGTCTTTCTTTCCTTCAAATGTGACATAATTTGAATCCAATATCATATATTCCAGCTAGCTAAGAGCTATAAATTGTGATGTCATTCCACATTTTCGTCGAAAATAATATTGTCTTTATCTATGAAATTTACACATTCTCTGAAAGAACTGACTATTAGTGTCTCCTTAGCTATTAATATTTGAAAACATTGCAGGAAAAGTGATAAATTGTTCACAAGGAGCAGTTTCTTTTTACATGTCACACATTCAATGCTCACTGATATAAAAAAGTAGTGTTACAGTCAATTAATAGGGTGACAATTACTGCTCCAGTCTTCAATTAGCAGATAGAATTACTATTTGAAAAATATTTCAATGGAATTTATTGTCTAGCCCTTTCCAAAAATCTGCAGCAATCAACTTTTAAAAGTCTTGATAAAAATTAGTAAAAATTTCTTTAAAAAGATGTAAAATTATTATATATATATAAAAGTGAAAACATTCTGACAAAAGGAAAAATTGCTCTTAATAAGAAAAATCTGCTTTTGTCACAATCTTTTGGAAAAAAAAGTCGTCTCCTGCAGAAGGGTTAATGTCTGCGGTAAGTTAAGTGGTTGGATTCAACAAAATACTAAGAATAAATAATACGGTAGTTATTATACCTGCAAACTGTATTGGACTGCGAGTACCTTGAAATACTTTGATGGCTTCTTGTTTGTTGCAATAAACAAAACAAAACCGAGGATTCTGTAATTGGAAAAGTAAATGCTCGATGGACTTGTTGAATATAATTGATTTGGAAATACTTGTCCCCAACTTATTCAGATATCATAAATACCCAAACCTAATTCAAATAATTGTTCAATATACATATCCTCACATCTTCAGAATTGAATATTTCAGATAAGGATAAAACATTTTTGAATTGTTCACATTGTATTGATTTGTGAGGGAAAAAGTTAAATTGACTGAGGGATATATGGTGCATCTCTACATGTATCAACTTAATTGTGTCCAAAACTTGTATGAGAATTCTAAGCAAATCTTTTGCATGTATATCTTTTAGAAGATCTACAAGGGAGAAATTTGCTTCAAAGAGAACAGAATTTTTTCACATAATGTTGCACGTAGTAGTTTGCAATTAACCAATATGAATACAGAAGAGTTGCATACATGTGTCGATGTTGTAGATAGTTTACTAACACAATGCCTTTTTCTTTTCCTTTAATGCTATCGTTACTACTGGACATCAACAACAGTCAGTGACAACTTCTTCGGTAAGATTATCAAAATAATTATGAACTGTATACCTGAAACAAAATCATTTGACCGCCTGAAACGAAGAAAGCAGTTTGTCCTTTTGTCTTGATAAATATAATTTAGTTTTGCAGATATTACATTGCAGAAGTTCTAAAAGCAGATGGCTCTTATGTTAATGTTAATCAATTCACTACCATAAACTGCCACTGTCAACAGTGTGAATTAGAACTCTTTTAAGTTCAATTTTATTGCGTGCCCTCAGCATTGAAGATTGAAAATTTATCACACTGGAAGGAACTATGCATTTGGTTAGAGCTTCTACCTATTCATGCAGCCTTAATCTGTTGTAAGGACATAACAAATGACCCCACTTTGTTCTTTCTTCTGTCTGTCCTTCCATCTGTCACAAAAACTTGTGTCATGCAGATCTCAATTCCTATATGAGCCAGAGTCATGAACACTTACAAGAGTGGTCAGCAGCATGAGAAGTTTGCAGGACAGCTTGGTCAGTAATAATGGTGGTGAATTTTAACGCTGGATTTGCCAATTGTTCTGTTTGTTAATTCATAAAAGTCAATGTGTATCATTCGTATACCACTGCTCGATTGAAAAATGAATGTGGGAAGACTTGTGTGGATTACTGGGTCAAGAAAGCCAGGGAACACAATGGTAAAGTGATATTATTGCCATGGTTATGATTGTTAATCTGTTGAAAAACAGAGTTAACACCCTCCCTGCTCAACAGATCACACAACCTTTAAGGATAGTGTAGTATATATATATATTTTTAATCTTTCAATTTATTACTTGAAATTTTCAAGCAAACAATGGTTTCACAAAATTAACCTTTGCCCAAATACAACAAAATGTAGCAGACAACTTCAAAAACATCAATGCAAAAAATGGAACTCTGTATATAAAAATATTAACATCAAACAGAGTTGGAAACAATGTGGCAAATAAAGGAAATTGCTCTCTTTGAGCAATTTTTCTTTTGTCACAATCTTTTCAAAATTGTCTGCTGCTGATATTACAAATTGCATAATTATGAGAAAGGTTAAAAACTATTTGCTTTTTTTACAGGAATGAGTAGAGAGCTAGAAAATCTCATTTTGGAGAACACCGAGCTTCTTACAACCAAGTAAGTATTGGTTTCCTCTTTGTTCTTAAATAAACTTTATGAGGTGATTAGAGGCCTATATATATACAAACAGTGAAGATTCTCTCATTTTATCTCTATGTCATTCTTGAGCTAAGATGGTGTAGTTGTAGGTGTAGGTCACAGGTTTGATCCCTGGTTGGGTCATACTTAAAAAAGGGAAGTTATCAATGATGGCTTTCTCTCCTTGGCGCTCAGGATTGTGCGTTTTTCTATACAACTAATTATTTGCTGATGTCAGGATAAATGGACCAGTAGTACTGGTAACTTATAGTGATGCAAGAAAGGAAATTATGCACATTATTCAGTTTCTATTTGTGCTAAGAAATAAAGCTCTTGGATTCTACCCTCTAGGGTACGGTACTTCTGTATTGCCTGCAATTTTTCAATAGTATTTTACAAATATGATTTGAGAAATTAATAAGTATGTTTATGAAATGTTACATTTACTGACATTAATTTTACAGGAATGCCCTCAACATAGTGAAAGACGATTTGATAGCTAATGTGGATGAATTGACAAGGTAGGTTTATTCCAAATTGTCCTGATCGTTTGCCTGATATGGTATTTTTAGTCTGATTTGCTTTGAAAACGTCAGAGGGAAAGAAAGATCAAATCTTGAAAAGTGGAAATTAAATCTTCATAAAAAGTTGAAAAAAAGATAACTAGATAATTAGAAATTTTTCAATAGTAGTTTACTTACAGAGTGTTTACAGAGTGTGATACCTGTTTGAAGTTAATTTAACCCTTTCCCTCATACAACAAATCAGTTGACTTTTAAAACATCTAGGCAAATATATGGAAAATGTCTTTCCCTTCTCCCACATAGAAGAAATCAGCAGAAGATGACTATGAAAACATATATTCTAAAAAGGATATAAAGGGAACATTTAATTATTGAAAAGAGATGAAATTTCTCCTTATGCTGCAGAGGTGTCAAATTACGTCTGTATGAGGGAAATGGTAAAACAACCTTATAATATACCATACATGAATGAAATTTTAGGAAATTGTCTTTTATGTCGATGTAAGCTAAAACTTCAGAACCTTGTGCAATTTGATTCAAAGCATTCAAATCTGTTATATGATATTGAATGTATCTCCTAAAGATGAAGCCATACAGCTTTCAATGTGCTCAAGATGTTTGTAATTGTAACTGTATACCTGATATGTTTTTAGCTAACCAGAGCACGAAGTGCTCAAGGTGAGTTATTGTGATTGCTTTTTATCCGGCGTCAGGCGTGCGTCAACATCTTCTCCCCTGTAACCAGTTGGTCAATTGTGATGAAATTTCACTGAAAGCATCCTCTCAATGTCCTCACCAGAATTTCTCAAATTTTTTGGATCCATGCAGAATTCTGGTTTCCATGGGAACCAAACGGAAAAAATATATATATATATATTCTACTAAACTGGTTAACCCATTTTCAAATAATTTAGTAGAAATGTTCCTTGGTAGACCCTCTATCAAATTCCTTTAAGTCATGTTGATTGGTCAAAAAACATGTCCACCAGGGGGCGAGGCTTTTTTGCATTATATGGCTACAGTGGAAACTTAAAACAATCTTCTTCTCCAGAAGTGTCAGGCCGATTTTAAAATCATTTTGTAGAAATGTTCCTTAGGTGACCCTCTATCATTTCCCTTCAAGCCATGTTGATTGGTCGAAAAATATGGCTGCCAGGGGGCAGGGTTATTTTGCCTTATATGGCTATAGTGAAAACTAAAAACATATTCTCCTCCGAAAGTGTCGGGCCGATTTTCAAATAATTTTGTAGAAATGTTCCTAGGTTGACCCTCTATCAGATTCCTCCAAGCCATGTTGATGAGTCGAAAAACCTGGCCACCACAGGCTATTTTGCCTTATATGGCTATAGACAAAACTTAAAAAATCTTCTCATTCGAAAGTGTTAGGCCATTTTTCAAATAATTTTGTAGAAACGTTCCTAGGGTGACCCTCTATCAGATTCCTCCAAGCCATGCTGATTGATCGAAAACTATGGCCTCCAAGGGGCGGGGCTTAAATGGCTAAAGTGCAAAAATATAATAATTGATGAGCGATCCACGGCCATCAAATCCCTCTTGTTTTCTTTTAGCCCTTTCAAATATACAGCAAATCTGCAGCAGATGACTTTGAAAGCATTTAGTCAAAAATATTGAAACTCTCTACAAATGAAAGAACATTTTTAAATGAAGTTGAAAACACTGAGGCAAAAGGAGAAACTTATCATTTTCAGCAATTTATCTATTTGCCACAATGTTCTCGAAAAAACGAAAGCTGCAGAGGTGTCAGAAAGCGTATGTATGTGGGAAATGGTTAATCGTGTTAATTGAAAACTCAAAGGAATGAAACGTAGCATTTGGAAAATGTTTCAAAAGGATTCTGTTACAGCTTGTCAAAAGTGTACCAGGGAACCTTTGAATATATTTCAGAGAAATTATTTTATCGCCAAAAATGTGAAATTATAATTACCTTATTGAATTTAAAGTGAGCAAGAAATCTTGAAGGAAGAAATTAGCACTCTAAAAGGTCAGAGGAGCAAGTTACAAGACAGGGTTAAGGAGCTGGAAGATGATTTGAAGAAAACCAAAGAAGATCTGGAAAAGAAAGTACATTCTGCCACCGAAGCAGAAAATGAGGTATGAAGTGAACCGTAGAGTATTTTTTGTACAGTGCAGAAAGCAATCAATATGCAAATGCACACCATGTGAGTGATGTAAATGTACATTATATGTTTGAGTCTTCTTGAATTCTTCATTGACATATACCAGATCAGACTGCATGGCTTCATAGGATCTGGTTCTAAACTGATCACAATTTACCTACAGTGGGTTTTCCTGTAGTGCAACTCATTTTAGAATTTGCAAACTATCGTCAGATCTTCATGTAATTGAGGACTGGAATTTGAGATGAATTTTCCTCCGATTTTCTCAAAGCAGTTGATTCTTATCATAGCAAATCAAGTAAACAGTTATAACAGTCATTGAGTGAGTGCAGATTTACTTAGCTGAGTAGTTGTTTTAAAAAAAAATATTGGATTGGTGTTTTTTCTAATAGTAGGCTAACGACCTAATGACTGACAGTTATCTGAATCCACCCTTGATTGTTGTTATTTTACCAAACTTTATTATTTTTTTCATCATTATTTAATTCTTTCCCATTTGCAACTACACCATTAAAAAAAATTATCAGCAATTTCTCCTTTTGCCATAATGTTTTCAACTGTATTCAATAAGTATACTTCGACTTCAGATTGATGCAATCTGATATGAAATAGCAAAATTATTGATTGATCATTTTGTGAGACAATTTTCCAGGATGATGTGCCAATGGCGCAGCGTAAGAGATTCACACGAGTGGAGATGGCTCGTGTTCTCATGGAGCGTAACCAGTATAAAGAGAGGTTAATGGAATTACAAGAAGCTGTGCGATGGACGGAAATGATTCGAGCTTCCAGAGAGCATCCAGAAATAGCCCCATCGAAGAAAAGGTCGTCCATATGGAATTTGTGAGTATTTGTTTATATATTACTTCTTGTAGTGGTTATGCTTCTTTTCCTTTTAAAGTGTATTTAGTTCATCGTTTGTAACACACTGTATCAACTATATTCATCTTAATGGCAGCCATAATCTACGAAAATCAATAAAAAGCATTTGTGATCTTTGTCGAGTCAGAGCAGCCTACACATCCATTCAGATTGATCTGGCTCTGCAGTTTTTGCAAAATAGCCATAGAAGGTTTCAAGAAACTTGTGACTGACAAAGACCAATTGAATCATTTTTCATGCATATCTTTATCCATTTCGCTATAAGTAAGTTTACCTTTTCCCACACACAATAAATCTGCAAATGTTTCAAAATACATCTGGGAATGGAATAATGATGGTTTTCTTTAACCCTTTTCCTCATATAGACGCTTTTTAACACCTTTTCGGCTGACGGCTTTTTGAAAACATAGTGACAAAAGAAGAAATTGCTCAAAACAAGCAATTTCTCCTTTTGCCACAATGTTTTCCACTTTTAGTCATAGGGTATCCATTCAATTAGAGAGATTTTCTATTTTTTGACAAAAAATGTTCAAAGTCGTCTGCAGCATGCATCATTTCATCATAACCTTTTCTTTATATTTTTCATCGGATTCATTAACCTTTTTTAGCTCACCTAAGCACGAAGTGCGAGGTGAGGTTTTGTGATCATCCATCGTCGTCTGTACTGTACGTCCGTCTGTTAACAATTTACTACAAATGACTTCCCTACTCAACCAATGGACTGATTTCAAAATAATTTCAAAGGAATTTTCCTTAGGTGGTCCTCTTTTAAAGTTGTTCAAAGAATTTAATTCAAAGTAGAACTTTGGTTACTGCGAAAAAGGGAAAATTGCCAAAACTTTATAAATCTTCTTGTCCAAAAGTACTGGCCCAATTTGAAAATTATTTTGTACAAATGTTCCTTGGGGCACCCTTTATTTGATTGTTCAAATATTTCTGATCCATTGAAAAACATGGCCGCCAGGGGCTTATTTTCCTTATATGTGCATTGTTAAAACTTTAAAGATCTTCTTGTCCAAAAGTACTTGGTACAAATGTGCCTTGGGTAACACTCTAGGAAGACTGTTTAAAAATTTTTGATCCATTGAAAAACATGGGCGCAAGGGGCTTCAGCTTGTTTTTCCTTAGATGTGCATTGTAAAATCTTTTTAAAATTACCATAACTTTAAAAATCTTCTTGTCCAAAAGTACTGGCTCCATTTGAAAATTATTTTGCACAAATGTTCCTTGGGGCACCCTCTACCAGGATTGTTTAAATATTTCTGATCCGTTAAAAAGACATGGCTGCCAGGGGGCGGAGCTTGTTTTCCTTATATGTGGATTGTTAATACTTTGAATGTCTTCTTGTTCAAAAGTACTAAAGATAACTTGGTACAAATGTGCCTTGGGTAACCCTCTAGGAAGACTGTTCAAAAAATTCCGATCCATTGAAAAACATGGCTGCAAGGGGGTTAAGCTTGTTTTCCTTAGATGTGCATTGTAAAATCTTTTTAAAATCTTCTTGTCCAAAAGTAAAAAATTATTTTGCACAAATGTTCCTTAAGGGCACCCTCTACCAGGATTGTTCAAATATTTCCGATCTGTAAAAAAGACATGGCCGCCAGGGGCTGGAGCTTGTTTTCCTTATATGTGGATTGTTAAAACTTTGAATGACTTCTTGGTCAAAAGTACTGGCCCGATTTAAAGATAATTTGGTACAATGTTCCTTTGGTAACCCTCTAGCAAGATCATCTAAAAATTCCGATCCGTTGAAAAACATGACCCCCCCCCCCCAGGGGGCAGAGCTTGTTTTCCCTAGATGTGCATTGTAAAATATTTAAAAATCTTCTTGTCCAAAAGTACCAGCCCGATTTAAAGATAATTTGGCACAAATAATCCTTGGGGGACCTTCTAATAAGGTTGTTCAAATTAATCAGATATGAGGCAATGTTTGTTAACAGGAAGCATTTTTTGACAAAGCTTATTGCCTTTGGCGCTGAAAAAGTCTTAAATAGCCCATTCCCAGGTGAGCGATCCAGGGCCTGATGACTCTCTTGTCTAATTTACCATTTTATACTCTTACAAATATAAATTATCTGAAGAATAATATAAACATTCTAGCTGGACTTAAATTTCGGCTTATGGGACAAGAATTATTGCGGGGAACAGACAAAGAATTCTGATGATCTGCAGTAGTAAGGACCATCATCTGCATGAGGGAATAGATCATCCCATCAAATTGCAATTACATCAAGTGTGGATCGATAAACTATTTAGCTATGACTCTTCAATCACAAAGATTTTTAATAAAGATAATGAGATATCACTTCAATTATAAAATATTTAAATTTGATTTAAATGCATTATTAAACTGAAGTAGAAGCATGCTGATTTGATATATTTCAATGAGCTTCATTCTCCAAACATGATACAAAACATTCACAATTTCTTATTGATATGTTGACAATGACATCTGGATTAAAAAGTAATGACCATAAACCATGTAAATTTCCAAATTAAATTAATGACACAAAAAGAAAAGAGATATTTTGATAATATGATTACTAGATAATTAGAAATTTAACCATTCTTTGTTTGGTGGTCTGATTTGGAATTCATTAGATTATCTAAGAGTTACATAGCTAAGTTTCAAATTGAATAGTCAATGCCATCGTTTGAAGCCAAAACCTTTCATACACTCTGTTTCTTGTATGCTGCCTATTATGAACTGCCTTTGTTGTGTAGTGATAGAGCGTCGACCTTGGGTATAGGTGGTTGAGGGTTTGATCCCTGATGGCCATACCAAAGACAAAAGAAAATGGTGGTAATGGCTTTCCCCCCTTGGCTCTCAGGGTTGTAGGGTTAGCATTACAACTGACTCGCTGGTGTCAGGATAAATGGATCAGTAGTACGGGTAACTTAACCAGGGATCATGTGATACCTAGGGATAACTGGGTACGCGAGTACTCGATCGAACGTCCGAGTACAGGTTATTAAAATAGGTACTCAGGGTTTTCAAAATTAACCGATTGCTGATCAAAATCATTTGTTAAAATCACTTTTTGATCTGTTAGTTTTGCTCCGCTTGGCCCACTACCAGAGATTTTCCCTTGACCTGACCCCAAGCCTGATTGGTTACTTTTCTCATTTGATCTGTTACAACAAAATATTTTGACAACCCTGGGTACTCTAGTATTCAATTATAATTTCGCCATTTTTCTGTTTTTAGACCTTTGTCTTAATTGTGTTTTCAATTGTCATCGCGTTTTAAATGGATAGTTGTAAGAAATACATGTCACAATTATTGAATAAGAACATGTTCATAAAAGCATTAGAACTACCGGTATCTTCTATCATTCTTATTTATTCAAATGAAATGGGAACGTATTAATTATAAACAATTATGAGATCTAGGTTTCCTTTTATACAAACACGGCATATTTCTTGTATATTTTTAGTCATGTAAATATTACGAAAACCGGTTAATTAATAAACCTAAAGTACAAACCACTTCTTATTGTTTATCTATATTTCTCATTTTCATAGGTGATATTAATATTCACTTATATTGCTTTTTGTTTTCAACCAGCTATTGGTTATTGCTTTCTTTTTGCACCTTTAAAAGCGTATGAAAGTCTGCACCAAACATTTGGATGTTTACACAAATACGCGAATACAATTTCTGGGTGTTATTGTTGAATTATTTGGTGAATATCAAATGTCAAATAAAGAGGCCAACACAAGCGCACTTGGTACTTATAAAAGACAATTAAAAGTAAGTGAACGATGGCCAGAATATTACGAGAGGCAAGACTTTTTGATGAACAAGTGAACACATTTTGATTTCTTGCGAGTACCTGAGTACTCGATCGGAAGAGAATATGTGTACCCGAGTACTAATATCGATACTCAGTCCCATCCCTAGATATAACTAATAAAAATAAATGAAAGCTTCATAAAACACCATTCAAATACCTTTAAAATGGAATATAAAAATACCGGAGGGAGTAAGTAGGCATATAGAAGGCACTTCTGTAATGTTCTCACATTGAATGTCAAAGGTCATTTGTTATGGTCAAAGCAGATATTGCAATTTGGTTTTCTTAAAAATTTCATAAAAATTTCATAAAAATGTGTGAAATGTAATAGTAGATGGATGTTTTAGTAAACAATACATGCATTAGTATAACTCATAATGATGTAGATCTAGATGAAACCTTGATGCATGTAGCCAAGACTTTTCAAACAAAAGAAAATACTAAGATTTCATTATCTAGATACTTCTCAGTGTGCATCTTGTTAACCCTTTCTCACATAAAACAATTCTGCAGTAGACAACATCTAGGCAAAATAATGGAAAATTTCTAAGAATAAGGGTATCATTATTCAACAGAGTTTTAACCATTGTGGCAAAAGGATAACATTGTTCACAGTGAGAAACTTCTCATTTTGCCACAATGTTGTCAAAAGTCTACTTCTGTAGATGCGTCACACTCACAATATGTCTGCAAGTGGGTTGGGGATAAAGCATGGCTGTTGCATGAAACTAATACAGCTGCTAAATTGCTATGAAGATCCCTTCAAATAAAAAATGTCTTCTGGAAAAGCCATCTCTGTTATGCCATAGAATAAAGCCAGTCGAAAACAATCTATATGTGTTGATGTGGTATAATGTTATCAATATCTGTGGTCTCAACGTTTATAACTGTTTTTGATTGTGTTGATTTCCCTAGTGTATTGATTATAATCAGTGTAATCAATTTATCATAACTACTAATATCATGATGTATCAGCAGATTAATTGTTTATAACCATATCATATCTCATTTACTTACATACTCATTCTATATAATATAACCCTAATATTCTTTTTATTATATCATGGAAAAGTGTTATACATACCTATTATTTTGCATGTGAAATAATTATATTCCTCATCTCTAGATAAGGGGCTTATTTCACTTGCTGAATTATTTATTTATTCTTCAAACCCTATGTTGTGGGTGCTCAAAAGAATCGTCTCAGTAATTCGTATCTTTTGGTACCCACAACATGGGGTTTAATCAAATTATAAGTGGGATATTTTTGGACAAAAATAAGTTGGCGGCCATTTACTCCTCCATATCTAAGCTCTTTAATTCTCATTATGTAAAAAGAGAATCATATCATATATCCCATTTTGTATGATCATAAAGATGATTGATTTATTGTTGAGAGAAAGAAACAAGAGTGTGAGAATGTCTTAAAAGGTAGAAATATAGTTGAAGCGCCTTTGAAAACTAAGTGTCACATGATCTATATATACTTCGTAGTCTTGGATTATTTCAATTTTTAACATCTATTTACTGTTGACCTTGTTCTATATTATTAGGCTCGTTGGCCATATTGAATGTATTCTAATGAGTTCGTGATTTATGGCATAGATTTGAAAGAATCTTTTTAAAAACTAAAACTATTTTCATATCAATAACGGTTTTTACTTGATAAGTCATTTTTAGGCACTGGCAGCCTCTGAGGTAAGAAATGTGATATCTTGTCAATTGGGAATATGATTTCGATACAGAGCTGAAATCATTGTGGGAAAAGAAGTAATTGCTCATTTTGTCTTTCTTTCTGGTTTTTTTTACAATGTTTCCAAAAGTCGTCTGTATCAGAGATACAATTTACGATGTTGGTGTTTTTATTTCCTGTTTCAGTTTTGGTAGCTTGGTGTCCTCAGAACCACCACCTCCTCCTCCCACACCAAAGAAAAGAGGCACTATAAATAATGCTCAGATAGTTTGATATCCTGTTGACTCTTAAATGTCACTGCCAAAGTTTTGTTCTTGTAAATTGTTTGAAACAAATATGAACTTGCCTGGTTATTTTAATGGTCGTCTTAGTATAAAATTAAAGGAACCATCAGGTGTCCATTGTTTCTTGTGCATCAACATGTTTCTTGAAATGACATCCCCTAAACCACTGACCAATTTGATTAGAACTTCTCAGGAATGTTCCCTGGGTTGGATTTAAGAATTGCTAAAAATACTTTTATTTCATACTTATCTTTGAAACATAGTCTCCTCTGAAACAAATGGTTTATTAATATTTGTAACATAAATTATCCTCAGATGACCCTTTTCCAAAAATTCACAAGAATTTATTTACTTTCAATTATGGTCATCTGGTGGTAGTTTTCCATATATATCCTTGGTAAAAGCTTAAAAATCCTGCCCTCCAAATCTGCTTGGCTAATTTCAAATATATTTCACTGGAATGTTCCACAACCAAACATGCTGAAGCCATTATGATTGGTTAAAACCATGGCCACCAGCGGGCAGAGATAGTTTCTTTTATACTTTGAATAGGTTCTCCACTAAAATTCTTTTTTCTGGAATATTCCTTGGGGGGGGGCAATAAATGCTCAAGTCAACTTGATTGGTCAAAAAGCATGGCCCAAAGGGTGTGAGTAGTGCTAATTTACCTTAAATGCGCAATTTACAATGGAACCTGTTCTGAAGTGTGAACTTCATGTTATATTTAGACAAATTGGAAACATTGCTCTGGATGCGAAGTTTTTATGATTATCACAATGATTTCAAAGAATATCTGCCGCATATTTGTCAAAAGTTAGTTCTATTTTGAGAGTAGTTAACTATATAACAATATCAGAAAATAGTATAATAAAACAGTTCCTTTTATTTTTGTATTGGGCCATTAATAATGAACCATATGTACTTAAAAAGCATTGGCATGTCTTACCATTACGTCTATGATAATTAGTTGGTGCTATGATAATATTCAGGTTTCAGTGTAACTGAGTTAATGTATGTTACAGGGTTCTCCACATTGTACCTTCTTTGTATTCCAGAAATTTGTTCAGGCCAAAGAATGTGGCCATAATTAGTTATTTAGTTTGCATCAATTGTTTTGCCAGTTCTTACAACTTCTCTAAGCCCTTTTGAACATATATACACATTATGATGCCTCTGCAGCAGATGACTCTTGAAAACATTGTGGCAAAATGAGAAATTGCTAATAATGATCAATTTCTTCTTTTGCCACAATATTTTCAACTCTATTCAAGTTGTACATACATTTATACAGATTTTTCATATTTTTGTCAAGATGTTTTCAAAGTTGTCTGCTTCAGAAATGTTGTATGTGGAAAAGGGTTAATTACTCTCAATGTCCGTGTCCAGGATTCTCAGTCAGTACTTGTATTGAATATGTGGAGGAGGTAGCTGAATTAGACCTGGGTCACACAGGAACCAAATACAGGACCTTTAAATCATAAGGCCCATACTGTACCTCTAAGCCACTACATTCCACAATGTGGCCATACTTGAGAATATAAGTTATGATATGTTAAGTGTTTGAAGCTAGAAATCCTAAACAGATTTTGTGATCTCATGAATTCTTCTTTTCTTTATTAAGTAAATGCATTGTCTAAAATTGCTCATTGGCAGTTGTGCTAGTCAATACACACCGTTGAAGTTTATGGACACCCATACTTTCATAGACCTGTCTAGATGTCTGAAATGAAACCAAAGCACCGTCTTGTTTACGATATTTAAACAAGAGTTGCTTATTTGGTGAATGGGTACATGTTTATAATGTTTGTTGCATAATTTGAATTCAGATAAAGTATCTTTGTTAAGTCATAAAGGACATTGTTCTCATGAGTTATTTCTTGCATAGTATTTGTTTCTGTAAAGGGATCACCAACGGGTCATTTTAACGGTTGATAATGTAGCCGTTTCTATGAGATGGAAATACAAACAGTTTTATTTTTAATCTGAAGATTCTTTCAAAATGGTTTGTCAAGTGTCTACTAGCGTATTTAGAGTTCTGGGTTGCCACAATGAATTATCAGCGATTTTGAGTGAAACCAAATGAGCAATTTTTTTGGAAAACCAACCAAAAGTAGTTTGTGTGACAATGTAAATACAGGCATAAGTGCATCTTGACCTACTCTTGATGAAATGATTTTATGATTGGTCTTCATGTGGCTATCTCATATCACTGATCATATGTGGTACATATAAAAAGTTACAGCCTGGGTTTTAACAAAGACATATATACCTGCACTAACTTAACAATGTATAAACTGGTAGTCAACATTTTATATTATAATCGAGTTGGTGTTATTAAAAATCAAAAACATTATACACCCTCAACAACATTATAAAAGATGCACTCATAAAACTTTGTAGATAGATCATGTGACATTATTTCATACAATCAGGTGCTGTTTTCAGCTGTATGCAAGGGACCACCAACCAATCAAAATGCATGTGTGTACTTGTGTCAATATCTAGTCAATTTTGCTTCTCTGTGCATGTCTTTTACTTCTCTCCATGGAAAATATCTGCCATAGTTGACCCATTAGTGATCCCTCATTTAAATATTTGTTTTATTGTTTTTATTTATGAATTTTAATCGAATTTTAAAGTGATAACTAAATCATTTATTGTTAAGGGTTGTGTGATTTTTTTGATTTTATTTTTGTCTGATCTTTTTTTAAACTGACTTATTACATATCTACCGTAACCACGTGTGATTTCATGGTGCCTTTTATAGTTGATTCCTGCCATATTGCTATGAAAAGAATTTCATTTGAACAATATTATCTGGAAAATTGTTATATGGCTTCATTTTAAAATATCACATTCTAAACATTTTAATTGTTCAACATTTCAGATTTTTTTTTTAGTCTTCTTTGAGCTAGTTAAGTGCTTTTAGATCTTTTGTAAAAATTTGACCATAAAATTCTATCTGAATAATTATTAAGATTTACAAACAAAATCTACATCTACTACAAATCAATTTTCTGAAACATTAGTTGTTGTCTATAATTCTAGCAAGTGCTAATAGTAACTTTACAATACAGAATGCAGTATTTTAACCCTCTCCCACATACACAAAATCTGCGGCAGGCAACTTTAAAATCATCTTGACTAAAAAAAAAATGAAAATTTCCTCAAGTAAAAATGTTAATAAATGTTAAGATCATGTTGAAAACATTGCGACCAATGGATATACTGTTTATGATAAGCAATTTTTCCTTGTCTACCAATGTTTTCAAAAGTTGTCTGCTGCAATTGTGTCAAAATCTGCATGTGGAAACCATTTTACTCATATTACTGTGTTACTGAAAATTGTATTCTGATTATTATGATATTTAGCTTATTAAAAATACTGGTTATTTTATTATATTTCATGGTTTGTTGTCAATTTTATTACCATTTTGTTCAACTATGGCAGATATATCCATGCTTTTGATATGTCTAGTCTGATAGTATTGAGTGAGAGATTTATACATGTTTTGCCCCCACACCCCCCAAAAAAGTATGACATGTATCATTACTTGGAAAAAGTATGCATTTATATGCAGTAAGTGAAAATGCTGAGTGGAAGCTACCAACCTGGCATAATCTTCCCCCGCACACAACACATCTGAAGAAAACCACTTTTAACCCTTTCCACTATAAAGACGCTTTCTGACGCCTCTGCAGCAGACGGCTTTTTGAAAACATAGTGACAAAAGAAGAATTGCTCAAAATGAGCAATTTCTCCTTTTGCCACAATGATTTCCACTTTTAGTCATAGGTTATTCATTCAATTATAGAGGTTTTCTATTTTTGACAAAATATGTTCAAAGTCGTATGCTGCAGAATTGTCATAAGAGGGAAAGGATTAAGGTATCAAGTTAGAAATATGAAATATCTCTAAAAAGAGGGGTTATACCTATTGAATAGAGTTGAAAAATGTTTGTCAAATGTCATCTGCTGCAGATGAATTGAAGTGTGTCTGCATCTGGGAATGGATTTAGTCCCCTTGTTTATACCTTTATCAGCTCCTGCAGACTATTCTGTTACATGTTACTTAATTTAGCCTTTCCCTCATACAACAATTCTGCAGCAGATGACTTTGAACCCATCTAGGCAAAAATATTGAAAATCTCTGTAAGTGAAAGAACATTTATTGATTAAAGTTGTAAGCAATATGTGGCTAAAGGAGAAATGCTTGTTTTGAGCAATTTATTACCTGTTGCCACAAAGTTTTCAAAAGCTGTCTGCTGCAGAGGCATCAGAAATCGTCTATATCTGGGAAATGGTTAATTGAGAGGTTATCCTTTCAAATTAGACCTACAACAACATGCGTTTCTCACAACATAACAAAAGTCGATACAAGCTGTCATTCATCTCCTATGAATTTGCTTTGTTAGATAGCAGCTAGAACTAAGTTGGAAGAAATCCCTGGAAATACATGGAAAGCTCAAAACGAGCAATTTCTCCTTTTGCCACAATGTTTTCCATTATTTGTCATAGGTTATCCATTCAATTATAGAGATGTTCCATTTTTTGACAAAACATGTTCAAAGTCGTCTGCTGCAGGATTGTCGTATGAGGGAAAGGGTTAAAGATACCTGAAAGACTTTCATGTGTCAGTGACCTTTTCCCACATTTAGGCACATCTGCATCAAGAAAACATTGAGGCAAAATCAGAAATTTCTCATAATGAGTATTAATTACATTTTTAATGTAGAGATTTTCCATATGCTGCCTGGATGTTTTTAAAGGAGTCTAGTATAGATTTCTTGGGAAAGATGACCCATTCCCTGATTTGAATTTTGTTACAGAGGATGTCATAATAATATTGCAGGCAAACAAAAATTACACATTGTGAGAAGGTTGTTCTCGCTTAATCTTTTCCCAATTATATAGACTAATTTTGACGCATCTGAAGCAGACGACTTTTGAAAACATCGTGGCAAAAGGAGAAATTGTTCAAAACAAGCAATTTCTCATTTTGCCACAATGTTTTCAACTTTTTTCAGTAGTTATACCTTCAATTTAAAAGATTTGCCATATTTTTGAGTAGACGTTTTCAGTGTCGTCTGCTGCAGACTATATGTAAGAAAAATAGTTGGGTATTGCGATACCCTTTGCGTCGTCGTCTTTAACCTTACATCATAAAACTGTTCCAATATTTTCAAATGAAATTTGGTAAACATAATCCTAGGAACACAATACACGTATCTATACCAATCACATAACTCTGACTTTCATAATTATTCAGTAATGCCCCTTTATCGACTTAGAAAAAAGCATGCAAGCGTTGGCGTTCGCTTGTGGCGCACTTGTTTGTCATACAATGATTTCTATGTAGACATTATCTAAAATGAGCAAATCGCCATCTCCATGTAGTAAATCCCGATATATCAAGTAAAAAAAAATGTATATTCTACAGTTTTTCTCACCATATAGGGATGTATATTGATGTCAATATAATTATGTTATGTAAACCGTACATGTGCATGAACATTGGAGATCGCGCAATTATTATTTTAAAAACTAATCAAACCGGACAGAATTAATAGAATGCAAGGGTATGTTGACATGAATGATTCAATCCTTGAATTAACTCTTCACCACATGCAGACGACTTAAGAAAACCTTTTGGGAAAAAGACAAATAGATCATGGCAAGCAATTTTTCATATTCCTACAATTTTTTATACTCTTTTCTAAATATGTACTTTCATTTAGCAAACTTTTCAATGTACAGTCCCTGTATTTCAATTTTTTATTTGGAATTGGCACAGTTCTTCTGATGCTTTATTGAATGTTTCAGTGCCACTTTCATCCGATATTTGATAAAATGGTTACTGTTCATTATGCAGTTACTAACACCGTATGTGTGAGTACAGAAATACTTCTCTACTTATATGGAATGAAAATCTGCCTTCATATCACATACTTGTACAATGTAAATTTCTACTGTTACACAAGAAAGGTAAAGCAAATCTGCATTTCACTGAAAAAATATATGCTTGTATATGTACTGTATATCGATTTATATCAAAGTTACCTTGTGAACACTCTACAGGTCACATTGAACATCCAATCTTCAGGCAAATTCATCAGAATTTCATCACAATCAAATCTCAGTCAAAGTCTATACTGGGTGATGTGGGGTAAAAGAATTAGGTCACTAGTTCTAATTTTGTAAAAACCTAATAAACACTATTGGAGCCTCATTTTTCATCACAAAAACATCATCAGGACATTCATCTCCATCAAATCCAAGTCATTGTTAAAACTGGATCATATGGGGTAAAAAACTAGGCCACATTTTTTATCTCGCCTGAGCCAGAGGCTCATGGTGAGCTATTTTGACCAGTCTTTGTCCGTCGTCCGTCCGTTCTCCTACTGTCAACATTATATTTCAGACTACAAAGTCAAAAGCATAGGCCTGATTTTGAAATAATTTGGCATAAGTGTACCTTGGGTGCCAAGAAAATGATTCAGATTTGTTGAATAACATGGCCACCAGGGGGCATTGCTCATTTTCCTTGTATGCATAATTATAGAGAAACATTGAAAAATCTTGAAGTCATATCAAATCAGGTGAGCGAATAGGACCATCATGATCTTCTTGTTTTAAAAAACTTGTGAACACACTAGAGGTCACATTTTTCAACCAATCGTTATGAAAAATCATAAAAACTTCCATCTCTGTAAGGTTCTCTGAACATTTGGGGTGAACAATTATGTCACTAGGTCAAATTAGAAAAACCTTGTTAACTAGTACACAAAGGTAGTCTGAGCTTTCTTTAACAATTATTAGCTTAACTGTCTGAAAGCCAGTGAAGCTTAACCCTTTCCCTCATATAGACGCTTTCTGACGCCTCTGCAGCAGACGGCTGTTTGAAAACATAGTGACAAAAGAAGAAATTGCACAAAACGTGCAATTTCTCCTTTTGCCACAATGTTTTCCACTTTTTGTCATAGGTTATCCATTCAATTAAAGAGATTTCCCATTTTTGACAAAAGATGTTCAAAGTCGTCTGCTGCAGAATTGTCGTATGAGGGAAAGGGTTGTCACCCTGACACTGGCACAAATTTTGTCCCCGCTATGCCATGTAATGCGTCATGCCAATGATTCAAGTCTTCGTGAACGAGCGTGAGGAGTGTGTGAAGGTTAGTGGGGTGCTTGCCATGTTGTAGTGAGAATTTTGAAATTTTTGTACCATGTGCGTACCACTTGTGTGAACCATGCGTGAACACTGCGCAAACAATGCCGATGTGCATGTCAATGTGCGGAATATGCGCGAACACTGCTGATGGTGCATGTCAATGCGTGCAATCGTCCACAGCGGGTCGAGGAATGACGTTAGGTGTGAACAAGCGGGACATAGTGTGACCAAAAAATGCCCCCATGATTATGCAAGTCGTCGGGGCATTGCCTTGCCATGCAGAATGACATCAGGAACACGGCTTCACGCTCCGCTGCGTAGCACCGAAATGGGACGCCTTGCCACGACGCATTGCATGGCATTGATGGGACAAGATTCGTGACAGTGTCAGGGTGGCTTTATGTTATGGCGAATTTTCCTTCATGTGTCAATGTGTTCAGAAAATTTTGGTTTAAACAACTTCTTCTCTGTAACCACTGGGTCAATTGAGAGAGCATCCTCTTAATGTCCTCTCTTAAATTTCTTCAAATTCTTTTGATCCATGCATAATTCTGGTTTCTAGGAAAACTGAAAGAAAAAACTCAAAATGTTCCTTTAGTGACGACTCTATCATATTCCTTCAAATCATGTTGATTGGTTAAAAAAAAAACATGGCCAGCAGGGGGCGAGGGGCAGTTTTGCCTTATTAGCTTAATTGAAACTTTAATTAATCATCTCCTTCAAAAGTGTCCTGTTGAATTTCCAATAAGTTTGTAGAAAAGTTTTTTTGAGTGATCCTCCATCACATTACATCAAACCATGTTGATTGGTTGAACAACATGTCGGCCAAGGGTCATTCTGTTATCTTTTAGTGAAAGCTTTATACAATTTCTCATGCGAAACTATTGGGTTGATTTTCAAATATCTACAAGGTTTCTTCCTACCATGTTAATTGGTCTAAAACATGGCCACCAGGGAGCGGGGCTGTTTTGCCTGATATGGCTAAAATGATATAATTTTTGCCAAATGCAGTAGAGCGATACTGGGCCTGTTGTTTATTTTGAAGGAAGATCTCAATTAAATCCCTAATTAAATTGTTTTCTACACAAAAAATTTGTCTAAACTCTTACGCTTTCTTTCCTTATATGGTCAGAATAATTTCCAATTTGAATCAGAGTTTAAACAAAATTCAAACATGAAGATGAATGTAAAAGCATCAGCAGCAGACGGCTTTCGAAAATATTGTGACCAAAACAGTAAACGTTCATAATGAGCAATTTCCCCTTTTGCCACAATATTTTTGCCTAGATGTTTTCAAATTTGTTCGCTGCAGATTTGTTGTATGTGATAATGTGTTAACCTTGATGTCAAAATGGTCGTTTAGCAAAATTATGTGTGTAGCATGTAATACTACATGTATATGTTCAGAAATACGTTCAACATACATAAAGATTGGGCACTTCTAATTTCAAAGACATACATCATAATGGTAATTATCCCTTGTTCACTGTATAACCAACAGTCAACACATTTTGTGTATGATCAAACTCCTTTTCACTTCTTGAATGTTATCCTTCGAATAAAACATTTTGACAAAATGGTTAAATTTCAAAAGGTAGGTATTTATGATACTCTATCACCATCATCACTATCGTCATACAATCATCATCAATTTTACATTTTCTCACAACTATCTGTCATCTGTACTTGGTTAAATGTTAAATAAAAAATGCATTGTTACACCATTTTTGTCAAATCATGGTATCGGTCAAAGGAACTTGCTTGTATATCGTGCTCATGATATATGATCCGAAAATATCAAATGTTTGAGTAGATTTTGGCCTTATATTATGATATTAACAAATAAGACTGCTTTTAATAACTCACCTTTATGTTTTTGTTAACTAGTTACTATTGCATGTCCATTTTCTTATCTGTTTTTGTGCATTTTTCATCATTGTTCATCACTCTTTTCTTTGCATGTGGCAGTTCCCTTTCAAGGTATGTTATTTTTTTTTTTTTTAATATTAACAAGCATGCTGTGTGTGTTGTTTAATTTGGAATCTAGAAACTAAACATCCAATAATGGGTGGAGATAACAATCAGGTATAGGGGGGTGTATGGCTAAAATAGTATAATTCATCTACCCATTGATCATTTCTACATACAACAGTTTACAAATCTGCAGCAGATGACTGAAAACATCTTGACTAAAAGATCTTATGAATTAATTAAATTTAATTTAAAAGAGTTGAAACATTTTGGCAAAAGGAGAAATTGCTCATTTTAAGCAATTTTTTCTTTTGACAAAATGTTTTCATTATAGTTTTCTGCTGCAGAAGTGCAGAAGCATCTGTGTATAGGTTGTTGTGATTGGTACTTTCATTATACAAGTAAGTAAGTGGCTGCAAAAGTAGATTTCGACTTTTGCCACAATGTTTTCAACCCTATCAAATAAGGAGTTTTAAAAAGCATGCATATTTATTATTCACTATTTTACAAACTTTGCATGTTTTAACCCTTTCCCTGATACAGACCACATTTAAGACAACTTTGCAGCTCACAATTTTTTAAAAACATTCTAGGAAAAGGGAATGGTACTGAAAGTATTTTATTTATTTTTGCATTGTGTTTCCAGCTCTGAATAAAGAACATTTCTCAAACAAATATTTAAAATCACACTGTTAGCCCCTCCTTTCCAATCAATATACAACAAATCAACAGCAGAGTTTGAAAACATCTAGTTAAAATGTGAACAATTTCTTGTAGTGAAAATGTAATTATTGACAAAATAAACATTTTCCCCATTTACTACAATGTTTTCAATCGTCGTCTGCTGCAGATAATTCAAGCCAGAAAGGGTTAAATACAGGTAATAAATCAATTAAGATTTTGTGACTAAGAAAAAAACATGATGTGAAAAGGAGAAATTGCTTATCATGACCAATTCTTCTTTCCCTATCATGTTTGTCAGTTGATTGTTGAAAATGTCTTAAACCTTTCCCACATTCAACAAATCTGCAGCAGACATTATGAGCCAATTCTCCTTTTGGCTTAATGATATCAAAAGTTGTTTGTTGTATAAGCGTCATTATGCATCTGTATGTGTGAAAGTGTCAAAAGTGCAGTTTTATCAGGGTTAGGAGACAGTTTTTTATTATCTCACTTTTTCTCTCTCCCCATATCCTTTTTATATGCACTTCCCTTTACCTATCACACATTTCTAGTCCTTACAGAATCTAGTTTTGAGTAGAGGACATACAAACTAAAAATACAAAAAACATATCATACATTACTAGCTGTTAGAATCTCAGAATCTATTTCAGTAAAACTGAAATTACATAGACATACAGACATTCATTTTATTTAGGTATACATAATTATACATGCATCTTGTATTAAAAAAAAAAAAATACAAAATCGGGTTTGTTTGTACATAATAAAGAACATCTAAGTTTTTAAGTCTATTAAATAAAAGAATTAATTTGCTGGCACCCAATTGCAACATTTTAATGATGTCCAAAGTTTAATTAAAACAAAAGTTTTTTCCATGAAAAATAAATCAATTGCATCATTTTTTCATTCATTTTAAATAAAAAATAAATCATCAACTTTAGTTGATTGCATAGTGGTTGCTAAATCTTGGTAAAGTTGTTTTTTATGGTCTTCCTTTCTCAAACCTCTTCCAACAAGAAGATACATTTGCAGCAGATGACTTTTGTAAACATTGTTTCAGAAGGAGAAACTGGTCATATAACCTTTCTCATAACTCTCTACTAACTCACAATTCATATTTTTATAATCATATTTTGCATGTGCATTTACAAAGCATGTCATGACCAAAGGCAATGGTCACTGTGACCAATATTTGAGCCTATCTGTAGGAAAAGATACAAGTTTACTTTAATGAACAGTGTTGGAATAGATCAGCCTTTGCAACCTCATAGTCTGATCAAGATATACACTGTTCACATATTACTTACATAAGCTTGTTTGAAGCTTCTGTCAACTTGTGTAGATTCTGATATGATGTATCGAATTTTTGATATTGAAGCTTCATAAGTTGGTCAAATGTTTTCAAATAGATAAATATATTTTGATCGGCAATGGGGTGGGGCATATCATGAAATGTTGTTTGTGCTTTATTCAATTTCGCAGGTTTTCGTCTTCTTAAAATTGTCCACAAGTATAAACTTAATGTAGAATTTAGTTCTAAATGATTTTAGATAAATGTAATTGTAGTATAAATTTATGAAAGAATTCTAATATAGAAGATGTTTTCAACAGACAGACTTTTGTAATCAAGAATGTTTAAATGGAGTCTTAAACAATATTTGGTTTATTAGCTTGACTTTTGAAAAAAACGAGAGCTATTGTCATGACCCTGGCGGCGTCGTCGGCGGCGGCGTGGTCGTCCGGTTAAGGTTTTTTGTTTAGCTCCTTTTTTTTTTTTTTTTTCTCCCTATCAGTCGAGCGTCTGTGCCGTACACGGTGCTCTTGTTTTTAGCTCACCTATGCACGAAGTGCAAGGTGAGCTATTGGGATCACATTTTGTCCGGCGTCCGTCCGTCGTCCGTCGTGCGTCGTGCGTTGTGCGTCGTGCGTCGTGCGTCGTCAACATTTGAGCTTGTTAACACTCTACAGGCTACATTTTGCATCCAATCTCCATGAAAGTTTATCAGAACGTTCATCTCCATAAAATCTTGGACAAGTTCGAAACTGGGCCATATGAGGTCAAAAACGAGGTCACTAGGTCAAATTGAAGCGAAATCTTGTTAACACTCTAGAGGCCACATTTTCAACTTGAGCATGTTTAAACTTTATCAGAATGTTTGTCTTAATGATATGTAGGTCAAGTTCGAACATGGGTCACGTCGGGTCAAGAAGTAGGTCACTAGGCCAAATTGAAGGAAAATCTTGTTAACACTCCAGAGGCCGCAATTTTTGCTTAAGCAGTTTGAAATTTTGTCAGAATGTTTGTCTTAAAAATATCTAGGTCAAGTTCGAATATGGGTTATGCCGGGTCAAAAACTAGGTCACTAGATCAAATTGAAGGAAAATCTTGTTAACACTTTGGATGCCGCATTTTTTGCTTCAGCAACTTGAAATTTGGTCAGAATGTTTGTCTTAAAGATATCTAGGTCAAGTTCAAATATGGGTCATATTGGGTCAGAAACTAGGTCACTAGGCCAAATTGAGGGAAAATCTTGTTAACTCTGTAGAAGCTGCATATTTTGCTTCAGCAACTTGAAATTTGTTCAGAATGTTGAGCTGAATGATATCTAGGCCAAGTTCGAATATGGGTCATGCCGGGTCAAAAACTAGATCACTAGGCCAAATTGAAGGAAAATCTTGTTAACACTTTGGATGCCTCATTTTTTGCTTCAGCAGCTTGAAATTTTGTCAGAATGTTTGTCTTAAAGATATCTAGGTCAAGTTTAAATATGGGCCATATTGGATTAGAAACTAGGTCACAAGGCCAAATTAAGGGAAAATCTTGTTAACTCTGTAAAAGCCGCATGTTTTGCTTCAGCGGCTTGAAATTTGTTCAGAATGTTGAGCTGAATGATATTTAGGCCAAGTTCGAATATGGGTCATGCCGGGTCAAAAACTAGGTCACTAGATCAAATTGAAGGAAAATCTTGTGAACACTTTGGATGCCACATTTTTTGCTTCAGCAGCTTGAAATTTGGTCAGAATGTTTGTCTGAATTATATCTAGGTCAAGTTCGAATATGGGTCATATTGGATCAGAAACTAGGTCAATAAAGGAAAATATTGTTCAAACTCCGGAAGCCGCATTTTTACTTTGGGCAAGTTGAAACTTTGTCAGTATGTTGTCTTAATGATATCTAGTCCATGTAGGAATATGGGTCATATCAGGTAAAAAAATATAGATCACTAGGCAAAATGAAGGAAAATATTGTTAACACTGTGGAGGATGCATTCAGAATAATTGTCTTGATGTGTTTTGCATTGCAGTACATTGTATAATTAAGGTGAGCGATCCAGGGCCATCATGGCCCTCTTGTTTATTAGTCTTTACAGATGTGACTAAACTTTATATTGTCTTAAATTTATTTTTTTGAATTCTTCATTGTCTTTCCTTCTGTATTTGGTGTAATTTGACCTTTAACCTAACTGTACTGGCTTTCTCACACCTGTACTCCACACAACATGCTTCCCAGGAAACCTCCCACATAGACAAATGACTAGTTACAAAGACTTTAGTCCAACATCAGTTAACCCATTACTTCACAGGGCTTTTCATAGGTCGTCTGCTTTACAATCATCAGACAAACAATTTCACCAATCTAAAAAGTTGAAAGATTTATATTGATAAAGAGTTGAAAATATTACAATAAAAGGTGAAATTGCTTGTTTTGAGCAATTTCACCTTTTATTGCTATGGTTTCAAAAGTCGTCTGCAACAGCAGGCGTCAAATGTCATCTGTGTTAAGTAATGGGTTAAATTGTTTGGCAAAGTTGAGGTTCAAACTCACGACCTAGATTGATAGCTCGCTTCAATACTGACTGAAATTTTACGGGAATGTGTAGTGTGCAGGTTGAATGTTTTACTGGCATCCGCTGAATTATACAGGAGTATACCCTTTCCCTCATATAAAAGCTTGCGGACGCCTCTGCAGCAGATGGCATTTTGAAAACATAGTGACAAAAGAAGAAATTGCACTTTTCGTCACAGGTTATCCATTCAATTATGGAGATTTTCTATGTTTTGACAAAATAAGTTCAAAGTCGTGTGCTGCAGAATTGTGTATGAGGGAAAGGGTTAAGACTGGTAAAAATGACTTTCCCTCCTTAATGCTTAGGATTGTGAGGTTAGCAATGACTGACTCCCTGATCTAATGATAAATGGACCAGTGGTACTGGTAACTTACTCAGGAACATCTCTGATGTAACTTAAAAATTGTTGAAAGCGGTTTAATCCTTTCCCATTTGCAGACAACTTTTGAAAACATCTTGACCAAGGAAGAAATTGCTCATGATGAAAATAGTAGTGTTACTTTGCCAACAAAAATTTATGTGTTATATATTTTCTAATTACAGCTTCGGCAATCTGTTCAACTCTCCAAACAAGCCTCATAAAAGGCCACTGCCCATGGCCATGGTAAAGTACAATGCACCAACAACCAACGTGCAGCCAGTTGGAGACCCGAACCAGAAGCAGAGGAATAAATATAACCTGGGGGACAAGTCTAAGGCCTATGATTTCTTACAAGATGACTTGTAAGTATTTGTAGATGAGTGTGATAACATGAATGCACACAGTGATTATGCCTTGTGCATTAGTCATGATATGTATTATATATATATATATATATATATATGTTGTGTTGAAATGCTGAACTAGCTGTGAGGTTTTCATGAGGTTTTTAAGAAGAAAATTACATACCAAAAATGTCTTGTGTCGCCATTTTTGACAGGGAGACACATAGGATCTCTTCTCTGTTGTCTGTTTATGCATCTGTCATTCTCTCTTTTGATGAAATATTGGCAAGATACACATGAAAGTCTTTAAAAGTCTTGTTTCATTAACCCTTTCCCTCATATAGACGCTTTCTGACGCCTCTGCAGCAGACAGCTTTTTGAAAACACAGTAACAAAAGAAGAAATTGCTCAAAACGAGCAATTTCTCCTTTTGCCACAATGTTTTCCACTTTAAGTCATAGGTTATCCATTCAATTATAGAGATTTTTTATTTTTTGACAAAATGTGTTCAAAGTTGTCTGCTGCAGAGTTGTCGAATGAGGGAAAGGGTTAACTTCATTTTCATGAATTCATTTTTATCTCCTGCCAAAGGGGGATGGGATATTGGTTTGGCATTGTACCTCTGACCTTCCTTTGATCCTGCATCTGGAGCCATATATAAGGCATGGTTTTATGGATTTGATTAAAAACTATATTGAAATGTAAGTTATACATAGGAAAATGTAAGACAGCAAATTTCACTAAGATTGCCTAAAAAACAGTTATGTCACATTGAACTTATGTTGTATATATACTGTTTATCATTTATATTGAAATGGAATATAGACCATCATGCAAATCTTATTCAGGTTGATACAAGTTACCTCCCTTAAATCAATGGTTTATCCCCATTACCTTATGAACATTCGAGAGGCTATTTTTGATGTCCAATTTTCATGAAAACTTATCAGAACATTCATATTCATCTTCAAAAACTAGGTCACCAGGTCAAGTTTTTGAAAACCTTTTGAACTTTCCAGAGGTCTCATTTTCCATCAAATCTTCATGTAAGTGCATCGGAACATTTATTTCCATCACGTCTAGTTCATGTTTGAAACTGGGTTACATTGGGTCAAAAAGGAGGTCATTCGATCAAATTGAGCACTGTAGAGGCACCCCATTTTATAGTCCATAAATTTTAAAATATAAATCTAGTAAATGGTATTAATTTCTTTACTTTGTATTACTTCTAAACGCTTATTTGCAATCAACAGCAATACAAACTGTTAGACTTTCCACAGTATTGCAATTGTTATTTCCCTTTGAATCTAATTTACATTGTGCCAAGCTTTGGTAACTAAGTCTGTAGCTACTATGGCTGTCAATCAAGTTTTTTTTAGTTTGATCCCTAGTTGACCAACATTCTTTCCAATGTTTGACAAAAATTACTGTGACAAGCATCATTCTTTTTCAACCAATGGGCAAACAGACTATGTGGAAAAGCAGCCAGTTGCTTAAATAGTCTGTTGTGTGGAGTACTGGTGTGAGAAAATCAGGAAGCACATGGGTAGGTGAACTGGTCGCCATGATATGACAAAAAATTGTTGAAAACTGCATTAATCCCCAAATAATCAATGAATCAATATCATTTACATTGTACAATCCAATTGGTGGCATGCCATATGAACTAGTCATTCAATTCTTCATTGATACTAATCTCAAATGTTTGTCAAAAAGGTTTAATTATTTGCATGTGAACAATGTGTCTTTTTAATTACCACAACAGATTAAATGATATTCATAATTATACCCCCTTCAAAGAAGAGGGGGTATATAGGAGTCACTGTGTCGGGCAGTCTGTCTGTCGGTCAGTCGGAAGCCATATTTTGTCCGGCCTATTTCTTACAAACCACTGGGTGGAATTCAATAAAATTTTACATGAAGCTTCTATAACAAGAGGAGATGTGCATATCCTAAAGGGGTTACAATTGCATGATATTTTACAGAGTTATAGCCCTTTTACTAATTAAGTTATGGTGTATGTCAAGGTGCTGTTTAGAGGGTATTTATCATCTTCAGTGAATTAGTTCTAGTTATACTACATGTAATTGAATGTGTACCAAGTTTATATTGGGCTTTGAATCCATAATATGCACATCTTAATTAAAACATTGACAGCTAGTTCAGTTATACTGTTTGCTGTGATTCTATTACTAGCTTGAATATATAAAGCTCTGGCAGAGCATTAATTGTAGAACTGATGGAACTTGCATATTTTTGACAGTCTCAGCTTCAAGCGCTCAAGTCTGTTTAACTCTTTCCCTCATATGACAATTCTGCAGCAGACGACTTTGAACGTATTTTGTCAAAACATAGAAAATCTCCATAATTGAATGGATAACCTATGATAAAAAGTGGAAAACATTGTGGCAAAAGGAGAAATTACACGTTTTGTGCAATTTCTTCTTTTGTCAATATGTTTTCAAAAAGCCGTCTGCTGCAGAGACGTCAGAAAGTGTTTATATGAGGGTAGGGTTACCTCATTTATTGATTCTAATTAGCTCTCTTGTATGTTGCCACCCTGTAACTTGGCGTTTACAGTGTAGAAAAATGTATATATTTTTAGGTGTGTGAAGTAAGCGCGTAGATCGTAGATCATAGCTCAACCAAAAAATGTAATTGGCTGACCTTGGTCGTAGATCAGAGCTCAACCACTTCAAAAACATTGCGAAATGGTTGAGCTGGGTCGTAGATCGTAGCTCAACCACTTTAAAAACATTCTGAATTGGCTGACCTGGGTCATAGATCGTAGCTCAACCACTTCAAACACATTGCGAATTGGCTGATCTGGGTCATAGATCGTAGCTCAACCACTAGAAAAACATTCTGAATTGGCTGACCTGGGTCGTAGATCGTAGCTCAACCACTCAAACAACATTGCGAATTGGCTAAGCTGGGTCGTAGATTGTAGCTCAACCACTTGAAAAACATTCTGAATTGGCTGACCTGGGTCGTAGATCTTAGCTCAACCACTTTTAAAAACATTGCGAATTGGTTGAGCTGGGTCGTAGATCATAGCTCAACCACTAGAAAAACATTCTGAATTGGCTGACCTGGGTTGTAGATCGTAGCTCAACCACTTTAAAAACATTCTGAATTGGCTGATCTGGGTCATAGATCGTAGCTCAACCACTTGGAAAATATTATCGAGAGGTCGAATTATCAAAAAGTTCAAGTTAAAAAAAGTTTTGAGTTATCAAACAGTTCGGGTTATCGAAAAATTCGAATAATCGAGAAGTCGAATTTTGAAAAAGTTCGAATTATCGAAAAGTTCCGAGTTATCGAGAGGTCGAATTATCGAAAGGTCGAATTATCAAAAAGTTTGAGTTAAAAAAAGTTGGGGTTATAGAGTTATCGAGAGGTCGAATTATCGAAAAGTTTGAGTTAAAAAAAAAATTAAGTTATCAAATATCAAAAAGTTTGGGTTATCGAAAAGTTCCAAGTTATCGAGAGGTCGAATTATCGAAAAGTTTAGTTAAAAAAATGTTATCGAAAAATTCGAGTTATCGAAAAGTTCGACATATCGAGAGGTCGAATTATCGAAAAGTTCGAGTTAAAACAAGTTCGGGTTATCGAAAATTTCGAGTTATCGAGAGGTCGAATTATCGAAAAGTTCGAGTTAAAACAAGTTTGGGTTATCGAAAAGTTCGAGTTATCGAGAGGTCGAATTATAAGTTCGAGTTAAAAAAAAGTTCGGGTTATCGAAAAGTTTGAGTTATCGAGAGGTCGAAAAGTTTGAGTTAAACAAAAGTTCTGGCAAGTTATCGAAAGTTCGAGTTATCGAGAGGTCGAATTATCGAAAAGTTCGAGTTAAAAAAAGTTTGAGTTATCGAGAGGTCGAATTAACGAAAAGTTCGAGTTAAAACAAGTTCGGGTTATCAAACAATTCGAGTTATCGAGAGGTCGAATTATCGAAAAGTTCGGGTTATCGAAACGTTAGAGTTATCGAGAGGTCGAATTATCGAAAAGTTCGAGTTAAAAAAAAGTTTTGAGTTATGGAAAAATTCGACTTATCGAAATGTTTGAGTTATCGAGAGGTCGAATTATCAAAAAGTTCAAGTTATCGAGAGGTCAAAAATCGAAAAGTTCGAGTTAAAAAAAGTTCGGGTTATCGAAAAGTTCGAGTTAAAACAAGTTCGAGGTCGAATTATCGAAAAGTTCGAGTTAAAACAAGTTCGGGTTATCGAAAATTTCGAGTTATCGAGAGGTCGAATTATCGTAAAGTTCGAGTTAAAACAAAGTTTGAATTATCGAAAAATTCGAGTTATCGAAAAGTTCGAGTTATCGAGAGGTCGAATTATCGAAAAGTTCGAGTTAAAAAAAGTTCGGATTATAGAAAAGTTCGAGTTATCGAGAGGTCGAATTATCGAAAAGTTCGAGTTAAAACACGTTTGGGTTATCGAACATTTCGAGTTATCGAGAGGTCGAATTATCGAACAGTTCGGGTTATCGAAACGTTCGAGTTAAAAAAAGTTCCAGTTATTGAAAAGTTTGAGTTATCGAGAGGTCGAATTATCGAAAAGTTCGGGTTATCAAAAAGTTCGAGTTATCGAAAGGTTTGAGGTCTCGAGAGGTCGAATTATCGAAAGTTTGAGTTTAAAAAAAGTTTGTTTTATCGAGAGGTCGATTTATCGAAAAGTTCGAGTTAAAAAAAGTTTGGGTTATTGAAAAATTCGAGTTATCGAGAGGTCGAATTATCGAAAAGTTCGAGTTAAAAAAAGTTCGGGTTATCGAAAAATTCGAGAGGTCGAATTATCAAAAGGTTCGGGTTATCTAAAAATTCGAGTTATCGAGAGGTTTATCGAGAAGTCGAATTTTGATAAAGTTTGAGTTATCGAGAGGTCGAATTATCGAGAAGTCAAATTTTGAAAAAGTTTTAATTATCGAAAAATTATCGAAAAGTTCTGAGTTATCGAGAGGTCGAATTATCGAAAAGTTCGAGTTAAAAAAAAAATTGATTTATCAAAAAGTTCAAGTTATTGAGAGGTTGATTATCGAGAGGTCAAAGTATCGAAAAGTTCGAGTTAAAAAAAAAATTGAGTTATCGAGAGGTCGATTTATCAAAAAGTTTGGGTTATCGTAAAATTTGAGTTATCGAGAGGTTGAATTATCGAGAAGTCGAAATTTGAAAAAGTTCGATTTATCGAAAAGTTCCGAGTTATCGAGAGGTCGAATTATCAAGTTAAAAAAAGTTTGGGTTATCGAAAAATTCGAGTTATCAAAAAGTTCTAGTTCTAGTGGTTGAGCTACGATCTACTACCCAGGTCAGCCAAAACAATGTATTTATATTGGTTGAGCTACGATCTACAACCCAGATCAACCAATACGCAATGTTTTCTAAGTGGTTGAGCTACGAGCTAAAGGAGAAACTGTTCATGAGTAATTTCTCCTTTTCTCACAATGTCTTTGGAAGTCGTTTGCTTCAGATATGTCAAAAGTTGTCTATATGTGAGAAAGGGCAAAAACTATTAAACCTTTTTTGTTGAATATAAACCAGGAATATTTCAGAGAATGATAGGTAAAAAGTTAAATAACTGGTTGGTGTGCCCTGTCATGTTAGAGTTAACCCTTTCCCTCATGTAGACGCTTTCGGATGCCTCTGCAGCAGACGGCTTTTTGAAAACATAGTGACAAAAGAAGAAATTGCACAAAACGTGCAATTTCTCCTTTTGCCACAATGTTTTCCACTTTTAGTCATAGGTTATCCATTCAATTATGGAGATTTTCTATGTTTTGACCAAATACGTTCAAAGTCGTCTGCTGCAGAATTGTCGTATGAGGGAAAGTGTTAACAGCATACATAGTAACATGAGTGATAACAAAATGAATCTTGAAAGTCTGATGAACCTTTTCCAACATGTGGACTCCTTTTGTACGCATGCATCTGCAGTTGACAACCTTTGAAAAACATTGTAGCAAAAGGAGAAATTACTCATATTGAGCACATTCTCCTTTTGCTACAATGTTTTCAACTGTATGCAATAATTATGCATTCAGTTATTGAGATTGTCCATATTTGGCCTGGATGAGGTTGTCTACTGCAGATAAGCTGTATGTGAGAAATGTTAAAGAGTTCCTGACATGCATGTATAATAACAAACTAATGTTTTAACCCTTTCCCTTATATAGACGCTTTCTGACGCCTCTGCAGCAGACAGCTTTTTGAAAACATTGTGACAAAAGAAGAAATTGCACAAAACGTGCAATTTCTCCTTTTGTCACAATGTTTTCCACTTTTAGTCATAGGTTATCCATTCAATTATAGAGATTTTCCATTATTTGACAAAATATGTTCAAAGTCGTCTGCTGCAGAATTGTCGTATGAGGGAAAGGGTTAAGTTTGATACACATGCTCCTTTTAGTAATTAAACTTGTTCCCTGATAGGTTTGTTACGTATACCTATCCAAATTGTAACATGTGAGAAGCTTGTTCAATCCCCTGTAATTATCACCAAAGACTGTATTTTATGAACAGTAGTAATGGTCTCTTGCCTTTGCACCAAGAAGTTTGCCCTGAAAACTTCTTTACAAATAGGCTGGTACCAGGATAAGTAATACAGTCAAACTTGTGTTAGCAATCACCTGTTAACCCTTTCCCTCATATGACAATTCTGCAGCAGACGACTTTAAACGTATTTTGTCAAAATATAGAAAATTTCCATAATTGAATGGATAACCTATGACTAAAAGTGGAAAAGATTGTGGCAAAGGGAGAAATTGCACGTTTTGTGCAATTTCTTCTTTTGTCACTATGTTTTCAAAAAGCCGTCTGCTGCAGAGGCATCAGAAAGCGTCTATATGAGGGAAAGGGTTAAGCAGCCAACTTGTATTAAGCAGCCACTTGGGGATTACCCAAAACATCATTTTCTTCTTTATTTGACTTGTATTAAGCAGCCATCTGAGATCAGCAGTCAAGTTTTGACACTCCCCTTGGTGGCTGCCTAAGACAAGTTGGATTGTAGTTACCGATGGCACTGATTAATAATCACGGATTTGGTATAACTGAAATATTGAAAGGTTATAAAACACCATTCAAAATCCATGACTGGTAATACGTACAGGGAGGGCCCAGATCATACCTTAATATGGTGGCAAAGACTCAGATCCACCTTTACATTTATATTGGTTTTCTGTTTGCATTACTCAATATGAATGCATGTTGAAATTTTCTTTGAATTTTTGTGTTCATTTTTGTTTGTTCATCTGTATTTGAATTAGCATGATTATTGTGAATGTCCTTGATTTTTTTTGCAGGCGGAGGTCACTAGGGGAGCCTATAGTGACGCAGCCAGAGTATGTTTGGTTTTTATGTTTATTTTCACTAACTCTTGACTCCAGAATGATCAAACCTTTTTGAATGTTTTAGTTATGATATATTACTTTGAAATTGATATGTCCCCCCAGAATCGAATATTCGGGGGCATAATTATAATCATTGACCTGTCTGTTTGTCTATCTTTACATTGGCTATAAAGTATCATCCTTTTCATAATGGGCTATCATATTTGGCATTTGTATCAGTATGCATTGGAAAAAGAACTGTTAGGTGATACCAAAATGTTTGAATTCAAGAGCTTGACAATTGACTTTTGACCTTTCAAAATACAACACATTCTTGCCATCGAAATTGGCTGTTGTTCCACAAACACATCTTGGTTTTTGGCTGAAATAGTTTTAATTGATTGCTTATTTAAAATGTTTCAGCATTTTTATAGGTTTTTAGCTCACCTATGCACGAAGTGCAAGGTGAGCTATTGTGATCACATTTTGTCCGGCGTCTGTCTGTCGTGCGTCGTCCGTCGTCCATCGTCAACATTTGAGCTTGTTAACACTCTACGGGCTACATTTTGCATCCAATCTTCATGAAAGTTTATCAGAACGTTCATCTCCATAAAATCTTGGACAAGTTCGAAACTGGGCGATATGAGGTCAAAAACTAGGTCACTAGGTTGAATTGAAGGAAAATCTTGTTAACACTCTGGAGGCCACATTTTCAACTTGAGCATATTGAAACTTTATCAGAATGTTTGTCTTGATGATATGTAGGTCAAGTTCGAACATGGGTCACGTTGGGTCAAAAAGTAGGTCACTAGGTCAAATTGAAGGAAAATCTTGTTAACACTCCAGAGGCCGCAATTTTTGCTTCAGCAGTTTGAAATTTTGTCAAAATGTTTGTCTTAAAAATATCTAGGTCAAGTTCGAATATGGGTTATGCCGGGTCAAAAACAAGGTCACTAGGTCAAATTGAAAGAAAATCTTGTTAACACTTTTGATGCCGCATTTTTTGCTGCAGCAGCTTGAAATTTGGTCAGAATGTTTGTCTTAAATATATCTAGGTCAAGTTCAAGTATGGGTCATATTGGGTCAGAAACTAGGTCACCAGGCCAAATTGAGGGAAAATCTTGTTAACTCTGTAGAAGCCGCATGTTTTGCTTCAGCGGCTTGAAATTTGTGAATGATATCTAGGCCAAGTTCGAATATGGGTCATGTTGGGTCAAAAACTAGGTCACTAGCCCAAATTGAAAGAAAATCTTTTTTACACTTTGGATGCCGCATTTTTTGCTTCAGCAGCTTGAAATTTTGTCAGAATGTTTGTCTTAAAGATATCTAGTTCAAGTTCAAATATGGGTCATATTGGATCAGAAACTAGGTCACTAGGCCAAATTGAGGGAAAATCTTGTTAACTCTGTAAAAGCTGCATTTTTTGAAATTTGGTCAGAATGTTTGTATAAATGATATCTAGGCCAAGTTCGGATATGGGTCATGCCGGGTTAAAAACTAGGTCACTTGACCAAATTGAAGGGTAATCATGTTAACACTCTGGATACTGCATTTTTAATTTCAGCATGATAAAACTTTATCAGAATGTTTTTCTTGATGATATGTAGGCCAAGTTTGAATATGGGTCATGCTGGATCAAAAACTAGGTCACTAGATCAAATTGAAGGAAAATCTTGTGAACACTTTGGATGCCGCATTGTTTACTTCAGCAGCTTGAAATTTGGTCAGAATGTTTGTCTGAATTATATCTAGGTCAAGTTCAAATATGGGTCATATTGGATCAGAAACTAGGTCAATAAAGGAAAATATTGTTCATACTCCGGAGGCCGCATTTTTACTTTGAGCAAGTTGAAACTTAGTCAGAATGTTGTCTTGATGATATCTAGTCCATGTTGGAATATGGGTCATATCAGGTAAAAAATATAGATCACTAGGCCAAATGAAGGAAAGTATTGTTAACACTGTGGAGGTTGCATTCAGAATAATTGTCTTGATGTGTTTTGCATTGCAGTACATTGTATAATTAAGGTGAGCGATCCAGGGCCATCATGGCCCTCTTGTTTGTTTTTTGTTTCATTGCATAAATTTTATTCACTTTAATTTAAATAAATATAAATTTGTTTTTCAAGTGCTAAAAGCTTGTTTCTTAAGTATTAGTAATTCAAACTTTCATTAGCTGAGTTGGCATGTTTGAGACACAGTAACTCTTTCTATCTGCAAATTCTGGATTTGTTATTCTTATTTAATATGACTAACACACTTGAAAATAGCACAAACAAACAATTATCAACCAAACCAATAAATTTGTATCCCTAAAAATTGAGCAAAAAACATGATGGTGTATAACCATAAATTGATGGAGTCGAGAGTTAATTTTATTCTACTAACAAGCATCATGTATTATATTTAACCCAAATATAACCCTATCCGATATGTTGACACATCTACAGCAGGCAACATTTGAAAACATTGGAGCAATTTAAAGTATTGAGCAAATTCTCCTTTTGTCACAATCAACTATGTTCAACAATTATATTTGCATTTAAGCTTTCCCACATACAACAAATTTGCAGACCAATTTTAAACCGTCAAGGTCAAAATTTATAAAAACCCAATCTGCAGAATTGTTGTATGTTAACTGGGAAAGGGCTAAATTCTTAATAGATGTGTAGTTTTCCCTTGCTTTACAATGTAATCAGACAGATGCTATAATTATATGGCGTAGTTGCATACAAAAGATTAATAAGCATGCATCATCTATTTCTATATGTTCTGTCAGGTTTTACTTGAGTAACCCTTTCCCACATATTGACGATTTCTGACGCCTCTGCAGCAGACTACTTTTGTAAATATTGTGACAAAAAATTGGAAATTGCTCAAAACAAGCAATTCCCCATTATGTCACAATGTTTTCAACTTTATGAAAGATTTTAGCAATTTTTGTCTTGATCTTTTCAAAGTCATCTGCTGCAGAATTGTTGTATGTGGGACTTGGGTAAGCATTTACTTGATATGATACTTTTAGAGTCATCTTGTTTGATCACATCTGAGGAGAGTGTGTAGCTTATGTATTCTATAAAAAATATTTTTTTGAAACGGCATTGAAAACATTTTGTAATAATGAAAAACATTGATCTTTACATATAATTCATAAAGTGTTCTTTAATTTGACAACAAAAAATGGAAATAGAGTTAAACCCTTCCCCACTTGCAGACACATTTTGATGCATCTTCAGCAGATGACTTTAGAAATAAATGTGGTACATCAAGGAATTTCTTCTTTTGCAACAATGTTTTCAACCTTATCCAATACTTGTACTTCTGTCTTTCCAAAATACAACATATATCTGCAGTTGATGACTTTGAAAAGATACCCGAAAAAAATATCTCCATTTAAATGAAAGTATAAGAATTGAATTGAGTTGAAAACATGGTGACAAAAGGAGAAATTACTTGTTTTTAGCAATTTCTTCTTTTGTCGCTATGTTTTCAAAAAGTCGTCTGCTGCAGAGCCGCGTCAGAAAGCGTCTATATGTGGGAAAACGTTAAAGAGATTGTCCATAGTTTTGTGTAGATATCCTCAAGGTTGTCTGCTGCAGAATATGTGGGAAAGGGTTAATTTCTTCATAAAACTCATTTACAGTTGGTTTAAAGCGGCCTCTGTTGTATTTAGGTATATGTAAGTAGTATGGATACTTGGATAATTTAATTTGGTGTCTGTAAACCCCTCCCTCATGAAAGCCCTTTCCCATGTTCATAATTTTTAAGGGTCTTTAAAACATAATGAAGTTATGGTGGTGTTACAGTATCATTCCATTCAATCTCATTAAAATCAGACCAAAGTACTTTAGCTGTATGTATTTTTAGATCACCTGAGCCGAAGGCTCAAGGTGAGCTATTCTGATCACTTTTTGTCCGTCGTCCGTCCGGCGTTAACTTTTAGCTTTAAACATCATCTCCTCCCAAACTCCTGGGACAATTTCCGTGAAACATCACAGGACTGTTCCTCTGGTTGGCCTCTTTCAAAGTTGTTCAAAGATTTAAATTCCATTGAGAACTTTGGTTGCTGCGGCATCAGAAAGGGGGCAAAAGGTCCAAACTTTAAAAATCTTCTCCTCCGAATCTGCCTGTCAGATTCAAATATAATTTGGTAGAAATGTTCATTGGGTGACCCTCTATAAAAATTGTTCAAGCCATACTGATTGGTCGAAAAACATGGCAGTCAGGCGGCATCAAAAAAGGGGCAAAATGACAACATTTGAAAATTCCATTTTTATGCAAATGCTTGTCTGATTTTAAGAAAATATAATACGAATCTTACTGTTATGATCCTCTATTTAATTTGTTTAAGCCGTTTTGATTGGTTACACAATCATAGCAACCAGGCGTCATCACAAAAGGGGTAAATTGAACTTTTAGCTACAAATGACAACCATCTCCTACCATTCCAATAGACCAATTACCACAAAACATCACAGGACTGTTCCTTTGGTGGTCCTCTTTCAAAATTGTTCAAAGATTAAAATTCCAATGAGAACTTTGGTTGCTGCGGCATCAGAAAGGGGACAAAATGTCCAAACTTTAACAATCTTCTCCTCCGAATCTGCCTGTCAGATTCAAATATAATTTGGTAGAAATGTTCATTGGGTGACCCTCTATAAAAATTGTTCAAGCCATACTGATTGGTCGAAAAACATGGCAGTCAGGCGGCATCAGAAAAGGGGCAAAATGACAAAATTTGAAAATTCCATTTTTATGCAAATGCTTGTCTGATTTTAAGAAAATATAATACGAATCTTACTGTAATGATCCTCTATTTAATTTGTTTAAGCCGTTTTGATTGGTTACACAATCATAGCAACCAGGCGTCATCACAAAAGGGGTAAATTGAACTTTTAGCTACAAATGACAACCATCTCCTACCATTCCAATAGACCAATTACCACAAAACATCACAGGACTGTTCCTTTGGTGGTCCTCTTTCAAAATTGTTCAAAGATTAAAATTCCAATGAGAACTTTGGTTGCTGCGGCATCAGAAAGGGGACAAAATGTCCAAACTTTAAAAATCTTCTCCTCCGAATCTGCCTGTCAGATTCAAATATAATTTGGTAGAAATGTTCCTTGGGTGACCCTCTATGAAAATTGTTCAAGCCATACTGATTGGTCGAAAAACATGGCAGTCAGGCGGCATCAGAAAAAGGGCAAAATGACAACATTTGAAAATTCCATTTTTATGAAAGTATTTGTCTGATTTTAAGAAAATATAATACGAATCTTACTGTTATGATCCTCTATTTAATTTGTTTAAACCGTTTTGATTGGTTACACAATCATATCAACCAGGCGTCATCACAAAAAGGGTAAATTGAACTTTTAGCTACAAATGACAACCAACTCCTACCATTCCAATGGACCAATTTCCACAAAACATCACAAGAATGTTCCTTTGGTGGTCCTCTTTCAAAATTGTTCAAAGATTTAAATTCCATTGAGAACTTTGGTTGCTGCGGCATCAGAAAGTGAGAAAAATACCCAAATTTTAAAATCCTTTTCCTCCATAATCTACTTGTGCGATTGCAAGATAATTTGGTAGAAATGTTCCTTAAGTGACCCTCTAAATAAACTGTTGAAGCCATATTGATTTCGTTGAAAAACAGGGCAGCAAGGCGGCATCAGAAAAGGTGCAAAATGACAAAAACCTTTATAATTCCATTCTTATTAAAGTTCTTGTTAGATTTCAAGATATAAATGGCCTTTACTGATAAGCTGTTTCTTGAGAAGTGTCCACTCCTTTCAATTTCATTTGCACTCCCTGATAAAATTTTCCAGATATTTGCAGTTAAATATTTGCTACTAATTTACTATCAATTAGGTGATCGATTTAGGGCCATCTTGGCCCTCTTGTTGACTTCACTACCCTGCATAAAGAGTCGTCTTAAATTTAAACTTATACACTTAAAATGTGCTGATTTTTTATCTCCGATGTAATCACATGATACAATAAACACCCGTGCTATACAATCAGAGCACTCAACAATCACTGCATCTCTATATCATTTATTTATAATGGTCATCTTGCCTTGTTTTATGCCACAAGATTTGGTAAGCGACAATTTGATTGGCTGACTCAAAGGTCAATCTGACATGACCTGTATGGGGCAGTCATCAGATGTTTATACAAGCTAGAAAAGTTAAGATCTGGTTTTAATGAGATTGTATTCCTTTATAAGGTAGTATAATTATACCCCCTTCGAAGAAGAGGGGGTATATAGGAGTCTGTGTCGGGCTGGCTGTCTGTCTGTCGGTCGGTCGGAAGCCATATTTTGTCCGGCCTATTTCTTACAAACCACCGGGTGGGATATTCAATAAAATTTTACATGAAGCTTCTATATCAAGAGGAGATGTGCATATCCTAAAGGTCTTACAATTGCATGTTATTTTACAGAGTTGTGACCCTATTACTTATTAAGTTATGGTGTAGGTCGAGGTGCTGTTTTGGGGGTATTTATCATCTTCAGTGATAGTTCTAGTTTGTTTTTGGGTTTGAAATCTCCATTGAAAATTGATAAAGTGAAAATTAGTACTTTGGAGAACATGTTTAGTTACATGGTTTTAACCCTTTCTCAGATAGAGTAATATTTTCTAGTTCTAGAAAATACTTTGGAAAACATTTTTTTGTAAAAAGGAGAAATTGTACATAACAAGCAATTTCTCCTTTTTCTGTATCAATATTTTAGTTCCAATAGCTTAGATAGTATACGTTTGTACTCAGATGTTTTTTATGCAGATGACTAGAAATGTTAAATCATGTGAATGCTTCATATCATATATTACCTACCAACACTCAGAATATAACATTTCAAGGGCTTGGCATAAAACGGTTGTAACTAAAAACCTATTTTGAAAACCCTGGTTTAGCAGCAAATTTGACCCCATTTGTAAACAATGCAAATTTAGGTGCCATTGCTCAGAACGAGCAATGGCACCTAAATTTGCATTGTTTACCAAGAAAAATGATTTAACGCTTATGGCGAGGTGATTAACCTTGGTAAAAAAATACCAATTTCAGTTACAACCGTTTCACGACAAGCCCTCAATTTATCCTTTTACGTGATATTACAATCTTAGATTGTTCCAAATTCAAGACATCTGAAGGAAAAACTAATAGAGTCATTCAAATAAAGGCCAAATCAAACAATAATAAGGTAGGAAACAGTGTTTGAGAAGGAAAAATTCCTCACCTTGAGCAGTTTCTTCTTTTCCCACAATGGTTTCAAAAGTTATCTTTTGCAGAGGCATCAAATCCTGTCTGTACCAATTAAAGGATGACATTTCTTTGATATTCAATACCTCTCTGGTATATAATCACTTTACCTTGATGGAGAATTATTTTTATAACATTGCGCTATTTGTAGTAAAATTAGTCAAAGTTTATAGGTTCTTGATTTAGATACGCAGAATTTCAAAGTATAATGAAAATACACAAATTATTCTCTAACAAGGCTATCCTTATAAGGCAATGAGGAACCTATACTGGCATGTTTTATGTCATAATTATGATACCATTGCTATATGATAGGTGATGAAAGGGAAGTTGTTACCTTGTTACACATGGATGAAATCTTCCATTTGAAGACATATATTTCTAGTGTATCAGTTTAGAACACATATTTAATGTTTTTAGCTCACCTGAGTAAAGGTGCTCAAGGTGAACTGTTGTGATCACACTTTGTACTGCATCCATCTGCGTGTGACTTGCAACATAAATGACATCTATAAAATCACTGGGTTTATTTCAACCAAATGTCACAAAAATGTTCCTTTGGGGTACTCTTTATAAATTGTTGAAACAATTATTTAAATTCTATTCATAACTTCGGTTTTAGGGGCATCAGAAAGGGGAGTAACTCTGAAAGTACCTGTCATATAACAAGATTGTTTGCCTGAAATATTTCTCAGAAAACTCTCTTATGAAATTGTTCAAGGCATATTGGTTGGTTCATAAGCATGGCCGCATCATCAGAACACGGGTAAAAATCATTCTGCTCGAAAAGTGCTAATCTGATCTCAAAATAATTCAGAAATGTCTCTGTAGGTAACCCTCTCATAAAACTGTTTCAGCCAATTTGATTGGTGAAAAAAACATGGCCAAAAGGTGGAATTAAAAAAGTCAAAATTGTCAAAATTCATCTCTTCTAAAATTGGTCTTATTTCAATATAATATGGCAGAATTGTTCCTTAAGTGAGTCGAGTCCCGGTAGCTCAGTCGGTAACGACGCGGGCTGTCAATCCAGGGGATGTGAGTTCGAATCCCAGCTCGGCCAGCTTTCTTTCCGACATTTGACAAAAGTCATTGTGACATGCTTCATTCGTCTTCCACCAATGGGCTAAGTATATGTGGAAAAGTAGCCAGTTGCTTGGGAAGATTGTTGTGTGGAGTACTGGTGTGCGAAAACCAGGAAACATATGAGTAGGTGAACTGGCCGCCGTGATATGACTGAGAAATTGTTGAAAACGGCGTTAAACCCCAATCAATCAATCAATCCTTAAGTGAACATAGAGAATAGTGTTCAAACCATATTGATTGGTTGAATAACATGGCCAACAGGCAGCTCCAGAAAAGGGTTCAAATGACCAAACTTTTTCTTCTTTGAAAGTTCTTGTCTGATATCACCATGAGTTGGCATGAATGTTCTCGGCATAAGAAAAGGGGAAACATGACAAAGATTTCACAATTCTTGTCTTATTGCAAGATAGTCTCGCAGAAATGGACCAAAGGTGACCCTCAACAAAGTGTGTTGGCATTATTTTCAATTGCAGATTCAATTTTAGTTGGAAAGCATTAACCCTTTCCCTCATACGACAATTCTGCAGCAGACGACTTTGAACATATTTTGTCAAAGAATAGAAAATCTCTATAATTGAATGGATAACCTATGACTAGGAGTGGAAAACATTGTGGCAAAAGGAGAAATTGCTTGTTTTGAGCAATTTCTTCTTTTGTCACTATGTTTTTCAAAAAGTCATCTGCTGCAGAGGCGTCAGAAAGAGTCTATATGAGGGAAAGCATTAAGCTGCATTATTCAGTATATTGTAATATCCTGTAAATACTGATCTTGTCTGAAAGAGCAATTTCTGAGATGAGCAATCCAGGCCCTTATGGCCCTCTTGTGAAGCAAAGCTAGATTAGTTTCAATAGGTTTTCTATTGCAGATGCTGTTAACTTATTCCTAAATACAGACAGCATTTAATACATCTGCAGCAGATGAATTTTTCAAACATTTGAAAAAGCAAAACAAAAATATTGCTTTAAGCTAACACAATGTTTGTATCATGATTTACTTCCTTCCACTGAAAGTGACTTGTCAAGATACTTTGATTTTTTCCTTTCAAATGTTGTCAGCGTAGATAAATAGTAAAGTCAGTTCAGGTTTAGTTTAAGATTAATTCTGTGTATTTGTGTTTAATTTAACCAAGATTTTATAACTGTATGAGAAAAAAAAATATAGGTGAAAATACTCTAAAAATATATTTTGAGAATCTGTTTATAAGCTGCACATTACTTTTGTGATAAATATTGTGAAATATTGTTGCATGGTTGTTAACAGCCAAGAATTTGCCTGAAATAAGTTTTCATCTTTTCCATCTGCTGACACATTTTTGACGCATCTGCAGCGCGACTTCCAAAAACATTGTGGAAAAAAGTGCAGAATTGTTGCATATGAGAAAATGTTTACCTGAAATAGCAATCTTCTGCAGTAAAAGTTTGAGATAATATTTTGGGGAAAGTAAAATTTCATAAAGATTAGTAATTTCTGCTTTTCATATGCACATATTAATTGTTTTCCCTCTGTCCTGTCTTAAATCTTTCCAATATACAATAAACCTGCAGCAGATGACTTTGAAATTAAAAAAGGTAAAAATATGGAAAATTGCTATTAATGAGAGCACTACTATTGAATAACAATGGTTTCAAGAGTTGTCTGCATGTTGGAAGTGTTAACCCTTTCCAACCTATAGACGCATGTTGATGCACCTGCAGCAGACTACTTTTGAAAACAGTTATTATACCTACAATCAAAGAGATTTTCAGTCTTTTTTAGTAGAAATTTTCAGAGTCGTCTGCTGCAGATTTACTGTATGTGGGAAAGGGTTAATATGGTATGTTAAAAGAAGAATTGAATTTGATCTTCAGTACATGTTTATTCCAGTACGTCTGAGAAGGCCAAAAAGGAAAGAGAGAAGGAGAGGAAGGAACAATATAAACAGGTCAGAGCCCATGTCAAGAAGGATGATGGTAGGATGCAGGCCTATGGTTGGAGTTTGCCTGCCAAGTTTCAGCCCCAGATTCCAGCTGCGTCCCCCAGAAACTCGGTCCCAGTACCTGTGCCAGTATACTGCAGACCCTTACTGGAAACTGACATGGCACTCAAGGTAAGTGAGAGCAAGAGTGTGCAATAAATTTGGATACAGACAGCTTATGATTCCTCTGAATCAGACAGCTTTGAGAAACGTTGCGGAAAAAGAACAAATTGCTTACAACAAGCAATTTTTTTCTTTATCCCTTATCCACATACAACAAATCAGCTGCAGACGAATTTGAAAAAAAATCTAGCCATAGATATGGAAAGGCTCTGTAAATAAATGTATAACTTGAATAAAGGTCATTATGAGCTTTTTATCCTTTTGCCACAATGTTTTCAAAAGTCGCCTACTGCAAAGGCGTCAGAAAACGTCTTTTTGCGGGAAAGGGATATTATAGCTTATGCCCCAATATGAGCTTATGTTGTCAACATCATTGGCATAAACAAAATGTTGTTTTAACAACAAGTTATTATACAGTGGTGAAATCAAGACAAACATTACTATACAGACTCTATGCCAACACACATTTAGATGAAGACATCGACAAATGGTGCACAAACCTGCAGTAGATGATTTTGAAAATATCTAGACAAAATTAAGGAAACTCTCTATATACCATGCAAAATCATCAAATACATATTGGAAAGGATTAAAGACTTTTAAATCAAAGAAATTTAAAAAGAAAATGACATGACATTGCACAGTGACTGATATATAATCTATCATATTACTCATTGGTAGTTCTCAATTGTTTACATGACGTTGTTTAATTTCTACCTGACAGATTTGGTGTGCCGCCGGTGTCAATCTAACAGGGGGAAGGACAAAAGATGGCGGTTCAATTGTAGGAGCCAGTGTGTTCTATTCTAATCCACCCGAGGTTGTGTCCCAGAACGCTAATGGCAATGCTACGGATGTGGATAAACTAGACAAGGAACTTACGGTACAATAGCTTTTACATGCTTAGCCTAAACTCACTTGGTTTACATTGGCTGTTATGCAAGTTCTTACAACTTTTGCAAAAGATGAAGGTATAAAACCCACAACATTTACCTTCCTGGGTATTAAAACCATGGACTTTTAATCAAGAGGCCAGTGTCCATCCATTAAGCTACTGTTTCTCACAATTAATATTTTTAATATAAAGATAACCATGACATTATTTGTCATATAGTTTCACAATGTTTGCTTTTAAGCCTTTGACTTTTGGAACCGATTCTGTGAGCCTGTGCCACCATCTGGACTGGCTGTTTACTGTTGGCTCCTCAACACAACTTGTTTTATCTAGATATTCCTTAACCCTTTCCCACATACAACAAATCTGCAGCAGACGACTTCGAAAATATCTGGTTAAAAATATGGTTGACCTGTATAAATGAAAGTTTAATCATTTAATAGAATTGAATACATTATGGCAAAGGTAGAAATTGCTCATCATAAGCAATTTCTCCTTTTGCCATAATGTATTCAAAAGTTGTCTGCTGCAGAGGCATCAGAAAGAGTCTGTATGTGGGAAAGGAATGAATTAGCTGACCCCTTCAAATGTAAAGCTGGACATGTCTGTTTTAAAAAACAAATTAGCAATGTCAGCAGTCAGCAGTCATTTTACTGATACAGCAGAGGTCTTTAGACAGATCTGTCTTCAACAAATGACCTCTGTAATTTTGTTTGAAAAAAAGCTTTTTCTCTTTTTCCAGTAATATGAACTTCTAAGTTTATCAGTTGCAGCATTTCTAACTTTAGATATTAACTTACCACTGTAACTATGTCAGTAAGGGATTACTCAGTATTTAAACTATGTTACATGGTATATGTTAGCATTTTCCCCACATACATACACTTTCTTATGCCTCTGCAGATGACAACTTTTGAAAGCATTGTAACAAAGAGGAGAAATTGCTCGTTATGAACAATTTCTCCTTTTGCCACAATGTTTGCATCCCCATTTGATATTTATACGTTTATTTATTGAAATTTTCCATACTTTAACTAAGATGTTTTTAAAGTCATATGAGAAAATGTGTTGTTTTGGGGGAATGGTCAATATTTTACATAACGTGACTAAATGTTAATTTTCTTCACTAGGATCATGAGAACAATGTGAAACAAACAGACAAAGAACAGCTGTCCTCATTTGTATGGATCTGTACCAGTACCCAGAACCACAGTAGAGCCTCCGTCATAGATGCCAACAACCCTGGGGACGTACTAGAGACGTTCAGGGTCTCGACCACACCTATACTCTGTATAGCTAGTGTTCCAGGTTTGGGCCTTTTGGATTCTTTAACTGTTTCCCACATACAACAAATCTGCAGCAGATGACTTAGAAAGCATCTGTATGTGGGAAAGGTTTAATCACATTTTGTCAAAAACTAGGTGACTAGGCCAAATTTGAGAAAAGTCTGGTTAACACTAGAGACCGCATTGTTAGGCCAAGTTCGAATATGGGTAATATTGGGTCAATAACTAGGTCACTAGTTCAAATTGAAGGGAAATCTTGTCAACATTAGTGTAAGCTTACCTGACCGCAACATGAGTTAATGTTATTGATTATTAGGTTGGCATCATGGCCCTCTTGTTAACATATTTGCTGATGACATAATTATGTGTTGCTTCAAACACTTGTATGTTTTGTAACCATTTTTTTTGGACTAATTAAGCTCAAAACAGTTACAATGTTAATCCATATTTTAAAAAAAGGTATGTTTAGTACTCATTTGAATACAGCCCAGTGCTTGTAACATTAATTTTGGTATGCCCATCACCCTTAAAGTGTTTAACCTTTTCCCGCATACATAAAATCTTGCATCAGACGATTTTGAAAACATATAGACAAAAGCGTGAAAAATCTCCATCAAGTAGAGTTGAAAACATTATGGTAAATGGAAAAAATTACTTGTTTTGAGCAATTTCTTCTTTTGCCACAATGTTTTCAAAAGTCCTCTGCTGCAGAGGCATAAAAAAGCATCTACAAGTGGAAAAGGGTTAAATTTTGGGGCTTAATACCAGGTTTACTCGACTTCTTGGCATTATTTTTGTGCCATTAATCAATATTATGAAAGTGATGAAATTAATCACAATGAAAAACAATAGCCAATTTACAGACGTCTTTTGATACATGAGATTCAGTTGTGTTTGAAAGCGTTGTCAGTTCAGCGAACATTTCTACTTTTCTAAATACGCTTTCAATTTTTATAAAGTTTTCACTCCTTAATTTCCTGTTAACCCTTTACCACATATAGATGCTTTCAGACGCCTACAAAGCAGTTGACTTTTTGAAAACATTGTGACAAAAGAAGAAATTGCTCAAAACAAGCAATTTCTCCTTTTGCCACAATATTTTCCACTCAATTTAATGTACAATTTCCATGCATAGAAATTATCCATATTTTTGCCCAGATGATTTTAAAGTCATCTGCTGCAGATTTGTTTTATGTTGGAAAGGGTTAATAGATTTTTCCAAATAGTTTTTGAAAGTAGTTGACTTTAAAATTTGCAAATTATTCAAACAGTTTACCCACATGTGGATGTATTATGAAGCAGCTGCAGCAGATAATTGTTGATAACATTGTGACAAAAGGAAAACTTTTCCATGATGAGCAATTTCTCTGTTTGCAACTTTTATAGAGATCTTGCCTAGATGCTTTCAAAGAAATCCGCATCAGATTTTTAATATGTGAAACAGGGTAAGTGATATTCTAAATATGTTTTACATATGTTGACTAGGAGCCCTAGAGTCAGACTATCCAGTAGATGAGGACATATTGAAAGCAGAATCTTTCCCACAATACCCTGATCAGAAGGCAGAGGTCAGCAAAGATAAAGAAGGAGCAGACGACAGTGGTATAGGTGGTATAAGTCTGGTGCAGTGTGCCACAGGGGGGACAGGGAGCAGCCCAATGGCTTCCCCACCTAGATCAAGAGGTAGAGTCTCACTGCAAAGTTTATAGTTTACACACATTTTAACCCTTTCCCACATACAATAAATCGGCAGCAAGACAAAACATTATAAATTGTAGTCCCATGTGTGTTAACCCTTACTCACATATAGACGCTTTCTGCCGCCTCAGCAGCAGACGAATTTTGAAAACAAAAATGACAAAAGAAGAAATTGCTCAAAACAAGCAATTTCTCCTTTTGCCACAATGTTTTAAACTTGAATCAGTAATAATATTTTCATTCACAGAGATTTTTATATTTGTGTCTAGATGTTATCTAAGTCATCTGCTGCAAAAAATTTGTATGTGGGAAAGGGTTAAAACCATACCCTTTTATGTTATAACCATTACAGAGATGCAATCTCACATACATGTATACAAGTTCATAAGACCTTTGTATGAGATCTCACTGCATTCATCCATTATATGATATACATTGTATTCATCTTTCTAATTGTCTATGTTTTTTTAGATGGGTCACCTACTCGAACCAACATCACAGAAGCAGTGTCAGAAGCACTCTCTAAACAAGGTGAGAAAACTTTGTTGTCTTATAAATCTATATTTTGATCCACATCATTGAACAATTTATCTCAGTCAGTGTCTACGTACAGGCTGACCCCGTAAATGCATGCATTAACCCTTTTCCTCATTACGACAATTCTGCAGCAGACGACTTTGAACATGTTTTGTCAAAAAATGGAAAATCTCTATAATTGAATGGATAACCTATGACTAAAAGTGGAAAACATTGTGGCAAAAGGAGAAATTGCTCGTTTTGAGCAATTTCTTATTTTGTCACTATATTTTCAAAAAGCCGTCTGCTGCATCGGCGTCAGAAAGCGTCTTATTTGAGGGAAAGGGTTAAAGTATTTTTAACCTGCAGACAACCTTTTTATGTATATGCAGCAGACATTTTCTGTAAACATTGTGGCAAAAGAAGAAAAAGTCTTGGGTAAGATATGAAGACTTTATATGTACGCAATCTTACCTGAATGGGCGTGCTTTAAACCCTTTCCCACCTATAGACGCATTTTTACATATCTGCAGCAAACAACTTATGAAAAGATTTGATAAAAGGAGAAATTGCTCAAAAAGAGCAATTTCTCCTTTTGCTACAATGTTTTCAACTTTTTTCAGTAATTATACCTACAATTAGAGAGATTTTTCATGAACAGATTCTCCTTTTGTCACAGTGTTTCAAACTCTATTCAATAAATACAAATCCATAAATAGATATGTTGAGGGATTTTGTGTCTAGATGTTTTCAAAATTGTCTGCTGTATAGATTTATTTGTTATTTGTGAGAAAGGGTTAACCCTTTCCCTCATACGGCAATTCTGCAGCAGACGACTTTGAACATATTTTGTCAAAAAATAGAAAATCTCCATAATTGAATGGATAATCTATGACAAAAAGTAGAAAACATTGTGGCAAAAGGAGAAATTGCACGTTTTGTGCAATTTCTTCTTTTGTCACTATGTTTTCAAAAAGCTGTCTGCTGCAGAGGCGTCAGAAAGCGTCTATATGAGGGAAAGGGTTAAAGGCCCTGAAAGTTGGTGTTCACATGATGTGGATCTTCGGACAAAACTTCACGGAAATAATGCATCTTTGTAATGGCAGAAACAATGGTAATGTTGATAAGAATACCTTCTCCCTGACATACCAATTTAGAGTCAAGGGAATGAAACTATGATGTCTTGAAAATGTTAAGTATGATTTTGCAACAGTGTTGAAAACACTATGAGGGAGAAAAAGGAATTTGAGCAAGTTTAAAATGTTCAAAAATGACTATTATAAAGGCAATGAAATTGGTCTGTATCAGGACAGGGTTCAATTCTTGCATCACCACTAAGAATTTGACTTTTTTTTCATTACTTTACAATGGATCAAGTTAAAATATATAATAATCTTGGTGTTTGTCATTTGTATTATCTATATACATGTATTGTATAATTATGTTTATCCATACTGTTTAATTTATCATTTATTTGTTATATTTGATAAGTTTGTTCAATTATATTCTTTTCTCTAAAGTGGCAAGTTAATTTGCTTGACCTTCATCCCGTTTGTAGACATATTTTGACACATCTGCAGGTGACGGCTTTTGAAAACATTGTGGTAAGAGGAGAAATTGACCGTCTTGAGCAAATCTGAGAAAATCTTTATGAATGAAATTATACTTATTGAATTGAGTTGAAAACATTTTGCCAAAAGGACAACTTGCTGATTTTAAGCAACTTCTCTTTTTGCCATAGTGATTTCAAAGTTATCTGTTGTGGATGAGTCCAAATTCATCTGCATATGGGAGAACTACTTTCTTTCATCACCTTTCAATATTTTTCTGACGTTAGAATCAGTTTCGGAACACAGTGGGAGCTCTGCCAGTCTGAACGATGCCAGGTTTTCACAGGGCTCTATCCAGTCCCTGGAATTAAGGGGCTCTCGAGACTCCCTAGCTATGAAAAGGGCTTCCCAGGGCTCTGTCCAGTCCCTAGATAAAGGTGAAGCTCATGCTGCATGAACTGCATGCCAAGCTTTCCTGTCCCCTGAAATTACTATATAACTTTTAACCTTTAACCCATTTCCTTGATATGGTATTCTAATAGTACACTACTTTGAATACATCTGAAGAAATAAACATAACATATTAAAAAAAATGTTTTTCTGATTCACAGTTAAAAACATATGAGCAGTCTCGCGAGAAAACCAACATTGTGGACTCTGCGTAAAGTATCAACTCGGATCAGCCTAAGCATGTCGCGCAGGCTAACCTGGACACACACTTTTTACTTTCAGGAATCATTACTCTATACCCCTGCGACTGAATGTGTCGGTCTGGATTAGCTTGCGCAGGCTGATCTGGTTTGATACATTACGCAAAGGCCATAATGTTGGTTTTTTCATGGAACAGCTCATATTGTTCATTCTTCAGAAATCAGGCTCAGCTGCTCTTAAATGCATTATTTAATATGCATCTTTTAGACTTGCTAAAATAAAAAGATGTAATGATATATAAAGACCTAAGATGGAAAGAGAACTTTTTAAGTGAATCAAAAACTGGCTTATATTGGGAGAAACGTCTAATTATGAGCTCCTTTTTCTTTCAATGTTTTGAACTGTTGTTATGATTAAAAGTGTAATGAGAATACAAGAATGCACACTAACAGGTTAGCTTCTGTCAACCAGATTAGAAGGGTATATCTTGCATGAAGAAACTCATGTACAGTGTGTAATTACAGTTTAACTTTCATTTAAGTGCATTATTTAACTCTTTCCCTCATATAGACTTTCTGACGCCTCTGCAGCAGACAGCTTTTTCAAAACATAATGACAAAAGAAGAAATTGCTCAAAACGAGTAATTTCTCCTTTTGCCACAATGTTTTTGACTTTAACCCTTTCCCTTATACGACAATTCTGCAGCAGAAGCCTTGGAACATATTTTGTCAAAAAATAGAAAAATCTCTATAATTGAATGGATAACCTAAGACAAAAAGTGGAAAATATTGTGGCAAAAGGAGAAATTGATCGTTTTGAACAATTTCTTCTTTTGTCACTATGTTTTCAAAAAGCCGTCTGCTGCAGAGGCGTCAGAAAGTGTCTATATGAGGGAAAGGGTTAAGTCATAGGTTATCCATTCAATTATAGAGATTTTCCATGTTTTGACAAAATATGTTCAAAGTCGTCTGCTGCAGAATTGTCATATGTGGGAAAGGGTACAAAAGTTCAGCAGACAACTGAAAAGACATCTTGGAAAATCTCTAGAAATAAAAGTTAAATTATTGAATAGTTTCTAAAACCTTGTCACAAAAGGAGATGTGGCTATCATGGGCAATTCTCTCCCTTTGCAACAATATTTTCAAAAATCATGTGGTGCAGGGTTTTACTTGCATCTTTATTTCCTGACATGAAGAATTAAACTTTTCTCTCAAATCAATAAAGTTATTGACACTTTACCCATTATATAAGCATGATACATGTATCTATAATCTAATAACTTCATGTGATAAAATATCTTTATACGGCATATCCATTGCAAAAGTTTTCTCTGCAGAGGACTAGATAAGAGGTAAACAGGCCTTTCTTCCATGATATCTCTGATAGCACTCATTAAAACCTATGTTGTATCTGTACCCTTTCCCACTTACATCAAATCTGTAGCAGACAACTTTGAAAATATATTGACCTATACATGAAAAATCTTCATAAATAATGGTTTGATTATTAAAAAGAATTGAAAATATTGTGGTTAAATGAGTAATTGCTCGTTTTGAGCAATTACTCCTTTTCTCATAGTGTTTTCAAAAGTCATCTGCAGCAGATTCGTCAAAAAGCGTCTGTATGTGAGAAGGGTTAAACAAATACAAAAGCTTTTAGAGGAAGAGTTTAAAGGTTCCAGAATCAAATTGTTTTAATTAATTAACAATGTAGTTTAAGATAAGCCTACGCAAGAAGAATGTCTGATCTTCTCCTTCAGTGTTCTCAATCCTTTCCAACTTACAGAAACATTTTGATACAGATTATGCAGACAACTTTGGATAGCATTGTGGAAAAAGGAGAAATTGATCATTATGAACATTTTTCTTTTCCCCAATAATTATCCTTTTATTAATGCAGAGTTTGCATAGCTGTGCCTAATTATTTTTTATGTCAACTGCTTCATATTCGTTGTATGTAGAAAAAGGGTTAAAAATGTTTCTGTTTGTTTCATTCTTGAAGCATGAAAGATTATTTGATGTAAAATAATAACCGACTTATTTTTAAGCAAATCTTCTCTTGTTCTAATTATAAAGAGTTTAGATGATTAAATGCTTGAATAGACTTAACCCTTTCCCACAAACAGACGCTTTCTGGCAATTTTTGAAAAAATTGTGGCAAAAGGAGATTGCTCATGATGAGCAATTTCTCCTTTTGCCACAATGTTTTAAACTCGCTTTAATAATAATTCTTTCATTTATAGACATTTTCCATATTTTTGACTAAATGATTTCGAGTTTGTTTTCAAAGTTGTCTGCTGCAGATATGTTGTATGTCGGAAAGGGTTGATTGGTTGTCTGCTGCACGAGTTAGGGGAGGAGATTCCATCAGGATTACGGTTAAATTACTGACCTAGAATCTATTTTATGTTCCTTGTGATCGTATTGCCTTGTAATATTTGTCCACTGTTTTATATTTACAAATTACTAGGCAGTTTCTCTGTCTTTTTGACTGATTACACTTGGATCATCAACATATCTGGTTTCTGAGGTTGACAAAAGGATGAAATCAGTCAGCAAATTATAGAGGAAAATTTTTGTAACCTTAAACCTTTCCCACATACAGCAAATCTGCAGCAGACGCCTTTAACCCTTTCCCTCATATAGACACTTTCTGACGCCTCTGCAGTAGACGGCGTTTTGAAAACATAGTGATAAAAGAAGAAATTGCACAAAACGTGCAATTTCTCCTTTTGCCACAATGTTTTCCACTTTTAGTCATAGGTTATCCATTCAATTATGGAGATTTTCTATTTTTTGACAAAGTATGTTCAAAGTCATCTGCTGCAGAATTGTCTTATGAGGGAAAGGGTCAAAAACATCTATGCAAAACTTTGGAAAATTTCTTTCAATGAAAGTATGTTTACTGATTAAAGTTGAAAACATTGTGACAAAAGGAGAAATTTGTCACAATTTTTTAAAAAGCTTTCTGCCTTTAATATTTTAAAGATATTGTCTACAATTGATTTGAGTTATTCCTCCTTTTGTCACAATGTTTTAAAAAGTTGTCTGCTGCAGAGGCGTCAAAATGCATCTATAGGTGGGAAAGGGTTAAAACAAAATTATTTTGCATCGATCTGAAGCAGACGAATATCTAGGCAAAATTTTGTTTGATCTCTTAACCCTTTCCCACATACGGACGCTTTCTGACACCGCTGCAGCAAACATTTTTTGAAAATATTGTGGCAAAAGTAAATATTGCTATTAATGAGCAATTTATCTTTTTTTTCCACAATGTTTTCAACTCTATTCAAATTTGTTTGCTGCAGATTTGTTGTATGTGGGAAAGCTGAAAATGAAAATTTTATTATTTAGTAGATTTGAAAGCATTTAGCCTAAAGGAGATATTTTTGCCTAAATGTTTTCAAAGCCCTCTGCTGTAAATTAATTATATAAATTTAAGGGTCAACTAATATCCCTTGCTAACCCTTTCCCTCATATAGATGCTTTCTGACGCCTATGCAGCAGATGGCTTTTTGAAAACATAGTGACAAAGGAAGAAATTGCTCAAAACGAGCAATTTCTCCTTTTACCACAATGTTTTCCACTTTTAGTCATAGTATCTATTCAATTATAGAGATTTTCTTTTTTTTGACAAAATGAGTTCAAAGTCGTCTGCTACAGAATTGTAGTATGAGGGAAAGGGTTAATTCAAATTCTCCTTGTCTTCATCTGCATTTGGGAAATGGTTAGTTACATATTTATTTTGATGCCCTGCGGAAGGCAGCGGGGATATTGGTTTTGTGTCGTCTGTCTGTCTGTCTGTCTGTCTGTCTGTTTGTCTGTCTGTCTGTCTGTCTGTCTGTCTGTCTGTCTGTCTGTCCATCGGGCCATATATGAGGCATGGTTCCATGGATTTGATTAAAATGTATTGAAATGTTATCCCTTTCCCCCATAATTGAATGGATAACCTATGACAAAAAGTGGAAAACATTGTGGCAAAAGGAGAAATTGCACATTTTGTGCAATTTCTTCTTTTGTCACTATGTTTTCATAACGCCGTCTGCTGCAGAGGCGTCAGAAAGCGTTTATATGAGGGAAAGGGTTAACAAAGCAGCATAAGGAAAATGTCAGACAGGAAGTATCAATACGATTGGCTCAAAAACACCTCTGAATGTCCATTTATAATTATACAATATATATCATTTAAATTGCAGGGAAACTTAAAAAAAACTTTATTTTATTGAAACATAGTAACTGTACAGATTTACTGCATTTACAACTGACTATGATGTTATCTCTAGGTGAAGTTACACAACCAACAGTATTCAAAGCTAAAGGCTCACCAGTAGCCTCAGGCACAGCCACTCCAGAGGTATCCGGAGGAATTGCGAGTAGACGTCTCCTCAAAGAACCCTCAGAAATGGTGAGAGATGGCATTAATGCCCTGGCTTCCGGAAGTAACCTACAGAATGAAGAGGCGGAGAAGTCCAGTAGTGTCCTACCCACTATGTGGATGGGTGCTCAGAGTGGAAGGTACGTATCTGTGTGTAAATTTAATTGTATGTATTGAATACATTTGAAAACATTGTGGCTAAAGGAGAAATTGCTCATCCTGAGCAATTTCTGCTTTTGCCACAACTCTTTCAAAAGTGATGTACCCTGAGTGGAAGGTATGTATCTGTGTTAATTAAAGTGTAAAATGAATACAGTAAACTGTTGAAAACACTGTGGCAAAAGGAGAAATTGCTAATGATGAATAATTTGTTCTTTTGCCACAATGCTTTCAAAAGTCATGTGCCAGGAGAGGAAGATTTGTATCTGTGTGAAATTGAATAATTCTATAATTTTTACTACAATTACATAAGGAACACTTGAGTTATGGCCCCTCTCACAGGTGGATATTAATAAAAAAAAAATCTTTGTTGATGAAGTTTTTTTGTTCTTTTTTGTTCTTATTCAACCCTTTCCAACAATCCGACGCTTTCTGATACCTTGCAGCAGACAACTTTGCATACATCGTGACAAAAGGAGAAATTGCTCATCTCTGCTCAATCATAAAACTTTCATTGTAAAATAGTTTTTATATATTGCCTATATGTTTTCAAAATTGTCTGCTGCAGATGTGTTGTATGTGGGAAAGGGTTAGAATTTATTCTTTTATCTATATAGATGCCCTTACCTTTCTTCAGATATTTTCAATAAAAGCATGTCAGATAATGAATGAATTGACTTTATTTCTGTTTCAGTTTGTATGTCCATTCAGCTGTGTCACGTTGGAGGAAGTGTCTTCATTCAGTGAAACTGAGAGATTCCATTCTTAACCTTGTGTAAGTTGTCATATAGTATCTGCATGTCACCTACCTTTGCATGAAGACACATACATCAATGCATCACCTTTGAAAATTTGAACTTTACGCTCTGTGTTGTGAAATGAAAAAGAAAGACTTGATTGTAGGAAAGGGGTTATTATGCACAGTGATATCAAGAGATGCACTGTTCACATATTACCTACACAAGCTTAATGTAAATTCTGTCAACTTTGTGTAGATTGTAATAAGACAGAACAGATGTACAGGCTGATCTGAACCTAAACTATTCAGAAATGTTAACATTTACCTTTACCAATGGATAGGGTGATATAAGTATGCAATTTGATCACAATTACGATGTATTTCAAAATCACAAAACAGAGATTTTTGTAATTTGACATATGCCTCTTGCGGCTCATATTTATTTACTTTTATGTTTAAGTAAATTATCCCTTTCACACATATAGACGCTTTCTGACACCTGCAGCAGACAACTTTTGAAAACATAGTGGCAAAAGGAGAAATTGCTCAAAATGAGCAATTTCTCCATTTGCCTCAATGTTTTCAACTTTTTGCAGTAATTATACCTTCATTTATAAAGATGTTCCTGGGTTTTGCCAACATGCTTTCAAAGTCGTCTGCTGCAGGTTTACTGTATGTGAGAAAGGGTTAAATCACCGGTTTTGAATAGTTACGCTATTTTATAGTTGAATCAGTACAACACTAATGGAACAGTAGATATTGGTCACAATTTATTAAGTTCTATCAGAAGACTCGGTTCAATGTATATTTTATGTATCCGAATGAATTTTTTGAAAATATTTTTTTTTTAATATTCAACAGTCATGTGAAAGGGCGTGTATTAGCTGCCTTGGCCAATGGGACTGTTGCAATATTCCACAGAAGTAAAGGTAAAATGTTATTTAAATCTGCTTTATATTTTAACAATCACTTGACAGTTTGTTTATTTTTATCATTGTACATGCTACAAATAGTTAAATAACAGAAGCCTTGAGCATTTTTTATACCATCAGATACATAGTATATGGGAGCTATATAGGAGTCACGCTTGTCGGTCGGTTTGTCGGTCCGTTGGTCTGTGGATATTTCTTGTGAACACTATTTCTCAGCAACCCTTGGTCAGAATTCAATATAACTTCACAAGAATGATTGATACCAAGCTTAGTTGTGCATATTGTCGGCGTGTTGCACTGGAATTATTTTTAAATGAGTTATGGCCCCTTGAATTTCTCATACATATGTATATTGTCAGGCACCAGCTAGGGGTATTCATCACCTTCAGTGATATTTCTAGTTTCTCATACATTATTTCAATGTTTCTTATGGTTTGACATGATATGGATGATCTTGATTCCACCATTTAACCTGTTTGACTGCTGGAACCGATTATGTCACCTGTGTTGTCTAACCAGGCACTATTCTGTTGGCTGCTCAGATATTATTTTTATCTTGATATTTCTAGTTTAACCCTTTCCCACATACAACAAATCTGCAGCAGACGACTTTGAAAACATAGCGACAAAACCTGAAAAATCTCCATAAAAGATAGCTTATTTGTTAAATAAAGTCATGATGTGCAATTTCACATTTGGCCGCAATGTTTTCAAAAGTTGTCTGCTGCTATTGCGTCAACATGCGTCTGCAGGTGGGAAAGGGATAAGCTATGGACACCTTCAAATGGAAAGCTTATTTTAAAAATTCCGCACTGAAATGGTTAATTTTTGCACTCCTCGTCTAGCCTTGGACACAATCTTATCCCTTTCCCACTTACAATTAATCTGCAGCCGATGACTTTAAAAACATCTAGGTAGAAACACCGAAAATCTGTATAAATGAGGGTATATTACTGAAAAAAGTTCAAAACATTGTGACTGAAGGAGAAATTGCTCATATTGAGCAATTTCTCCTTTTGCCACAATATTTTCAAAAGTTATCTGCTGCAGAGGCGTTGGAAAGCATTTTTATGTGGTTAAAAGTGTTTTTTCTCAGCAAAGCGCACATTCAAATCAGATAAGAACTGTGTTACTTTTGTGATTTTTTTTTTTTTAAATTTGAATGATATCAATAGCTTGATTGGTTGATAAATGGACTGGTACTTTCTTTTTAGATGGACAATGGGATTTGGAGAATTATCACTTATTGGACCTGGGAAAACCCCACCATTCCATCCGCTGTATGTCTGTGATAGCTAACAAGCATGTCTGGTGTGGCTACAAGAACAAAATTCATGTTGTCGAGCCAAAATCCATGTGTATAGAGGTAAGTTAACCCTTTCCCCCGTACAACAAATATACATCGGACAATTTTAGAAACAACTGGACAAAAATAGGGAAACACTTTATAAATGAAAGAATAGTTATTGAATAAAGTTGAACAATGTTTTCCAAAGAATATTTGAATATGTATCTAAATTGGCCTACACTGGTGTAAGATTTAATTCATTACAAAGTTTCAATTCTATTTTTCACATGTCTGCACCAGAAAACTTTTAACAACTTTTGGACAAAAGGAGAAATTATTTATAAAGATATTTTAGATACAGTTGATAACATTGTGGAAAAAGCAGAAATTTCACATTATTAGCAATTTCTCCTTTTTGCAATAATATTTAAAACATCTATCAGCTACTGAGTCATCAACAGTTATCTGTATAAGAGAAAGGGTTATGTATCTTTACAGAAAAGTTTTGATGCCCATCCACGTAAAGAAAGCCAAGTTCGACAACTAGCCTGGGTAGGTGATGGTGTGTGGGTTTCAATCAGATTAGACAGCACCTTACGATTGTATCATGCCTACACACACCAACATCTCCAAGACGTGGACATAGAGCCATATGTCAGTAAAATGTTGGGTAAGTTAGTACACTTGGAAAAACTAACTTGTACAGTCTGATATGTATCTTATCTGTTCTCAATCTAATCGTTCAAATATCTTAGAAACTTTTGAAGTATAGCTATATCCAAAAACCTACTTTACAAGTGTGCATTTTGATTGTTTTTAGGTTACAATACACCAAAAACATTCCTTCTTTGTTTCCATGTAAATCGACCAGTTTCAGTCCTCGATTGTCACACTTTCTAAGTGTTTCTCATGTTGAACACCATATATCATTGAAAAGAGTTACCTCCTTGCTTTAGAAAATGTGGGGTCATGCATTATGCAAGAAAGAACTCACCAGGCGAAAATTGTAACCGTAATTTTGGACCAAATCAGGCCCAGACAAAACCGGTTTTTAGCATTTAAAACAAGGTCAAAATACTAAAAGTGATCAAATCAATCATTTCCAGTGCATCCTATACACATTCACAATGCATTTAAACTCAATGTCATATATTCAATACATTCTGGTGATGATATACACTCATTTCTACGCAAACAAAGGTTTTTTAGGGACTATAGTACTGTAGATCAGCAAGTCAGTGGATGTATTTAGCGTAATTTGACCTATATCCATGTAGTGTGAGTTAATCAAAACATATAGATTTTATGTTGCTCATACATATGAAAATGTGCAAGCTTTGCCACAATGTTTTCATCTAGATTAAAGCATTATACTTTCATTTACAGAGATTTTCAAATTTCCTGCCAAAAGTCGTCTGCTGCAAATTTGATGTATGTTGGAGAAGGGTTAAAGAGCAGATGATGTAGTGTATTAATCTGAGTAACAGCCGTTTCATGTTAATCCCTGGCCTTATCCCTTTCCTTCATACAGACGCTTTCTGACACCTCTGCAGCAGACGACTTTTGAAAACATTATATCAAATGAAGAAATTGCTCAAAACGAGCAATTTCTCCTTTTGCCACAATGTTTTCAACTTTTTTCAGTAAATATACCCTCATTTATCCGGATTTCCCCATATTTTTGTCCATAGGTTTTCAAAGTCGTCTGCCACAAAATTGTGTTATGTGGGAAAAGGTTTGTAATGTAGAACAAATCAACTCTCACAGTCCCTTACAATAATCATGTCCCACATACAATGATCTGCAACAGATGACATGACTAATAATCTTCTTGACAACAAATATGTCAAATTTCTGAAAAATAAAAATTGTAATTTTATAATGTTGAAAACATTGTGTCTAAAGGAACAAATAATTATTGAATAGAATGATTATCAATTAAAGTTCAATAATTGAATAGAGTTGAAAACATGATGACACAAGGAGAAATTGCTTGTTTTGAGCAATTTCTTCTTTTGTCAACATGTTTTCAAAAAGCTGTCTGCTGCAGAGGCGTCAGAAAGCATCTATATGAGGAAAAGGGTTAACCAAACAATATTTGAATGGACTCCCAAGAGTACTAACCTAAGATAATTTATGACAATTCAACAATGAAGATATGCCTGCACATCTATGCAATGTAATCCATTGTTTCAATATTTTGTCAGATGTTGCACCATCTGGAAGAAAATCATTGTGGTAAAAGGAGGAATGGTTACTCTGAGTAATTTCTCCCGTTTCCACAAAAGTTTTTTAAAGTGACATGCTGCAGAAACATTGAAGGACTCTTTATATGGCAAAGCGTTAAATATTTTTGCTGAAAATTTATTAAACCCTTTCCCACTTTTTACTCCTGCAGCAGACAACTATTGAATGGTGACTAAGATCATTCCGTTACTTTTATGTGCATGCTGATCTTGATGCACAGTTATTAGAGAGACTAGTCAGATGAATGAATAAGGACAAATTATTCTATGAATCATTGTTGTTGGTTTTTTTCAGGTACAGGAAAACTCGGTTTTTCATTTGTAAGAATTACATCTATGTTAATCTCGTGTAACAGACTGTGGATTGGTACAGGAAATGGGGTCATCATATCCGTACCTTTATCAGAAAGTAAGTAATATAAAACTCAGATACAAGTTTATTAGAGGTATTTTGTATTGGTTGTTGTATTGTATAGTTACCAATTATGCTATTTTGTTTCATTATGATCATCTAGCTCAAAATGTATTATTTTCCTTCATTTAATCATATACTGTACTTGAAAAATCGTCTGCTTTTACACTTTCCAACTTGCAGACGCCTTTTGACGGTTTGGTCGGCGTTGCAACCTTGGTTAAAGTTTTGCATGCAAGGCTTTTTCTCAAAAACCACAAATGCTATTGCTTTAAAACTTCACAAACTTATTGGACATCATCAAATGACCTTGCAGGACAAGTCCCATAACTCTATATCAGATTTTGACACAATTATGTCCCTTTTTTTACTTAGAAATTCTGGTTAAAGTTTTGCGTGCAACTACATTAAGAGTCCATATCTCTGTATTTACTTGATGCATTGCATTGAAACTTTATACATTCCTTCCCAACCATCACATCTATATAGATTATCAAGTTAGATAACTCTATCCTTCATTTACTGCAAGCTATAGCCCTTTTTTTACAACATCAAGAGTCCATATCCTAGTAACTACTTGATGCATTGCATTGAAACTTTATACAACACTTCCCAACCCTATACACCTATATAAACAATTAAGTTTGATAACTCTTTCCAGCATATAATGCAAATTGTGGCCCTTTTTTTACTTAGAAATTCTGGATTAAGTTGTGCATGCAAGGTACTTTCATGGATATATCTCAGTAACCACTAATGATATTGACTTGAAACTTCATTCATGTCTTCAGGGGTGTCAGACAGTCAAGTATGATAACTCTTGTATGAATTTAGTACAAATTATGACTTTGAACATTTGGTTAATGTTTTGCATGCATGTATCTCAGTAACACTCAGGAATTGATTTAAAGCTTCAATATAAGGCTTATCAGGTTAGGTAACTGACTGAATTTATAATAATTTATGGCCCTTTTTGAAGTTAGAAATTTGGGTTAAAGTTTTGCATGCAATGTCTTTTCTCACAAACAGCAGATGCTATTCAAACAAGACTTATCCAACTTGATTTATAGTTCTATACTATCAAGCCACTATCTCAGGAACAACTATTGTCTATAGTATCAAATGGCTAAATAGTCAAGCATGCTGTCTTGCAGACAGCTCTTGTTTAAACTTGTCATTGCAGATTTATTTTATGTGGGAAAGGGTTAAAAATTAGAGGGAAAAAAAATGCCAAATTGAAAATATAGATAAGATAAAAAAGAATTGAAAACCAGCATTGGCAAAGAAGAAAATTCTCATTTTGACATTACTCACACTGTTGAAAACTTGTCTGCTGCACTACAGGAAAACATTGTCTCAACCCTTTCTCACATACAACTAATCTGCAGCAGACGACTTTGAAAACGTCTAGGCAAAAGCACCGAAAATCCCATTTAGTGAAAGAACAATAGTTGAAAAGAGATGAAAAGATGGTGACAAAGGGAGAAATTGCTTGTTTTGAGCAATTTCTTCTTTTGTCACCATGTTTTCTAAAAGCCGTCTGCTGCGGAGGCATTGGAGAGTGTCTATATGAGGAAAAGGGTTAATGAGGGAATTATCAGTAAATAAAAATAGTTTCCATTATCAGACAACTTGTACAGAGACATAATAACTCATCTTAGATGATTTAACACTTTCCCTCATAAAGACGCTTTCTGACGCCTCTGCAGCAGACGGCTTTTTGAAAACATAGTGGCAAAAGAAGAAATTGCACAAAACGTGCAATTTCTCCTTTTGCCACAATGTTTTCCACTTTTTGTCATAGGTTATCCATTCAATTATGGAGATTTTCTATTTTTTTGACAAAATAAGTTCAAAGTCGTCAGCTGCAGAATTGCCGTATGAAGGAAAGGGTTAAGGGAAAATCCCGAACCCAAGTACCGAATATAATTTTTAGAACCTTCTAAATTGTTAAAGTTGGACACGTGGTTGAGAAATGTTGAGTCTTTAATCTCGCTAGAAGATTTTATTGGAAAATTAGCTGGTTTTACAAAAAGCTGTTGATGCAACTGTGTAAAATGTGAACTTAATCAAGGAAAGGATCCAAACAGGCGCCGTGTTTTATACATTAGTCAGCTACATTTCCTCTTCTTGTAAAAGACTTGACAGATCCAAAAAGGATAGTTAAAAAAATAAGAATTGTCTGAGTTTTTCGGGCTTTAACTCCTTCCTTTGCCTAAATTTGTATTTGAGGCCCAATTCAAAGTGTTAGCCTCAATATTTCAACTGATTGGATTTGGTGTTGTCTGCTCTGAAAATGTCTGAGGGATAGAAATAATAGTATTGAAAGCTGCAAAAACTCTTACAGAACTCTGCTATTAATTTAACCCTTTCCCTCATACCACAATTCTACAGCAGACGACTTTGAACTTATTTTGTCAAAACATAGAAAACCTCCATAGTTGAATGGATAACCTATGACAAAAAGTGGAAAACATTGTGGCAAAAGGAGAAATTGCACGTTTTGTGCAATTTCTTCTTTTGTCACTATGTTTTTAAAAAGCCATCTGCTGCAATGGTTGCTAAAATCAAGTATATCATGGAAAGATTAACATTTTCCCACATATAAACGCATAATGACAGCAGACAATTCTTAAAAACATTTTGGCAAAAGAAGAAATTGCTCATGATTGGCAGTTTCTCGTTTTGCCACAATGTTTTCAACTTTGTTTGATGATTATATTTTCATTTATAGAGAGTTTCCATATTTGTTCTAGATATTTTCAAAGTTATCTTCTTCAGATGTGTTGGATGTAGGAAAGGGTTAAACATTTTAATCTCTGTTTCAGCCAATAAGCAAGCTGTCTCAATGGGTTCTACCCAAGGAAGACCAGGCGGGCTGGTCAGGGTCTACAGCGACACTAAATCAGAGAGTGTCACCCCGGGAAGTTTCATACCTTACTGCACCATGGCCCAGGCCCAACTCTCGTTCCATGGACACAAAGACGCTGTCAAGTTCTTCATCTCTGTTCCAGGTATGTGATACTGATTATTTTCAGCAGACAGCTTTTTGAAAACATAGTGACAAAAGAAGAAATTGCTTAAAACGAGCAATTTCTCCTTTTGCCACAATGTTTTCCACTTTTAGTTATAGAGATTTTCTATTTTTTGAAAAATATTTGTTTTATTCTTCATTTTATTATAGCAGACAATCTATGAACAAATTGTGACAAAAGGAAAAATGAATCGACCCTTTCCCTCATACGAAAATTCCGCAGCAGATGTCTTTGAACATATTTTGTCAAAAAAATAGAAAATCTCTATAATTGAATGGATATATAACGGTAAAGCTATGACTAAAAGTGGAAAACATGTTTTCAAAAAGCTGTCTGCTGTAGAGGCGTTAGAAAGTGTCTATATGAAAGGGTAAGGGTTAATTAAAAGGAACAATTTCTCCTTTTTTCACTATGCTTCAACTCAATTCAATGATATTTCTTTAATTTAAAGAGATTTTTTCAAATTTATGCCTAGTAAGTTTTTAAAGTCGTCTGTTGCAGATGTGCTTGTGTTAACCCTTTCCCACATACAGGCAAAAGGAGCAATTTATTCATTTTGCCACAATGCTTTCAACCCTATTCAATAATTATACTTTCATGGATAGAAATTTTTTCGAATTTAACTGCTGCAGATTTTTTGTATGTCCTAAATGGAAATTTGATAACATATACATATGTATTATGAAGATTTATAGAAATTTCCTGTGAGAAGAAAGGTTGTATTTCTTAGTAGGAAATATCATCCAGGGGATAATATTAATTGCCTGAACGATAATGTATTATGACACCATTTATATATGTTTTATTTTAAGGAATTCTAGCTCCTTATGAAGAATTTATACACTCCTTTCTCTCAGCAGCAGACGATTTTTTAAAAACATTATGACAAAAAGAGAAATTGACTCTGATGAGTAATACTTCTTTTTGCCACAATGTTTTCAACTTTATTATAAAATAATTTCTTTAATCAAGAGATTTTCCATTCCATATTTTTGGTCATATTCTTTCTCAAATGTTTTGCTTCAGAGCCTTGCATCTGTAAAATGTATAGGGTTAACCCTTTCCCACATACAGACACTTTCTGACGCCTCTGCAGCAGACGACTTTTGAAAACATTGTGGCAAAAGGAGAAATTGCTCATGATGACCAATTTGCTCATAATGAGCAATTTCTCCATTTGCCACACTGTTTTCACATTTGTTCAGCAATTGTTATTTCATTTTTAAAGCTTTTTCATAATATCGTCTAGATGTTTTCAAAGCCATCTGCTGCAGATTTGCTGTTTGTGGGAAAGTGTTAATAAACAGATGGTGAAATCATAAACAGTTTTTCCTGATGATGTTGTTACAATGAAAGTAGGCGTTTTCTGGTTTTCTACTAATTGAATATATAAATTGGTTTTTGATGGGAATAAGAATAGTGTTCGGTATGTTGTCATCAATATTAGCTTTTGTCTGTAATGACTTAAATCAATAAAAAAGTCCGCAACAGTCCCTGTTTTGGGAAATTGATTTCCCGATATAGACTAGACGTAATATGTGGAACCCCTGGGGTAATAACTATTGAAGTGTGATTTTGTCCCAAATTTAGTTCACCTCTATAACCCTTTCCCTCATATAAACGCTTTCGGACGCCTCTGCAGCAGACAGCTTTTTGAAAACATAGTGACAAAAGAAGAAATTGCACAAAACGTGCAATTTCCCCTTTTGCCACAATGTTTTCCACTTTTAGTCATTTAGGTTATCCAATTAATTAATCATGGTGATTTTCTATGTTTTGACAAAATACGTTCAAAGTCTTCTGCTGCAGAATTGTCGTATGAGGGAAAGGGATAAACTAATGGGATAAATGATTCTGCACATTTATCGAGTTTCAAGGGTGTTAAACCATTTCTACCTGCAGACAAATCTTGAGGCATGTGCAGCTATCGACTTTTGAAACCATTGGGACAAAAGTAGAAATTCGTTTAAAATTTATTCAATAATTATACTCTCATTTATAAAGTTTTTTCAACATTTATTTTAGATGTTTTTAACCCTTTCCCTCATATAGACGCTTTCTGACGCCTCTGCAGTAGATGGATTTTTGAAAACATAGTGACAAAAGAAGAAATTGCACAAAACGTGCAATTTCTCCTTTTGCCACAATGTTTTCCACTTTTTGTTAACCCTTTCCCGCTTACAACAAATCCGCTGTACACGACGAACACATCTAGGCTGAAATATGAAAGATCTCTATATACGAAACTAGATTCATTGCAAAGGGTTGAAAATATTGAGGCATAAGGAGAATGTGCTCATTTTGAGCAATTTCTTCTTTTGAAAAAATGTTTCAAAAATTGTCAGCAATCATCTGTATGTGGGAAAGGGTAAAACTTATTTTAAATTAATTGCATAAACAAGCCTTCAGGTTATATTAATCACTTTCAATGTAAATTTGCAAAAGACATAGGAAATGTATATAGATCTTTAACCCTTTCCCTCATATAGACACCTTCTGACGTGTCTGCAGCAGACAGCTTCTTGAAAACATAGTGACAAAAGAAGAAATTGCTTAAAAGGAGCAATTTCACCTTTTGCCACAATGTTATCCACTTTTAGTCATAGGTTATCCATTCAATTATTGAGATTTTCTACTTTTTGACAAAATATGTTTAAAGTCGTCTGCCCCAGAAATGTCATATGAGGGAAAGGGTTAATGAAAAAGAAATTGTTAAATAACATTGTGTCAAAAGGAGAAATTTCTCACAACACACACTATGTAATTGCCCATATCCAAGTTTCACAGATATGCATATTGGCATAAAGCCACTAGGACTATAATTATGAACCAGTCTTTGGAGAAGTGGTACAAGATGACTTAAGGGAATAGTGTAGACCCTGATCATGCAGTCTGCATTTTCACAGTATGATCAAGATCTCCACTGTTCACATGCTTGTTAGAAGCTTCTGTCAACTAATGTTTATTCATATTGGATGAAACCAATGTACAGGCGTATCTGAAATCTAGACGGTTCAGAAATGCAAACTTTGTACCTTTTCCCATTCACTGACCCATGTACCATGTATCGTGGACATTGAATGCTTAGATGCTAAAAACCTGCAGCAGACGACTTTGAAAACATTTAGGAAAAAATATGGAAAATCGTAATAAACAAAACTATCATTATTGAATAGAATTGAAAAAATATTTTCAAAAAGAAAAATTGCTCATGATAAACAACAAGTGTTTTTGTCACAATGTTTCGCATATTCATCTGCTGCTGATGCTACAATATGTGACTGCAAGTGGGAAACGGTTAACTTCTGACACATGGAGGCATATTTTTGAGCTTTTTACATTGTATCTAATTTGCGTGTGATCAATTTTCTAATTTGTTTTTCTGAGATTAACTTCCTCTTTACCGGCATGAAGTTGTTAATTAATTTTGCACAAGCTTGTTTTGCCTCGATCAAAGTACCAAAGTAATTAAATTCTAACTTTGTCATTAAACTTCCTTCATTCTAATGTCTTCATTTAGTTCTTGCATCAAGGATTAAAAATGTGGAACAAAACATCAAAAATGGAGAAATTTAAAATACATTTTATATGGTGATTTTATCAATCCTTATTAACCCTTTTTCTCATACGATAATTCTGCAGCAGACGACTTTGAACATTTTTTTTCAAAACATAGAAAATCATTAAAATTGAATGGATAACCTATGACTAAAAGTGGAAACATTGTGGCAAAAGGAGAAATTGCTCGTTTTGAGCAATTTCTTCTTTTGTCACTATGTTTTCATAAAGCCGTCTGCTGCAGATGCGTCAGAAAACATCTATATGAGGGAAAGGGTTAAGCCTTTTCCGACACCCAATAAATCTGCATCAGTTGATTTTGGAAAATGGCTATGAATAAAAGAATGATAATTGAATAGAGTTTAAAAGACTGTGGCAAAAGTCGACTGCTGCAGATGCCTCAAAATGCATCTTCAAGTGCCCGAGGTTTAACCCTTTCCCTCATATAGACGCTTTCTGACGCCTCTGCAGCAGACGGCTTTTTGAAAACATAGTGACAAAAGAAGAAATTGCACAAAACGTGCAATTTCTCCTTTTGCCACAATGTTTTCCACTTTTTGTCATAGGTTATCCATTCAATTATGGAGATTTTCTATGTTTTGACAAAATACGTTCAAAGTCGTCTGCTGCAGAATTGTCGTATGAGGGAAAGGGTTAAGGATGTATTCATCTTATTTGCAAAAATACTTTTAGTATCAAAACCTTTATAACTATAGATTGTCTTATTACAAATCTAACAGAAAATTACGAGCTAGTTCTAAACAAAAATTGAGAATATATCTTGGAACAGGCTTAAATAATACAATTTTTTTTCCCAAAATCACCCAAATCCTTTCACACATACAACCAATCTGCCGCAGACGACTGTGAAAACTTTTACATAATCTTTTGGAAAATGTCCGTAGATCAAAGTGTAGTTATTGAATTAGCTTGAAAACATTATGGTAAATGGTGAAAATGCTCATTATGAACAATTTCTCCGTTTGTCACAATGTTTTCAAAAGGCATCTGCTGCAGGGACGTCAGAAAACATTTCTCCTTTTGCCACAATGTTTTAAATTCTTTTCAATAATTTAACTTTACCTTATATAAATTTTATAATTTTGCATAGATATTTTCAAAGTGGTCTGCTGCTGATTTGTTGGAAGCGGTTATAAGCTATATTGATTTGTTGAAAAACATGGCCTGTGACCTTCACCTTAAACCTAACTTAAAATAAAATTCTGTTTTTGCTACATTTCTAAAAAAATTCTTTGCTCACTGCTTTCATATACCAGAATTAGGCAGTCATCATTTCGGTATGAGCCTATATATGCAGAAGACGTCTTTTGAAAACAGTGTGGCAGATTTGTTGAAAGTGGGAAAGGATTAAGGTCTGGTTAACCACTTTAACCTGTTCCCTCATGTAGACGCCTTCTGACGCCTCTGCAGCAGACAGCTTTTTTAAAACATGGGGAAAAAGAAGAAATTGCTCAAACGAGCGAATTCTTCTTTTGTCACCATGTGTTCAACTCTATTCAACTATAGATCTTTCATTTAAAGGGATTTTCTGTGCTTTTGCCTAGACGTTTTCAAAGTCGTCTGCTGCAGATTTGTTGTATGTGGGAAAGTGTTAATGACATATTGTGTTGTAAGGCCTTTGACACAACTTCCGGCAGTTTTTGGCTATGGATTTTCTACAAAATATCCTATTCCGGATAATATTGGTCATCTTAAAATGTGGACAGAAAGCCACAGAATTTCTGGAGGAGCTGTACTATCCTCAAGGAGACAATATTTTAGATTATTTATTCTTGGATTTGTCTGTGAGGCAGTCACGCAAGCGCTACCTTAATGGATTGTTTTATTATCCTTTAATCTTCTTTGCAAAAAGCATTGACCCTAGTCTGCTGTAATCCCTGGGGTTTTACTCCTTTGCCTTTATCCATTTCCCTCACATAGACGCTTTCTGACGCATCTGCAGCAGATGGCGTTTTGAAAACACAGTGACAACAGAAGAAATTGCACAAAACGTGCAATTTCTCCTTTTGCCACAATGTTTTCCACTTTTTGTCATAGGTTATCCATTAAATTATGGAGATTTTCTATGTTTTGACAAAATACGTTCAAAGTCGTCTGCTGCAGAATTGTCGTATGAGGAAAAGGGATAATTGTGGGTGAAAACAATGAAAATATGATAAAACACAAACTTCATTACACATGTTTAGAAATGACTTTTGACTACAATATTTCCTTTATAGAGAAAATATTATGTAAATGATAAAAAAAGAAATTCTGGAATATTTGATTTATTGAAGTAGAAAGCTATTTGTTACTGTATTACATCAAGCTGGCCTACTCAAGTGTTACGTTTTCTGTCTTTTTTATACCAGTTCCCCTCGAAACATTGTTTCTAGGCTACTTTTCAATGTGGACTTTTCAGCCTTTGCTTTGACTATTTGAGCTTTATTGACCAGATGAAATTTTGAAGAGAAAATAGATTCACAATTTATATGAGGAAGATATTTCACTCTGTCTTTTGTAAACTGTTCTGTGGGTGTTGAGGAATAGCAAAAATGGGCTTATAAGCTAATAGCAAAATTTAGATTAATCCTTTCTCACATACAACAAATCTGCAGCAGTAAACTTTCAAAACATCTAGGTAAAAATATGGAAACCCTCTTTTAATGAATGTACAATGACTGGAAAAAGTTGAAAACATTGTGGCAAAAGAAGAAATTGCAACTATTTAACCCAATAATGTCCTGACCATATCTCCTGTACATAATTAATGTTACTTTGAGTAACCAAATTTGGTATGCACATGCATCTTTAAAAGAGCTTTTGTCAGTACCAAAATTGGTTCACCTTGACCTCTGCTATCTAAAAAAAAAATCTGTCTGACCCATATCTCCTATGCTATCACACCTATAGGTATGAAATTAAGTATGCTCATGCATCATGGGAAGATGATGTTTTGCATATCACAATTGTGTCCCTCGAACCTTTGACCTTATGTCTGAACCCATTTCAAGAAAGAGCTTTTTCAGGCCATAACTTCTATGTTATCCACATTTGGTATGAAGATGTTTATTCATAAGAAGCTTGGTCAATGATGAAATTTATGTTGCTATGACCTTGAGTTTCGAAAACGGTTGTTTACATTCATATTTGGCACATAGTGTATTCATATATATAGATTATATCACTGTGATCTTGACCGTAGGATGTTTTTTGTCGCTATATAGAATTCATCATTTTGTTCGCTCTGCTTGCTTATAACCAACTCATCAAATATTTATATCTAGCATAAATCAATCACTCTTTAGATTCATTTTACACCAATGATTAGATTTTGGTTTTGTTACACGCACAAAATGTTTCCTTGGAAAATTCTCCACCAATCCATGCATATCTTATCGCTAAATCTGTGCGAGGGTAAACAACTCCAGAGAAAGAACCAACATTGACCCTGACTTTTGATCTCACTTGAAAAGAAAATAATCTTGTAGGTGACAATTTGATTGCTTGATCTGAGACAACCTATTACAGTAGGTGGGGGACTATGGACTGTCTACAATTCTCTTTCTTGTTAATTCTTTCCCTGATTCTGTGTATTTTGCAGCTAATTACTTCAGAAGACATTGTCGCGGTGAGGATCATTTTTCTTACTTTCACTATGTTTTGGATCTGTATCAAGACTTGACCCTTTCCCACATACAACAAATCTGCAGCAGACGACTTTAAAAACATGTTGGCAGAAACCAGTAAAATATCTATAAATGAAGGTATAATTACTGTAAAAATTTGAAAACATTGTGGCAAATGGAGAAATTTCTCATTTTGTATGTTAATAATTCAAATACTTTCTCTTCAGATCTTGTTAAAATAGAAGACTATAGGTTATATATCAGGTTAAGAGTAAAGTGTTAACTAATCGAAGCAAAAATAACAAGGAAAACAATACAATAAAAAATGCTAAACTGATAGGGAAAAATTGTATCTTTTTCATATGAATGTTTCCCACAAATTTAAAAAAAAGACACCTAATGCAGATGTTTTTTCTATATCAGGGAAATGGTAAAACATTTACCAGAGCGAACAAAACTAACAATGAAAGCAATACAATTAAAACTTCGCTGAGGTATTCTGTCTGTGATCGGGAGGTATCATTATGGTTATTTTCGTACAGGCAAATGGTCTTTCTGAATTATTTAGGTAGCAATTTCCTAGCTCACCAGGATTCTGGCAATGTAATAGAGAAATATAAATTTGTTTTCCTTATAAGTTATAATGTGTACACAGATGTCCAGATAAGGAGGGGTTTACAGCTCTTTTCTCCCACATTATCTCTCTTATTATTCATCCAAACCCTATGACTGTTGTGGATATTCAAAAGAATTTTCTCATTGAGATTATTTTGGGTACCCATAACATAGAGCTAGCTATAATAAGGATTTTATAGAACAAGCAAAACGCTCCTTATCTATAGCTCTGTGCACATTTTTCGGCCTCTTCCAAATTGAAACTTTTTTTTCGCCAGACTTGAAATAGTAGACATATTTTGTGATTGCAAAATGAGGACACATACATTACTGTTTAACCCTTTCCCTCATACAACAATTCTGCAGCAGACGACTTTGAACGTATTTTGTCAAAACATAGAAAATCTCCATAATTGAATGGATCACCTATGACAAAAAGTGGAAAACATTGTGGCAAAAGGAGAAATTGCATGTTTTGTGCAATTTCTTCTTTTGTCACTATGTTTTCAAAAGGCGGTCTGCTGCAGAGGCGTCAGAAAGTGTCTATATGAGGGAAAGGGTTAAACCCTTTCCATACATGAAATTTGCAGCAGACGACTTTGAAAATGTCTTGGCAAAAATTTGTCTAATCTCTATAATTACTGAATGAAGTTAGGTACACATTGTGTCAAGGGAAGAACATTTTCATTTTGAGAAATTTCTCTTATTAGCTCGCCTATTCGAAGAAATAGGGGAGCTTATGTTATCACCCTGGCGTTGGCGTTGGCGTTGGCGTCCGCGTTGCCAGCTTGGTCAAACCTTTGCGTGCAAGGCCTTTTCTCAGACACTGTGTATGCTGTTGCTTTGAAACTTCACACACTTATTCAGGATCATTAGGGGACCTTGTATGTCAAGAACCATAACTCTGGAATGGATTTTGACTGAATTGTGCCCCTTTTTGGACTTAGAAATTTGGTCAAACCTTTGCGTGCAAGGCCTTTTCTCAGACACTGTGTATGCTGTTGCTTTGAAACTTCACACACACTTATTCAGGGTCATTAGGGGACCTTGTATGTCAAGTCCCATAACTCTGGAATGGATTTTGACTGAATTGTGCCCCTTTTTCGACTTAGAATTTTGGTCAAACCTTTGCGTGCAAGGCCTTTTCTCAGACACTGTGTATGCTGTTGCTTTGAAACTTCACACACTTATTCAGGATCATTAGGCGACCTTGTATGTCAAGTCCCATAACTCTGGAATGGATTTTGACTGAATTGTGCCTCTTTTTGGACTTAGAAATTTGGTCAAACCTTTGCGCGCAAGGCCTTTTCTCAGACACTGTGTATGCTGTTGCTTTGAAACTTCACACACTTATTCAGGGTCATTAGGGGACCTTGTATGTCAAGTCCCATAACTCTGGAATGGATTTTGACTGAATTGTGCCCCTTTTTCGACTTAGAATTTTGGTCAAACCTTTGCGTGCAAGGCCTTTTCTCAGACACTGTGTATGCTGTTGCTTTGAAACTTCACACACTTATTCAGGATCATTAGGGGACCTTGTATGTCAAGTCCCATAACTCTGGAATGGATTTTGACTGAATTGTGCCCCTTTTTGGACTTAGAAATTTGGTCAAACCTTTGCGTGCAAGGCCTTTTCTCAGACACTGTGTATGCTGTTGCTTTGAAACTTTACACACTTATTCAGGGTCATTAGGGGACCTTGTATGTCAAGTCCCATAACTCTGGAATGGATTTTTTTCAAACATTTGGATTTTTTTCTTTTTCTTTTCTTGTATTTTTCAATTTTGCGTTTAGCTCAACGTTAAAGTTTCGATTTTTTTTTTTTTCTCAATAAGTACTGGTTCTAGGGCTTTCATATTTTTTGGGGTAAAACATTTGTTTTTTGCTGGATTTTGAAAATTGGGCATAGCTTCTTCATATTTTGTTGGATTAATTTCATTTTTTTGTATTTTTGAACTTTGAGCATTATTTTTTTATTTTTTATTTTTTTTCTTGAATTTTGGAACTTTGTGTTCAGCTCAATTTTTTTTTTTTTTTTTTCTTGTATTTTTGAACTTTTTTTTTTTATTATTTCTTGTTTAAAAATAATTGTGTTTAGCTCAATGTTAGAGTTTTGTTTACTTTTTGTGTTTTGCACTTGCCTTGATAGTCAAAGCAGGGGACACAGTGAGACATTTAATTATGCGTAATTCTTGTCTTTCTTTTGTAAATTCTATTTCAACTGAATTATCCCACTTTTGGATTTTGGACTTTATACCCATGCTATAACTGTTCTGAAGTAGGCCCTGATAGACGATATCCCTGATAGGCGAGCTATATTGTCCTCCGACAACTCTTGTTTTAACAATATTTTCAAAGGGTTATTGGCTACTAATGAGTCAACATGTGTCTGCATATCATTTATTAACCCTTGTCCTCATATATACACTTTCTGATGCCTCTGCATCAGACAGCTTTTTGAAAACATGTTGACAAAAGAAGAAATTGCTCAAAACAAGTAATTTCTCCTTTTGTCATCATGTTTTCAACCCTATTCAATCATTGTACTTCCATTTAAAGGGAGTTTTCAAAATAGTTTGGGTATGTTTTCAAAGTCGTCTGCTGCAGATTTGTTTGTATGTGGGAAAGGGTTAAGACAAAGTGTATGACTATTAAGAGCATTGTTTAATAAAAGCGCCAATGGCACTGTAGTGGCGATCGTATGGAAAATCCTGCAAAGTAACAAGCAGTATATCGGTGTAGGGCTTACGATGACTCTGGTGCGGGTATATTTGAGAATGTATCAACCCTGCATCTTTTGACAGTATAATAATGTTAGTTTGCCAGAATGTTGTCTTGGTGATTATTTAGTTACGTTCTGAAATTGGTCATGATGTGTTCAAAATTAGGCCATTCCAAAGTTATGAAAAATCTAGTTGGTATTCGATAGACTACCGTTTTCGCTCATTAGAATGGCTATTTGTAATCTAAATTGTTCGGGTAATCACATGTTTATCACCAGGTCGCTAGGCCATATTAAGATAAAATATATTTTACACTTTAGAAATGACTAAATTATCAATAAAGGAGAGAAAACAGTATCCATTAGTTTGGTGTTTGTTTCAATGAAGTCCGATATAAAACAGGTCTGTTCAATTTAGTCCCTTCACATTGCATGATTGAGGGTTGTCAGAGACATATAAACACAGTGTATGTATATGTCTCCGAGGTTGTTAAACTGCTTCGAATAATGTGAGTGCAAAAACAAACACAAAACATGCTCCAAAAGCACAATTTCACTATTTGCCTAACTGTTCAATTTATAAAAATATAGGCATATATTATAATGCTCGATCTCCAAACTAAATTAGGCTACACTGTCGTGTGTCCTTTAAACCTTTGTAAACCAGTCTTATCATCTAGACGCTTTCATATATTTAAACAACTACAAAATAAAGCGTTTATAATATTGAGATTTACAAGCTCTTCTGGTTTTTGGTCTCGCGAGCTATTTATAGAACCTTTTGGAATTTCCAGATTTGAGTATCATCAGAGTTGCCGTTATTTGCAAGGCAGAACGCGCAATGATATTTATTATCTGCCAAATCATGACGAAGATAATATTTACATATATTTTAACTCTATGTAGATAATGTCTCGATAAAACTCAAATATTAGTAACAATCCGGTACCAAAGTAGCACTGACATAATTATTATTAATCACGTCTCTGCATCAATGATGGAACTATAACGGATGTGAGAAAATTAGTTTGCAGTAAGGAAAAAAAATATCAACCGATTGTTCAAAACCGACTATGTAAATATTTGTCGTTGTTGTTGTTTCTGTTAGCATTGTGGCGATTGTCAAACCAATCGCCACAAAAAGGGAATAATTTAGGGATGGGAACGAATATTCGAATTTTGGAATATTCGAAAAAAACGGATGAATATTCGAATTCTGTTTTTAAATAAGAATATTCGTTTTCAGTTTACGATTTTTTTTTAAGAAATAAAAAAAAAATGACCAAAAGTTATAAGTAAAATTCTGACAAAGGTCGCGAGTTGGAGCTAATCATGATTAAGGGTGAAGTGATAAAAAGTGTGTTGTTTGTTGTGTTCTTAAGAAACAATTATAAAATTGATAATTGTCACACGTGTTCTTATCACGTGTAACTAGACATCACCTTGACAACCGGTTTGTTCTATATTTTTTAATCAACACACATGTATAAACGGTGACAGTCTGCATATAATTACGAAAGTTAAAGTCAAGTTTCGTAAAACCCTTCCAGCACAACCAAAACATAGTTGATGTTTACATCATAGACAGCTATTGCAACAATTGAATAAATCATATTTAACATCGCATTACGTCTCAAAAGTATGCAGCTTTCCTCTTAACTTTTTTTTCACATCAGCGAACAAATTGTATCGTCCGCCATTTTGTTTTCTTCCAACAAACGGTTAAATTGACTGGACGAAATCGGTAAAAAAATAAACGAAATATCACCCAATATGAATAAGATATATAATTATTTCGTTAATTATTTGATTCGGTTAAATATTAAATTCGGTAAACAAGCGACACCTGAATGATTATACAGCTCAGAAAACGTTGGGATTCCGTTAATCGTTTCAAGGGGATTTTTTTTCTTGATTTACATCAATCTGAAATTCAAATTTATATGTTGAGAAAAAAAGAGTGTAAGTTCAGTTGAAAACATGCAATATATACGTAAAAAATAGCTGATATACTTATACTTGGAAAATTGCCATTATTTGAAAAAGGAAATGGAAATGTAAAAGTACCAGTATTCGGATAAACCTGAAGTCGGATACCGATTTCTGATTTGAAAAACTCGAATAAGTATAATAAATATTCGAATATATTCGAAATAAGTAAAACAAATGTTCAAATATGGTTTTCAGTATTCGTTCCCATCCCTAGAATAAATGGACTGAGCTCATACATTTCTAGTTATTATTTAGACAAAGTGAAGTCTTTCTCTTGGAAAGGGTTAGCAAAATAATGTCATAAGCTGCATCAGAAAGGGAGAAAAAAAAACCCAAGCATTAAAACATTTCTACTCTGAATCTGCTTGTTTGATTCGAAGATAATTGATTGGTTGAAAAACATGTGGACTATGCTGAATCCGAAAATTAAAAAATGACAAACCATTATTATTACATTCTTATTGACGTTTTTGTCTGATTTCAAGATAATTGCGCAGAAATGTTACTTAACTTAAGTTATACTTTTTGAAAGCCATATTGATTGGTTAAAAGACATAGTAACCATGTGGATTAAAAAAAAGCGGTAAAATTAACTTTTACATTCAAACAACATCTCCTCCTAAACCATTAGACTGATAACAACCAAATTTCCAAGGAATTTCCCTCCGGTGGTCCTCTTTCACATTGTTCAAAGATTTAACATTTTGTTACAAAGATCATTTACTGATAAGCTGTTTCATTTTCATTGTCTACTCCTTAGAGTGTTATTGCCACTCTGGCAAATTTTCCCAGATATCATTAGTAACACATTTGCTTCTATACTATCACTTTGATAATCGATTAAGCGCCATCTTAGCCAGCGATCTTGTTTTATTTACCTTCCCATTTCGACTAATCACCAATTTGACTTACAGAAGATATTCACATAATTATATATGAGCCATATTAATGTCATGTGACAATAACTCTTTGACCAATCAAATTGTCTGTGAAGAAAAGTGCTAATTTCCACAGGGACTGTTAGCCTAAAATTAGTCTGACCAGTTCATAGGTTATGAAAGTTTCCCGTAGGAAATTATGGACAGTATATTGAGCCTTTCTAAGAAAATGCACTGCCTTTTGACATCCAAATAGTAGTGATCGTTAACTTTATTCCACATACAGACACATTCTGACGGTTAGCTCTGCAGTGAACAACTTTTGAAAACATTGTTGCAAAAAGAGAAATTGCTCATGATTTTATTTTTGTACAGATGTTTTCAAAGTCATCTTCTGAAAACATTGGGGCAAAAGGAGAAATTGCTCATAATTAGCAATTTCTCCTTTTGTAACAATGTTTTCATTTAATTCAATAATTAAACTATCATTTAAAGAGATATCCCACTTTTTTGCCAACATGTTTTCAAAGTTTTCTGCTGCATATGCATCAGTGTCTATATGTGGGAAAGCGTTAAGTCCATTAAGGTAGCATCCATCCAAATTAGCCCCACCCCAGTAGCTCAATTGGAAGGAACGAGGGCTGTCAATCCAGGGGTTGTGAGTTCGAATCCAAGCTCGGCCGACATTCTTTCCGACGTTTGACAAAATTCACTGTGACATTGGTCTTTCACCAATGGGCTATGTGGAAAAGCAGACAGTTGCTTGGAAAGTATGTTGTGTGGGTTATTGGTGTGAGAAAGCTAGGAACCACATAAGTAGGTGAACTGCCCGCTGTAATATGACTGAAAAATTGTTGAAAACGACGTTAAAGTCCAATCATTCATTCCATCCAACTTTCCATTGACCATTTTAGTGTGTCTCCTGCCTTGATAGGAAGACTCATGGGGATCTCTACTCCGTCGTCTGTCAATCCGTCTGTCAAGCTTTCACTAACTTACATTTTGTCAGGGGACACAATCATGTTCCTTTTAACACTTTTCTCAATATCTTTTAAAGTGGACCACTGCAGCTACAGTAAAGGTCAAGTTTTAATTAACACTTTCCCACATACAGACTCTTTCTGACGCCTCTGCAGCAGAAGATTTGTGAAAACATTGTGGCTCATAATGAGCAATTTCTCCTTTTGGCACAGTGTTTTAAATTCTATTTAATAATAAACTCTTGTCAATGGAGACATTTCATGTTTTTGCCTGTATGTTTTTAAAGTTGTCTGCTGCATTTGTTCTATGTGGGAAAGGGTTAAAGAAGATATTGCTCAAAACAAGCAATTTCTCCTTTTGTCACCATGTATTCAATCATTATTATTTCATTTAACCCTTTCCCTCATATAAACGCTTTCGGACGCCTCTGCAGCAGACGGCGTTTTGAAAACATAGTGACAAAAGAAGAAATTGCACAAAACGTGCAATTTCTCCTTTTGCCACAATGTTTTCCACTTTTAGTCATAGGTTATCCATTCAATTATAGAGATATTCTATGTTTTGACAAAATATGTTTCAAAGTCGTCTGCTGCAGAATTGTCGTATGAGGGAAAGGGTTAAAGGGATCTTCTGTGCTTTTGCATAGACATTTTCACAGTCGTCTGCTGCAGTTATGTCGTATGTGGGAAAGTGTTAAGGTACATATATCAGTAACAGTGAGTTAAGAATTTGACTGAGAAAATCAGGAAATTTTATTTGTTCTCCAAAAGGAACAGTTTTCCTCAACAGTATCCTTTACAAGGAAGACACATCTGAAGTTAACAACACTCAAGAGAAAATTCCATTTCCAGTTAGTTTCTCCAAATCTACAAATTACGATTTCCTATATTACATTATCTGCAGGCAGTTTCTACAGTATTGTGGCGATATTTTTCCAGAGGACAATTTTTTGCTTGCGCTGAAATTGCCAAAATTACCAGAAGGCAATTACACTTCTGAAGCGAAAAAGTCTTCCCTGGGTAATTGTTGCCTATGGTCATCTAGGAAATGTCGTTAGAAATATGTTTTTATGTTCTGTTATGGCCTTTCATTCAACTACCTATATCTTCACCTAGTACAATTTTGTATGAGTTATCTACTTTGATCATTTCTTAGAGAAAAACAAATTTATATCTGGAAAAGTGAAAGTTAACATTTGATTACAGAGTTAGAAACATTGCTTGAAAAAGAAAAATTGCTTTTCTCTTTTTCCAACAAAAGCTTCAAATGTCATCTGTGTCAAATGTCTAAAATGTCGTCAGTTATATTCTTGGTAAAGGTTAATCTATATTTCTTGATCGCAAAGCTTCAAACTCTTCAAATATCAAGCAAAAATTTTGGAAATTTGGACATACATGTATCAACAATAGATATTTATTGTAGACTTTGTGAATAAAGGAAAGGAAACACCATTTGTCCATTTTCCCCCACCCCCTTTCCCTCATACAGATACTTTCTGATTTCTATGCAGCAAACAGCTTTTGAAAAAATTGTGACAAAAGAAGAAATTTATCATAATTCCAGCATAAACTGAAATTACAATGAACTCGACAGTTCCCAGGGTTATCGACAATTCGGGGTCACATTTGGAAAAAAATATTTAGTTTTTAAGAATGATACAGTACTTTGACAATTTGATTATCAAGTCATATTTCCCATTAGCTTGGCTAGTTTCACTTTGATTATGGACTTTGTAATTTTTAAGAAAGGATGTCGTAATCTCATAATACTTGCCTGCATTGATTCCCGCGAAAGCAAACTCTCAATATTTGCGTTTACCTGTCACAGCGAAAATTGCTGATTGTAGCCATAATTTTTAGTAATACAGGTATGTATTGCACATTAAAGGTTATTTACCACTGAACAAGATTTATAATATTGATTGACTTGTCGATGTTGTTTATGTCAAACTAGCAGATAATTTGACCTAGTTCACATACAACACTTTCGGGTCATGCAGCCAAAGGGAATTTCTCAAATTATAAATTTATTAGTAAAACTATTTTGGTAACTTTTTAAGAATAATTGAATGCTTATGGTGATAAATGAATGTTAAAAATGTGTTATTAAAATTTATATTTTTTGTCAAATAGGACTTATTAGTTGGTTGAAATGCAACTGTTTTTGTGCATGTGTAACAGTTAAGTTAGCCTCATCACTGTTCTGTTTTTTATGCAAAGGTAATTGCAAGTGATATATTTTAGTTTTTCTTTTTCATATTATTTTGATAAAAATGTGAAATAAATATCTTGTTATTCAAAAGCAACTGTTTTGTTGAATATAACATTGTTTAACCCTTTCCCTCATATAGACGCTTTCTGACGCCTCTGCAGCAGACAGCTTTTTGAAAACACAGTGACAAAAGAAGAAATTGCACAAAACGTGCAATTTCTCCTTTTGCCATAATGTTTTCCACTTTTTGTCATAGGTTATCCATTGAATTATGGAGATTTCATATGTTTTGACCAAATACGTTCAAAGTCGTCTACTGCAGAATTGTCCTATCAGGGAAAGGGTTAAGATTACCCCTGGTAACAGAAATAAATATTTGTCTTGTGACTCGGAAATGACAATTTTGACCCGAAACTGTCAAATTTACAGCTTGCAATTGCAGACACTTAAGAAACATTTTAACAAATTTATATAATTGTTGAATTATATCATGGTGGGGAGGAAGTATTTGTTAAACATTTCATGCAGTTTTGTTTCTCTCAACTTTATTTTCAAAGAGACATTAGCTTCGTGATAAAACAAGGAAATGCATGAGTAGGTGAACTGGCCGCCATGATATAACTGAAAAATTGTTAAAAATGGCGTTAAACCCCAATCAATCAAACTTTTCTGTCCAGACACTCTCAATAAGATAATTTCTATGACTGCTCTCAGTGAAGTCATTATGATTGCCCTGTGCCTGCTATCCATCCTCATTTTGTCATCTGTATTCCTACATCCATCAATATTCTGCTTTGAATGTCTCTGAAATCAATGGGTCAATTGTGTTGAAACGATTCATAGCATGTGACATCCTCTCTGAAGATCTTTCAAGAAAATGTTGCTGCTGGCGGATTCTGCCATTGAAAAGAGTTCAAGGCACTCCCTCATGCAACAAATCTATAGCAATTGAATTTGAAAACATCTTGGCAAAAATATTGGAACTCTCTACTGTTAATGGAAAGTGTAAGTATTGAATGGAGTTGAAAACATTGTGGTGAATGGTGAAATCACTAATAATAAAAATCTTCTTGTGAAACTCCTGGTTAAATTAAGATTAAAAAAATATGGCTTAAAATATATCAGCAGCTAGCACACAAGTTGTAACACCCCTTTCCCACAAGCAGACACATTTTGATGCCTCTGCAGCAGATGATTGTTGAAAACAATTGAAAACTCATCATGAGTAATTTCTCCTTTTGTCACAATGTATTCATCTCCATTCTATAATTAAACTGTCATAAATTTTGTAGAGATTTTCTATAAATTTGCCATGATGTCTTTAAAATCGTCTCACTTATTGACGTTTTTTGACTCCTCTGCTGCAGAAAACTTTTGAAAACACTGAGCAATTTCTCCTTTTGCCACAATGTTTTCAACTTTTTTCAGTTAATATACCATCATAGGGATTTTCTATATGTCCACATATTTCCAAAGTTGTCTGATGCAGATTTGTTGTATGGGGGATAGGGTTAATTGAATGGTGTCTTTATTTTGTTCCTGAGAAAGTGTTAAACAATGATACAGTCTGTAATGCCATATAAGACACTGTCTCAGAAAATCAGAACACCCAACTATTACTGCCATGACAAGAGATGCCCCTTCAAAACATTGTGTTAAGACTAAAGAGTTGATCCCAGATATGTTATCCTGGATTATTAACCTTTTTCTCTCTGATGGGGAAATGTAATTAACCGGGCCTAACCCATTACATGTTATGCTAATTCTGAACTTTTTCCGAACTTGATTTTATCAGAAGAAAAGAATCTGAGTGACTAGTCTGAAAAATGAATTTACGATTTTAAGATCAAATAAAAAGTGTTAAGAAAATGGTTATTGCTCATCCTGAGAAGGTCTTTAGAATGGACCTCAGAGAGAAATTGTAAGTTTGTACAAAAGTAGCTCAGTCGGTAACGACGTGGGCTGTCAATCCAGGGGTTGTGAGTTCGAATCCCAGCTCGGCCAACATTCTTTCTGACATTTGATAAAAGTCAATACTACAAGCGTCATTTTTCTTCCACCACTGGGCAAACAGCCTATGTGGAAAAGCAGCCAGTTGCTTGGGAAGTTTGTTGTGTGGATTACTGGTGTGGGGAAACCAGGAAATACATGAGTAGGTTTACTGGCCTCCGTGATATGACTGAAAAATTTATGAAAACGGCGTTAAACCCCAATCAATCAATCAACAAGAAAATAATATTGGAGTCTATCCATGTTCATATACTGCAAGCAATTTAACAAAATTAAATTTAATCTATTAACCCTTTCCCTCATACGACAACTCTGCAGCAGACGACTTTGAACATATATTTTGTCAAAAAATAGAAAATCTCTATAATTGAATGGATAACCTATGACTAAAAGAGGAAAACATTTGTGACAAAAGGAAAAATTGCTCGTTTTTAGCAATTTCTTCTTTTGCAACTATGTTTTCAAGAAGCCGTCTGCTGCGGAGGCATCAGAAAACGTATATATGACAGAAAGGGTTAACTGTGAACTTGTTTTGTATAAACCACCTTGGTTGGTGTAGTGGTAGAGTGTCTGCCTCAGATGCCAGAAGGTTACAGGTTCAATCCCTGGTTGGGTCATATCAAAGACTTTAAAAATGGTAGTAATGGCTGCCCTCCTTGATATTCAGGTTGCAGGGTTAGCGTCACAGTTCTGACTGGCTGGTGTCAGGATAAAAGGACCAGAAGTACTGGTAACTTACCAAGGAAACGCTGTGATATAACTGAAACATTGTTGAAAGCAGCATTAAACACCAATCAATCAATGTAATTCGAGGGCTTGGCATGAAACGGTTGTAACTAAAATTGGTATTTTTTTTACCAAGGTTAATCACCTCGCCAAATAATCTTTATAAGCGTTAAATGATTTTTCTTGGTAAACAATGGAAATTTAGGTGCCATTGCTCGTTCTGAGCAATGGCACCTAAATTTGCATTGTTTACAAAGGGGTCAAAATTGCCCCTAAACCAGGGTTTTACAAAATAGGTTTTTAGTTACAACCATTTCACGCCAAGCCCTCGGTATAGTGTAAAATTGATAGTAAATTTAGCAGCAAACAATAATCTGCTGTTTATACCATCTCCAAAGAGCATTTTATAAAAAGATGACATATGTAAATGGAATCAGACAATCTGAACATAAAATGAATGTACAATAATGAGATGGAGTAGTATAGAAAAACAAGACAGAGTGGAAAAAAAAAAATTGATCAACATGAGCAATTCCTCCTTTTTTAAAATTGTCATTTTTAACATTTTCCCTCATATGACAATTCTGCAGGAGACGACTTTGAACATATTTAGTCAAAAGATAGAAAATCTCTATAATTGAAAGGATAGCCGATGACTAAAAATGGAAAACATTGTGGCAAAAGGGGAAATTGCTTGTTTTGAGCAATTTCTTCTTTTGTCACTATGTTTTCAAAAAGCCGTCTGCTACACAGGCGTCAGAAAGCGCCTATATGAGGAAAAGGGTTAATGCCGTTTCCAAAGAGCTTATTATTAAAAAGGAACATGAAGAAAATAATTTGAAAGTACAATTATGAGATAAAAAAGTGTAGAAAAACACAAGAGTTTGGCAAAAAGAGAATTAGACCAGCATGAAAAAATCCACCCTTTTCCTCATTATCAGTCCCTATTGCCTAATATGGAGATGTAAAAGTAGATTGAAGAGAAGAAGGGAACAGTGAGGTGAGAAATCATCTGCATGGCCCAACGAGGCAATAAATATTTGTCTGATTTCCACAGGCTTTTCTAGGAGGTCAAGGAGTGATTGAGACTTCTCCCTTCGGACACCAATCACAGCTTATAATGTGACTTTTGATGATAGCATTAAACCTTTTCCACATACAACAAATCTGCCACAGATGACTGAGAAAACATAGTGACAAAAACCTGAAAAATCTGCATAAAAGATAGCTTAATTGTTAAATAAAGTTGAAAACATTGTTGCTTAATGAGAAATTGCTTATCATGAGCAATTTCATCTTTGGCCATAATGTTTTCAAAAGTCGTCTGCTGCTATTGCATCAAAATGCATCTGCAGGTGAGAAAGGGTTATAATGTGACTTTTAAGGATAGCATTAACCCTTTCAGACTTGTAGACGATATATGACGTATCTACAGCAGACCATTTTGAAAACATTGTGGCAAAAGGAGAAATTGCCACAATTATTTTAACTCTATTTAATATACATCCTTTCATTTATTCAATAATTCCATACTTTTGCTAAGTTGCTTAAAGAAGTATAATTATTAAATTAGTTTTAAAACATTGTGGCTAAAGGAGAAATTAATCATCATAGGCCATTTCTTCTTTTGCCACAATGTTTTTAAAAATAGTCTGCTAAAAGTCAAGATGAAGTTATTGAAGCAAGAATATAGTGACACAAAGCTGTAGACAGAATCTGGGAGATTAGAACAGGGACCAGATCTTGTTTACCAAGAAAGTTTTGTACAATAGTTGGTCCCTTTAATTGGATTGGCCTATCCAGCTGTATGTCTTTGATTGACAGCTTCATAGATCTAATTTGGGTATTTCAGACTCATTGAATCTTTACTATAGCTTAATTTGGAGGTTGCTTTTGTAAGTCTGTTCCTTATTTAGATCTTTTTCTTTTGCCTTTCTTGATAAAAGAGTAATTTACATGACGTCTGGTATAAGCACAGTTCCATATAATATTACAACCCAAAATAATTATTAGGACTACAATGCACAGTTCCGGCCGTACAAGCAACTCAACCCTTTCCAACCTATAGACACATTTTGACACAATAGCAGCAGACGACTTTTGAAAATATTGTGGCCAAATGTGAAATTGCTCATGACTTTATTTAACAATTAACCCTTTCCCTCATATAGACGCTTTCTGACGCCTCTGCAGCAGATGACTTTTTGAAAACATAGTGACAAAAGAAGAAATTGCACAAAACGTGCAATTTCTCCTTTTGCCACAATGTTTTCCACTTTTCGTCATACTGGTTATCCATTCAATTATGGAGATTTTCCGTTGTTTGATAAAATGTGTTCAAAGTCATCTGCTGCAGAATTGTCGTATGAGGGAAAGGGTTAAGATATCTTTTATGAAGATTTTTCAAGTTTTGGTCACTTATAATGCTTTCAAAGTTGTACGTCTGCTGCAGATTTGTTGTATGTGGGAAAGGGTTAAGATGTGTCATCAGTTACCAGGGGCGTAACTGGGTGAAAATCGAGTATACACACAGGTGAGGTAGGGGCTTTGGGCATATTCCATAGGGTATTTCATTTTGAAATGCTACAATTGCATATCGAGGGCTTGGCGTGAAACGGTTTTAACTAAAATTGATAATTTTTTACCAAGGTTAATCATCTCGCCATAAAGTCTTTATAAGTGTTAAATAATTTTTCTTGGTAAACAATGGAAATTTAGGTGCCATTGCTCGTTTTTAGACATGGCAGAAAGAACAATGGCACCTAAATTTGCATTGTTTACAAAATAGGTTTTAAGTTACTACTATTTCACGCCCAGCCCTCGATATGGTGAACTCTAGTGGTCATTTTGGTCATACAGAAAACACAAACTAGCTATATGTATAATATCCACTTGCAGATTAATTGACATTTTCGGACGAATCACTCCTTACCGTTCTCAACCTTCAGTTTTAATGCATTATTAATTACCTTTTCTGGCGAATTGTTCGCATTGCCGTATGTGCATATGCCTGGGCACACGTTTGATTATAGACTCATTTTGAAAGAAAGAAAAATAGATGTAAAGAAGAAATTACACAGAGTTAAAACAAACCTTCTGATGTTTTGCAATGAACCCTTTCCCACATACAACAACTCTGCAGCTGCCAACTTTGATAACATACCCGAAAAATTTGGAAACTCCCTATAAATGAAAGTACAATAATTTAAAAGAGTTGAAAACATGCATGGTGACAAAAGAAAAAGTTGCTTGTTTTGAGCTTTTTGAAAACATTTTGTCAAATGGAGAAATTGCTCAAGAAGAGCAATTTATCCTTTTGCCACAATGTTTTCAACTTAACTTCCAGTAATTATACTGTCATTTATAGAGTTTCAGTGTTTTTACCTACCGTCAGATTGTTTCAATGTCCTCTGCTCCAGATTTGTTGTATGTGGGAAAGGGTCAGGAGATGTCTATGATGTAGGACTAAAATGTGAACAAGGAAGATCCTGTTCAAATTGTGTGGTTGATCTTTGCCGGTCTGAGAGTAATGAAGGTCACATTTCTTGTGACGTTGTTCACATTTGATGATTACTTTAGATTCCTAATGAGGAACAAAAATGCAAGATTAATGCTGACACTTCATCTTTGTGATTAAAAGTTTTGTCTTATCTATACAAATTATGTTCCATATATAGGAGAACATTGCATGCTATCTAATTGTAACATCATATAAGCACAATTACCATTAGACCCACTAAAGCTTATCTAAAGTCAAGCAGACTTTGGACTGATGAAAATAATTTAAGTTGGCAAAGTTTTTACACTCCTATTGTCAGTTTTGAAAATATTATGAGAAAATTTATATGAAGCTCATGGGCAGAATTGGCTATGTAAAAGAGCTGTTTCCAGCTTGTTGGCTTCTTATACAGCTGTTTCCAGGTTTTTGGCTACTTAATATCTGTTTCCATGTTGTTTGCTTAATTATAGAGCTGTTTCAAGGTTGTTGGCTTACTTATAGAGCTGTTTCCAGTTTGTTTTTTGGCTACTTAATAGCTGTTTCCAGGTTGTTGGCTACTTATACAGCTGTTTCCAGGTTTTTGGCTACTTAATAGCTGTTTCCAGGTTGTTGGCTACTTATACAGCTGGTTCCAGGTTGTTGGCTACTTAATAGCTGTTTCCAGGTTGTTGGCTTACTTATAGAGCTGTTTCCAGGTTGTTGGCTTACTTATAGAGATGGTTCCAGGTTGTTGGCTACTTATAGAGCTGTTTCCAGGTTTTTGGCTACTTATATACCAGTTTCTGGCTACATTAATAGAGCCGTTTCAAGGTTTATGGCTACTTATATAGCTGTTTCCAAGTTGTTGGCTACTTATATAGCTGTTGTCAGGTTGTGGACTATTTATTCAGTTATTTCCAGGTTTGTATCTATTAGTAGCTGTTTCCAGGTTGTTGGCTACTTATATAACTGTGTCCAGGTTGTTGGCTACTTATATAGCTGTTTCCATGTTTTTGGCTACTTAGTAGCTGTTTCCAGGTTGTTGGCTACTTATATAGCTGTGTCCAGGTTGTGGACTATTTATTCAGTTATTTCCAGGTTTGTATCTATTAGTAGCTGTTTTCAGGTTGTTGGCTACTTATATAGCTGTTTCCAGGTTGTTGGCTACTTAGTAGCTGTTTCCAGGTTGTTGACTACTTATATAGCTGTTTCCAGGTTGTTGGCTACTAATATAGCTGTTTCCAGGTTGTTGGCTACTTATATAGCTGTTTCCAGGTTGTTGGCTACTTTTATAGTTGTTTTAAAGTTGTTGGCTACTTATACAGCTATTTCCAAGTGTTTGGTCCAGTTTCCAGGTTTTTGGCTACTATAACTGTAGCTGTTTTCAAGGTGTTGGCTACTTATATACCAGTTTCCAGGCTTTTGGCTACTTATATAGCTGTTTTCAGGTTTTTGGCTACTTATAGAGCTGTTTCAAGGTTGTTGGCTACTTATAGAGTGGTTTCCAAGTTGTTGGCTACTTATAGAGCTGTTTCCAAGTTGTTGGCTACTTATAGAGCTGTGTCCAGGTTGTGGACTATTTATTCAGCTATTTCCTGGTTTGTGTCTATTAGTAGCTGTTTCCAGGTTGTTGGCTACTTATATAGCTGTTTCCAGGTTGTTGGCTACTTAGTAGCTGTTTCCAGGTTGTTGACTACTTATATAGCTGTTTCCAGGTTGTTGGCTACTAATATAGCTGTTTCCAGGTTGTTGGCTACTTATATAGCTGTTTCCAGGTTGTTGGCTACTTTTATAGTTGTTTTAAAGTTGTTGGCTACTTATACAGCTATTTCCAAGTGTTTGGTCCAGTTTCCAGGTTTTTGGCTACTATAACTGTAGCTGTTTTCAAGGTGTTGGCTACTTATATACCAGTTTCCAGGCTTTTGGCTACTTATATAGCTGTTTTCAGGTTTTTGGCTACTTATAGAGCTGTTTCAATGTTGTTGGCTACTTATATATCTGTTTCCAAGTTGTTGGCTACTTATAGAGCTGTTTCCAAGTTGTTGGCTACTTATATAGCTGTTTCCAAGTTGTTGGCTACTTATAGAGCTGTTTCCAAGTTGTTGGCTACTTATAGAGCTGTTTCCAAGTTGTTGGCTACTTATAGAGCTGTTTCCAAGTTGTTGGCTACTTATAGAGCTGTGTCCAGGTTGTGGACTATTTATTCAGCTATTTCCTGGTTTGTGTCTATTAGTAGCTGTTTCCAGATTGTTGGCTACTTAGTAGCTGTTTCTAGGTCTTTGGCTAATGAGTAACTGTTTCCAATTTTCTATCAAAGACAATCATATCAGAATTTTAGCCTAGTTGACTGTGGCATTTAATGATGGATCACAGTAATTCATACACATCTACCAATATTGCACCAGAATATGATGACTCTGCTGCAGACAACTTTGTGTGATATGGGGAACTTGATTATTTGGACGAATATTTCGGGGGTGTTTCAACAATATTATGGGAGCTTGTGGAACCTTTTTTGTCATTTGTCCCCAGGTTTTGTTTCCCTTTTTTGTTGTTGATTATTCAGAATATACTGAAATATATTGCTTGAGGAATCTGGGTAAATCCTTGTCTTGATATATACAACATTTGGCATGTATGCAGCGGGCAACTTTTCAAAGCATAGGGATAAAAGAATATTGCTTGAAAGAAGTCATTTCTCCTTTTATCTAAATGTTTTCGAGTCTATTTCTCTATTTTCCCGTTTTAAACATTTCATTATCAGGTATATTCAAATCAGACACTCCTAAAAATATCATCAAAAGAGTTAACCCTTTCCCTCATACGCCAATTCTGCGGCAGACGACTTTGAACATATTTTGTCAAAAAATAGAAAATCTCCATAATTGAGTGGATAACCTATGACTAAAAGTGGAAAACATTGTGGCAAAAGGAGAAATTGCTCGTTTTGAGCAATTTCTTCTTTTGTCACTATGTTTTCAAAAAGCTGTCTACTGCAGAGGCGTCAGAAAGCGTCTATATGAGGTAAAGAGTTAACAAGTCATTGACTAATTGTTTTCTAGAAAACCCATAAAGATATTCTCAATATTTCTAATGAAGGTTGATAGTATCGCAGAATTGTTTCCATTATCCCTTTCCCACTTGCAGAGACTTTTTGACGCATCTGCACCAGATGACTTTTGACAACATTATAATGAGCAGTTTCTACTTTTGCCACAATTTTTCAACTCTCTTCAATAAGTAGTTTCATTTATACAGATTTTTTCAAATTTTTAACCAGATGTTTTCAAAGTCATCGTTTGCATGTTTGATGTATGTGGAAAGGTTTTAAAGTAAATTTGCTTGAGGTCCATATTTATAGTGTAACCGCTGACATGAATCACACTAGATAAATCACTGTACACAATAAACACAAAGGTACAGACAAGGGTACTCATTCATTCATATTTATCTCTTTTCCTCAAAGAGAAGCATTTTGATGGACAACACTATTCAATTATTAAACATTCATTTCATAGATTTTTAGCTCACCAGAGCACGAATTGTTCAAGGTGAGTTTTTGTGATAGCCTTTTGTCTGTCATTCGGCCGATGTCAACTTTTGCCTTGTTTAAAATACTCTGCAGGCTACATTTTGCATCTGATATTCATGAACGTTTATCAGCACACTCCTCTCCATCAAATCTTGGACAAGTTTGAAAGTGGGCCATATGAGGTCAAAAACTAGGTCAAATTGAAGGGAAATCTTGTTAACACTGGAGGCCAATTTTTTAACTTGAGCATGTTGAAACTTTATCAGAATCTTGATGATATGAGCCATCCCGCGAGAAAACGAACATTATGGCCTTTGCATAATGTATCAACCCAGATCAGCCTGCGCAGTTCACGGAGACTGATCCGGGCTGACACATTCCCTCTCAGGGGGATAGAGGTATAGAGTAAAGATTCCTGAAACAGTAAATCCACAGGAGGCGAAGAGTAAGTGTCGGAGTTAGCCTGCGCGGCATGCTTAGGCTGGTCTTGGTCGATACTATATGCAGAGTCCACAATGTTGATTTTCTCGTTGTACGGCTCATAATTTTGTAGGATAAGTTTGAATATGTGTCAAAAAGTAGGTCACTAGCTCTTATTTAAGGAAAATCTTGTTGACACTCTAGATACCACAATTTTTGCTTCAGCAGTTTGAAATTATGTCAGAAATATCTATTTTATGTTCGAATATGAGTCATATCAGGTAATTAAAAATTAGGTCACTAGGCCAAATGGAGGAATCTTGTTAACACTCTGGAGGTTGCATTTTGAATCTTTGTCAAAATAATTGTCTTAGAAATCACATTGCATAATTCAGGTGAGCGATCTAGGGCCATCATGGCCCTCTTGTTTCAGCAAAGAAAGAAAAAAGTAAGAAAGGAAATATTTAACCATTGAAATAATAAAAAAAAAGATAACGGAAGACATTTTAATTAATTATTATAAAAAGATAAATGTTTCCTAAAGTTCCATTATACTGGTAATTAACAGAAAATGGCAACTGATAAATGCTTCCTCAGTTCTATTTATCGATTAATAATTGCAGACATTGGGACCTTGATTGAAAATGAACCTGATGTGATTGTGCAAGTTTTTGACACCCTTAACCCTTTCCCTCATATATACACTTTCTGACGTCTCGGCAGCAGACAGCTTTTTGAAAACATAGTGACAAAAGAAGAAATTGCACAAAACGTGCAATTTCTCCTTTTGCCACAATGTTTTCCACTTTTTGTCATAGGTTATCCATTCAATTATGGAGATTTTCTATGTTTTGACAAAATACGTTAAATTTAGTCGTCTGCTGCAGAATTGTCGTATGAGGAAAAGGGTTAATGTGATCATCTGTCTGTCCATCACACTTTCTTTTATAGTAACTTATTGGCAGCCACTACATGTGTTCCTTCAAGCCCTCTTGTACAGTATACATTAACCCTTTCCTTCATACGAACATTCTGCAGCAGATGACTTTGAACATACTTTGTCAAAAATAGATTATCTCGATAATTGAATGTATAACCAGGGGCGTTACAAGATAAGGTCCCAGGGATAACCAATCTATGACTAAAAGTGGAAAACATTGTGGAAAAAGGAGAAATTACTCGTTTTGAGCAATTTCTTCTTTTTATGCCCCCGGAATCACCGATTCGGTGGGCATCTAGTTTTTGGCCTGTCTGCACGTCTGCACGTCTGTCTGTCTGTCTGTCTGCACGAAAAAAACTTCAACCATGACCACTACTTTTGAACCATAACAGGAACGGCCACCATATTTCACATGTGTATTCCTTGTGACATGACCTTTCTGTCAGTACCAATATTTTTGACCTTGCGACCTTGACCTTTGACCTAGATGTTGCCATTCTCGAAAAAAACTTTAACCTTGGCCATTACTTTTGAACCATAACAGGTACGGCTACCATATTTCACATGTGTATACCTTGTGACATGACCTTTCTGTCAGTACCAAAATTGTTCACCTTGCGACCTTGACCTTTGACCTAGATGTTGCCATTCTCGAAAAAAACTTTAACCTTGACCACTACTTTTGAACCATAACAGGTACGGCTACCATATTTCACATGTGTATTCCTTGTGACATGACCTTTCTGTCAGTACCAACATTTTTGACCTGGCAACCTTGACCTTTGACCTAGATGTTGCCATTTGGGGGCATCAGTGTTTCACAAACACATCTTGTTTCACTATGTCTTTAGCTCACCTGTGCACGAAGTGCTCAGGGTGAGTTATTGTGATCGCCCTATGTCCGGCGTCCGGCGTCCGTCGTCCGTCAACATTTTCTCCTCTGTAACCGGTGGGTCAACTGGGATGAAACTTCACAGAAAGCATCCTCTCAATGTCCTCACCAGAATTCCTTAAAATTTTTGGGATCCATGCAGAATTCTGGTTTCCATGGCAACGAAATGAAAAAAACTTCAAAATTCTTAAAAAATCTTCTCCTCCGAAAGTGTCAGGCCGATTTTCAAATTATTTTGTAGAAATGATCCTTGGGTGACCCTCTATCAGATTCCTTCAAGCCATGTTGATTGGTCGAAAAACATGGCCGCCAGGGGGGGGGGGGGCTATTTTGCCTTATATGGCTATAGTGCAAACTTAAAAAATCTTCTCCTCCAAAAGTGTCAGGCCGATTTTCAAATAATTTTGTAGAAATGTTCCTTGGGTGACCCTCTATCAGATTCCTTCAAGCCATGTTGATTGGTTGAAAAACATGGCCGCCAGGGGGCGGGGCTATTTTGCCTTTTATGGTTATAGTGAAAACTTAAAAAATCTTCAACATCTTCTCCTCAGTAACCAGTGGGTCAATTGGGATGAAACTTCACAGAAAGCATCCTCTCAATGACCTCACCAGAATTCCTTCAAATATTTGGGATCCATGCAGAATTCTGGTTTCCATGGCAACGAAACGAAAAAAACTTCAAAATTCTTCTCCTTCCAAATTGGTTGGCAGATTTTGAACTTATTTTGTAGAAATGTTCCTTGGGTGACTCTCTATCAGATTCCTTGAAGCCATGTTGATTGGTCGAAAAACATGGCCGCCAGGGGGGGCGGGGCTTTTTTGCCTTATACGGCTATAGTGAAAACTTAAAAAAATCTTCTCCTCCAAAAGTGTCAGGCTGATTTTCAAATAATTTTGTAGAAATGTTCCTTGGATGACCCTCTATCAGATTCCTTTAAGCCATGTTGATTGGTCAAAAATTATGGCTGCCAGAGGGGGCGGGGCTATTTTGCCTTATATAGCTATAGTGCAAACTTAAAAAATCTTCTTCTCCAAAAGTGTCAGGCCGATTTTCAAATAATTTTGTAGAAATGTTCCTAGGGTGACCCTCTATCAGATTCCTTCAAGCCAAGTCGATTGGTCGGAAACTATGTCCGCCAGATGGCGGGGCTTATATAGCTAAAGTGAAAAAAAAATCAGGTGAGCGATTCCAGGGCCATCATGGCCCTCTTGTTTAAAAAAGCTGTCTGCTTCAGAGGCGTCAGAAAGTGTCTATATGAGGGAAAGGGTTAAGGTTGATTTTCCGGAAGCACTGCTTATTTGTTGTGGCAGAAAATTGCATTACAAGAAACTATTTCATGTTTTCATCCAATATTTCAGAATGTTTTATACCTAGTTCAATGCAAACTTTTCTATCCCTTTCCTCATACAGACACTTTCTGACGCCACTGCAGTAGATGACTTTTTGAAAACATGGCGATTAAAGAAGAAATTGCTCAAAACAAGCTATTTCTCCTTTTGTCACCATGTTTTCAACTCGATTCAATCATTGTACATTCTTTTATAGGGAGTTTCCCATATTTTTTGGGGGTACGTTTTTCAAAGCATCTGCTGCGGATTTGTGTTGTATGTTGGAGAGAGGGCTATATCACACAGGGAGTCAAGGGCCATTTTGATTGATTGCATAATAGCAGGCAAAGTGCCATACAGTTTTCACTGTAATGAAATGATCAATAATTCCCTTGCATGGGAGGAATTCAAATTTATCCCATAGAGATGGAAATATTTTAACACTTTACCTTAACCCTTTCCCTCATATAGACGCTTTCCGACGCCTATGCAGCAGACGGCTTTTTGAAAACATAGTGACAAAAGAAGAAATTGCACAAAACGTGCAATTTCTCCTTTTGCCACAATGTTTTCCACTTTTTGTCATAGGTTATCCATTCAATTATAGAAATTTTCTACTTTTTGACAAAATATGTTCAAAGTCGTCTGCTGCACAATTGTCGTATGGGGGAAAGGGTTAACCCTCTCCCACACACACAACAAATCTGCAGCAGAAGACTTTGAAAACATGTGGACAAAAATACAGAAGATCCCTAAAAATGAGCGTCTATTTACTGAAAAAAGTTGAAAACATTGTAGCATAAGGAGAAGTTTCTCATCTTGAGCAATTTCTTCTTTTGTCGCTATGTTTTCGAAAGTCATCTGATGCAGAGGCATAAGAAAGCCCTCATATGTGGGAAAGGGTTTAGCTATTTTTAGACTCAGTAGTCATATTGAGAGTCTTAGATGAAAAGAATAGAATCTAAATGCTTATGAAATATTAATATATTGACAAATTAGATGATAAATAATCTTGTTTATTGAAATAACTTTATATCAATTTATTTCTAATATTCATCTGCAGTTAAAGCATTAACTGTTAACCTTATATTTGTACAGTCGTCTGCTTTGAAAATATCTGTGGAAACCTTTAAAATATCAGGAAATTTTAAAGAAAAGTTTGAAAGAGAGTTGAGCAAAAAAAGATTTACAGCAGCAGTTACAGTATCACGTGTCTGCTGTATCGGGGGAAGGGTTCAATCAGTTTTTTAGCTCACATAAACCAGAGTTCTAGATAAGGGGCGTTTTGCATGTTCTTAAATCCTTATTTGACCCTATAACCCTATGTTGTGAGTACTCAAAAGAATCGTCTCAGTGAGACGATTCTTTTAAGTACCCACAACATAGGGTTTGCTTTAATAATAAGAGAGAAATTGTGGGAAAAGGAGCTGTTTACCCCTCCTTATCTGGACCTCTGCCCTAGCAAGAAGTGTTGGTGAGCTTTAGTGATCACTCGACACCGCCTGTCGTTTGTCTGTTTGTCTCTTCACATTTTCCTACAAACAACTTCTCCTCCTAAACCACTTAGCCAAATTTGATGAAATTTCATAGAGATGTTCCTTGGGTAGTGCCTCTACGAAATTGTTCAAAGAAATCGTTTCAATGCTGAACTCTCAAATAATGCCCCTGGGGTCAAAATTGGCCCTGTGCTGCTGGGGGTCACCTGTTTAACATATAGAGATGAATAAGGAAAACCTTTAAAAATCTTCTTGTCTGGGAAAAAAAGTCCTACAGCTAAGATATTTCGCGTGTATACTAAGCAATCAATGTCTAGTGGTCCTCCACCAAGATTGTTCAACTTATGCCCATTTGGTCAAAATTACCCTCGGGTTACATGTTTTAAATAGAGATATTGAAAATATTCTTTTCTGAATTCGAAAGGCCTAATTAGTTTAAATGTTTGGTGTGAAGTACTGTCTAGTGGTGCTCTACCCAGATTGTTCATATTATATATGCCTCTTGGGTCATAATTGACCCAACCCCAGGAGTCACCTGTTTCACATAGAGATATATTAGGGCAAAACTTTGAAAATCTTCTAAACTGAAACAGACATATCTATATACATGACAAAAGACAGACAACATTGGGTTATTGACATTGGGCCTCTTGTATAATCTTACCTGACCGCATTACAAATCATATTGCATAACTGAAGGTGAGCGATCCAGGGCCATCATGGCCCTATTGTGTAAGGGAAATGGTTGATTCAATTTTACCCTCAGAGAGTTCTTTGTAGAGGATATTAAAATGTCATCTTAAAAAGTTTTGTCAGTCGATCCTTAGACAGTTATCGGATGTTAATAACATTCTGCCGTCGATATTTTTTTATCTTCAATGTGTTTTATAAATTTGGCTTCAAATACAGACACATGACTCTTTTTCCAATGAATTCCAGACATTTTATGTTATAGACTTGATATTTAGGACCTCAGGAGCAGATGACTAGAAAGCATTGTAGTAAAAGGAGAAACTGCTCAAGACTTGAAATCATTGAAGGAAAAGGAGAAATCGCTCAAGACTCAAGAAAAAGTAGCAAAAGGAGAAATTTCTCAAGATTTTAAAACATAAAAAGGAAGAAGGGAAATTGCTCAAGTTTTATAAACATTCTAGGAAAAGTTAAAATCAAGGCTAGCACTTTCTCCTTTTCTGGCAATGTTCACAATCATGGTTATAATTTCAATTTGACAGATGTAGCTAATTTTCCCTCCAGTGTTTTCAGAGCAGTGTTTTTACGAAAATGCATGCAGATAACCATATGAAAGAATGGATGTTGTAATATTAAGTTAAGTTTTTCCCCGCAAAAACGTAGTAAAGATTGCAACGTCTGTACTTTTGCAAATGTCAATGTGTTGTGCGATCATGCACAGGGCTATATGGTGTTATTTTAACTTTATACCATAGTTAACCATGATAGCTAGGAGAAGTTATTATTAGAATAAATTAAATTTAAATGTATTGATCAAATTACAGTTACAATTGTTTTTAAAAAGAATTAATTATGATTCTTTAAAAATGAAATATATATTTCCATTGTTTTAACCCTTTCCCTCATAGAGACGCTTTCTGACGCCTCTGCAGCAGACAGCTTTTTGAAAACATAGTGACAAATGAAGAAATTGCTCAAAACCTCCTTTTGCCACAATGTTTTCCACTTTTAGTCATAGGTTATCCATTCAATTTTAAAGATTTTTTATTTTTTGACAAACTATGTTCAAAGTCGTCTGCTGCAGAATTATCGTATGAGGGAAAGGGTTAAGTATATGTTTTTAGCTCACCTATGCTCAAAGTGCAAGGTGAGCTTTTGTGATCGCTCACCGTCCGTCGTCCGTCGTCGTCGTCGTCCGTTCGTTCACATTTTCCTACAAACGACTTATCCTCCTAAACCAATAAACCAATTTCAAAATAATTTAACAGGAATGTTCCTTGGGTGGATCTCTTTCAAACTTGTTCCATGCAGAACTTTGGCTGCCACGGCAACAAAAAAGGGGAAATTAACCAAAACTTATCTTCTTGTCCAAAAGTACTGGCCCTATTTGAAAATTATTTTGCTCAAATGTTCCTTGGGGTACCTTCTACCAAGATTGTTCAAATATTTCTGATCCGTTGAAAAACATGGCCGCCAGGGGGCGGAGCTTATTTTCCTTATATGTGCATTGTTAAAACTTTAAAAATCTTCTTGTCCAAAAGAACTGGCCCGATTTAAAAATTATTTTGCACAAATGTTCCTTGGGGCACCCTTTACCACCAAGATTGTTCAAATATTTCCAATCCGTTGAAAAACATGGCCGCCAGGGGGCAGAGCTTGTTTTCCTTATATATGCATTGTTAAAACTTTAAAAATCTTCGTGTCCAAAAGTACTGGCCGGATTTGAAAATTATTTTGCACAAATGTTCCTTGGGGCACCCTTTACCAAGATGTTCAAATATTTCCGATCCGTTGAAAAACATGGCCACCAGAGGGCGGAGCTTGTTTTCCTTATATGTGCATTGTTAAAACTTTAAAAATCTTCTTGTCCAAAAGTACTGGCCCGATTTGAAAATTATTTTGCACAAATGTTCCTTGGGGCACCCTTTGACAAGATTGTTCAAATATTTCCGATCCGTTGAAAAACATGGCCGCCAGGGGGCGGAGCTTGTTCATAGACTCATATAGTGAAAAACCTTTAAAAATCTTCTTGTCTAAGAGTAGAGGGCACAGGCCTTTAATATTTGGTATGTAGCATCATCTAGTGGACCTCTACCAAGATTGTTCAAATTATAGCCCCGGGGTAAAACATGACCCCATCCCGGGGATCACTTGTTTTACATATACTCATATAGAGAAATATTTAAAAAATCTTCTTGTCTAAAAGTAGAGGGCCCAGGCCTTTGATATCTGGTATGTAGCATCATCTAGAGGACCTCTACCAAGATTGTTCAAATTATAGCCATGGGGTCAAAAATGATCCCTCCCCTGGGGGGTCACTTGTTTTACATAGACTGATCATAAAGGGAAAAAAATAAAAAATCATCTTGTCTAAAAGTAGAAGGCCCAGGCCTTTGATATTTGGTATGTAGCATCATCTAGTGGACCCCTACCAAGATTGTAGCCCTGGGGTCTAAAATGGCCCCCACCCTGGTCACTTGCTTTACATATACTTGTATAGGGAAAAACTTTAAAAATCTTGTCTAAAAGTTTAATATTTGAAATCTAACTTCATCTAGTGGACTTCTACCAAGATTGGTCAAATTATTATAGCCCTGGTGTCAAACATGGCTCCACCCTGGGGATCACTTGTTTTACATAGACTTGTTAAGGTAAACACTTTAAAAATATTCTTGTCCATTTGCCATGAATGTTCTTTGGGTGCCCCTCTACTAAGACTTCAAATTATTTTGATAGAATGATAATCATGGCCACCAGGGGGTGTTGCTTGTTTTCCGTATATGTATATAGACAAAGAACAATGAAAACTTTTTAAATTTGATTAAATCAGGTGAGCGATATAGGTCCATCATGGTCCTCTTGTTATTTATTATCGTAACTGAAATGATACCATAAACACCTTCTCATCATGAGCAATTTGGCATTTTGCCACAATGTTTTCAAAAGTAGTCTGCTTCAAAGGCATCAGAAGGCGTTTGTATGTGGGTAAGAAGAAATTTGGTTTATTCAGAAAGGGGGTAATTGCCCAAGCTTCAAAACTCTTTTCCTCTGACCCTTTACAAAAACAGTTCAAGCCATATAGACTGGATGAAAAACATGGCAGCCAGGAGGAATCGGAAAAGAGGAAAAATAATAAAACATGAAAATTGTTTTCTTACAAACTTATGATATGTGGGTGTATTATATCAATGATACAATGACTTCAATTGCATAACTGTTTATAATCAATATAACTAATGAACTGTTTTGGAGACTGAAGACTCACAACTTCGTAGACAATAGAAGTAATTTATGATTTTGTTTACTTGGCTCTTGATTTTCTTATATACCTGGCAGTTGGCAGTTCTTATATATTATTATAAATTTCAATAGTTTAAGTGTTGTTTATAAGTTAACCCTTTCCCACATACAAGAGCTCTGAAAAACAGATGACTTTAGAACCACCTTAGCAAATATATGTACAAATTCTTTAAATGAAAGTATAATAATCAAATAGGTTTGAAGACATTGCGGCAAAAGAACTCTTTAAGAGCAATTTCTCTTTTAACCCTTTCCTATTTAAGTACGCATCTGCATCAGACGACTTTTGAAAACATTGTGACAAAAGAAGAAATTGCTCGAAACAAGCAATTTCTCCTATTGCCACAATGTTGTCAACCTCTTTCCTGTAATTATACAATGTACCATCATTTCTAGACATTTTCTGTAACTTGAGTAGATGTTGTCAAAGTCGTCTGCTGCTGATTTGTTGTATGAGGGATAGGGTTAAAGATTGTTTTTCATCATTTTCTATTAAACATACTTCTCTGATTGTTTCAAAATCAACTTCAACATAATCTAGAGCCTCAAAGGAGAGAAATGAAAATAGTTCACGTTATTTTGTTAATTACAGCATTGATTTAAGTCAAAGTCTAGATAATTTCAAGATATTATGGGTATTAACCCTTTCCCTCATACAACAATTCTGTAGCAGACGACTTTGAACATATTTTGTCAGAAAATAGAAAATCTCTATAATTGAATAAATAACCTATGACTAAAGGTGGAAAACATTGTGGCAAAAGGAGAAATTGCTTGTTTTGAGTTTTGAGCAATTTTTTCTTTTGTCACTATGTTTCCAAAAAGCCATCTGCTGCCGAAGCATCAGAAAGCGTCTATATGAGGGAAAGGGTTAACCCTTTATAACATGCAGATGCATTTTCATGTATCTGCATCATTTGACTTTTGATACAACTGTGGATATTATCAATTTTAAGGATATATGTTGCTCGATCTTTATGAACAATTTCTCTTTTTGCCACATTGTATTCTTTCATTTATAGAGATTTTCCATATTTTCCCAAGATATTGACAAGGTCTTCTGCTACAGATTTGTTGTATGTAGAAAAGGGTTAAGGTCTAAATTTGTGAAATAATTGGATTTTTGTCTTTGAAGAAGGCTATTAAATTTGTCAAGCATGCATGTCAGAGACTTGACATTGCATGCAAATGTTACATTAGAATAAAACTACATGGAAAATGCATTCTCATAGAATGGTTTTATAAACTGGTTGACTCTTTTCCTTTAATGATGTGTTAGAGTTTTCTGCAAATCTCAGATGAAAAATATTCAGAGCTCTCGATAAGGGTAGTTTTGTATGTTCTAACATTCATATGTGTTCTGATGTTGAGGGTACTCGAAAGAATCATCACAATGAGAGGATCATATTCAAGGTTTTTATACCTTATATAAAAGGGGCAGTATAACGGCCCCTTCCCCGCGGAAAATAAGCATAGTTTTTCCCCTAAAAATATAAATTCCCCTCCGATAATTTTTTTTTTTTTTTTTTTATATTTAACTTTTGAACAACAGCTTAAATCTCATTTATCTTTCCACAATGAACAGAATAAAATTTGACTTGAGGTGTAGGCTTGGTGCTGAAATACTTGATATTTGATGAGAATTAAAGTTGCTGATGTTGCAGTTAGAGAATATGACCCAAAAACTGCTGTGACAAGATGGTTGTTGTCTTGACTAAGATAGAAAAGACCCCATACTTTACCATATGGAGCCAGAAATTGAAGCACAGTTTCTAGATTATGCTGTATATCTGACAGTCTCAGCAGCTTCTTTTCACAGCATGTTTTGGACTATGTTTACATTACATTCATGATTGACCATAGAACTCTGATTTCTGCACCATCAGAAAGGAGTGTGTGAGGGGTGACAACACTTTGTAATTCTTCTCCTCTTAAGCTGCAGGTCCAATCTCTTGTACTAAAAATGTTCAGGCTATATTGCTTTGTTCAAAAACATGGGAAATTGATGCGCGATTGGAAATTACTTAAAATGGCAAAACTGAAATTCTTTTCCTGAATCTGCTTTTCTAATTTTAAACTTAATGTACCGCAGATGCTTATAATCTACATCACTTTTTCGAGCAATTAAAGGAGTATAAATAATGACAACACTTTCAAAGAGCTTGTTTAATTTCAAGATAAAATGGCAGAAATATTTATAAGGTAAACACAATACAAAGTATGTTCACAATATTTTGATCTTGTCTTAACCCTTTCCCACGTACAAAAAATCTGCAGCAGACGACACATCTCAGTTAAAATGGGATAAATCTTTATTACTATAAAAGTATAATTATTGAAAAGAGTTGAAAACATTGTGGTTAAAGGAGAAAATGCTTATCATGTTTTCAAAACGTTATCTGCTGCAGATGCATCATTAAGTGTCTATATGTGGGTAAGGGTTAACCCTTTCCCACTTACAACAAATCTGCAATAGACAACTTTAAAAGCATATTTGCAAAATCATGGAAAATCTCTACAGAGATAATGTCATCTACTGAAGATTCTCCAAAATGTGTATTTTCACATTGAGCACATTCTCAGGTGAACATGTCAGGGTTTCATAACCATTTTGTTTATGTTTTGTATGTATTTTTGTTTAGTTGAAGCAAGATTTAAACCCAAAGTTCCGCTTAAAAAAGGTATTTACCCACTGTATATAGTCTTGAGAGGGATTCTGCATTCTGTCTTCTTGCACAAACCTTGGATGCAAAGTGGATCATAGAAATCTTTTTTGTGGTCAAAGGTCATTTTGTGTCATTTGATTTCCAATCAGAAAGTATCATCAGATAAAATTCTATAATATATGTAGATTAAATAGTTAGCAATAAAGCCAAGAGCTGAAACATTTACTTTATATGATGATTTTAGAGTCAATCGGTTTTCTAAGGAACAACCAGTAACATCTGAAACAGTGCTCCCTGGTTTTGAAAGAATGTTGGCCTCTTTTCAATCTTCTACACAATGACCTTTTTCCACATGGAAAGTTTGACCAATAACCATGAGCTTTCTTTGTAAGACTGTAAATATTCTTTTAGAATCACAGACAAATAACAACCAATCTATTTTATACTACTATTTCAGTCATCGATCTAAATCTGCAACAGAAGACTTTTGAAAACATTGTGACAAAAGGGAAAATTAAAAATGAACAATTTTTCCTTTCACAACAATGTTTTCATCTCTTCTGAATAATCATACTTTCAATTATAGAGATGTTCTATAGATTTGCTTAACCCTTTCCCTCATATAGATGCTTTCTGACGCCTCTGCAGCAGACGGCTTTTTGAAAACATAGTGACAAAAGAAGAAATTGCAAAAAACATGTTTTCCACTTTTTGTCATAGGTTATCCATTCAATTATGGAGATTTTCTATGTTTTGACAAAATAGGTTCAAAGTTGTCTGCTGCAGAATTGTCGTATGAGGGAAAGGGTTAAATGTTTTCAAAATGGATTGCTGCAGATTTGTCTTATGTGGAAAAGGAAATACCAAGGATATCTACAGTCAGCTCCATCATCTGTTTTAGGTATTTAATGGCGTAGCCTTTTACCTGATATAATATTTTCATAGTGAGAGAAGACAAAAAATTATAGTCAAGTGTTGATACAAGTTGAAAACATTGTTGGAAAGGAAAAAATGTTTGTTTTAGCAATTACTCCCTTTTCCATGATGCTTTACAAAATTGACTACTCAGCAGAAGCATCAAAAGTCTTCTGTATCAGCTTAGGGTTAGTATAACAGTTGTTGGCATTTCTTTGAACTGTATTTAAGCATCAGATATATACCCATCTGCCTCTATACTTTCTGACTTAACTAAATGTTACCTTATGACATCTAAGACTAAAAGCAAGCCCAAACATTTTCATAAATAAGCTCAAATGTTTTCAATGTAAACACCTCTAAAAATGTGCAACAATTGACACCTTAGCAGTTACAAGCTGCATTTGAAAACATTTTCAAGAATGTATATATAGCTTAAAATAAGCAATTTCTCCTTTTTTCCACAATGTTTTTTTAATCTATCTCAAAAGAAGTCTCACACATTTCTACATGTATATATAGCTTCTCTTCTGTATTATGCTTGCAACTCTAAAATGTCTGTAATACCCAAAGGTTTCCGTCATAGGCATTTGGTGGTATGTACGACTAGACTCTACATGTGATATGCGACAATCTGCTGTTTTAAAACTTTTAAACAATTACCCTTTTAATTTAACTTAAAAAATTAGGTGTAAAAAAAGAAGAGAATGTCCATCACTCCCCATGTTTTCAAGCAACATAAGTGGATTTTCTATTTTTTGACAAACTATGTTCAAAGTCGTCTGCTGCAGAATTGTCGTATGAGAGAAAGGGTTAAGAGTATTTTGTTTGAATATTTTATACTGTCGGATAGAGATCATTCATAATGGGTAGTTGTACAATATATCACCTGATGTCTTAAATGGTTATTGCTGTTGTATCCAAAAGTTTCCATACTCTTTACTGTTATGTTATCTTTTGATATCTTCCCCTATTCAAATATAACTCTGCTAATTAATATATAAATTTAAGAAGTAATATATTGATTATGTTATCATGAAAAAATGGAACAATCTGTAGGAAGGCTGGTTGTTCATGTTTATATCGTCAGTTGTGTGGATTCAGGATAGCTCCGTCTAGTTAACCCTTTCCCTCATACGACAATTCTGCAGCAGACGACTTTGAACATATTCTGTCAAACAATGGAAAATCTCTATAATTGAATGGATAACCTATGACTAAAAGTGGAAAACATTGTGGCAAAAGGAGAAATTGCTCGTTCTGAGCAATTTCTTCTTTTGTCACTATGTTTTCAAAAATCCGTCTGCTGCAGAGGCGTCAGAAAGCGTCTATATGAGGGAAAGGCAGACTAATTTTGAAGCATATACATAACCGCCTCGTAGGTGTAGAGGTACAGCATCTGCCTCGGATGCCGGAGGCTCAGGATTTGATCGCCAGAGGCTCATTGGATTTGATCCCTGATCGGGGACAAAGATTTCAAAAATGATAGTAGTGGCTTTCCCTCCTTGGTGCTCACCATTGTAGGGTTAGCATTACAACTGACTGACTGATGTCATGATAAATGGACCAGTAGTTCTTGTACCTTGCCCAGGGAAAGCCTTAGTGATATAACTGAAAAAAGATATCTTTCAATATAATATTTAACATAGGTTTTCATCTGTTTGCAACAAAGGAAATTTTAGATTATAGCAGATAAGTATATATTCAATAATGGGAGATTAGCTTCAACTTATTTTATGTAATCTATCATGGAAGCGATGTTTTTCAACTGTTTTCAATAAATCCTTCTTTCATTTATGGAGATTTTTCCATATTTTGCACAGATGTTTTCAAAGTATTCTGCTGAAGATTTAATTGTTGCATATGGGAACGGGCTAATGTAGAAAAATATACATGATATATAGCTATGTCACATGATTACAGTACTGACTATAGTGTTGATTTTATTTCAGGGAAGAGTCTGAAAACAATTAGCAATGCAGGTGATGCGGATAAAAACACGGGTGACGAGGCTGACCCGAGTACTAAGCTGGTTATCTCCGGTGGCGAAGGTTACGTGGACTTCAGAATAGGTAAGCTGAATGGTTAAAATGTCAACATGGTGGCCTTGCAGTCTGCTTTCATTCTTTCCCACCTGTAGATGCTTTCTGACACCTCTGCAGCAGACGACTTTTGAAAACATTGTACCAAAAAGAGAAATTGATCATGATGAGCTATTTCACCTTTTGCCACAGTATTTTCAACTCAATACTTATACTTTTTTCATAGACATTTTCTATGTTTCAACCTGTATGTGTTTTCAAAGTTGTCTGCTGCATATTTACTATACATGAGAAAGGGCTAAACCTTTTCCATATACAACATATCTTTAGATGACAATTCTTGGCAAAAAGATAGCAAACCTCTTTAAAGGCAAGTAAACATATTTAATAACGAGGAAAACATTGTGTTAAATGGAATTCTCCTTTTGTTTTCAAAAGTTGTATGCAACAGATGTGTCAAAGGGCTTCTTCAAGTGGGAAAGGGTCTACGATGTTGTACTTTGAAAGGGTATTGCATGGAGCACACTTAAAATTTGGTTTTTAAAAGTTTCTTTTTTTTGTAGTGAATGTTATCCGTGATGTCTCAAACAAGCCTCACTCGGCTTTTGTTAAGTCATTATGTTTGAAATTGTCTATATTGGGGAAATTTGAATTCATCTAGGCAAAAACATGGAAAATCTCCTCTAAAATGATGATATATATATTGATAAGAGACGGAAACACTGTGGCAAATGGTGCAATTGCTGATCGTGAGCAAATTCCCCATTTGCCATATTGTTTCCAAAAGTCGTCTGCTACATATGCGTCAAAATGTGTCAGCAAGTGGGAAAGGGTTAACTACATTGTTACAAAATAAAGAAAAGCTTAGTGAAGATTGAACAAACAGTCATTTCCAAGATCAACCTGCACTGTTTAATCTTTATTCCTACACATATCCAGGAACCATTTAGAATACGGTTATTTCCACATGTAAACTCGCAGAACAGTTTCACTATGTTACCTAAATCATCCTAACTTCTGAAACCTGATGGCAAGTTTTTGTGCTCTCAAACTGTTTTTAATGAAGTCTTCACTGTATGACAGATTAACTCTCTCGGTTGAATTGTTTGAAGTATAAGACTCTCCCATGTTCAAAGTTGGGCAACTGTACTTTGTACGTACGTTAAGAGGGTTTTGGAATATTTGGATAACTATAAGGCTAACAATGCTGATTTCAGGTGAGACAGTTCGTTACGAGCTGCTGACTTACCTGAATATGTATTGTTTGCAAAAAGCTCAATATTGCCTTTGGAGCTGAAAGAATTAATCCCACATGTAGACGCATCTGCAGCAGACAAATTTTTTAATAAATCTGGGCAAAATATGGGAAATCTTTAAAAATGAAAGTATTGTTATACAAAAGAGTTGAAAAAATTGCTTACTATGTGCAATTTCCCCTTTTGCCAAAATGTTTTCAAATGTCATCTGATGTCTTAACCCTTTCCCTCATATAGACGCTTTCTGACGCCTCTGCAGCAGACGGCTTTTTGAGCAATTTCTTCTTTTGTCTCAATGTTTTCCACTTTTAGTCATATCAGGTTATCCATTCAGTTATAGAGATTTTCTACTTTTTGACAAAATATGTATTAAGTCGTCTGCTGCAGAATTGTAGTATGAGGGAAAGGGTTAAGTCTACTATGAGATATAACATCAGCAACGTTCTTGCCTCTGATTATGGAGAAAGATATTTTGGGATAGTAATGGCAGATTACACTTAAAAGGAGAGTGTTGACATTTAAGAAAGTAGAATCCTTTGAGAGCCGTTGGCATTTAAAGCTCTTTCTAATAATTTTAAAATGTTAACCCATTCCGACATGCAGAAGTATGTTGACTCATCTGCAGCATCTAGTTTTGAAAAAATGTTGATTATACTTTCTTTCATTCAAAGAGATTTTTAATATGTTTGCATAGATCTAGCAAAATTGTCTGCTGCAGATTTCTTGTATGTTGGAAAGGGTTACGGAAAGTAAAAAGCTGTCATAGGAAATCTTGAACTATTTTATCTTTATTTATATAGTCTTCTGCTGCAGATTTGTTGTATGTGGGAATGTGTTATTTTTTTCAACGATACTTTGAAATACAATATTTCATTCCTCAGACAATTCTGTCAAAACATAGTGTATCTGAGGGCTGCAATCTTTAGACAATAAACTTTACCGTTAAAAGTGAACATCAATTTCTTTACAACTGAACAAAGTTGGTTGTCATGGATAATAACTGCATAAAACATTCTTGTTTTAGGCTGAAAATGAAGTGAGAAGTAAGCTATTGTGATCATCCATAGTCTGCCATCTTTGTCTGTTCGTTCACATTTGTCTTCAAACAACTTAAAAAAATGATGGACCAATTTCAAACTAAGCTCCACAAGGAGATTTCTTTAGTGGGTGGTCTTCTTTAAAAAAAAAATCAAAGATTTAACCTTTTTTTACGTATGACAAATCTGAAGCAGAATGTGTTAAACCTCTATTAATGATAGTTTAATCATTGAATCGATTTAAAAACATCGTGGCAAATGGATTAATTGCTCGATAATCATGAGCAATTTCTCATTTTGCCACACTGTTTTCAAAACTTGTCAGCCTCAAAGGCATCAGAAAGCGTTTGGGAAAGTGTTTAATTCTATGAAGAAATTTGGTTTCATCAGAAAGGGGAGAAAAGCCAAAACTTTAAAATTGTTCTCCTCTGATTCAAATTGTCTGATTTTGAGATAATTTGGTAGAATTGTTTCCCTTTACAAAAACTTTTCAAACCATATCGACTGGAAGAAAAACATGGCAGCTTGGAGGATCAGAAAAGGGGCAAAATGACATTTAATGAATTGTTGGTGTATTATAGCAATGTTACAATGACTTCGATTGCAAAACTGTTTTTAATAATCAATAACTGATGAATGACTGGTGATGTGGTCAACATAGCTGGATTTTGGAGACTTTTCATTATTGAAGAACATTTTACAAGTTTGTAGACAATATACATGTAATTTATGATTTTGTTTACTTGGCTCCTGATTTTCTATGATATGCATTGCAGTTGTTTACAAGCATATCAACTTCAATAATTTAAATGATGTTTTTTATCCCCTCGGCTAACGAAGTTTGCGATGGGGATATAGTAACGGGACTGTCCGTTCATTCGTTTGTTCGTCCGTTCGTTTGTCCGTGCATCCATCCTTAACAACCTTGTGACCACTCTACACTGAACATTCTTCGACCGATCTTAACCAAACTTGGTATACAGTTAGTATATGGCAAGGTCTAGAAGCCTATTTATTTTCAAGGTCATGGGTAAAAGGTCAAAAAGGTCAAAATTGGACTTTGAATACGGAGGGGGATGCATCCGCTTTGCGGTGCGCTTGTTAATTAAGCTTTCCCACGTACAACAACTCTGCGTCTGCCGACTTTGGAAACACCTATGTACAATATGTACAATTTCTTTAACCCTTTCCCTCATATAAACGCTTTCGGCCGCCTCTCCTGAGCAGACGGCTTTTTGAAAACATAGTGACAAAAGAAGAAATTGCACAAAACGTGCAATTTCTTTCTTTGCCACAATGTTTTCCACTTTTAGTCATAGGTTATCCATTCAATTATGGAGATTTTTCTATGTTTTGACAAACTACGTTCAAAGTCGCCTGCTGCAGAATTGTCGTATGAGGGAAAGGGTTAAATGATAGTATAATAAACCAATAGATTTGGAAACATTGCGGCAAAGGAATTAATTGCTCATTCAATTGCTCCTTTTGCCACATTGTTTCCAACTCTATTCAGTAATTATGATTTCATATATTGAGATTGTTCATATTTTTGACTAAATGTTTTCAAAGTTAATTGTCTGCTGATGATTTGTTGTATGTGGGAAAGGCATGAAGTCATGAAGAAAAAATAACTTCTTTCAACTCTTGCAAATATTATTTTCATACAAACTTTTCAAGATACTGGAGATACATTATCATGTGTAATACAATACACTTATTTAACCCTTTCCCACATACAGATGCTTTCTGATGCCTCTGCAGCAAACGACATTTGAAAACATTGTAGCAAAGGTGAAATTGCTCATGATGAGCAATTTCACCATTTGCTACAATGTTTTCAACTCTATTTAATAATTAAACTGTCATTAATGGAAAATTTTCACATTTTTGATAAGATGTTTTTAAAGTCGTCTGCTGTAAATTTATTATATGATGGTAAGGGTTAATAAGCGTTTTATTGATATTATGTAGGGCGTAGAAATATTGTGAAAATCTGTTGTTTTAGTTCAGGTGAGAATGGTTAAATGTTTCTGTCCTTTAACCCTTTCCCACAATACAACAAATTGGCAGCAGACAACTTTGGAAACATTTAGGCAAAAAGGTGTTAAAAGTCTTAAACGAAAAGTAGGATGTTTTGACATTCGTTGCAAAAGGAGAAATTTCTCATTGAAACCAATTTCTCCTTTTGACGCAATATCTTACAAAGTCGTCTGCTGCTGACATCTCAAAATGTGTCTGCATGTGGGAAGGGGTTAAGTGATGTTATATGCAAATAGTTTTTTGTTGTCTAATTCCATTAGTGTTTTATGTTCATTACAGCATTAAGAGTTAAACAGTCAAAATATTTTGGTAATCTGCATTGTTTCTGTTCCATGAATGAAATAATATTCAATTTCACCCTGTTTCTCCATCTTTTAGATTTCAGAAAGGGGTAATGTAACCCTTTCCCACGCACAACAAATCTGCGGCAGACAACTATGAAATTGCACAACAAATATGCAGCAGACAACTATGAAAACATCCTGACAAAATATTTAAAAAATTGTAAATGAAATTATAACGTTTCAAACAAGGTTGAAAACATTGCCGCAAAAGGAGAAATTGCTCATTATGCGTAAACTTCTCCTTTTGTCACAATGTTTTTAAAAAGTCGTCTGTTGCAGAAGCATCAAAATGTGCCTGTATGAGGGAAAGAATTAAATCACAGTAATGTTAAACTTACCGTAGTCTTCTACATGCAGGAGAATGATATTACCCTGTCTCGTTTTTATTCTAAGATCTCAAACACATCTGTATGATTGTTTTCCATTAACCCTTTCCCTCATACGACAATTCTGCAGCAGACGACTTTGAACGTATTTTGTCAAGAAATAGAAAATCTCCATAACTGAATGGATAACCTATGACAAAAAGTGGAAAACATTGTGGCAAAAGGAGAAATTGCACATTTTGTGCAATTTCTTCTTTTGTCACTATGTTTTCAAAAAGCTGTCTGCTGCAGAGGCGTCAGAAAGCGTCTATATGAGGGAAAGGGTTAACCCTTTCCCACCTTCAGACGCATTTAGACGCAATAGAAGCAGACAACTTTTGTAAACATTGTGGCTGGCCAAAGGTGAAATTGCTCATGATGAACAATTTCTCCTTTGGCCACAGTTTCTCAACTTTATCTAACAATTAAGCTATCTTTTATGGAGATTTTTCAAGTTTTTGCCACTGTGTTTCCAAAGTAGTCTGCTGCAGATTTGTTGTATGTGGGAAAGGGATAAGAAAAAAAAGAAGAAAAAAATAGCATTATACTTCCCTATCTCTTCTTTTACCCAACATTTTCAATCGAAACATAATGAGCCTTTTTTAGCTCGACTATTCGAAGAATATGAGAGCTTTACTACTCGCCCCGGCGTCGGCGTCGGCGTCCGGTTAAAGTTTTAGGGCAAGTTGGGATTTTCATTCATAAGTATTTGTGCTAGGGCTTTCATATTTGGAATATAGTTACATCTTATACCTTTCTTCACATTGAGCGCTAAAGATGCTGAGTGTGACCTTCCTTTTGGGAAAAAAAACATGATTTTGGGTGGTTAAAGTTTTAGGGCAAGTTGGCATTTTCATTTAATTTTTTAATTTTTCTCTATAAGAATTTGTGCTAGGGCTTTAATATTTAGAATATAGTTACATCTTATACCTTTCTTCACATTGAATGCTGAAGATGCTGAGTGTGACCTTCTTTTTGGGGTAAAAAACATGATTTTCGGTGGTTAAAGTTTTGGGGCAAGTAGGATTTTATTTTATTTTTTTAACTTTTTCTGAATAAGTACTTGTGCTAGGGCTTTCATATTTGGAAAATAATTACATTTAATACATTTCTTCATATTATATGCTGAAGATGCTGAGTGTGACCTTCTGTTTGCGGTAAAACACATGCTTTTGGGTGGTTAAAGTTTTAGGGCAAGTTGGCTTTTTCATTTATTTTCAAATTTTTCTAAATAAGTACTTGTGTTAGGGCTTCCATATTTGGAATATAATTACATGTAATACCTTTCTTCACATTGTATGTTGAAGATGCTGAGTGTGACTTTTAGGGGGTTAAAAACATGATTTTTGTTTGATTTTGAGAATTTTAGATAAATTCTTAATTTTTGGTTACAATTCTTTCTAATTGTAATCATTTATTTATCAAATATAATTCTTCAACATATCAAACGGGTTTTGCATGGTGTCAAACATTAGGAAAAGCTTTTTTTAAGGTTTTGCTAATTTTGGACTCGGTCAGTTTTAACATTTGCGTTTAGCTCAACATTAAAGTTACATCATTCAAATCACTTCATACTTCACATATTTGTTAAGGACCATCGTAAAATTAGGTTAGATAACTCCATTGTATCCTAAATATGGAGTAATGGCCCTTGATGGACTTAGGAAATTTTATTTTTAAATTATATTTAAATGTATGTATATCTATTCAGTTGCTTTTACATATAGAGTATATAATATGATTTAATAGTACTTAAGTGCAATATAATGGAATAGTGCTTTATGTGAATAAGCGGCCTGTAGTCGAGCGCGCTGTCCTCCGACAGCTCTTGTTTCTTTTCCTACAATCTTTTCAATTCTATTCAGTGATAAAGATATTTCATATGTTTGCCCACATGTCTTCAAAGTTGATTGCTGCAGATGGCAGATGTTCATTATTCGGGAAAGAATTAATTAGTATCTAATCTTTTTCTCGCTTTCATCCACTAGAATATGAAAAGCATGACATTCTAATTCTATGCATATCGAGGGCTTGGCGTGAAAGGGTTGTAACTAAAAACTTATTTTGAAAAACCTGGTTTAGGGGCAATTTTGACCCCTTTGTAAACAATGCAAATTTAGGTGCCATTGCTCAGAATGAGCCATGGCACCTAAATTTCCATTGTTTACCAAGAAAAATGTTTTAACGCTTATAAAGACTTTATGGAGAGGTGATTAACTTTGGTAAAAAATTACCAATTTTAGTTACAACCATTTCACGCCGAGCCCTCGATATGCTATTGTCACAAGCCAGACAAACAAATCTCTTATTTCAGAGACTTTGTGAATAATTATTATATGCAATTGGAAATGATATCATTCTTCATTCTAGGAATTATTATGTTTTGGCATTGTGTTTTATGTATTTATGATCTGGTCTCCAGAAAAAGAAAATCAGGGCATTTATAACAAGTGTACATAAAGATCTGTCTGCACATTTTTGCAATCGGTTCCAAATAGATGATGTTTGTCAGGCATGTCTTGAATCCTTCTCTGACTTATTGACGAAAACTGTGGGTGCCCTGTCAAGCTGTGATCTAGATCTACAATGATTGTAAAATGCTCTATTGTTGGTTTTGATAGACCACAGTAAATTCATATGATATATGGACAAAAGTGCTGATAACTAGTGTCCTAGGTCTAGAATCCGGCATGGCCCAAATGATATGACAGAATGTGTCTGGAAAAGTATCTTACATCTTAGATTAATCAAATCATTGCTGAATGTTATTTCTCTTTTACATCTGGAAATATATAATCAACTTCTATAGGACAGTTCCCTTATAATAGTTGAGGGATTAGCCAGAAAACACATGGGTAGGTAAATTGAGTAACATACAAGAGACAAGAGAATAAAACTTAATGATTATACCATTTGCTTCATGCATAACAGTTAAAAGTACAATATGTTAAAGTTCAATAATGATACCATTGGCCTCATACATCACATTAAAAGTAGAAGATGTTAAAACTCAATGATGATATTATTGGCATTTAAATACAATGATGATACCATTGGCATCTTACATAACAGTTAAAAGTACAATATGAGGAAACTCAACAATGATACATACTATCATCTTCATGCATAACAGATAAAAGTACAAGATGTTAAAACTCAATGATGATATTATTGGCTTCATGCATAACAGATAAAAGTATAAGATGTTAAAACTCAACGATGATACTATTGGCCTCATACATAACAGTTAAAAGTACAAGATGTTAAAACTCAACGATGATACTGTATTGGCCTCATGCATAACAGTTAAATGTACAAGATGTTGAGACTCAATGATGCTACCATTGGTTTCATGCATAACAGTTAAAAGTACGAGATGTTAACATTCAATGATGATACCATTGTCCTCATGCATAACAGTTAAAAGTACAAGATGTTAAAGTTCAACGATGATACTATTGGCCTCATGCATAACAGTTAAATGTACAAGATGTTAAAACTCAATGATGATACCATTGGCTTCATGCATTAACACTACAAGATGTTAAAACTACTTCTTGTTATAAGATGTAGTTTCATGAAGCCCTCAATATTCAGAAGATATTGTAGATCCAAAGGTTAGCAGGTCAAATAAAAATGAGGGTATTCAAGTAATGTTTCTATGCAACAGTTGCCTTGGTAACCAGGTTCCCCTGGCAAGGTATACAAGGTCCCAGATAAAGGCTGATAATATATATTATAATATCAAAAATACTGGTGAAGATGATGCGAACAAAACCAAAGAAATGAACCCAGATACATAAATAAATCCAAACATTGAAATTTTATAACCAGTGTAGATTAAGATCTGCCTGTCACAGTGCATGCTTGTTGTGCAATCCAAATGTGAACTGCTAATGACTAGTCTTCAGTTCAAAGTGGACACTGCAGATCCAGTCATTGGTTTCAAATATCCTATTAGTGGTAGTTGTTTTTCATGCAGTGTTGCACAAATTATAAACAAAGACCAACTTAAAATAAATCTGCACATGCAGACATGTTTTGAAGCATCTGAAGCAGAATACTTTTGAAAACATTGTTGGAAAAGAAGAACGTGCTCATAATGAGCACTTTTTACTTGCAACGATGTTTTCAACTCAATCCAATAATCATAATTTCATTTGAAGAGATTATCCATGTTTTTGCGAACATGTTGCCCAAGTGGTCTGCTGCAGATGTTGATGTGTGTGAGACAGTGTTATAAATACTGTTTATATTTCCAGGTGATGGTGATGATGATACAGCTATGATAGGGGAGGAAGAGGAGGAGGAGAAAGAGGAGAAGGCCTCACTCAGTAAAGGGGAGAAGAGTCATCTGATTGTGTGGGAGGTTTCTACTCCAGACTCTTGACCTCTGTAAGGAATCTACACAACATTGAATTGTACGATTTTGCCATAGAGAATTTATGGCTTCTTTGGGAGCCATAATACGGGACAACATACTTTTGGATAGAAGAACTCTGCTAAGACAAAGATCAATACATATAACTAGTAACACCTTTTAGAGTATATTTAGCTGCTTTTCATGTATAACCCATTCATTTCAAGGACTGAATTGTTATCTATTTTTACTAAATGTGAAAAATAATAATAATGTGAAATCAATCTGGAAAGTCAGAAATATTCATAATCAAATCTATTTAATATCTTATTGCTTTCATTTGTGATGATGGCATTCTAAAAATTCTTAAATAATTTTTAATTATAATTAATATGGAAGCATAGGAGACATTCACAAGAATTCTTTGCTGTCCATATGCATGTATCTATTTTGCATAAACAAATATACTATAGACTTTTATAAAGTCTTTATGACATCTGAATTTAAAAGAATATAAGTGGCTATCACAAACCCCTGTGTGTGGAAATGTCTAGAAATAAGACAGAGACAGGATTAACCTGTTCTAGCATACATCAAATCTACAGCAGATGACTTTGAAAACATCTTGGCAAAAATATCTAAAATCTCTATGAACAAAAGTAAAACAATTGAATACAGTTGAAAACATTGCAACATAAGTAGAAATTAAGAAATTTATCCTATTGCCAGAATGTTTTCAAACATCATCTGCTGCAGATGTGTAAAAATGTGTGAGAAATTCCAATATTTTGTTTGAAAATGTATATTGATGCTTATGAAAAAGGGCTTTAAAATGGCACTGATTGCATTGGTGAGCAATTACAAATGCAGTAGTATAGCATATACTCACAAACTTGTATTTTTCGGGGGTTACAAATTATACTTTTAATTCACTTGTCCTTTCTTTTATATTGTTTGTTAACCATTTACCTACAACAGACAACTTATTCAAATGTTTTGGGAAAAGGAAAACTTGCTAAAAACAAGCTATTTATCCATTTCTAACTTGTAGAATCTAAGTCTGGTAACATTGGCCATAACTGGTGACCCCTAGAGAGACAATCAAGTCTTAGAGCCCTCTGATCAAATAGTTTAGCATGGTAACAGAACTCTGGCATATTTTTGCTATGGTTCAATTGATTCATACGAAATTAAACCTTTCCCACATACAACAAATCTACAGCAGAACACTTTAAAAACATACCAGAATTTTTTTGGAAACTCCCTTTAAATGAAAGTACAGTAATTGAAAAGAGTTGAAAACATGGTGACAAAAGGAGACATTTATTGATTTCAAGCAATTTCTTCCTTTTATCAACCTATTTTCAAAAAGCCTTTAGCAGCAAAGGCATCAGAAAAAGTCTATATGAGGGAAAGGGTTAAGACTTCATTGTACAAAGTGATAGTGTTCTGAGACCTAAATACTTTGTGCAAGATTTGTCATAAGGTTTATTAAGAGATTTTGTTGCTGTTTTTGTTTTGTTGTTATTATTACGTTCAGAGATATTATATCTATATATACATGCAATAGACTTTGTTCATATACCTGTATATCCAAATGTCTAGTCAATATATGTGACTTTACTCATTTCCTCATGAGCTACTCTTATGTTCACTTACTTTGTAAACCCTCAATCTTTTGCAAACTTTTTTTGAAAACATTGTGGTTGAAGAGAAATTGTTCGTCATTGCAACAATGTCTTCAACTTGATCGTAACTAAATACACTTCTATTTAAAGAGCTTTTCTATTGTTTAGCTAAGACATGTTCTAAGTTGATTGGCTTCAATTTTCTTGTATATGGGAAAGTGCATTTAAACATGGAAGAGTTTGTGAAGGATATAACTTTTCAGCCCTTATGACAACTGAAATGGCTTTATCTAACATCTAAAGCTCAGTTGGTAGCCACGCGGGCTGTCAATCCAGGGGTTGTGAGTTCGAATCCCAGCTCGGCCAACATTCTCTCTGACTATGTGGAAAAGCAGCCAGCTGCTTGGAAATTTTATTCTGTTGAGTACTGGTGTGAGAAAGCCAGGAAACACATGAGTAGGTGAACTGGCCGCCGCGATATGACTGAAAGTTGTTAAAACGGCATTAACCAGAATCAATCAATCAATCAATCTTAACATCTAAAAAAAAATAGACTTTACAATGGCACAAGGAAATAAAATAAGAAAATTGTTTATCAAAGAATCTCATTTTATGATTAATATCTGTCTTTCAGAGCTTTTTCTGTTCTAATGTAGTGAATGAATTAAGTGCCTCTCGAAAGCTATACATAATTCAATTAAGATTTGCATTACCGCTGTAGAAAACTTTTACATAGACACATTATGATGCATCTTAAGACAAGTTTTGACAAGAATGTGGCAAGAGTAGAATTACTCATAATGAGCAATTTCTCATTTTGCCTCAATGTTTTCCACTCTTTTCAAGGATAAATTCAATTTATAAAGATTTTCTAATTTTTGCCTAGATTGTCTGCTTTGTCAAGGTTGTCTGCTACAGATGTGTAGTATATGTAAAGGATTAGATAACATTGGTACAGTGAATCTTCAGTTATAAAGCATCATATACAGAATTGCATAAAAAGAAAAGAAAAAAGCATCAATTTGTTACACACTTACAAAATGGATTAACCCTTTCCTATCTACAGACGGCACTTGTTGTCTCTGCAGAAGATGACATTGTAACAAAAGGAAAAATTGTTCATAATTAGCTTTTTCTCCTTCTGTCACAGTTTTCACATGTATTCAATAATAAAACCTTCACTTAGAGAGATTTTAATTTCTGCCTTGATTGTTATCAGCTCTAAAGGATGATTATTTATTCAAAGTTGTCTGCTAAAGATTTCTTGTATGTGGAAAAGGGGCTTTAAAGGGGGTGGTATATTTTTCTGTTTCTTTGGGAGTTGCATAAAGTGTTTTTAGTTTAAAGGTAGTTTCTTGAGATTTTCTTTTTCTTTCCATGACATATGTCATAATACTATGCTGTTAGTTAAGACAGGGACCTTCCAGTATGGGTACTTTAGAATAGTATCTATCAGTAGAGTACTTTAGTTCTTTTCTACATACAACAAGTCTGCAGCATACAACTTCGATTTCAATATCGTGGCAATTATAGAGATGATGTGGCATGATGCCACATTGTTTTCAAAATGTGTCTGCTGTAATTTCATCAATAATAGGAAACAGTTAATATTCCAGTTTCTTCAAGCTTTGTTAGAAAAAAGTATGGCATAAGCTATTTTTTGATGAATAAATAAATCGACCTTCCTTTTCTAGGTGCATGTATATCTTATTCGAATTACCATCAGAGACCATGATATTATGACTTTAACCCTTTCCCACATACAACAAATCAGCTTTGAAAATGTCTAGTCAAAAACATAGAAAGTCTCTATTAACTGTAGGTAAAATTACTGAACAAATTTAAAAACATTGTGGCAAAAGGAGAAATTGCTTGTTTTGAGCAATTTCTCCTTTTGTCATGATGATATCAAAAGTCGTCTGCTACTGATGTGTAAAAATGCGTCTTTAGGTGGGAAAGGGTTAATTATGGAGGAATGTACTATTTAGACTTTGTTTTGTTTGGATTTTTTTTTTTAATATGTTACAGGTTTAATATATTATGTTAAAGCCTTAGAATTATTCTTATTGGTAATATTTTTACCAAATGTGGGCCACGCTCTACATGCAGCACGGACAGTCGGATGTTAAAAATAATAATACTTACAATTAAATATGTGTATAGTTGGTGTTGACATGCCCATCCTCTAAAGGCTGTTGGATGCTTATCCCTTTCCCTCATATAGACGCTTTCTGACGCCACTGCAGCAGACGGCTTTTTGAAAACATAGTGACAAAAGAAGAAATTGCACAAAACGTGCAATTTCTCCTTTTGCCACAATGTTTTCCACTTTTTGTCATAGGTTATCCATTCAATTATGGAGATTTTCTATGTTTTGACAAAATATGTTTGAAGTCGTCTGCTGCAGTATTGTCGTATGGGGGAAAGGGTTAAACAACTAGAAAGTAAACAGGGAAGATTAAGAATTGACTGCGCGAAGGCTCATGCTGATTTTAATGTTCGCTGGTTATAAAATACTGAATTTGATTTTCTTGTGAAGTGACGCCTTTGTATATTCCACACACAGTTTCAATGTATTTTAACTCTGACCTACCTTTCCCACATGCAGATGTATTCTGACACCTCTAGAGCAGATCACAGATGAAATTATTATCACTCAGACCTTGTGACAAAAGAAGATATTGCTCAATATGAGCTGTTTCTCCTTTTGCCACATTGATTTCACCTCTTTTCAATAATTTTACTATAAATAATGTAGATTTTCTATATTTTAGCCTTGATGTCTTTAAAAGTATCTGCTGCAGATTTGTTGTATGTTGGAAAGGGAGATTGAAGAATATACTTTATCTTTTTGTCAATGTTTTTTGCATAAAGAGAATTCAGTGACATCTCGTGTTTGATACGTATACATAGATTTTGTTAAATCATCGCTTTTGTTTTCATCAGGAGAAGGTGCAGCAACAGTACTGGATCTTGCTATTTTAGGGTCATATTGACTCTCTGTAACGCGAGCATTTAAAAATAAGCTAGTGGAAAAAACAATGGGGCTACAGATCAAGTTGTTTTGGTCAAAAGATCTATCTCGGGCCAATTTAAATGCAGACGGTCAGTGAAGGTTCTGATAAAGTTGTGCAAAAGCGCAGGCTAACCTGAGGCTTTACTTTATAAATTGTTACCCCAAATTTCTAGATACTGCTTATTTATTTGTAAAGGCTTCTTGGAGCAAGTGTTCATTTACGTTTCTGCAATTTATATGGTATGCTAGTCGAAACATGTGTCTATAGGCTTTGTTTTGATCAAAAATGGTCAGTATATATCACTGCATTTAGCCATTTCACAAGGTGCAGTTGCTTGTGAAAGGAATTTCTGCAGCAGACGACTTTGAATACGTATTGACAAAAATCTGAAAAATCTCAATAAATAAGTGTTCAACTATTGAATAGAGTTGAAAACATTGTGGCAAAAGGAGAAATTGCTTGTTCTAAGCAATTTCTCCTTTAGTTACAGTGTTTTCAAAAGTCGTCTGCAGCAGTGGCGTCAGAAAGCGTCTGTATGTAGGAAAGGGTTAAATGGGTCAAGTCACACCAAAACCGACCTGAGGTGTTTTGCTGTTATTGACATTTAACAATTAGATTGTGTATTTGAACTTTCTTTTTGTAATCAAAGCTGTTCCTTCAGTGGTCTAGGATGCATGTATGACTAGACGACAAATACAGAAGACCTGGTTAGGCTTTGTGAAAGTTTAGTCTAGTCTTGGTCTTCAATGGGCGCAAATTCCAAAAGGTCATTTTTGCTGAGGCGTCTATCAAAGTTTATGGTGAAATGTTGTTTGAAAAACTGCACAGAATGTGTTCGCTTACGTGTAACTATTTATTCAGGTTTGATGCCTTCTCAATGTCATGTAAAAAGATTTTGTGTATACGTGGTTAAAATCTATATAAACATGTTTGTATGTATGCTAATGGTATCTGCTAATTCAATGAAATAAACGAACGTAAAAGACGAAAACATAACCTGTTTGTTGATTTTTGGCCGGATTGCTCTAGCAATTCCGGTCTATAGATTGGCGATGTCCGTCAACATTTTGGTTAAAGTTTCAGGTTGAGGCAAAATCTCAGCACTGGAAAAGGTTACAAACTTGAAACTTTGCCTGAAGGTAACCAGTAACAAGTTCTATTCATTTATATGGTTACTTTGACCGGTCTATAGATTGGCGATGTCCGTCTGTCTGTCTGTCTGTCTGTCTGTCTGTCTGTCTGTCTGTCTGTCCATCAACATTTTGGTTAAAGTTTCAGGTTGAGGCAAAATCTCAACACTGGAAAGGGTTACAAACTTGAAACTTTGCCTGAAGGTAACCAGTAACAAGTTCTATTGATTTCTAAGGTTACTTTGACCGATCTATAGATTGGTGATGTCCGTCTGTCTGTCTGTCCGTCAACATTTTGGTTAAAGTTTCAGGTTGAGGCAAAATCTCAGCACTGGAAAGGGTTACAAACTTGAAACTTTGCCTGAAGGTAACCAGTAAAAAGTTCTATTGATTTCTATGGTTACTTTGACCTTGACCTTGGTTTGTCGATTTTCAAGGTCAAATTGCCGACAATCCCGCCTTACCGTCTTCAGCGGTTTCTTGTTAAAAACACCTTTCAATTGTGTCCTACAGACTATCACTCAGGGCAAATCTGTTTGATTGTCTGTAGCTAAAACATTAAAATTGGCGTAAGATAAATCTTTTGGCATCATGGCGTAAGATTCAGATAACTCTTTTGGCATACTGGCGTAAGATTCAGATAACTCTTTTGGCATAATGGCGTAATATTCAGATAACTCTTTTGGGCATAATGGTGTAAGATTCAGATAACTCTTTTGACATCATGGCGTAATATTCAGATAACTCTTTTGACATAATGGCGTAATATTCAGATAACTCTTTTGTCATGATGGCCTAATATTCAGATAACTGTTTTGGCATAATGGCATAAGATTCAGATATCTCTTTTGACGAGATGACGTAATATTCAGATAACTCTTTTGACATCATGGCGTAAGATTCAGATAACTCTTTTGACATAATGTCGTAATATTCAGATAACTCTTTTGACCTTGACCTTGGTTTGTTGATTTTCAAGGTCAAATTGTCGACAATCCGGCCTTACCGTCTTCAGCGGTTTCTTGTTAAAAACACCTTTCAATTGTGTCCTACAGACTATCACTCAGGGCAAATATGTTTGATTGTCGTTAGCTAAAACAGATAACTCTTTTGACGAGATTGCGTAATATTCAGATATCTCTTTTGACGAGATGGCGTAATATTCAGATAACTCTTTTGGCATCATGGCGTAAGATTCAGATAACTCTTTTGACATCATGGCGTAAGATTCAGATAACTCTTTTGTCATGATGGCCTAATATTCAGATAACTGTTTTGGCATAATGGCATAAGATTCAGATATCTCTTTTGACGAGATGACGTAATATTCAGATAACTCTTTTGACATCATGGCGTAAGATTCAGATAACTCTTTTGACATAATGTCGTAATATTCAGATAACTCTTTTGACCTTGACCTTGGTTTGTTGATTTTCAAGGTCAAATTGTCGACAATCCGGCCTTACCGTCTTCAGCGGTTTCTTGTTAAAAACACCTTTCAATTGTGTCCTACAGACTATCACTCAGGGCAAATATGTTTGATTGTCGTTAGCTAAAACAGATAACTCTTTTGACGAGATTGCGTAATATTCAGATATCTCTTTTGACGAGATGGCGTAATATTCAGATAACTCTTTTGGCATCATGGCGTAAGATTCAGATAACTCTTTTGACATCATGGCGTAAGATTCAGATAACTCTTTTGTCATAATGGCGAAATATTCAGATAACTCTTTTGACATAGAGGCGTAAGATTCAGATAACTCTTTTGGCATCATGGCATAAGATTCAGATAACTCTTGGCATAATGGCATAAGATTCAGATAACTCTTTTGACGAGATGGCGTAAGCTTCAGATAACCTCTTTTGGCGAGATGGTGTAAGTTTCAGATAAATCTTTTGGCATAATGGCGTATTATTAAGATAAATCTTTTGACGAGATGGCGTAAGATTCAGATAACTCTTTTGGCATCATGGCGTAAGATTCAGATAACTCTTTTGGCATCATGGCGTAAGATTTAAGAGATTTCCCTTGGCTTGATGCCGGAAGACCAACATAACTCTATTGGCATGAAAGGGTAAGATTCAGATAACTTTTTTTACATGATGGCTATCTGTTAAAGAGGTTTCTATTTACCTGATGGCGTATTATTCATATATTTATTTTAGCTTGATTGCATAAGATTCGGAGATTACTTTTACCATGATGGCGCAAGATTCAGATAATTCTTTAAGTTATGATGGCGTTGGATTCAGATAATTTGTTTAGTCTTGATGGTGTTAGATTGTGAGATATTCCGGATGGTGTTAGATTGAAAGATATCTTTTTCTTCTGAATAGCGTAAGATTATGAGATTTACTTTAGCATGATTGCGTCAAATTGAGAAATATGGTTTGGTTTGATGACGTAAGATTGAAAGATTTCTTTTGGCTGGGTGGCATAAGATTGAGATATATCTTCAGGCTGGATAGTGTAAGATTGGGATATTTCTAGTGTCTGGATAGTGCAAGATTGGGACATTTCTAGTGTCTGGATAGTGAAAGATTGGGACATTTCTAGTGTCATGATAGTGTAAGATTGGGACATTTCTAGTGTCTGGATGGCGTAGAATCGATTTTTTTTCCAATCGATAACCTTTCTACATACAGGGACGTCGTATGACCCGTTTTGATGTTTCTAATAAAATCAAAATATCGGTGGAACCGATGGATGCTCCCCGAATTATAGTGAGGACACAGGAATGCTGTTATACTATATACTATATGTAGCAACAGGTAATTGCTGAGAAATAGCCCGGACACGAATTGTCCTATATCATAATATAATGAAAGTCAAAGGGCAATATATCTGTGAAAAACCATTCAGCCGGAACATGGTGATAATATGAAAATCTCCTCTTGTTAGTGAAGCTTCCAATTAAGTATCAGTGAATTCCGACTAGTGGCTGCTAAAAATAGCCTGGACACGAATGGTCTTATATCATACTATATATAAATTTAAACAAAGACCTAATAACACTGTGTTATTAGGTCTTTGATTTAAATGGCAATAATTATGTAAAAAAAAAAAGCATTCAGCTTGGGCAGGGTGATAATATGCAAATCTCCTCTTGTTATTGAAGCTTTCTATTAAGTATAAGTGAATTCCGACTAATGGTTGCTGAGAAGTAACATGGACACGAATAGTCCTATATCATACTATTTAGAAATTCAAAGGGAAATAAATCTGTGAAAAATTATGCAAGCCGTTCATGGTGATAATATGCAAGTTTCCTCTTGTTAGTGAAGCTTCTGATCAAGTGTCATTGATTTCCGACTAGTAGTTGCTGAGAAAAAGTCCGGACACGAATGGTCCTACATCATAATATATAGAAATTCAAAGGGCAATAATTATGTGAAAAAATCATTAAGCTTGGCCATAGTAATAATATGCAAATCGCCTCTTGTTAGTGAAGATTCCCATTAAGTATAATTGCATTCCGACTAGTAGTTGCTGAGAAAATGTCCGGACACGAATGGTCCTACATCATAATATATAGAAATTCAAAGGGCAATACTTCTGTTAAAATTCATTTTGCTTGGACATGGTGATGATATGCATATCTCTTCTTGTAATGGAAGCTTCCCATTAAGTATCATTGATTTCCGATGGGCTGTTGCTGAGAAAAAGGCCGATTACGAATGGTTCTATATCATATTATATAGACATTCAAAGGTCATAATTCTGATAAATATCATCGCACTAGAACATGTAGATACTATGCACAACTCCTCTTGTAAGTGAAGCTTCCCATAAAATGTCATTGAATTCAAGTCAGTGGTTGTTCAAAATTTCTCCTATGTCATATTATATAAAATAAGAAGGGCATTAACTCTGTGAAAAATCGGACCGCATCATAGTAATACTATGCAGTTCTCCTCTTGTTAGTGAAGCTTGCCATGACATTGAATTCAAGTCAGTAGTTGCTGAGAAACGGGACGGACAGACAGACGAACGAACGGACGAATCGGCGTCTTTATGCTCCTCTCGAATTTTGTTCGGGGAGCATTAAGTATTTCATTGAAACTATAGATCTAGTGTGTTGTGTTGTGACTTTACGCTGATATGACTATTACCATGCCTTAGCGTTATATTCTATTTGTAAACATGACGCCAATTTGACAAATAATGATAACGTATAAACAGAATTTTAAAAATCCATGTTTTGCTTTAGAATGTAGATGAATAGGTCATTGCTACATATTGATGAATAACGAACGACAATTCTACACGAATTTACTGTCTTTTCTTCTACTTTGTGTGCAAATGTTGTTTTGACTGACAAGATAGCAGGTATTGATTAAATTCGTGTTTAACATGACAAGTGTTACAGGAGTTCAAGACGAGCCCCTTTCTGTATGTAGATCATGGTATGCACCATTAACTTCTCCAGTAGAATTATTCACGGCCAATGGACAAGTCGGATCTAGATTTCAACAGAGACGTAGATCTTATGTTCAGAAAAAATGATTGACTTCACACAGTAAATAATGCATATTTTGTTGTAAACTTATTTATTTTACCACTCTTCCATCTTAACTCTAATCTCGGACTACTAATACGTATAAGTAGTCCCAGCTTCAACATAAATAGTACTATTTTCCCGTTAATGGAGTGCTTGATATTCCCCAATCTAGAATGAATATGGCACTTGTCTATTCGACACACCAACCTTTGTCACAAGACAAATTACATAATATATTCAAATAAATTGCCGATTGTTTTACCCTTTCTCACATACAGGAAATATACAGTAGATTACTTCATTAAGATGGTGTTCAAAACATTGTGGCACAAGAGGCGAGAATTTTCGACGGTCTTACAGAAATGGATCTTTTATGAAGAATATAACGATATGTTGTGCCGTCATTCATTTATACTATTCACTCAGGTAATAAAAGATTGATTCTCACACAGTTTTATTCAGATTATTTTCAATTGTTTACATATTCTACTAATCATTCATTAGTGCATTCAGTCACGTTGTTTTCCGGAAGTACATGTATGTATGTACGTGTAAACATACAGCCCTAGTTTATACCGTCTTCAAGAAATATATTGTTACAAGAATCATAAAAAAAAAAAAAAATGCATGATGTCAAATTTGCTTGCAGTTACATTAAAAGATTGCAAGAATTTGTATTATCCCCTATTATCATGAAAAGACTTAAAAATAATCTGCGTACTTTTAATGACGCGCGTTTAAAAAAAAATATCTTGATGGAAAACTATCCTTCAAGATAGGCTAGGTTTTGAGTTAGACAATATCAAAAAGAAAGAATAAAAACATGAACTATGTTCGAAATGTGAAACTATATGTGTCTATACCAGTGTGACAAACCCAAGGACAGGAAACTATTTAATATCTCCTGGGACAACAGAGAGCGTTTCATCCGTTCTAACACGCAGATACTTTTGAAAACTACGAACCACCATTAAAGTGTTGTGACGTCGGATTTTTATATCAATTTGCAGACATGCAATCGGGATTAAATAAAAGCTACGCATTGTCATGTTAGCTGCGGTGGAAGTGAACATATCCATGCTTCAAGCTTGCACAAAATCCGGCCCACTCGGCTGCATTGTATTTGCGGTATTTTATGGTGTGAATAATACAACTTTATTTCCGGACTACCTTATTAAAAAGAACTACTGATTTCCTGACACAACTAAAGCAAGCAGTCTGCATCGGAATATTCCGCATGAACATGGAATCTATTTACCATATCAAAAAACATTGATCGGATATTTCGCCCGTTTTAAACATTAGTTTAGTTATAGTACGGCGACATATCACTTATTCGAGAACCCAGGGTAAACAATCGAGCATGGGGCAAGAACAGGTGCCCTTTCTGAGGGTACTCCACTTCGACCGCCCGACATATATGTATTGTAAACAGAAAGTAATTGAAATTGTCTCTAAATATAAATACATGAAAAAGTTGATGCAACGCATCAATGTCGCCGGAAATCCATACTGCAGTTATGCATAACACTTACATTATAGTAGTTGAAAAAACAGTTATCAACTGAGGGGCATATTGGAACATCAGGGGTGGGGTCAAGCGAAAATGTATCATAACTTGCATTTTTTTGACAACGAAGTGAATGTCCTTCATTGAAATATAATTGAAGCCTTTCATTGCTTATGATCAATCTCAATTCTAAGGTGGTTGACCATACACACAGCAAACTAATTATTGATCATAAACAGGAAATGCGTAATCTTGCCAATCATTAGTCTACTCATGTTTTAAAATTATATAACGATGAGCGCCCTTGTGTCAATGATGCATAACAATATGCAGATCGCAAGCAAAATGCGTGTAGGGAATCTTATGATACATTTAAAATTGTAAAAGACGAAATAATTTTGTACGAAAGACCCGATTTCTTCTTCACATAGTTGTCGTTCTTTACAATCTATTTATAGGCAGAGGGTGTGTTTTAAAAGTATATAATGATGAGCGCCCTTGTGTCAATGATGCACACTTCCGGTCAAAACAAACTCCTGATGAGACCTACTTTTTGGCGGCCATCATCAAAATCAACAATCAACAATCAACATAGAACATCCAACATAGAACTTCAGGTTTACCCTCCCTGTCGAGTAACTATTATCTCCTCTCTCCAATTAAGGTGTCTATTGCATATCCCGCTACCTGTAATCCGTGTTTTTGTTCATTGTATGTGTATAGTATCCAGGCTGCAGACCGATCCAAGCTCATCACAGTTTGCGTGTACCCCACCCACCCATCACCGGCAGCTCCAGTCAACCTAAATTGTCAACTGGGAGACAACTCAAATTGTCAGGATTGTCCCCAGTATCAACCTTTCTCTTTTGTCGGTACTGTTTGGTGGTTTGGCTGGGAGAGGAATAGGCAAGCTGCGACCTGAGATCTACACATCATTGTCAATTTCATGCATTCTGCAAGAACCGCATTCAAGCATCCAACCTGCACATCACACACCATTTTACGGTTTATCTTTACTTGTTGTTCTTCATAGAATCTTACCTAACCTTTACAATTTGTTCTTTTTATACTTTACTGTAAATTAAAGCTATTTTTGTGTTGTTTTAAATTTGTTACGACATTTAGTATTACACTGAAGGTCAAACTCCTAGAGTGGAGGCCCAGTGTCGAAGCTGCTATCAGACGTTTTTTGTCTTCTTCTTATTCTTTATTATATATTTGAGAATTTTTATTTATTTTTCCTCAACTATTTTTTATAAAAATGTCGTCAGCTTTTTCTGACAATTTTTTAGAACATGGAGAGCCTATAAACCCTGGTCAGAGGCACTTGCTGTCAAAGAATACATGGACACACAGGTTGTTCATAAGATCAATAACAAGAGGGAGTGACTTCGGGGGGGTATCCCCCAAGACACTCGCCCAAAATATAGCTAGTGCCCTGACCGGGTTGATACTCAACATCATCATGCTGAAAAATGGGTCCTTTTTGGCCCAACCTAAATCGGCCGAATCCTTGGCAAGAATTCTCAATATGGGCGTTTTTGCCATAGGCAACATTAGAGCGGTGGCCTATAATCCTGATAGAATGGTCACCTGCCAAGGCGTCATCCACTGCAGACCGCTACAAGAACACTCAGAAAACATTGAAAATCAGGCAAATAATTTGAAAACATCTACTCCCATCTTAAAAATGGAGAGAATTAGTAATCGTCATGGTAGTCCCACCGGAGTAGTGAAGATCACGTTTCTGGGAGCGACTCTCCCAGATTACGTATCATATTTAAATACGGACATATCGCTCCCGGTGGAACATTACCAGACTCCACCGCTCAGATGCTTCAAATGCCAAGGGTTCGGCCATACAGCAAAATATTGTACAAATAACATTAAGTGTGCTCGTTGTGCTGGCCCACATAACAGCAGCACAAATATGTGCTCGGCAAATACTCTGTGCTGTCCAAACTGTCGGGGGGGACACACCTCCAGATTCAGACTGTGTCCGGCCTACTTACAGGCTTCACAAATACAGCAATATAAGAACAACCACGGTTGTTCTTGGACACGGGCTGAGTCTGCGGTTACTGACTCTAAGAGTCAAAAATCACATCCTCCGCCCAGGCCTCTGACCCAAAAACAACGTCCAGCTGCTATGTCAGCACATAATATAGACAAAGATTACACCCGGCCTACTTACTCTCAAATGGTCAAGACCCCTCCCCAGGTAACAAACTCCCATGAACAACCAAATTTGCCAAAAAGGTTAAGAAATAGGCAGGAAAGGGAGACCGAGCATGGCTCGAATCCCGGTGTAGAATTAAGCCCCAGGGGTAAAAACGGATTAATCCTGGATCCCCTCGGGCATCCATCCCCTAAGCCCCCAACGAGCCCCATGTCTTCTGGCATCAGTTGGGGCTCTTCTATATTTAATAGTCCTGTCGCCAAAGGGTCAGAGGTGGGGGTGGGATCTAGTACCCCATCCGACAGCAGCAGGGAGGGAAGTGGGGACTTCTCGCTCACGGATGTGTCACAAGTAGACTCATCCCCGAGTGGGGATACCCCGCCCCCTTTACAGCATAGACCATCTACACGGGATATGGGATGTCAAACTGATCCAATTTCAAAGTCCCATGAGTCAACAACATCACAGACCTCTCCTTTCAAAGTGAATATAGAATTCAAAAAAGAGATCAGAACTTTTACCCTGGAACAGTTATCTCGGGCTATAGCCGAGGTGGCTGAAGAAAGGGCACTAAACGGCATCATTAATATAAGCAACATCAAATCAAAAGTCGTTCAGATTTGCTCAGAAAAAAATCTCTTCATTGCAACAAAAAAGTCTGAGCCATCTCCATCCCGTATCCCATTAGCATTACCTCCAGCACAGCGGGCGGCACCCTCGCCGGTTGCAACACTGGTCACCGATAACAATGTGCAAACATCACATAGTGCCCCAAAGGCTGCGGAGTCCCGGCTAAAGACGCTTAACTCCCCATTCAAATTGAAGGGCGGGCAGAGGCGCTGGAGCCGGGGCTCCCCAGCTCCTGGCGGCGTAAAGAGGCAAATCTTCAGACTATAATTTCAATATGGACAGGAATCTAAAAATACTTAACTTTAATGTTGGTGGGCTTTCAGCCCACAAACATACTGAAATAAAACACTTTTTGGACTCAAATCAAATTGATATACTCTGTATTCAGGAATCCAAACTCAAGAGTAATACCTTGAAAAATATTCCTGGGTACAGAGCCGAATACAAATACATAGATACACAGAACAATTTTGGCTTTGGGGGGTTAATTACTTATTTCAAAAACGGGGTCAATTACAAAAATAGCGAGATAGACAATGTAAGGGATCAAAATGGGGCTATCATTCTAGAACTTCAAAAATTTGAAATATTTTTGGGCAAATCTCCATTCACTCTTTTTAACTTATATTCAAGGGGGTGCGACCTAGAAACTTTAGAACATTTAGACAAGCATATCTTAAATACGGAATTTGTGTTAACTGGTGATTTCAACGCACATAACTTTATCTGGGGATCTTCAAAAACTGACAGCCATGGACGTGCAGTCGAGGACTGGGTGTCAAAGCACGGACTCGTGCTGCACAATGATGGCTCGTCCACCAGGGTTGATCCAGGCCGTGGATGTTTCACGTGCATAGATTTAACCATCACAAGTCCGAAACTTGCCAGTGAAATAGGCTGGCAAGTTACTGACGATAATTTGGGTTCAGACCATTTCCCAATCTTAATATCAATGACAAGATCAAACGAAAATTTCAAAAACGCAGAAGATAGGTTCAAATTTGAAAAAGCAGATTGGGAAATGTACAAAACTAAAAGTGGAGAGATCTCCCTTACAGAAGTCTATCATCCAAACATAAATTTATTCAATAAATCAATTACAGAAAAATTCCTGTCCATAGCTAGAGACTCAATCCCAGTCAGTAAACCATGCAAACAGAATAAAAAAAATGTACTGTGGTGGAACGAATTTTGTGAAAATGCAGTCAAGGAGAGAAAACATGCAATTTATACTTTAAAAAAATCGCCTAGTGAAGTCAATCTGGTCAAATTGAAAGAAGCAACAGCTCACTGCAAAAAGGTCATTTTAGAAAACAAAACACAAAACTGGGCTGATTTCTGCGAATCATGCATAGTAAACCCTAAAAACTCCAGGGATTTTTGGAATAAGATTCGCAGAATTAAAGGAACCTCATTTACACCAATCCCTGTATTAAACAACACAGCAGGAGTTTCGATTACCCCCCTGGACAAGGCAAATTCACTTGTCTCTCACTACGCAAAAGTAGCTAGTGACGAAAATATAGACCCAACCGTTTTGGCCCATCAAAAACAATTTGAACAAGATCATAAAGAGTTCATAGACTCTCCTCTTTTAGAAAATGAAAATTTAACCCTTAACATCGACTTCACTATTCAGGAACTAAAAGACTGTATTAGTAGCAGAAAAAACTCCGCCGCGGGACTAGACAAAATTGCATACCCAATGTTTAAACATATGTCCGAGTCAGCCTTAAAAATATGGTTAATTTTTTTCAACAAAGTATGGAGTGAGGGTATATTTCCAGAGGACTGGAAGCTAGCCTGTGTGATTCCGCTGCACAAAAAAGGAAAAGATAAAAATGAGCCTAAATCATACAGACCGATAAGCCTGACATCTCACCCTGGGAAATTGCTAGAGGGGATGGTCAAGGCTCGTTTGGAACGACTTATAGAATCAAAAAACATAATAAATCCCCTTCAATCTGGCTTCAGAAAGGGACGTAGCACGCTCGATCACTTAGTGCGGCTACAACATGATGTACTCAAATCTAAAAATAGAGGACACCATGTTCTAGCGATTTTTCTAGACCTAGAGGCCGCTTTCGATCTGGCTTGGCACTCAGGCATTCTATATAAATTAAAAAAACACGGAATCACGGGGCGATGCTTCAACTATATACGGGCCTTTTTGTTGGACAGGAAAATCACAGTTAAAGTCGAGGGTACCCTCTCAGATACTCAAACTCTGACGAGAGGTACGCCCCAGGGCGCCATAATTTCCCCTCTACTCTTCTCTCTCTTAATTAATGATTTCCCTGATGTATCTGAGGGGTCAGGGATGGTTATTAGCCAATTTGCCGACGACTCAGGCAGTTGGCTCTGTGGAGGCAATATTCAATACTTACAAAGAAAGGCACAGATAGGACTTGACTCCATTTGGCGCTGGTCCCAAGAGTGGGGCTTCAAAATTAGCCAGGCAAAAACAGTAGGGATATTATTTGGTCATAAAAATTCGCACCAAGTGGACGTATCATTAGGAAACACAAAAATACAATTTAAAAAAACTGTAAAATCTTTGGGCATGACTCTTGATGAGAGGTTTACTTTACAGTCACATATAAATGAACTGGTCACCAAATGCCAACAGGACTTGAATCTAATGAGAATGCTGAAGGGCACAAAATTTGGTTCTGATAAAAATTCGCTCCTCCTTCTCTACAAGTCCTTAATACGTCCAAAGCTAGACTATGGTGCCGAAGTCTATGCTTGTGCAGCAAAAACAAATTTAAATCGATTAAGTACTGTCCAACATAAGGCCTTAGTTATAGCTCTGAGAGCTCTACCCAACACTCCATTAGATATACTTGAACAAGAAGCGGGGATTGAGCCTCTAAATTTACGCCGTGAAGAACAATCCCTAAAGTACCTGGCTAGGGTTAAAAGTAGACCTTGCAACCCGGTGAATGCAATCATAGGAGCCGATTTCTTCGTCAAAGCTAGATATAAAAAAGCCAAACTCCCATTTGGAGCCCATGTTCAACAGCTTGCCGAGGAATATCGGGTCCATGAGTGCAATGTAGCGGACCTTAGACCCCGTCTAGAGTCGCCCTGGATGCTAGCTCTCCCTGTAGTCGACATGTCCCTAAATTTGTGGTTTAACAAGAATGATCATCAACCAACAATTTTAGAAATCACAAATGATCATATCTCCTCAAATTACTCTGAGCACTTAAAAATCTATACAGACGGTAGTAAAGATACGAATCAGACAGTTGCGGCAGCAATGGTTATACCATCAAAAAACGTTACCATCAAAAAAAGGCTCAGTAATAAGTTATCTATCTATGCTGCCGAACTGATCGCAATCCAATATGCTCTTAACTGGACTCTCGTCAACCGACCACAAAAAGTTGCTGTTTTATCAGACTCTCTATCCGCACTCCAATCAATTAACCTAAGAAACAGCAACTCTAGGCCTGATCTTATAGAAAATATCATCTCCATTCATGATCAGTGCTATGTCAATGACATACAAGTCAAATTAATGTGGTGTCCAGCTCATGTCGACGTAAAGGGAAATGAGCTAGCAGACAGGGCGGCAAAGGACGGACTGAGTTGCTCTGTAGTTGATATTATACCCCTGGCAAAATCTGAAATTTGCTCCATCATTAGGAGCGTTAAAAAACAAAAATGGAGTAAAGGGCTGGCAGATTCTACACATAGCCAGCCCATCCCATCAGAGGGAGCCAGTCTTAGCGGGCCACACAGATACTCAACCTGTAAAAAGGTGGATAAATGTGTGACTAGGCTGAGACTGGGTTACAATCTGCTGCCGGGGAGTATGGGACGATTCATATTGGGAAAACCAAAATCATGTCCCAAATGTGTCGTCCCGGATACTACAGAGCATTTCCTGTTGCATTGTGGTGTTCACGGGGAAGCAAGAAAAAGGCTCTCCGATGTCATACTGAGGTCTGGCGGTCAAATGGATATATGTACTTTACTTTTTCCTTCCAAGGCCCTCCGGACTTCTACGTTTATGGCATTGGAGAGCTATATCTTGGATTGTCAGATGACAGACAAGATATAGGTGTCATCTGCATATCATTTTCTAGTCGTTTTTTATTTTTTCCGAATTCAGTGCAATCTTGAAATTTACTTTACTTCCTTTTCGCCAATGTTTGTCTGTTTGGGGGTGCGTTCCATCGCGTCCGCGCCCTTAAATATTTAAGGATTGACTTATCTCGTCCTTGACCTACATTGGTTGAAGTATGACCCACTTTCTTAATTACTGACCTACATCTCTAAATTACCCAAGACTGGGGCTTTAGATCGCGTCCGCACTCTGTCTCATCTTATCCTTTTTCACATTATTTACACTAATATTTTATATTCATAAAAGGGATACTATCTACATACCCTTACAATACTTATTTTTTAATACTTTACATAGATAACTATTCAATGAAATTTGACAGAGCGGACAAAAAGCCCAAAGCATCAAACCATTGAAAACAAATTTACGCTGAGATGTAGGTTTTCTTCCAAGTCTTTGCTAATTTTTTACCTTGAAATTGCACTGTTTTCTGCCCTGGTCGGTACTACATGGGATATAGCATCAATAAAATGGGCTCCTGAGTCATAAGTCGGCAATGGCACACGCTTTTTCCGTGTGCTGTTGCAATGGTCTCGCGGACTGAGCTGTCTGGTGGATGGAGCTTGCTACATGGGGGTACCCGTCTGCGCGTGTGCGGCACCCTTCATTTGCGTGACGGGGGGATGGCGATGTCTGGGTCATTTACGAAAGATGTCCTCCCCGTCAGCTTTTGTTGGGGGTGCGCGCGAGGTCGGGGGCTCGCATGAGCAAGTGTACAGGGAACATAGCTGCGAAATCCATCAGGCGGCTGGTTGGTGGGACTAGATATGACAAGGGAGCCCACTCATCAATAAGCACCAGTGTTGCAATCAAGTCAAAAAAATTTAAATTACGTAAATATTTTATTCTACAGGGCTGGCACAGTGTGTGATTTATGTATATAGCACTAGTTTTAATGGGTCCTCAAGGGTCGTTTTTGCTGGTTGGTGCGCGAGGTATTTTTTAAGCCATATGTTTTAACCACACTGTGCCACTACGCTGTAGCATTTGTTCTATGTTTTTTTCATTTATATTTTGTCTTAAAAAGGAAAAGAAAAAGAAATCATTCTTAGTTCTTCTTTTTTTAGTGATTATTTATTTTAACAAGTTCGCCCTTTGCCCACAACGGGGCCGGTGATTGGCTGCGCGCTAGATCTGGTCGACTCGTCCTTCAACATAGAATTATGAGTGAAGGTCGAGCTCGGCCAGAAAAGCGGATTGAAATTCGGCCAATCAGGGACACCGTTGTGGAGGAGGGTTCGGGAGTGCCTTTTTGGCACATATTTTTGTTTTTCTACATATTTTTTGTTTTATATTTTTCATTAAAAAACTCTAGTTCTAAATAATAGTAACAAAATTATTTTCCCCTTTAATTTTTTTTATCCTTTTGTGTAATTTTAAAAAAATATATATACATTCGCCCTTTGCCCATCTACATCGGCTAAAGGGTAAAACAGTTACCTGCACAACGGGGCCTGTGATTGGCTGGACGCTAAATCTGGTCAAGTCGCCTTTCACCATATATTTGTGTGTGAAAGTCGAGCTTGACCGGAAAAGCGGATTGAAATTCGGCCAATCAGGGGCGCCGTTGTGGAGGTCTGTTAGGTAGTGCTTTTTTTTGCACTTTTTCTTTTACATTTATTTTCTTATCAATTGTTTAAAATAATATCTTATAAACACACACCCCTATATACCCACATACAATAATGAACCTATAAACAGAAAGCGGGATATGCAACAATGAAATATAAGCAGTCAGTGTCAAAAGTCAAATATATTATAATAAAAACATTGAAAAAAAAACCATATATAGTCTACCCCCATTAATAAAAAAAAATTGGAGAGAGAATAATAGCTGCTCGCTAAATGGCTTTATGCCGATAGGCGAGGGTAAACAACCACATAAGAAGAAGAAGTCAATGATGCATAACAATATGCAGATCGCAAGCAAAATGCCTGTAGGAAATCTAATGACACATTTAAAATGTTCAAGGACGAAATAATTGTATACGAAAGAGCCGATTCGTTTAATTGTCGTTCTTTACACTCTCTTTATATGCAGAGAGTGTTCATTCAAAGTAATTTTTATATTAAAACCAGTTTTATCTCAGTTTGTTCTTTTCTTCATTTGTTTCTAACCAAATAAACATTTTAAATCACCTATAATTAACTATTTGTAAGTGAGTGTAAAGAACGGCTCTCTGCAAAGGAGATTTATCTACGCAGTCGGTATTCGGTGTCATATTTACCTTAGAAACAGTTCATATTTTAGATATACATGGATACACATTATTAAATGCATTCTTCACAAATCAAGACATCTCTTTGAACATGAAAATAACATTCAGTAAGTTAAAATTGCTATTAAAAGGAGAATTCGACGTGAATTTTATCTCGATATTGACACATAACAGTCTGCTGCAAGTCTAATAGGGGCTGTTTAAACAAAAAACATAAATGCGAGTCAAAATAAAGAAACTGCAAATACTTAAAACATCGGAATATTTATTTCATTTTAGATTTGTCATAACTTAGTGCTTTTAAACAAACGCAATTGTAATATGTTCAAGACATTTAAATTTGTTTTTTTCTAATAATAACTCTCCTCGCATGTCATTTCCGAAAAGCAATTACTGGCTTCTGCCCGGCGACTAATACCTACAATCTCCTTAAAGTTGACAATGGACAAATCACGGAAATATTTCACACTTTCTCTTTAGGCTTCCTTGCTATTTTCCTGTTTACTTTTTAGCTCACCAGAGCACGTTGTGCTCAAGGTCAGTTATTGTGATCGCCTTTTGTCCGTCGTCCGTCGTTCGTACGTTCGTCGTTCGTCGTCCGTCGTCAACATTTGCTTGTTACTACTCTAGAGGCAACATTTTGCATCCAATCTTTATGAAAGTTTATCAGAACATATATCTCCATCAACTCTAGGCCTAGTTCGAACTGTGTCATGTGGGGTCAAAAGCTAGGTCACTAGGTCAAATTTAAAGAAAATCTTGTTAACACTTTGTCAGAATGTTTGTCTAAGTGATATCTAGGCCAATTCCGAAACTGGGTCATGTCCGGTCAAAAACTAGGTCACTATGTCAAATTTAAGAATAATCTTGTTAACACTCTAGAAGCAATATTTTTGGCTTGAGCATGTTGAAACTTTGTCAGAATTATTGTCTTACTGATATCTAGGCCAAGTTCAGTTACGGGTCATTTTGAATCTTTGTCGGAATATTTGCCTTGAAGATATCTAGGCCAAATCAAATATGGGTTTGGTCAGGTCAAAAACTAGGTCAGTAGGCCATATTGTATAAAAATCTTGTTAACACTATAGAGATTGCATTTTTGACTTGGAGCAGCTTGAAATTTTGTCAGAAAGATTGTCTGATGATATTGCCATTGGCGCTGAAAGAGTTAAGTCTTAAAAAGCCCATTCTCAGGTGAGCGATCCAGGGCCTCATGGCCCTCTTGTTTAAAATAAAAGTCATACAGGTTAACTTTCTACATACTGTCCGATATACATATAAAGAAAACACAGAAGATTTCAATTTATTTAAGTTTTAGCCGTTTTCCGATTATATATAGTTGCTTTGTATTTGTAATGCCAATGTTTCTCACGATTCGTGGGACGTATGCTTTGTTTAAATGAACTTGAAACTTGTTTAGACTGCACGAATATTGTTCGCTTATGTTGTTAAACGTGGTGAATGGTACATGCAGTGTCAAATTATGCTGCTGAAAATCGTAATTGGCAGGACTAGAGCTTATACACAAATACAATTGAAATTTATCCAAATATTCAGGAAAGAACAAAGGAACAAACTAAGGATAATTCAACAACAATAAACTACCCTAAAAGTCGTTTATAAAAAGTAATCAGTGTTCTATAGAGACGTCTTCACAAATTGGAATATATACGCAGACACTTTTAACTTTTAACCCTCTCTCACATATAGACGATTTTTGACGCCTCTGCAGCAGACGACTTTTGAAAACCTTGTGACAAAAGGAATCAAAGCGCTTAAAGCGCTGATGGTATAGGGGCATATGTAAGTTGAAAACATATGGCATATATCATATGGACAAACATTGTTGAAACAATGAAACAATTACCTTTAAACAAACCAAACCAAAAATGTTTGAAGCAACACATATTGCCTGCCAATAACATATACCTCATTTGTCAAAGTTTTACCCTTTTCTTGTATAAACAAAATATCGAAGGACAAAAGATTGACAAAAAAAAAACGAGCAGCTACCCTTAATTAAAATATTTCTAGTTCAGAAATCACTAAAGATCCACAATGTATGTTGTAATCATGCTGATAAATGAAAGACAATCGAAAGCATGATAGAGTTATGTTTCTTTTGCACTGCACAATTGCAGCTCTGAGTTTCCTATACACCAAGTCTTAAATTGATATATTGGACATATATTGAGACAATAACCGAAGAAATGAAAAAATTGAGTTTACATCTAAAAAACAGATTAGATTTGACGAAGTACAAAGCTTGGGGAAGCACTCATTAACGAAAAGGGGAATTTCACGGAACGCATGTGTTGCATGCGAAAGTCATATAATAAGTGAGAACATGGAAAGACAAAAATATACACACTCCAAACGCAGCATGCTAAATTTATGGTAATGGTGCACTGCTAATCTGTAGGTCATAAGTTACCTACAAACCAAGTTTGAAATTGATACAATGAAAATTAATTGAGACAATCGCTGAACTAAATAAGGAAAAATGGAGATAACTGAAAAAACAAACCAGAGTTATGTACCTAGTACTTTGCCGTTCTCCTGATCACACGGGTATAATTGTGACCACTTTGAAATAAATCTGCCATACAGAAACAACGTGTTAACCAATACATGCAATCCATGACGGACGGACGAATGCACATTCAGGCAGACAGCCGGCCGGACGCCAGATTATACCTCCAAGCTTTACAGACAGAGACAACTCATAAAGTATTGATTACAGAAGACTGGTTCGATGCGTCAAAACACGTCAGCTTAGATTATGGTATTTGTAAAGTATTTGCAATTTAATTATATCTCCGAAACGGGACCGGACCGTCAAGGTTAATTTTCAAAAACCTATTTAGACTACATTTCTAGTTTATTTGTCAACAGATACATCTAGGACTATATTACACGTTGATGAACGTTGAGTCTTCAATTAACGCAAATGCATATACATTATAATTTTAGTCCCAAAATCGCTAGAAGCGCCTCAATTATAAAATAAATAATGACCTTGCGGTTATAACTCGGATGTGTTGACAATTTCGGCCAAATTTCTTTCCGACGTTTGACAAAAGTCAATGCGACATGCGTCATTCGTCTTTCACCAATGGGCTAAGTCTATGTGGAAACGCAGCCAGTTGCTTGGGAAGATTGTTGTGAGGAGTACTGGTTTGAGAAAACCAGGAAATACATTTGTAGGTGAACTGGCCGCCGTGATATGACTGAAGAAATGTTAAAAACGGCGTTAAACCCCAATCAATCAATGTTGAAATTAACTTATCTATAATTTGTAGATTTAATTTCTATTTCCTAGTAGGGTCTACATACAGCGACACATGAGAATATTCAACACAAAACGCGACCTGTTTTACCAACAATTCCCCAGTAGCGGTGAGACCGTTTGTAACATTATTTCATGGCATGTATACACAGTAGGACCTCTCTCTTTGGACGAATTATGTTGTAACAAGTTTGTTTACAGTATTCCGTAACCTTGACCACATAGACTAAATATACAGCAAACAACATTGAACTAAGGCATAACTATTGACCTGAATTAATAAAAGTATGATTTTGAATAGTGATGAAAACATTGTGGAAAAAGACAAACTTGTTGATTATCATTCATCTGTTAAGGTTAGTCAAATGTGTCTAAAAAGGTTAAAATAATAACTGTAGACAAATGTTTTCGTTATCTAGGTTATAGAAACAAATTGATTCATGTTTCAAAGCATTGTTTGAAAAGGAGGAATTGCTCATTGTCAGCAATTGCTCCGTTTGCAAATATACTTTCAACATTTGTTTGTAACTAAGTAGCTATAACGGGAACGGTTCAATCCTTTCCCGCTTACAGTCGCTTTTTGACGCTTGTGCAGCAGACGGCTGCAGAATTGTTTATCATGACCCATTTCCTCTTTTTCCACAAAGGTTTCAACTATATATTTTTCCCCTTGATGTAAGGCAAAATTGCTCGTAATCATTCATCTCTAGCATGTTATTCAAAATGTGTCCGGAAGGGAGAAAGAGGGAAAGAACGTCCATAGTAAAATGTTTAAATATGAAAAGAATTAATTTGAAACGTGTTTGAAAGCATTGTGTGAAAAGGAGGAATTGCTCATTGTCAGCAATAGCTCCATTTTCGAACTGTTATAGTATCACGGAAAGGGTTCCGCTTCCATGGGGAGGATGTAACCATTTTCCGCCTACAGACGCTTACAGACGCATATGCAGCAGACGACAATCGAAAACATTGTGACAAAAGGGGAAATTGCTTTTCGTAGGCAATTTCTACTTTTGCCACAATGGTTTCAACTCCTTTCAATAATTTGATTTACAGTGCTTTGCACATTTCTCTATAAGTCGACTGTTGTAAACTAATGGGGTCACAGAACGGTCGACGTTACCTCATTTTCATTCATAGAAACTATTTTGTCTCATAAATGTATGCAAGCGGAGGGTTTCGTGATTCGGTCGAACCAATGAAATCGTTGAAAAGGCAGATTATAACCAATCAAAACTCGATTTTGGTGTAGGTATACACATGTGGACTGTGGACTGTGGTTGCAGCTTTAATCCGACTTTTCGAAAGCAGCTTCGCTATGGGATAGTGGCGAAACGCCCCTATCCCAAAAACTGCTTAAAACGAGCAATTTCTCCATTTGTCACAATGTTTTCTACTTTTCTGTGCTTTTTGTCTGGGTATTTTCAAAATCGTCTGCTGCATATTTGTTGTATGTGGGAAAGGGCTCAACTAGCCAGACAAAGACCCAAATAAATGATATCAGTCCTAATAATTCGGCAGTATTAGGATGTAAATGAATCTAAAATACCAACTATCACTTACCAACTATCACTTACCAACTATGACTTAACAACTATCACCTACCAACTATCACTTACCAACTATCACTTACCAACTATGACTTTACAACTATCACTTACCAACTATCACTTACCAACTATGACTTTAAAAGACTTTAGGGTCACATATTTGATTAAAAGGATACGTCTACGAAAATAGGTTTTATTTTTTGAAAGGGTCGAATTCTGTTAGTGCCTAATATAGGTCTTGATATATCTGTAATTTCTCTAATGACCTTATCGTTCGTGAGAGCTCGACAATCGGCTGAATTGCGTTGTTTCTATTATAACACAGATACAACAGAATTTGAAAGCATAAAGAAACAAATATGAGTTTAGAAAACTTGAAATGTGGTCAAAAGAATAATTGCTCCTTGTGAGCAATTTCTCTTTTTGTCACGATGTTTTCAAAGATCGTCTGCTGCAGAAACATCAAAATGGGACTAGAGATTGGAAAGGGTAAAATAACAAACAAAATCGTATAATACTTTACAGGACTTTAAACAACATCCGTGAACTCTAATCTTGGTCAATTTAGTTACTATTAATGTATCATGTCTTAGCAAACGACTACTCTACAAATATTCTTGAACTGGTAAATATTGCTTTTTCTAAAGTCAACATTATGCCATTTGTAGACCAGTGTCGATCAGGACCAACCTGCGAATCCCTACAATTTGATCCGTCGCTGCACTATTCACCAATTGGTCACATAAGTTTTCAAGAAACTCCTAACAAATAGGTTGGATTTACACCAGATCGCATGGATGCGCTGGCGTATATTAATTGGATACAGTATGATTGTCTAACTATGGATTTTTCAGAAGTGTGAAACCGTTCACTTCATAGACAAACCCATCTCTATAAGCATATTGTGGATAAAACAGTTGTCTGAAATCCCCCAGGACCTTATTGAATGTGTTTTCCTATTAAAACCAGAGGTCCAGATAAGGAGGGGTATTCAGCTCTTTTCCCAACAATTTCTCTCTTAATATTAAAGGAAACCCTATGTTGTGGGTACTCAAAAGAATCGTCTCACTGAGACGATTCATTTGAGTACCCACAACATAGGGTTCGAGGGTCAAATTAGCATTTTAGAACATGCAAAACGCCCCTTATCTGGAACTCTGAAAACAGAGGCAGACACACTTTAATGGTAGATACAGTAATCAGACGATGAAAAAAGAATGTTTCATTGGATAGATTACAGATCCGCCGTATGATGTTATCAAATATAATAATTGAGCCATCCCGGAGAAAAACCAACATTGTGGACTGCGTAAAGTATCGACCCAGATCAGCCTAAGCATGCCGCATACGGAATCATTACTCTATACCTCCATCCCCCTGAGACGGAATGTGTCGGCCCGGATCAGTCTGCGCGGACTGCGCAGGCTGATCTGGAACGATACATTTCGCAGCGGCCATAATGTTGGTTTTCTCACGGGACGGCTCATTAATGATATTGACATTTATCCTTCAGCATTCCAGCAAATGACATCATCATCTATTATTTTAAATACGTTTTCTCAATGTTATGGGAGGAATCCGCCGTGGTCGAGTGGTTAGCGTCGGGGATTTCGAAACCGGGTGTCCCGGGTTCGATCCCCAGTCGCGGCACTACGGTCATGTTGGAGTGCCCTTGGGCAAGGCACATTTTGTTAGCCTAGTACTGGTTTGTTTACCCAGGGATCATGAATAAGTGAACTGTCGCCGTGATATAACTGAAATAATGTTGAAAGCGGTGTAAAACCCCAATAAAAAAATCAATTTTATGGACGAATCGTTTTCACAAACTCAGGATGACTGATTTGAGAACAGTGTTGCCCATGATTAGACTGCGCCAATGCGCAGGCTGATATGTGTCTATAGCGTTCGCATATTAAGCTTATCGTGTCACATTAACGCGTGCATGAGTATTGCAAAAAGATGTGGTAAATCGGAACTTTTTTGAAAGCTGTGAAAAGCACCATACACATGTTTAGAGTCGTGCATAAGGAGATATTTGTTAAAAAAAACTCAGTATTTAAATTCACGGCGCCGTGTACCTATATTTGCGATGGAGGAGCACGTGACCTATTGTTCCTGCAGTTTTCTACCAATGTTTCCACAACAGTGGAACCAATCTTCACGGAAGTGGAACTTGTGATGAGATGGTTACTAGAATCAAAGCACTGAAAGTACTGAGAGCTAGGGGCTAACTGCAGATTACATTTATATATGGATTCGCCGATCCAAACAGTCTAACAAGAACACTTTAACAATAGCACTTTGTTATGTCCATATATTGAATAATATAGGAATACTGTTCATATAGAATGGGGGTCTGCCGATATGCTAAAATTTGACACAAACTACTTCCCTCAATTATGCGTATCTGCTATCTTGGTAGTCCCTGTTTAGAACACATACTGGTTTACAATGCCATTTCGCCGTTATTCGTTTATGCGATTCAAACATAAACATGTCATATCAAAATCAAATGAAGGTCTCTACCTAGCAGTATAAATTATATTGAGAGTCCAATTATAATATCAAAGCGGAAATAAAATCCTGTGTAATCTACATTTTCTACTGCATGGTACAACTGAAATAATGTTAAAAGCGACGTAAAACATGATACAAACATAGTAAACATTTTATAATTAGTTTTCGCAAAGCAAAGGGGAAAAATTGAATACAATGTTTTTGATTTTTTTTAAATCCTAACATTTTGAAGGAGTTGGTTGCAGAGTCAAAGGACGTTTGCACCACTGATATGAGGAATTTATGAGACAAACATGATAAAGATGATTATAGTATATTTTTGTATATCAGCCTCTTTTGAAAGTGAGTGAAAGCTATAACTGTAATAAAAAGTGTAATCATTTTTTTTCTGGATGTGTATTTCGTATATTTCGGTTTATGTCTGTTAAGCTGATTATTTTTTTCTGTTTTTTGAGTATCAAACAAATAGGTAAATTGTTGGGGTTTTCTGATTGTTTTCCTCCTCTGTATAAAGGATCAGAATTGTTCCATTAAACACTGTGCGTGTAAATATTACTGAACGCGGGAGGTAAACCTACCAGCAACATTAATTAACAAACTAAAGGCTTTTCACTTTCCCATCGTAATTTGTAGAATAGTTTCTTCAACTGGAATATTTTTTACAGAGACGTATTTAGTTACTGATTTATGTTTGTTCTAGTCTTAACAATGTTTATTGGGCCGTTAACAAGACACATTCTTTTATATATGGTGAGCCTTGACTTTTCATTCATTCATCCTTATCAATCTCATCAATCCATCATCATTATATTCTAAACCCAACCAACCCGGCTACGACTTACATGGCCGTCTATAACATTTAGTCACAATTATTGAAATCCTCGAAAAGTAATCAGCATGAAGAATATAAAGAATAAATTGTTCGGAATCCAGTCGTACAAACATCACGGAAGCATCTCGAGAAGTCACGTGACAAATCATCGTCGGACACCCAGGGTTGTTGACTCCGCTATGCTCCATCATGTAGATGCTGGAAGGTAATGGTAAAAAATATTAGTATATGACCAGTACTGGATGATGTATGTTCCAGGAATAAGTAACAATAAGTGGAAGTATTCTCACGTTTTCAACCTAAATGTATAAAATTATGATAACAATGTTATGTATATGTATGTATTAAACGACATGCCATTTTCAGTTGTATGTACATGTATATTTATATGTATGTTTTATATGACTATGAGCTTATATGCTTAATGTCAATTAAAATTTATGTTCTGTTCTGTTATGCTCCAACATGACCCGTGGGATATTTCACTGCCTTTTCACCGTTTGACAGAAAGCAAAACTGTTTTTCTGATTGGATGCAGGATAATGTTGTACTGCGACAAACAGCCAATTCCTCGCAATACAACGTTTAATGTTTTGTTTCCTCCATTGGAGAGATAACATGTAAATGGCCCGTTTAGCTCAGTCGGTATAGTACTCGCCCTGAAAGCGAAAGGTCCCGGGTTCGAGCCCTGGATTGGCAATGTAGTCTTACAATCACCATCTCGAGAAAGCACAGGACAAATAATAAATTTGACAAGTTTGAAAATTATTCAATTATTACAAGATCTCCGAAGAGTGACGTGGGTTATCTGTGGTTACACTGCTGATAATCTGCATTGCAAACCATACGTGGGTTATTTAGTTTTAACACATTTATCTTACATTGATAGCGAAACAAGCTTTAAGCTTTTATTAATCACGCTCGATATCTGCTACCTGGAAACATAACCAGTTTGCGTGGGAAAAATCCAATAGGCAGAACCCGCTCATCACGGAATTCGAACCTCGGGCCTTTAGTACGAGAGGTCGACGCTCTACCACTACTATTTGGTATAACATGGGTTATTTATGGTTACAATGTTGATAGTCTGCACTGCAAACCAAATTCATAAAGGCGCGACAAACAGTGTAAAAAAGAAGTCTGAAATTACTGTGAACATCGAGTTCTCGTTTATATCAATTACTATCGACGTCTGCTTCCAAGAGATAGCTTACCATTACTGTAACCGACACAATGACGGGGCTTGAACAGGGGATCGTTGGATGAGCTATATCTTTAGATTATCGTACCTTCTCCCACATACCACAACTCTGTAGCAGACGACTTTAAATACATATGGAAAAAACTCCGGAAATCTCTATAAATGAGGGTTCTCTGTACTTACTGAAAAGTGTTGAATACGTTGAGGCAAAAGGAGCAATTGTTCATTCGGAGCAATTTCTTCTTTTGCAAAACTTCCCTCAAAAGTCATCTGTTTGAAATGCGTAACAAAGTTCTGCCCGTTTTCGATGAATAAAGATTTAGCTCAATTTTCCTTACTCCGGTCGACGCGGGTAAATGTTAAACACCGAATAGTAAAGTGTTTACATTTTGATTAACCGTGTCCAATCTTTATCATGTCAAAGTCAAAATATGTTATTGACGAAAACATTACAAAAGTGTTAAAATCCTTACAGGCGGACATACAAAATACATGAGCATGGCATGAGAAAAATAAAATAAATTGCTATTTTTTTAGTTTTCTTTAAACAACGTAGATAGGAATTTTATACAGAATTTTAATTTTCTTTCATTATTAACAAAGTCTTCCGCTATGTTGCCAGACTGAAGTGTACGGATAAAGTGTACCCGGTATTAGCATGCTCTTGTGGTAGGGTGACATCGGGTTAACCCGAGTAAGCTACTGTCCAAAAACGAACGCAACTCGATTCAACTCGGGTTGACTCGGGGGGGCTTATGCAGAATGCGGTCACTGTTTACTGGCTTAGTTTACCATGGTCACTTTGCGATAACCTTGTTATCGTCATTTGCCCTACAATTTGTACAGTGAACCAGACACGTTTTAATGATCTGAAATAACTGGTCGAGAACAGATTCATTCTAATGACACAGACTGGTAACGCTACAAACCTTACACTTGTTACACCCTTCCTCGTACGACAATTCTGTAGCAGTCAACTTTGGACATATTTTGTCAAGAAGAGGAAAATCTCTCAAATTGAATGGATAACCTATGAATAAAAGTGGAAAACATTGTGTCAAAAGGAGAAATTGCTCGTTTTGATAAATTTCTTCTTTTGTCACTATGTTTTCAAAAAGCCGTCTGCTGCATAGGCGTCAAAACGCGTCTATATGAGCGAAAGGGTTAAAAGAAAGACATTGATAAAACACATATCTGGTGTTTCTAATTGCGCCATATAAGATGTTTCTGTTGTCTGCTGTGTGATAAAATGTAAAGGTTAAATATAAGTAGGCGTTGTTTGTCACCATGACAACCGTTTATGGCACAGTCCCATTCCTTTTCATTGACTTTGAAATATTTTATTCTATTCCAATATAACGTTTAAATAACAATACATGTACAAGCAAATATTGTTTTATTTTTTTATTTTAGTCAAACGTTAGCTAGATCCATCTGGCACTTAAAAAACCAATCATTTGATGGTATTAATGTTACTGACTGGTCGGCTTGGAATGCACACTTTCGTCTTTTTATGACCTCCTCGGCGATGTAGTGGTAAAGCGTCCGCTTTGGGTGCGGGAGGTCGCGGGTTCTATCCCTGAACGGATCATACTAAAGCCTTTGAAAATGGTAGTCATGGCTACTACCCTCCTTACTAAGGATCAGTAGGTGTTTATAATATCATCGAAGTTACGAGGATTAATAAAACAAATACTTAAAATATTGGAAATATTTATATCATTTTAAATGAACTATAATTATGTCTCTTCAACATAAATTGTTAACTGTATTTTGATCAAAGGATTTCCATTTAGTTTATCGTAATAATAACGTCTCCTTATATTGTCAACTATTGTGAAATTACAAAGTAACCACATATAGCAGGGACGTAGCTTTGAAATATTCAATGTGTAGGCCGTCTCGTGAGAAAATCAACATTGTGGACTCTGCGTAAAGTATTGACCAGGGTCAGCCTAAGCATGCCACACATGCCTAACCCGGATAGACACTGGCTTTTCTGTTTCAGGAATCACTACTCTATACATCTATTCACCTAAGACGGAATGTGTCGGCTGGATCAGTCTGCGCGGACAGCGCAGGCTGATCTGGTCGATACATTACGCAGATGTCTATCACCGCAGCTGCATTTTGGGGGCATTTTGAGAACAAATGTGTAGCCACGTGCCTACAGTGCCTAAAGGGAGCGACGCCCCTGTATAGCACGGTGCGTGATCGCGACGCGGCGCAATAAATGAACTCCGAAGCTGATAACACATTATTAGTTTAGTATAGTCCAGCGATCACTCGAACACGCAGAGTCAGTTTTCTGTTCCTTTTCTGTTCCACTGTACATACAAATATGAGACTCTGCGTAAGGCATCGATCCGGATCAGCCTAAGCATACCGCGCAGGCTAACCCGGACAGACACGTTTTGCCTCCTGTGGATTTTCTGTTTCAGGAATCATTACTTTATACCTCTATCCCCCTGAGACGGAATGTGTCGACCCGGACTTAGAATATGTATGTTCTACGACGTACAGTAGCGTACGAGACTGATAAATCGTTCTTCCCAGACAATACACGACCTTATTTCGAAACAACTTTATCAACATCTTGTCTAAAAAGAGAGTTGTTCCTGTATTGAGGTAAACTAAGGAACTGATTCTGATGTTGGTTGACATGTCCGGTCATAAAGAATCACGTCTTGGTTCCCGACATCTTCGTGTATTCTAAACTGTAACTTTCCTTACGACAAAAGAAACATTGGAGTATCTCCATTTCGCTCCTTTTCCCACGAGTGTGCGCATTTTGAAGGAGATTGCTTTTGAACAAATTGCGGCAAATGGAGAAATTACGAATTATGAACAATTTCTCCTTTTAAACGCTATTTAATTAGTCGCCGGGCAGGAACCGGCGACTTATATTTTTAAAAGCTTTTCGGAAATGAAATCGGAGGACGAGTTGTTATTAGAAAAAAACTAATTTAAGTTGTCTTGAACATATTACAATTGCGTTTGTTTAAAAACACTAATTTATGTATGACACATCTAAATTGAAATAATTTTTCCGATGTTTTAAGTATTTGCAGTTTCCTTAAACTCGCATTTTTATCTTATTTGCGAAGACAAATGAGTAATAATTCGCCCCCTATTAGACTGGCAGCAGACCTTAATGTGTCAAAATCGGGATAAAATCACGTCGAATTCTCTTTTTAATTGTAATTTTAACTTACTGAATGTTATTTTCACGTTCAAAGAGATGTCTTGTGATATATTTGAAAAGAAATTCATATTTCCAAGGTTATAAGTTTGTGTTTGATTAACTTCGTATTTCATTTTATTTCAAGCTACTCGGTATTATTTATTCGTCCCCGATTGGACATGCAGCAGACGCTAATACTAAAGTGTCATTACAATATCAGCATTATATTAAGTAATTTTCTCTTTTTAGTATTTGTTCCACATTATTGAACTTTCTTTTCCAAATTAAAAGACATGTCTTGATGTGTGTAGTTCGCATAAAACGTTATTGCATAAATGTCTTAAATAGTAAAATGTATGATGTATAGACTGTTTCTTGTCTACTAATAAAAAAGGCGTACATGACGAAAAAGAAAGGTAGGATATGTAAATACATTCCTGTCGTAACAGGAATGTAAATTAAAAACTGATTAAATATGATTAATACGTGTGAAAGCTTGAGCCGAAGGCTCGAGCGAAGCACGCCTATAGGTTATACGTACGAACACATCATACGAGATCAAAACAACGAGAATTCAGTACAATCTTACTGTTTTTCACATATCAAATCTCAACCCCATAGCACTTTTTTTCGGCCATTTTGCTTCCGGTCTTACTGGTGAATGTAGAGCGCCTATGTAATAGAGAGTGAGAGCGCCTATGTAATAGAGATTGCCAAATGTGACGTCATTGCAACGAAAAGTAACGTCATTGTAAGGCAAGTAATAAATAAATAACAAAAGGAAAACGACAGGAATGGTAGGAAAAGATAGTTTGACTCGTCACAAATGGATTTCATTCACTGGAAGGACTTTATGAAGGCTAAGTCGACTATTCTTTTGTACCTGTCATCATTATTTCATGGATTTTATATCTTTGCAATATAGAGAAGCAATAAACACTTGAAAATGATTGTAAATAATTCAACGGAAGTTATCGTTCGTTACACTGGCCTCGGATATTATTTTAACTGAAAAGGACGAACAATTCTGTTTCTGTATCGGCATAGCTTCATTTCAAGGTAAGCTATTTATTATATCAATAATTTGCTTAAAAATATAACTTCATTTCTAAATTATTTGTTTAATATCTGTTGGGAACGTTCCACGATGCTTTCGTCACATCGCGTGACGTCACATGGTGTGTATCGTTTTTGTCTGTAGCTGTCATTTGAAGCCGAAGCCGTCTTGTCAAATGTTGACTCCACTCAAGAAAATAGCTAAACTATCATATCTTCGACTGTCTAGTTGTATTCACTTTAAGACGTTTATCTATTTATTGCAGTAAATGTAGCAAACAAACAAAACTACAGTCAATTTCAAATGATTTGCCTTCAATTTACATTATTTTTTTACATTGTACAGTTTAACAGTTTATGTCTATGACCTAGTCTTTGTCAAATCATGAAAGTATGACCAGAATCAGTTCACCCTGGTTTTGGGGTATACATAGTAAATGTCTTAAGCCATATATCCTCCAACCTGAAGAGAGGAAAACACTTTCATGCCTTCAAATGAGTCTATTGTTTTAAAGAAATTATGTTATTTGTGGACTATCAGTAAAACACATAACCTTTCTTTCAAAAGGCTGAATTTCTCAAATGAGTCCATTGTTTTAAAGGAATGATGTCATATGTGTGCTATCAATAAAACACATTACTTTTCTTTCAACAGGCTGAATTTCTAGTAGATTTATCTTCTTTTTTTTTTATCCAAAATGTGTTTATTGATCAAACTCAAATGAGTCCATTGTTTTAAAGAAATGATGTCATATATATGTGGACTATCAGTAAAACACATAACTTGTCTTTCAACAGGCTGCATTTCTAGTAGATTCATCTTTTTTTAAACCAAAATGTGTTTATTGATCAAACTCAAATGAGTCATGATTGTTTAAAAGAAATGATGTCATATGGGGGCTATCAGTAAAACACATTACTTTTCTTTCAACAGGCTGAATTTCTAGTAGTTTCATTTTTTTTTTGTTTTATCCAAAATTTGTTTATTGATCAAACTCAAATGAGTCCATTGTTTTCAAGGAATGATGTCATATGTGTGCTATCAATAAAACACATTACTTTTCTTTCAACAGGCTGAATTTCTAGTAGATTTATCTTTTTTATTTATCCAAAATGTGTTTATTGATCAAACTCAAATGAGTCCATTGTTTTAAAGAAATGATGTCATGATAATTTGTCTTTCAACAGGCTGCATTTCTAGTAGATTCATCTTTTTTTAAACCAAAATGTGTAATATTGATCAAACTCAAATGAGTCATGATTGTTTAAAAGAAATGATGTCATATGGGGGCTATCAGTAAAACACATTACTTTTCTTTCAACAGGCTGAATTTCTAGTAGTTTCATTTTTTTTTTGTTATCCAAAATGTGTTTATTGATCAGATTGGACAAACTTAATTGGTACTAAGAATTTAAACATTATTTTCAATAGGTTATTTTAAATACTCTGCATGTATGTATTCAAACAACATTTAAAAAAGATTCAACATCTATTGACAGCACTATTTTCATACTTGGGAGCACAACAACCAATGATGTCATAGAACTCTTCAAATTGAAGAGCAAATGCAAAATAAAAGCCTTTTACCGTTACCGATTTAGGTCCGTCCATGAAACAGGGCAATGTACACTAACTATATCAAACTCAAGTAAGGTAAAAACAAACTGAGCATTGAAATCTGTAGATAAAGAGGATCAATCTCTTTTTAAATTCAACAAACACTCAAAATACTTTTTATTCAAATAAATTTGTATTTATAACAGAAAAATAAAGAAAACTTAATCTGTTTTTCAACAGAAAAAGGCTATAAGGCAGTTCATAATTAATGTCAGTTATATTAGTCACCCAGTGACCTCACATAAGTGTTCTGTCCTCTGATATAACTGAAATACCACAGAAATGTATCTGTTTTCTATGTAATTTATTGTGAAATCCATTTTTCTGTGTGAAATTGTATAATCTATACAATAGATTGGTAAAATTTAAATTGGTATACATTCATTGTAACAAAAAAATTCTTATACTTTACTGGTAATAAAATTACACATATTTTCATGAACTGCTGCTCAAAATAAAAACTTATACTGTAGTTTAATGCTAAAACACCTGGTCTAACAAGAGTTCTAAGATCAAATCTCAGCAGGTACATGTTTTGAAAAAAGCAACTAAACTTAACAATGTATACATGAAACAATTATGTTGTGGGGAGTTGTCTTACTTAAACACTTATTACATTTTTATCCAGGCTTCTAGTGAAAATAGTTTACTCCCTGTACCCTTTTCAAAAGCTTTTATAATTGAGCAATAACAATTAAAAAAAGGAATGGTTATCAACATTGATAACTCTGAGAATCTGTACATGTCCAAGGTTTGATCCAGCTTTGATAACCGTTCTAATATAAAAGTTTTAACGAAATTTATACATCATATTTTTATAATAGAGCAATTTTAACATGATCACTAACAATGTTAAATTATTGCAAATTCTTCTGGAAAATCCATTTTTCTGTTTGTACTTTTTATAATTTCTTTATTTGCTATAAACCTACTGTTTATTGTTTTATGCAATAAAATGTATATTGAATATATTGATCAGATCTTTCATTATCCATTTTTTTTCAAACAACATATTTCAGATACATGTATATATAATCAGTAACTGTTGTTGACACTAAGTCTGGTACTTATTAACAAATAATCTGATGCTGTTTCATGTTTTACAAATTAAAAACCGCTGAGAAAAGGAGATAGGTGTTCAAAGTGAAAATGTTGTTGAATAGGAACATATTGTTCATTTTGAATATGTTCAATTTGGATCAATTACACCATTCCGACAATGTATTCGGATTAGTCACAGAAATCAAGTAATTTACATCAGACAAGGGGCTAAACTTTACCCTTTCCAACATACATCATTATAAATGGGACTTTTGAAAATATTTGTCAAAAATTAGTTTTCTCAGTCTGTATGCATAGTGTTCTCATCTTAAATTGTCTCAAGATTATACATTCAGCCAGATCATGCAAAGTTAGCCATCTGCCTTGGAAGATTGTTGTGTGGAGTATTTTAGTATTCTAGAAAGCCAGGGGAAAATGTTAGGTGAACTGAAGTACCATTGAAAGTAATGTTAAGCGCAAGTCATTCAATCAACCATGGTAAAGTCAGTTTCCAATTATATACATGTATTACAAGTTTACAAATAACTGGCATTTGTAAAAATAAATCAGAACATTCTTCAATGCCTTCTAGTGTTGTTTTCCATCAACATCCTTGGAAATCTTACAGTCTGTTACAATCCTGACCTAATAAAAAATAAAACAGATATATATGTACAAATTAAACTTAAATGCATGCTAATTTTTTTTTTTTTTCAATATGTTTTTCAAATTCTGTTTTTGTAACTTTCTACAATTTGCCTATTAATTTGTTTCTTGTTGGGGGACAGACAGTGCTTAATCAATTTATTTTCGCTTTCACACGACCTAGGCTTTGCCTATTAACATATTATCTGATATATATATTTTCTTTTTCTTTAGTGCATTTATTTTAATAGTATATCAAAATCAATCATATATTGATCATATTTATTAAGTTATTTCACTTTTTGATTTACATTCCTGTTACGACAGGAATGTTTTTACATTTCTTACATTCCTGTTTCGTCGCCTAACCCCCAAAAGGGTGTGGTAGCAGCTGGCTCTCTAGTTTGCCAGTTAGGCCTTTGTTTATTTTTAATTTACTTTGGACAACTTTTGATTCACCACAAAGACTTAAATCATTTTATTTAACGCGAAATATATTATTCACATAACAGATAATATAACATGGAAAAGAACAAACTCTGATAAACAATAACTTTAGAATTAAAGAAAATCGGTCCTTTCGCACCCAATTAATTTCATACTTGCCACCATTTAAATTGTAATGGAACTCGCAATTTCTCTTGCGCCATACATATATTGTATCCATCAATGATTTAAATAAACAATTTAACTGATATGGTATTTCAAGTGTTGTGTACTTTTTAAACATATGAGGATAAATTTTAACATCTGTGAAATACTTATTATAATTATGATTAAACAGGAGTAAGTACATGCCTTCAGCAATTTAACCGTTAACGTTCAAAGGTTTTCAATGTTGCTTTACACATGGAAAGGGTCAAATAGCTTTTTACTGCATGTGGATTTAAAACCCAAACTGTATTTGTGTGTGGTTTTATTGACAAATACAAAAAATATAAAATTCTGACCAAAAGAAATCCTGAAATTTGTATGTGGAATTTCAAAAATTATATGAATGTTTAGACTAATGAAAGTCAAGAATGTATGTGTTAAAAAATAAATTAATGCAGTCTTTTCTGGCGACATTGATGCCTTGCATCAACTTTCTCTTGTAAATACAATGTATACTTGTTTTAACTTTTTGTTTGTTACAGCGGCCGTTCAATGAATAGCAACGGAAATTAAATAAAACATATTTGAGCTTTGTCATAAATACTTCGATTATGGTTGATATTTAATCGGAGACAAATCACGAGCTATACTTTTGCAACCGCGGTTCATTTGTTTTGGCAACCAAGCATTCTGTAACCATTTGGAGAGTGTGTAATTATCACATCGTAAAGACTAAGTGGACGTGTGTCTCTTATCGTAATTATTCTCATATGTAAATCTACTGAAGGGCATTTTTCATGCGACCTGGCGTATAAGATGTTACATTTTCTACTCTATATTTGCATTGATTTTTTTTAGATCACTCGTTTCTTGGAGAGGACGTTGAAAAGGTTTTTTCTTTCTCTTTAACAGGATCTTATGACAAAACGGAGAGCATTACCTAGCATCTTTTAAACCATTTCATCAAATGTTTGACTTTTGAAGCCTCTGCAGCTGAGCATTTAATTAGAAAAATGAGAATGAGCTCAGATAAAGCTACATTGCTCGCAATATTATCCTTTACGTATTTTTTTAAATTGTTAAGATAATGCAGATTTTCCTTGTGCTTCCGAAGCAGCCACCACAATTGATTGATTGATTGTTTGGTGTTCAGCACCGCTTTCAACATTTTTCAGTTATGTCAAGTCGTTTCCTGGGTAAGATACCAGTACTACTGGTTCATTTGGTCCGACACCAGTCAGTCAGTCGTAATGCTAAACCCGCAACCATGAGCACCAAGCAATGCAGCCTTTACTCCCATTGTTATAGTCTTTGGTATCACCCGGCCGGGGAACGAACCCACGACCTGCCACATCGAGGCGGGCGCCCTTCCACTACACCGCCGAGGCAGTCCACCACAAGTGAACCTGTGGGAAAGGTGCATGTTGGATTTTTGCATCCACACAGTCTGATCAAGATATCGAGGGCTTGGCGTGAAACGGTTGTAACTAAAATTGGTATTTTTTTTACCAAGGTGAATTACCTCGCCATAAAGTCTTTATACGCGTTAAATCATTTGTCTTGGTAAACAATGGAAATTTAGGTGCCATTGCTCGTTCTGAGCAATGGCACCTAAATTTGCATTGTTTACAAAAGGGTCAAAATTGCCCCTAAACCAAGGTTTTCAAAATAGGTTTTTAGTTACAACCCTTTCACGCCAAGCCCTCGATATACACTGTTCAAATATTATTTACATTAGCTTGTAAGAAGCTTCTGACATTATAATTGACATCCAACATTGTGGAGTCTGCGTAATGTATCGATCCGGAGCAGCCTAAGCATGCCGCACAGGCTTACCCGGATATACACTTTTCGCCTCCTGTGAGTGTTCTGTTTCAAGAATCATCACTCTAAACCTCTATCCCCCTGAGAAGGAATGTGTCGGCCCGGATCAGTCTGCGCGGACTGCGCAGACTGGTCTGGGTCGATACATTACGCAGAGGCCATAATGTTGGTTTTCTCGCGGGACGGCTCACGTATGGATATTCTGCTCTGATGAATTAGATGTACGGGCTGATTTGAACATTTATTGTTGAGAAATGACATCTTATACCTTTGCTCATGGGCGGACTGAAATAGCAAATGGGGTGAACGGTTCGAGCCTCAAATGAACATGTGTGTATATATTCGGGTGTAGGGGGAAGACTGGGAAAATAACAACTTAGGATCGTAAAAGGTTAATTGTTCAATATTCCCAGATTTCCTGTTCTACAAAATATTTTGAAACAAAAAACGATACTAAACATTTTTCGCCGTTTTCAAAATTGTTTCGGGTATATCTGAGCGATTTTCATTGGTAAATTAGTATGACAAGCATACTGCGACGATGGTTCTCTCTTGTCTCTACTCTCACGACACCGCACGAATAATGAAACAAGCTATCGAGTTGTCGCGAGAACAGCGTCAAATTCACTTGGATATTTCTTCTCCTCGTGTAAAAGTACGGGAAACGGAAGTTGTAATAGCTATGTGAAGTGCTCTCTGGTTGGTCGATATTTGGTCGTGTCCGGATTTTTAGCCAATCAGCAATCAGAGAATAGGAAACCATTTCTTTTTGTGTCGATATATTTAGTTTTGACGTGTCTTTGTTTTCCGCGGAAATGGTACCCCTTACGGCAACTCAAATATTAAGAAAACGAAGAGACGGATCAAAAATCGGGACGATCATTCGATGTAGCAACTGATGTCCTACACAACGCACACCGAGTGGTTTCTAAATTCAAAAAACTGTGGGAGGAGATCGTTTTCGCCCGTTTCCATAACAACGGTGGTTTCTATGGCGACCATACTACAAAAGAAACAACTAGAGCCTAGACCCTTCATCCCTACCAAGTTTGGTCGAAATCCGTTGAATAGTTTTGGCGCTACGCTTGCCACAAACATTTTACAAACAAACGGACAGAAACGAAGACCGACTTTAAGGGTCTCCAGAAAAGAGAACCAATAATCACACAATCTTGGGCGCCACGGAAAGGAGAAAGAGGTAGCAGGTAGGGAAAGAGAAGGCACAAGCTTAATCACTCGACTGATATCCTGGCTCTCAAAAAGGATGCTTATTAGCCGCTTATAGGTAGCTTCATTTTGGCTAAGAAAAATTCACATTTTTTTTTCGAAGGAAGATGTATATGTCGCCATTCAAAAACAATTTAAAGCGTGAGAGACAGTCGACGGCAAAGTTGTCCAACCTACTAAATTAGACCAAGATTAGACTGACCGTATTGTTACCTTGTCTCGTTCCTGGTTGCTATAAAACATAGCTCAACGTGTCGCATAAACATTAAGATTCTTGTTTTGTAATTATGTCAGTTTAAAACGGAAACGTATGCGGAATAATTCCCACTAACATCTCGCACTCGACTTGACAACGGACTCATTATACTCGGATAATTCAGAGTTCAGACCGGAAGCCAACCCTTCCTTCTTTGTGTATTTAATTAGGATAGTATAGGCGAAAGCTTTCAGTGACGTATTACATCCAAGAAAGGGATGTTTTAAAAGCATCAACTTTATGATCGATTCCATTTAAATTGATGCAGATGTAAGCGACTTTTAGCAACATTTACAAACAGTGTTGACCAATATGACCATGCACATCCGTGAAGATAAACCTTTGTTTACTTGGGGCGTAGCTCCCTTTAGGCACTGTAGGCACGTACCTATACATTTCTTTCTAAAAATGCCCCAAAATGCAGCTGCGGCGATAGACATCTGCGTAATGTATCGACCAGATCAGCCTGTGCTGTTCGCGCAGACTGATCCGGCCGACACATTCCGTCTTAGGGGGATAGATGTATAGAGTAGTTATTCCAGAAACAGAAAATCCACAGGCGAAAAGTGTCTATCCGGGTAGGCCTGTGTGGCATGCTTAGGCTGATCCGGGTCGATACTTTACGCAGAGTCCACAATATTGATTTTCTCACGAGACGGCCTACACATTGATTATTGCAAAGCTACGCCCCTGTTTACATGGTGTGCTACTTATCTATCCATTTGTAGAAAATATTACAAGAACATGTTTAAAATTAATGGAGATAGCAGGGGCGTAGGTTGGCGTAGTATTACGCAGATGTGTATTGCCGCAGCTGCATTTTGGGGCATTTTTAGAGCTACGCCCCTGGATAGTACCCAGTCGTACGCGGTAACTGTGCAACGATTGGTGAGGCTGTTGCATGAATGTATTAGGATAACAGCAACCCGAACCCATAAGCTCCCTCGAAGATAATGCCTTCTATCAGGAATTGTTCTTCACATATGGAGTAATTAAGCATTCACAATTAATCATTTGCTAAATTATGCTAACCCATAAATTGATAATTAGAAGCCTCCAAATACAGACCAATTAAAACTATAACTTTATGCTCGCACGCCACAATATTCACATCCTCCAACCGGATAATGTGGAATTATTTTACGATATTTCATGATGCATTTAATCCTTTAAAAGACATTGCAATGAATAACCAAACACGGAGCTGTCGGAGTCTATCTTATGTTTGCAAAATACATTAACATTGGTGACGTCATTATAGACGTCTTGATTTGACCTTTGCATGTCAATCAGCAAGTACGTCTACTTAACGTTATCACGATGTATATTGTATATATGCGTTATCGCAGTCGGACCACGACACACGAAAACAAACCCTCGGGAATTTGCAGCCAGTACAGATCAAGATCTGCCTGCGCCTCTTTTAAAGCTTCTCTTAAATGGTTTTGATCAATGTAGGACTTATTCTAACTTACACTCGCATTTTGTAGGCATACGCAGTTGACATTTTTTGAAAACATGTTGACTAAAGACTCCAATTGCTAAACAGTTTTCATCTCTATTCAAAAACATTATTTTCAATTAGATCTATAGACAAGTCACATATTTCATAATGTTTTCATAATAATCATATGTAGATGTTTTATATGTAAGAAAGTGCTATATAAGTTTTCAAACAGATCGTATATTTTTTCTTCTTTCAAATTTTAGATTTAAAAATGTCGAAGATCGTTTTTGTGCAATGTGACATTCGAAACTTTCTATTTCTAGACCGAGTAACGAATCTGTATTGTTTTTTTGGTTATTGTTTTTTCCCCAAACAAGTTGTAGACTGCAAGACTAAGCGGGAGGTTTATTCCATGGTATTATCCTTAACCCTTTCTCTCATACACCAATTCTACAGTATACGACTTTGAACATATTTTTTCAAAGAATTGAAAATCTCTATAATTGAATATAATGGATATCCTATGACTAAAAGTGGAAAACATTGTGGCAAAAGGAGAAATTGCACGTTTTGTGCAATTTCTCTCTTTGTCACTATGTTTTCAAAAAGCCGTCTGCTGCAGAGGCTTCAGAAAGCGTCTATATGAGGGAATGGGTTAAAGACAGTTAAATACCGCAATTTGTCTGACATGTCAAGAATGTATCTTCCATAGCTCGGTTCCAAACACGCATAACCATATCTTAAGGAGACGTCGGGAAATACAAATATGGTTTTAGTCCCGGAATGGCCTTTCTACTGAGCAATAGTACCATGTCAGATTAAAGCTTACCTTCGGGCATTTTGTTAATACTGCAGATCCGGATCAACCCTATTTTTCCCGGGACCACACGTTCATTGTCAATGCTCGCAGTCCATTGTGGTGTGTCTTTGTTTTGTAGTTCCATGAAGATTTCCGATATATAAGTTGTGCGATCGTGCTCAGAATGATTGTATGAATCTTTATGTCTTTAGCCATGTAGTGATACTATGATTATGGTCTCTTTGAAACAGAGCCGAGTCTAAAAAGTACAACCTCATTATACCAAAGAGTGACATATTAACCTAGTGACACACAGACGACGGGTTTTATTGTCGTCTTGGACACAATTATAACGTACAACGGATAAGGAATAGACTCCATTTACGATAGATATCTGGATGACCATCTGTATACAGACGGGATTTCAGAGCAGAGTGTTATGTTTTTTCTTTTTTGTAAATATCATAAAATATTAGAAAATATATAAATGCTGGTGAAAATATGCAAGAATCGAGAATTTCACTATTCCACAGAACGTACATGTGATGTCTTTTCGATTGTCACACATTTTGAAATTCCTATTTTCCGTTGATATGGAGATTAAGGGAAAGATGAGTATTTCAGTCTAGTCGGATCATTTGCCTATTCCATGTTTACAGTATGCAGACAGATTGCATATGGATGCTTTCCTGTTTTCATTCATTTGTTTGCACATATGAATATATGTAATCCTAGAACTATTGCTTGCCAAAACATGCGACCATAATTTTTAAAACATTATGGTTTGGGCTTTTTGTTAGTTTTTCCTCCTGCCTAGTGAGAACATATCGTTACAGTTCGGTTCATTTACAAGTCCACTAACTGGACGTTCGGTTGTGTGAGTGTTGAATATGGTAAATCAAATGTCTGGACAGGCTTATCAAAGCGATGCTTTTTTATGATAATTTAAAATAGCCACAAACAGTCAATAGACCTTGGCACGAACATGTGTGCCATCTTTAAATTAGTGTTTATATATACACGTGTAGTTCAATATGTAACACTAGTTGTGGATATGTCGCATGGTTTTGGCATTCAGCGAGCCAGCTGAGAGTTATAGTCCTTGACTTTCAATAGTACAACGAGATCTGTCCTCCATACATGTATCATTTGTAGGCCTACGGACACATTTCTAGTTTCTTTAGAAGGCTAAGTGTTTTTGTAACAGTCGCGATTCCTGGATAGACATTGAACACAACACGTCTACGCTACAAAAGAAAACAAAATAAATCAAATGGGATATATTTCGATAAATGTGAGATTATGATATTCTGTCAGCGTGTTTTGTGCTACCGCGTTATAGGGGAATTGTAGTCAAATTGCTAATCCATTTTTGACATTGCATACAGATGGACATACGCTGTCTTCAGGATAAACGGGCCGATCTCGGTAGCTCAGTCTGTAGCGACGCAGTCTGTCAATCAATGGCTTGTGAGTTGGAATCCCGGCTCGGCCAACATTCTTTCCGACGTTTGACAAAAGTCACTGTGACATGTATTATTCCTCTTTCGACAATGAGCTAACAGTCTATCTGTAAAAGCAGCCAGATGCTTGGGAAGTATGTTGTGTGGAGAACTGGGGTGAGAAAGACAGGAAACGCATGCTTATGTGAACTGGCAGCCATGAAATGACTGACCAATTGTTGAACACGGCGTAAAAACCCTTATCAATCAATCAACTAATCAACCAATCAATCAACTAATCAATCAATCAATCAATCAGGTTAAACGGTTGTAATTCCATATTTTATTTCAAAACGAAGTCAGACCTATAACTGAATTTCCTGGTGCTACAATTATATTTCTCCACGGTTTGTGAATGAATCATGACCCTCGAATCGCAAGGCGCGACTCTTGTATGCAGGGGACAACAGTGTTATTAATGTGTTCTCCCATATGTCATCATAATGGATAACCCTACATAACGACACGAGACACACAATTCCATAGGGAAGCCGAATAGGTAGAAATACCGCTGCATGAAATAATCACTTCTATGAAATAACATAAATACACCAAATTAAAAGAGACCGTCGTCGATCGACTGATATATTGGTTTTCTCTTCTAGAGACCCTTAAAGTCGGTCTTCGTTTTTGTCCGTTTGTTTGTGGCAAGCGTAGCGCCAAAACTATTCAACGGATTTCGACCAAACTTGGAAGGGATGAATGGTCTAGGCTCTAGTTGTTCCTTTTGTAGTATGGTCACCATAGAAACCAACGTTGCTATGGAAACGGGCGAAAATATATCTCCTCCCACAGTTTTTCGAATTTAGAAACCACTCGGTGTGCGTTGTGTAGCCCATCAGTTGCTACATCGAATGCTCGTCCCGATTTTTGATCCGTCTCTTCGTTTTCTTAATATTTGAGTTGCCGTAAGGGGTACCATTTCCGCGGAAAACACAGACACGTCAAAACTAAATATATCGACACAAAAAGAAATGGTTTCCTATTACCTGATCGCTGATTGGCTAAACATCCGGACACGACCAAATATCGACCATTCAGAGGGCACTTCACATAGCCATTACAACTTCCGTTTCCCGTACTTTTACACGAGGAGAAGAAATATTCAAGTGAATTTGACGCTGTTCTCGCGACAACTCGATAGCTTGTTTCATTATTCGGGAGGTGTCGTGAGAGTAGAGACAAGAGAGAACCATCGTCGCAGTATGCTTGTTTGTTTGTTTGTTTGTTTGTGGCAAGCGTAGCACCAAAACTATTCAACGGATTTCGACCAAACTTGGTAGAGATGAATGGTCTAGGCTCTAGTTGTTCCGTTTGTAGTATGGTCGCCATAGAAACCACCGTTGCTATGGAAACGGGAGAAAACCGCTTTTCCTGCGAAAACTATCTCCTCCCACAGTTTTTCGAATTTAGAAACCACTCGGTGTGCGTTGTGTAGCCCATCAGTTACTACATCGAATGATCGTCCCGATTTTTGATCCGTCTCTTCGTTTTCTTAATATTTGAGTTGCCGTAAGGGGTACCATTTCCGCGGAAAACACAGACACGTCAAAACTAAATATATCGACACAAAAAGAAATGGTTTCCTATTACCTGATCGCTGATGGCTTAAAATCCGGACACGACCAAATATCGACCAACCAGAGAGCACTTCACATAGCCATTACAACTTCCGTTTCCCGTACTTTAACACGAGGAGAAGAAATATTCAAGTGAATTTGACGCTGTTCTCGCGATAGCTTGTTTCATTATTCGTGCGGTGTCGTGAGAGTAGAGACAATAGAGAACCATCCATCGTCGCAGTATGCTTGTACACATGTTAGTGGAATGATATTAACAAGAGCGCCGCAAGCAAACGTCAGCGTTCTTCTGCTTTGTTTTAAGACGGAAAAGGGGCATTACTGAATATTTGTTAAAGCTAGAGTCATGTGACTTGGTGTGGGCATGGGTATTGTTCCCAGGAACATGTGTAACACAATTGAACGGATTTTGAGTTATGATGTAAGGTAAAGTTTTGTGACGACGCAGACGCCGACGCCAAGAGTATCACAATAACCCAGTTTTTTTCCTTTGCATATATATAAAAAGGCTGATACTTTAGAATTGGGCGTTTTTCTTTGAATAATGGACATCCAATGACTAAAGAAAGATAAACAAAAACGACCAACCGTTTCTTGACCTAAGCTAGTTTGCAGGACATTTCGCGGGCTGCCCTCAATGGCGTAAAGTTTAAATGAAACTTTATTTAGATATTCTAAAAGCGTAGGGTGTCAAATAAGTTTATGACGACTTTATGACAAGGCAACGAACCTCTCGGATTTTGGGAATTTTCTGTATTTTGAAATCTCTGAATGTCGGTAAGGTGTAGTTTGCATACCTCCGTGAACGAAGTTTATGGGGTCACTTATTTGTTCGCGATATTTCTCAGCAATCACTAGCTGGTATTCAATGACATATTATATGAAGCTTCTATACCAAGAGGAGATGCGCAGTGCCTGATGGCATTCGAATTTCGTTTTACAGATTTCAATGACATTTTATAGAAAACGTATATAGCAAGAGGATACGTACAGTGCCTGATGGCCTGCCCGTTTGATGTTTATGAAAAAGTTGATATCCCCTTTATTTTTATACATAGTAGGAATTCAGCTAATTATTCTATCAATGGTGTGAGACGTAAAAGGAGTGGACGCCTGCAGTGATTTTGTATTACATTTACAACCGAAAAAAGGTATTTTCCCCTTGCCAAAAAGTCACGCTTCCGAATCTCGGTGAAAACAATATCTAATTTTACTTAAACATGACCAATTAAAACCGACAGGGTGTCTTGTGTAAACTGTACATACTGAGGAGAGAACAAATACAGACGTTTACAGCTGGGTTACAGTTACTAGTTTCAAACATATGAATGAAATTGCCATGTAAGAATTATAAATAGTTATTAATGAACGTCAGTTAAAACTTCTCCATTGGACACTATAATTATTATTCCAGAGGAGATTTCCTTTTCTGTTAATGAGTGTACAGTTGTATCATAATGTATTTGCGTGATTCATGTTTTTTATCATTGCCAATCGTAGATGTAGCAATTAACCCTTTCCCTCATATAGACGCTTTCTGACGCCTCTGCAGCAGACGGATTTTTGAAAACATAGTGACAAAAGAAAAAATTGCACAAAACGTGCAATTTCTCCTTTTGCCACAATGTTTTCCACTTTTTGTCATAGGTTATCCATTCAACTATAGAGATTTTCTATATTTTGACAAAATATGTTCAAAGTCGTCTGCTGCAGAATTGTCGTATGAGGGAAAGGGTTAACAAATGTTTCCATGTTCTAAAACACGTATTGAAGCATAGCTGGTAATCCAAACTTAAACATGATTATAACACTTGTGGAATAAGACTGGCATGCGTATGCTTCCAGAAGTTTCTTTAACCCTGTTTAACTTATTAGAGATGCAGAGCCAGATCATACTGGCCAGATATGCTGGCTGATCTGGTGTTACACTGGTCGCATTTGTCAGCTTATCCAACACCGGCGCTGTGGGCACAAAGCGTGAAAGAGTTTACAAACTTACTTATATTCTTTCTCGTTAATATGGCTCAGAAGTGGTCTTCATTCATGCGTAAAATAAGTAATTGGGAAACTAAAATATGACCGCTATAGACAGGGCGATGCTATTCCTAGGTGGTCTTTAGCGCAGGTTCCACTTTACTTCTATCTTGTAAATATGGGATACATCTCATACAGGGTTGTCTCATATCTCATTTGCCATGATTATTGTAAAATGCAAATAAAGTTTTCGAAAAAAAATGCTGAAAGTCAATATAATTTATATAGCTTCCAAAGATGGCACATTTGTCAATACATACTGCCTTTGAAAACAACAACACAGCTTCCAAGAAGCAATTACTAAACATATATCGTAGCTCTCATTCAACTTTGGCTTTTAAATGTTGCCAAGCTATCTGTTAGAATTGCACAATGCCCATCACGCCAACTCGGACATTTATAGAAATAAACATCGGCAATAATAAACCTCTATTCAGGGTTTTTACTTGTTTTTGAAATGGATGCTCTTCGCCCCTTCTCAATAAAACTGGGAAAAGCATATCGTCGTATGTTATCTCTACCACTATAGGACTGAAGGACAGTTTGATCTATACAAAAACCTCGAACATACATGGGCCAGTCACACCGACACATAAAATGTAACATTATATAAATAACACATTGCTTTGAATTGGACAGTAATATTGTCAGCCTGAGGAGTATTTCTCCGAAGGATGACAATATTACTGTCCAATTCAAAGCAATTCGTTATTTATTTTATTATACCAAAAAATAATAAAATAATAAATAATAAAATATAAATGATAAAATTATAATTATTTTATGATCTGTAAAATGTTTCATAGCACAAAAGTACAACATAGAGCGCTCTACATGTCTAGTTTTAATGAGTTTCATTAACATCCTACCTGCCAGTAAACAAATTTGCATACGGCCGTAAGACAGTAACAAATTTGCATACGGCCGTGAGACAGTAACAAAATTGCATACCGCCGTGAGATAGTACAAAAACTGTCGCATGGTAACGTGGTACATTTGTCTTGACAGTAAAAATAGCAACGTTTTGTCAATGGGAGTTTTATATGGACAATGAAACTGAGGTGTCGCCGGATCAAAGTTTCACGTTTAAAGACTTAATTTCATATTAAAATTCGATGTTTTATTCATATATCTCTCCCTATTTGTGCCGTTGGCTAAACGGAATAATTTGTTCAACATGAGGATAAGCATAAGTACATACTCTTCTTTTTCATCCCATCATTTAAACGATGTTGCCATTTTTCCTAGAAACATACGTTATGTCTACTGTTACTCAATTATGTTTCATACGTTTACTATATTTACAATGTATGTTTACATATTTGATAAGATTGTATGGCGATAAATATGAAAGCATATCGATAGAGAGAGAGAGAGCGGACAGATCTCGCGTCTTCAATACGCTGTTTTAAAGCTACAAAAATGTACAAAGTTCTATTTTCGCATACGTCTAGTAAATCAATAAATTAATATCAATATCTCTAAGAAATCTATGGCATCAGTAGTCTGAAAAGGAATCATTCATTCCATTTAATATCAAAATGAATTCCAAGTTATTTTAAGATCTTATAACGGAGCCTACAGTGGAAAATTACCAAAAACAGTTTGCTAGGTTATATATTATATCTGGCACGCAAGTGTCCACGGGCCCCAATACATTGATAGAATGAGCGGGTAATGAAACATGATGTATTGGTTACGATGGCTCATTACGAACGTGCATGATGGATCATCGAATTACCATATATTTTCTTAGCCTTCCAACTCTCGAATTACAGAACACATTGCTTAACCCATAACCGAATATGATATTTAAAGAGACGTAATGTTTGATCAAGCATCAACGACACATGGTTGTCAAACTAAAAATCCTTGGTGTTTTCCTAATTGTCACATTTTTTAAAAAATATTCTCTGTTAATGTTCATCATATTTGCCTATACAAATGGCATACACGGGAGATACTTATTGTAGTTGTGGGAATCCTGATTGGCAGAGACAGTTCTACAAACTTGTTATAGAGGTTGGAAAAAAACCTTTGACTCATACTCAAAATGGGTTAACCCTTTCCCTCATACGACAATTCTGCAGCAGACGACTTTGAACATATGTTGTCAAATAATGGAAAATCTCTATAATTGAATGGATAACCTATGACTAAAAGTGGTAAACATTGTGACAAAAGGAGAAATTGCACGATTTGTGCAATTTCTTCTTTTGTTACTATGTTTTCAAAAAGTCGTCTGCTGCAGATGCGTCAGAAAGCGTCTATATGAGGGAAAGGGTTAAATCTCTAGAAATATTGTAGACACTACCAATTGTTTTTATAGAAAATATACATGCAGCGTTAGCATAGTTACATCACATTTACAGTCAGGACTGACGCAAGACAAGGCTGTGCACGTTATGTCTCCATTCAATTATAATAGTACAGTTGATTGGGTCAAGAGACGTACACGAGGTTCAGAAATATTGCATACGATTGTCACTATTTACATCCCGAAGATCTTGACTGCCATACTCACATTCAGGAAGAAACAACAGTATTAGATCTCTTTGCCATCCAGGTTGGTTTAAATATCAGTAAACGAAAAACCACACAGAAATAATGGCATTGAAAATGAATAATCCAAAACTTTTAATGTCAATGGAGAATATGTTCAAAAGAAATAAAGTAATTAAATATTTAAAAATCACTATCAGAAATGATGGAGGAGCAGGTGCTGACATTAAAACGAGCATCAACAAAGCAAGGTGTGCATTTCAATTAATAACAAATATATATTCGAGCCGTTTCACGAGAAAACCAACATTATGGCCTCTGCGTAATGTATCGACCCAGATCAGCCTGCGCAGTCCGCGCAGGCTAATCCGGGCCAACACATTCCGTCTCTTGGAGAAGAGTATATAGTAATGATTCCTGAAACAGAATATCCACAAACAGTGTATGTACGGGTTAGCCCGCACGGCATGTTTAGGCTGATTAGTGTCGATACTTTACGCAGAGTCCACAATGTTGGTTTTCTCGTGGAACGGCTCATATACAGTTCAAAGAAATGCAGCAAAAGGATATCACGTGTAAGAAATATCACAGCTGTGTGCCGTCAACCCTTCTATATTGCTCAGAATGCTCAGAATGCTCAGACTGATGGTGTATCATTTCAAACGATCTCTCACAGAACAATGGAATAGTTTGACATGCCAAAATATCAAATCGATTCGATACATGCATAAATAAAAGGTAAATTAGAAAATATGGAGGACATAGAAAAGAAAATGAAAGTGAGATGGATTGTACTTGCGTTCAGAAACGATATATTATCTCTTGTTCTGGTTTTACAATGGTTATACAATGGTTATACAATGGTTCTACAATTGTTATACAATGCCCCTTACAACTTGCAGTTAAAACTGCGCTTCGCGAACAAGAGGTCGCGGATTTGATTTGATACATATTGGTAGTAGAGATTGATTTTCAATCGATTGGCGACTTACGGGGATGAAAATTAAAATGAACGCAAGAAGCAGAACATGGAAAGGGTTTTCTTCGGTAGACTTTGCCTAGATGTATAGCAATACGTAACACTATGTGATAACAACACAATACTACATTCATCATACCCAAAGAACACCTACGCGTTACGTTTGGAAATCCCGTAGATTAAGCATATTTAACTCTTTCAGCGCCGAATTGTTTAAAGTAGACTCTTCCATGTTCAAAATCGGGCGTCTCCATTTCTCTTGTAATAAGACTTTTGGAATATTTTAATAACTAAATGGCCAAAAAAATATGCTGATTTCAGGTGAGACAGCTCGTTACGAATCTGCATTGCTTGCAAAAATCACAAAATTGCCTTTGGCGTTGAAAGAGTTAAACTATTCAGATGATGTATATTGGCAAGTTTTATGAACGTGGTTTCCAACTCCTTATTTCAAAATAATTGGTTTCCTACTTCATCGTCCAATGAGATCGCATTATATCATCGAAATAAAACACGCTATTATATCTACCGATAGATCTATAACAATTCTAATTGATGTAGACATTTCATTTTGGAGGGAAATATTTTCTTATAATTTGGCTAGCTCTCGCAAAACACGGCCACGCGGTAAAGAAAGCAAAACACCATTTTCGTCAAGAAGACATAATATGGCTGCTAGAGTACTGTCCGTACTTTTTCTCGTTAAAATGGTCCCTGGTTACTTGTCGAAATTGAAATGTCTTTTTCCGGCAAAAGTTTTAAATCTTACTTAGGAAATCTTTTTCTCAAAATTCGGTAAAAAAGATCACGCGATATAGAAAGCAAAGATTAGACATACTTCACATGTTATTGTAGTGTCTGTACTTTCTCGTTCAAATACATGTACGTCCCTTTCATTCAGATAAATGAAAATGTTTTTTCACAATATTTGGCAAATTCGCAGAAGCATAAACGGTCGCACAATATATGTAAGCCATACTTTACATGTTACTGTAATGTAGTGTCTGTACTTACTCGTTCAAATAAAAGAAATGGAAGTCTCAACATTTGGCAAATTCTCGCAAACCTTGACGGTCACGCGACATAGAAAATAGGACACCTTATGCTGATATAAGTCTATGCAAGTGAAGACGTGGCTTGCAAAGGACAAGACTGAAAGAGTGCTCTTGTGCAAGGCGGCATATTTCTTATGCTACAACTGTGCCTTTCACGGTATAACTATACAGTGTATAACACTTTCAGAAGCCGATACCACAATGAATGAGTATGCCCTTCTCATATATGTGCGTGTGGGGGGGGGGGGGTGTGAGTGTGTGAGAGAGAAAGAGAGAGAGAGAGAGAGAGAGAGAGAGAGAGAGAGAGAGAGAGAGAGAGAGAGAGAGAGAGAGAGAGAGAGAGAGAGAGAGAGAGAGAGAGAGGAGAGAGAGAGAGAGAGAGAGAGAGAGAGAGAGAGAGGGGGGGGGGGGGGGAGAGAAAGAAAGAGAGAGGTGGTGAATAGAGAGAGAGGGAGAGATCGAGATCTATTGCTCTCCAATTATTAAGAGAATTTCGGTCAAACCTTTGAGCCTTACATCAAATACACTGAAAGCTGTGTGAAGTTAGCTAAACATACGACATTCGACATACGACATTCAAAAATTAAAACTTCAAAAAATCAAAAAATTCGACATTCGACATTCAAAAATTAAAACTTCAAAAAACGAATGTCGTGCTTGCATGACATTCGACATTCAAAAATTAAAACTTCAAAAAAAACGAATGTCGTGCTGGCACGACATTCGACATTCGACATTCAAATAAAAAAATCTCACAGGAGTGGAACAACGGCCTTAAGGCGGATTTCTACCCGAGTCTGCCGCGTGTATTATTTGGGCCTACAAGCCCTTGTCACGGGAGTGGAACAAAAACAAATTACAATGGAGTGGAACACTTTTGTTTTTCTTACGGGAGTGGAACAACGGCCTTAAGGTGGATTTCTACACGGCCGTATATCATATGCGGCACCGGCGCACATTTCCCCTTCTAGCAGCGGAGTGCTAGCGTAAAACAAAACTCAGTTCTTCGCCGTTAGCGTGGTAGACTGCGGGACATGCCTTAAAGCGTATGCGGCCCGGCTTACATTTCCTTGACTAGTAGCGGAGTGCTCCCCGTAATACACGCGACAGACTCGGGTAGAAATCCGCCTTAATGCCGGAGTTCCACTCCCGTAACAAAAATAAAAGTGTTCCACTCCATTATGATTTTTTTTTGTTCACTCCCGTGACAAGGGCTTGTAGGCCCAAGTGCTTCCCGTAATACATGCGGTAGACTCGGGTAGGAATCCGCCTTACGGCCGTTGTTCCACTCCCGTGAGATTTTATTCCAACTTTTGAATGTCGAATGTCGAATGTCGTGCCAGCACGACATTCTATGTTTTGAAGTTTTATTTTTTGAATGTCAAATGTCATGCCAGGACGACATTCGATTTTCTAAAGTTTTAATTTTTGAATGTCGACATTCGTTTTTGAACGCTAGCACTCCGCTGCTAGTAAGGGAAATGTGCGCCGGTGCCGCATATGATATACGGCCGGGTAGAAATCCGCCTTAAGGCCGTTGTTCCACTCCCGTGAGATTTTTTTTCCAACTTTTGAATGTCGAATGTCGAATGTCGTGCATTCTATTTCTAGTTTTATTTGTTGAATGTCGTATGTTTAGCTAACTTCACACAGCTTACACTGAATTAATTGAGTTATCGATACCTTCACAAGTCACAAATACGCTAAGGGTTTATGAGCAGGCTTATACTGCTATATGAGCAACGTCACACCAAAACCGACCGTCACGGAATTTGTAAAAAAGGAAAAGCGAGGAACCAGACTAGTCTGAGCATCAGCAAAATCTGAACTGGATCATTTCAGTTCGCCATCTAGTCGTGTAAGTATAGTATATAGGCATCCGGGGAACTAATATGGGAAATAATTGAACTATAAATAGGCTAAAAAGGCACAAATCTGCTTGTAACTTCCAATATAAAATGGCTCATTTAAAGTTTGAATATAGACAAAGCAACACATGGTCATATATATGTACAGATGTGTCATGATTTGGATCAAAACTCGTAAAACAGTTCGTGAAATTGTATATCAATCAACTAACCCTCCAACTAAACAGACTCTATGACCACTTAGTAGTATTCCAACACGTGATCTTAGTTGATCGATGACACCGTCTACAGATCTATTCAGAACTTGTCCCCCGATTGTTTATTTGATTGAGGAGGTTTCCACCACGGTGTAAGCGCCTAAAAGGACAATCTCTATGATAGGTTTGCTTGCCGGAAGGGTTTCATCAATTGTATTCGTGTGTATTAAATCTGGTACATTCTGGTACTGTCGTTTTCGTTCTGAGCAAACAGACGTATTTGGCTGATGTTGACATTTATATTTAGTTGTATTACAAGTGTAAACAAACATGTATACACATTCGTAATTACTATGTAATAACATTTGTGTAAATTAATTATTAATATTTACCATATATTTCAATTTGGCGTCTAATTGTTTCTCCGGTTTGGCACCGCGCTTTGGCGTAAGGCGAGATGCGCTTCGTGTATGATTTGTCAGAATATGAATTAAGGTATTAATGACATAAATACGGACAGGGAAGAATCTGGTTAAATAACTCACACGAATTTTTACTGTAAGCAACGAGGCCAAACATGTTGGTGCATTTAAATTTGACAAACTTACATGGGAGAATATATGTTTGTATCAAATGCCTTGAATGGCTACACTTTCAAACAAATAAATGAGCCGTCCCGCGAGAAAAGCAACATTTTGCCTCTGCGTAATGTATCGATCCAGATAAGCCTGCACAGTCCGCGCAGACTGATCCGGGCCGGCACATTCTATCTCTGAGGGATAGAGGTATAGAGTAATGATTCCTGAAACAGAAAATCCACAGGAGGCGAAAAGTGTCTTCCCGGACAAACCTGCACGGCATGCTTAAGCTGATCCGGGTCGATACTTTACGCAGAGTCCACAATTTTCTCGCTGGACCGCTCTAATGCAATTGGTATTTCCAATGTGTGCGGGAGCTTTGGTGGGAGTAAACAATGTTTGAACTTCATAAAACGAACGTGCGACTTTTGGGATTTTCTAACATGGAAGACTTGTTTTAGCCTGTGTATACTCCCAAGATCGTTCAGACGAGGACAATGTGTAATTTCTCACGAAGCACAAGGAGTGAAGCAGTTTATTTTCAATAAGCCTTAGAGTTTCGTGAACATAAACGATCCTATATAACTGCTTTTATACTCGAATAGACATACCAGAAAAAACATCAGCGCAAGTTCCCTGCCAAATTAACTCCTTCAGCTGCACTCCTAAATAAAGTTACCTTGACCAAGTTAACGACTTTCATCTAACACCAAATAGTTTAAACCTATGTGTACACATCGATTGCGAAACAACCTATACAACGACTTAAAAAGCAAGACGTACAGCCCTACAATTATTAATAATGACGTAAACGATTACTGATTTTACTTACCGATCAGTTAACCCAAAAGATCACTACCCACTTGCTTCCATGCATGCCTTTTATTATCAAAGCTACTGACACTCTCATTAACTTTGGCAAATTGGAAAATTAGATTGGTATTTTTGGTACGAAGTTGGTGTGAAAGGCACGTTTACCTGAATAGAATTGATATCAATTGCACGTACATTGATTTTTTATCCAACGTATTTGTCACATCTGAAATTCCAATGCTATTGTGATTTTTTGCCTCTAATTTCCGGTAACCGCCTATGGAAAATGCTTTTCGATTTTTCATTTTGACCGCATCGCACGAAAACCGACATTCGTGTGTATTTTGAACCATTTCCAACTTGCAGACGCAGTTTGACGCAGTTGCAGCAGGTGTGTTTTGCTATAATGTTTTCAACTCAATCTAATAAGTATAACCATCTACAGAGAATGCCCATGGTTCGAACTATATGTTTTCAAAGCCGTCTGCAGGATAATTGTTGCGCGGAGGTGAAGAATGAACTCATCTTCGTTAGAGGACAGTTTTATGTGAATTTTCTGCTGCCTCCCAATCCCTTCAACAACTTCTATATTTAGGAACTCGTTGTTCCATATATGGCTTCTCATTGGATGGTAGCGGTTTTTTACAATCGATTCGTAATAGCAATAACATTATCCAGGAGCGAGGAAAGTTGTTTAAGCGATGTCATCGAACGCTTCAAACTGTGTGTTTATCTGAAGGAGAATAGAGGTGAAGAGGCTGTCTGCATTCTGTATCAACATAATCGTTTTTTATATTTAGGGTATTTCGTCAAGAAAATATGTATTTTTAACCCTTTCCCTCATATAGACACTTTCTGACGCCTCTGCAGCAGACGGCTTTTTGAAAGCATAGTAACAAAAGAAGAAATTGCACAAAACGTGCAATTTCTTCTTTTGTCACAATGTTTTCCACTTAATAGGTCATAGGTTATCCATTCAATTATAGAGATTTTCTATTTTTTGACAAAATATGTTCAAAGTCGTCTACTGCAGAATTGTCGTATGAGGGAAAGAGTTAAGATCCCTTTATTTGTATTTCCTGCCAATTGTTAACTTGTATGTGGAGTGTTATTACTTATTAAAATGTGTTTAAACGAACCTATAGTATAACATACCATGTTTTTCTTTTTTATTGTGATCCTACAAAAATCAGTTTGTCGAGTTGGCTATCTGTAATGTATATGTAACTGATCAATATTTACCATATCAAGACCCTTTTTGATTGAAAGAAAAGCACATCCTTTTTCTGAAAACGTGTTCAATGCTCGTTTTCTGTAGATGCATCCAAATACGTTGATGGCAGGGAAAGTATAAACATGTATTTTCTTTTTACATTAGAACATGTTACATTGCATACATCTTTTTTACTTCATTAGGGATTTCATACATATTTTAAATTTCATTTGGGATTTCACACATATTCTTTACTTTATTTGGGATTTCATACATATTTTTAACTTTATTTGGGATTTCATACATATTGTTTACTTTATTTGGGATTTCATGCATTTTGGTTAGGTTCGTGTATGAATATTAATGTATTTGCCATTATTCTCCGAAATGCAGTTTCTTAAAACGTCCTCGTGCTTGTAGTAATCCGGTACAAAATATCAAGATGGTAAAATATTTATATGGTAGTCATTGGCCTGCATGATACATTCTACAATTCAGCGTTCATTGTAGGGTTTGGGCGTGGGACGTCACCATAAAAACCTCTCTATGATTATATAGTCTGCACAGTTACCATAAGTTTATAGTTTACCCAATTGTTAGACCAAAGTTAAACCATGTTAAATATAAATAAATATTTAATCTGTCAAAAAGTTGTGTAAATTATCACCTTCCTCAAGAAACTATGCTATTGCTGCCAACTAAACATATCTTTATTTTTCGAGTTGTACTACGTGAAAGATGTCATTTGTATGTTGGCTTTAATGTTGCTGCATCTTGGAACCGACTTTAAAGACAGTTTTGCATTTTTTATGATGTTAAACTGTTATTGCCTTCAGATAAAAAGACAAATTATTTCAGAAATTATTGCGTGCTTTATTTGGTTTAATCTTCTGTTCATCTTTTGAAATCAATCATACCTTACTGACGATAGTCCATGGATTATTAAGGAATTTAACGAAAGGTTCTACTTATATATTTAAATGTGTTCATTGTAAGAACGGCATAATCGGTGTGCAATTTAGGCCTCTGGCCCATTATACAAATTTACATTTACAAAATAAGTCCACATGAGTGACATCACATTAAAGAGATTGAAGTATAGAAAATGTTCTGTATGCGATTATGAACAGTACATATATTATACAACATCGTGACGAAAAAGGGAAGCGTTCTTTATGTTCATCTCTCCTTTTGTGAAAGGGCTTTCATCTCTTTTCTATAGTTATACCTTCAACAATTTAATATTTCTATATTAAGGTCCAAGCTGTTTGTAGCAAGTATGTTGCACAAAGGATTAATGCATCAAATATGTTACACAGAAGTTAATATTAACCGAATAGTAAACTAATTTATTTGTATATCTAGCTTTCATGCCAAGTATGCACAATTTACACAATACATATACGAATGATGTTTAATACAATAATACAGGAATAGAAAACATATATGGCTTAGCTTATAGTATTTTCCGTATAACTCATTTCAAAAATTTCGCAAGAACTGGAACTCATCCTCCACCATGTATATTTCTTTTAAGGCACAAATCACAAAAACGTAAGTTATGATCATTTTTTTTTATGTCTACCCTTTTCAATATTTAAGTTATTGCTTGACTATCTGAAATTTGATAATATACGACGATTATTAAACGACATATCAATTGATATCAATTGATAAATATCTTTCCGTATTTAGTAGTGATTTAAAGTATTTATAATAATTTGCTTTTGATGAATCACTTATTTGTTGTTGCAAGACTTGGAAAGAACAATATATTAAACGTTGTCTAAATATCGTCAGAAATTGGGACGAATCTCCTACTCCATCAGATATCCACACAAATCCAAAACCATTTTCATGTAATAAATGTTTTATTTTAGTCGCCCATTTAATACATTGTGACATATGTGATACAGCAAGAGGATATCTGCCACATTCACTTAAAGCAAATAAATCGGCTGTATTTTGATTTAGACAACTAATAAGTTTACAGAAGATAATATGAACTTTCTCAATAGTATGGCTATATTCATAGCCCCATATATCTGACGCGAAACAGAGAATTGGTTTAACCATCCAATCAAATAATTTGAATGCATCTTGTGGACTAGAATAACCAAATTTTCTTTGTGATCTAAAAATACCAAAGCATGCTTTTTTGCTTGTGCTGATTGATTATTTTTTCTTTTTGTCCAACATAAACGTAATGTAAAGTGTGAACCTAAGTATTTATAACAGGAGACAGTTTGAATTTCTTTTCTGTTATAAAACCATTTCTCGTTTTACTTTATAATACCACCATTTCGAAAAACCATTATTTTAGTTTTGTCTAAATTTAATTTCATTCCTACTGCTTGACAACTAATTAACCTTGTCGATCAATGGTATCACCGAAGTGTTATTACATTTTTAAGAAAATAACAAGCTGGAAGACATTTTTAACCGTGCTCTGGGGAACCAAACATTAGAACTCCTGCTGCTCAATCTGTGTATCATACCTTGTTCCCCCAATCAATCACACGGATACGGTTTAAAACAGCGCTACTAGTAAACAGTGTCAAATCGGATCAGATTACATGGATATGTGTGGCTAATTTTTACATACAAGTGTATTGATAATGATAATGTTAGTTGTTGCGAATCGCAGCATATTTTGTTATCTTTTTATTATCCTTGGACTCAGTATAAAAAAAACACAATTAATCTGTCTACCTAATGAATGTGTAGAGAACGCCCTTAAGCTTTTTTGATAACTTACTACGATAAGAGCATTAGATTGCATGTCCTTTTACTTTAAGGCTCTTCTGTTTCTCTTCTTGATGTACGTGTATTTCAGTGATGCCTAGTCAACACAATGTTGATGTTAGACTTCTATCAGTAAGACGAAGCAGCACGATACATATATGTATAAACATTTCGAGCCCGGCGCCAATTAACGCTTTTCACATATTAATTTGCAAGAGCCTCTTTCGAAACATTTATGCATAAACGTGGAATATCTTTATAACTGAAAGGTACATTATTGTACAGAATTGAAAAGTAATGATTAATATAAGCAATGTGTCCTGATGAAACATTATTTTCCAAAGTTGGTTGCTGTAGACGTGCCTGACAGTGGTAATGTCACAGTGAAAATGGTACCATCAATGGTGGCATTGTTGTTTTGACACCAGTTCCGTCACGCCGCTTGTGTCCCAATATACATGTAGTTACTTTTATTTATTAAGCAAACTCGCACTGGAAGCAATATAGTTTGGCAACTAGTTTATTTAGATATATATTTGCTTTGTTTGGTTCACTGCGAAATCGCATAAATGCCAACCGTAAGTCATTTTTGTGAACCCTAACTTTTTTTAACTCGTCTCCATCTTTTCCCCATAATTAAAAAAGTATGTTACATCACGCTTTACGACAATTTGTCAACAAAATCAAACCTGAATGCAAGTAGTCTTCTGATACTGTATTGCCATCTCTACTTGCCAGATACTTTTCCAAGCTTGCACTAATTGATTTTATCATTGATATTTTAAAAAAGATTAGCAAGAATACCTTCATCAATTAGAAGTTAAAATAATCTAAGCGTAGCATTATACATAACGGGATACACACAGCGATATTCATTAAACAGTTTTGAATAGTGTACATATTTATTTCAATCAAAACCACATCACTTAGATACTGATCATGTTTTTTAAATGTCTTGGGGGCAGTGGCTTTGATGTTGATCTCGTGATTCATGTTGTCCCTGGCTCGATTCATTTGAAGGCCGTGCCAATATTTTAAATAAGAAGAACGGATGTAAAATAATAAGTGTATCACAAAAACTAATTTGACACATTACTGGGCGTCTACCCTTGTCGTGAAATAACCCGCAAACAAATGTGTTAACAGACCTTCTAACACAATGAATGCAACGTCGCAGACCAACCTCTCGACATGCTGAAATTATCTGCGAAATTCTAGCGACTTCCAGATGTGGCAAGGCATCACAGTGGCTGCTTCACAACAGCCTCACAATGGCTGTACTATTTCTATACGTTATCACCTCATACGGCTGTTAATCAAGTGTAACGACTGCCTTGCACATGCCGCAAGTCAACTGCACGTAGACATTGAGGTTGGCATGAGGTCCCCGTGCAAAATATGTGCGACTGTCTCAAAGCTCTAGCAAAATGTGCTTCCTCAGCACGAAATCTCAAGAAAACTACGCTGCTGCTCGTCTTTCTCCCCCTATACAGAGGGAGTGCTGCGGCCAGGAATCATCGGCAACACATATAAGTCTGAATACATACGAATTGTCTGCGGCTTGCCTGCAGCTACGGGAAAGAAGGAATTCCCACATCAGCAGAAGCTGACATTAAAAACATACTGACAAAAACGTGACAAATCTCCATAAATGAGAGTTTAATTATTAAAACGAGTTGAAAACATTGTGGCAAAAAGAGAAATTGCTCATTTTGAGCATTTTCTTCTTTTGTCACAATGTTTTCAAAAGTCGTCGGCTGCAAATGCGTAATAATGCGTCTACAAGTGGGAAAGGGTTAAGTCAGGGTAATCGTTGTACTACCGTAGGCATTTTCTACCAATCTGCTGGCCTCGAATGACCTAAAATAACGAAACTCGTACTTCCATCGTAAAATACAGTCGTATGACGCCGTAGGACATCGCACGCCAAAACCACGAAAACGGGTCTGACGTAAAGAATTACCTACGACGCTGAGATGTTCTTAAGTAAATTCAAAACTCTACTACAAGGTACTACTACAGCGTTTTCCGTCACAAAACCCAATGATATCGAACGACACACCCACGACTGTCATAGAAAGGTGTGTAAGGAACAAAGAACGAAATTTCCTGCAGATTTGTTTGACCTGAAAACGGACATTCAGCGAGCATCATATGTAGGTTTTCGGGTGCAGAACTAGCGTAACTTCATGTCTTATATAGCGTCAGATGTTACATACTCGTATGTTGTTCCGATAGGTAAATTGCAGTCGACCGAGGTACTGAAGGTTTTGGTCAGACTGCGAGTATGTAAAGACTCGTTCGAGGAGTCTACACTGTTTGAATGTGTGGCTGACATTTCTGTCTGACGTGGTTCGATTATTCAACAATACATTTCAACCTTTTTTCCTACAAACAACAAACCTTCAGCAGGCGATATTGAAAACAGCTAGACACAAATATGGTATCTCTTCGTAAATGAAAGAATACTTTTTGGGAAGAGTTGAAAACATTGTGAAAAAAGGAGAAATTTATCGTTTTCGAGCAATTTCTCCTTTAGTCATAATGCTTTCAAAAGTCGTCTGCTGCAGATGCGTAAGAACGCGTGTAGATAGGAAAGTGTTAAACCAGAGCCAGGTCGCTGTGGTCGATTTAATTGACATTCAATTAACTAACTGTAGTGTTATAATGGGATAGGAAACTGGTTTTAATTAATTGATAGATCGATAGTTATAGACGGAAATTGCCTGGTCGATGTAGACCAATGAACTCAAATTGAATGTAGGAGGAAGTCTGTCGAGGGGCACAATTACGCGAAAATCGATCTGTGAGACTTTGCGGCCAGCGAAGAACCAGAAACGTTTGCGCCTAACTATTTATGATTTCCTTCTTTATTCACCATTCAGTTTTAAAAGCACTCTTAAAGTCTTTGGAGATCGGTTATAGCACACAAACAAAATGATAACAACATAACCCATATACAACATAAATAAAATCCATCTACAAAGACAACAACAAAAAACCCATCTACAAAGACAAAAAAAAAAACATCTGTAAAAGAAAAAAATAATCATCTACAAAAACAACAACAAAAAACCCATCTACAAAGATAACAGAAAAAATCCATTTACAAAGAAAACAACAACAAAACAATCTACAAGGACAACAACAAAAACCTATCAACAAAGACAACAACCAAAAACCTATCTACAATGACAAATCTGTATTGAAAAGAAATTCGGCCACCTTCCCTTGATACATAATATGATATAAATACATCTGCTATTACATTCTGAGGACTGCCGCTAGACACTGGTAATGCTAGTACCAGATAAGGAACTGCAATGTAAATGCTTGATTCATACATATTAACCGTTTTCCTTCATGTCGATCATCATACTGGTCTTTTGAATAGATAGACGGCTTGCCCTTTTAATGGCATTGTACATCATCATACTGGTCTTTTGAATAGATAGACGGCTTGCCCTTTTAATGGCATTGTACATCATCATACTGGTCTTTTGAATAGATAGACGGCTTGCCCTTTTAATGGCATTGTACATCATCATACTGGTCTTTTGAATAGATAGACGTCTTGCCCTTTTAATGGCATTGTACATCATCATACTGGTCTTTTGAATAGATAGACGGCTTGCCCTTTTAATGGCATTGTACAACGGGGTACAACCATGTTTATATTAATATGAGCCGTCACGTAAGAAAACCAACATTATGGTATCTGCGTCAAGTATCAACCCGGATCAGATTAACCATACCACGCAGGCTGACCCGGACAAACACTTTTCGCCTCCTGTGGATTTTCTGTTTCAGGAATCATAACTCTATACCTCTATCCCCTCCCCCTCCTTGTCTCTTGATCAGATGACACGGTACGATCCAAGGCCAAATGTTGACAAATTTTCGAAAAACGGTTGACTTGTCATGTTCCAGTCTTCATTGTCAAAGGATTCAGAACCTGCATGTGTGCGTGCGTGCATGGACAATGTAATCTTGTAGAAAAGTCCTCTAGGTATTAAATGCCAGATATTGCATTCATCTAACACTTCACTATATTCAAGCGCCGTTTGATATATTCGCAATTGACTTAATTTGAAAACAGTGTGACAAAAGAAGAAATTGCAAATAATGATTTTGTTAGTCTTTGCTACACTGTTAGTTTTTACCACGTTTTCAATCAATTCAATAATTATACTTACATTTGTAGATTTTCTTTTTATATATATATTTGCCTAGATATGTTCGTACGTTACAGATGTATTGAAAGGGAGTGAAGAGTAAACAGCTTCCCTTCCGGTCAGTTATTTGCATTTAACTCTTTCGCTGCCAAAGGCAATTAAATGCTTTTGCAAACAATGCAGATTCAGGTGAGCCAGCTTGTAACGAGCTGTCTCTCCTGAAATCTGCATTGATTGCCACTTAAACATTAAATTGTACTAAACTTCCTATTAGACGAAAAATGTAATGCTCCAATTTTCAACATGGAAGAGTCGAGTTGTGAAATTTGACTGAAAGGGTTAAACGGGTTTGTGATTGTTCTTACATTTCATTTTCTTATCATTGATATTGTATAAAATAAAAGCGTTTAGATGAAATGAGGTAAAATCGTGATGAATATTTGAAATATCATCCTGTTAACAATGACACGGGTTCTTTGGTCAGCACGTTAGACCATATCCGTTGATCGATGGACCTGTCGACATATCTATTCATAATTTGTCTCGAGCTTGTTCATTTGATTGAAGAGGTTTTTCTCGCATCTTTTGAGTCCGAGAGTGTATTGGCTGGAATATTTTGTCAATATGGTAACAAGCGTGAGGTACCTAGTGTATTCCTTTTATACTTTAACGTTAAACATAGCAGAACACTTTATTAAAAATCAAACCATGATAATAGTGTGCATTGTCACGCTGACAGACACATCGGCATACATACAAAGAAAGGTTATTTTGAAATACCATAGGAACAAAGGCATACCGACTCGAGTCAGTTCTGCTCATGTCAATGGCCAGTTTCCGGTAGTATTTTTCTCAACAGACTATCCATCATATTCAAAATTAAAGAAATTGAGCCGCTTCTGACGACTTGGGTTCTCATTGGATCTCCCAAACAGGATCATTTAAAGGTTACATGGCATAACACAATGGGCTATAGTTCTAGCTCTGCTCACGTCAATGGCCAGCTTCCGGTAGTATTTTTCTCAACAGACTATCCATCATATTCAAAATTAAAGAAATTGAGCCGCTTCTGACGACTTGGGTTCTCACTGGATCTCCTAAACGGGATCATATAAAGGTTACATGGCATAAAACAATGGGCTATAGTTCTAGTTTTTTGTCAAAAGATGCATCTATGTCTACATATACTATAGACTGATAATAAACACTGGGTGGATGCACAGGTTCACATGAGTCTTCACTGTATGCAGATGCATTAAGACCACTAATAGATAGACGAGACTACACTATATCCGGGGAACATGTTAATTTCAGAAAAGAAATTGTTGGTACTCCTTTTGAGCAATAACTGGACCCAACTTTGTTCCACCTAGGCTGTCGTTCACTTTACTTGCAAGGTCATACTTCCGATGAACGTAAGGTATTTATGAACATATATGTGAGTTAATTAATGTTTCAAACAAATCAATGTCAGTAGAAATATGTATCTCACATGCCTTTCAATACTAGCCCATTTAATGCAAAAACCAGTATAATTATATTTCAATATTGAATCTAAAAGATATTGTTCTTAATGCTAATGAAATTTACTATAAAAGAATGACTTGGGACAATATTTATCTTCAAGCCGCCTACTATAATACGATTTCTTTCATTCAAATTTAATATTAGACAGACAATTTAATTTTAAGTCGTCTCCGAAGCCTAATATTCACATTTCATTCAATTCGTTTGTCAGAATCTGAAGAACAAACTGTCTCAAAGAGTGAGTTAATCTTCATGGATACGTCGTACATAAAGGTTCATTTGACTGTTCCAATCACAAACGGCTGTTAATACAGATTCCTCATGGTTGTATTTCTGGTTGAAAGATCAAAATTTTCCGGTTTGAAACACTCTCGATGTCTGCTTCCTTGATACACAATCTATGCTTGCACCGATGCGTGTGTGGCGGTTTTAAGCCATAAGTCGAGCATGACTTTGTGTTCTCAATCACGTCGATTTGATGATGGCATAATATAAACAAGAGGGTCATGATGGTCGTGCATTTATCAGCGTTCGCGTTTTACGCATACAGCGGTGGACAACAAGATGACTTGATCAATATTGGTAGTGAATTAGTTAAAATATCTGAAATATGAAATATAAACAGTAATGTCATACTAGAGTTAAAACGTATACAGAAAGGGCATACTTTGGAAATGAGTCAAGTCAATGAAGTCCAAATCAAGATGGCCCTAACAATTCTGGTTATGGGTATCCCAAAGAAGTTAGAAATTGGACACGTAGTACCCATACCAATACTTTATCACACGTGAAAGAATTAACGATTTTGTTGTAACTAATAATAATAATAATATCGACTTTATTTTATGAGGCTACACATTTGGGTTGTTCCAATCTTCCATGCGGGCCTCAAAAGAGTATTGGTTAAGAAACAATCGAGCCTTACGTGTTAACGTAACACATGAAAAGTCAGTCAGCACGATACGAGATGGAAACAACTGCTTTTTGAAAACACTGTCGAAACGAAATTAATCTGTGAGTCATTTAGTACGTCTCCTATTAGCTATTTCATGAACCAAATCTGCAGTATTAAATGCATAGATATCAAAGAACATCCAAAAGATATGTTATTTTCGCCATGGGTGTTTCAAATATATAATTGCTTGGAATGCTATATTTATTTTCCTTTTAAATGGAATCCGAGTTGGACACTTAGTTTGAGGACAAGTCTGACATATGGTGGCAGTAACACACAAGATACAGCAATTCAAGTTATTTAAACAAATAATACACCTTGGTCTATACTTCCAATCAAGTTATTCAAACAAAGAATACATCTTGGTCTATACTACCATTCAAGTTATTTAAACAAAGAATACACCTTGGTCTATATTACAATTCATGTTTATTTTAACAAAGCAAACATCTTGGTTTGTACTAAAATTCTAGTTTATTTTAACTAAAGAATACATCTTTGTCTGCACTACAATTCAAGTTATTTAAACAAAGAATACATATTGGTCTATACTACAATTAAAGTTATTTAAACAAAGAATACATCTTGGTCTATACTAAAATTATAGTTATATAAACAAAGAATACATGTTGGTATATGCTACAATTCATGTTTCTTTTAACAAAGCATACATCTTGGTCTATACTACAATTCCAGGTTTCTTTTAACAAAGAATACATCTTGGTCTATACTACAATTCTAGTTTTTTTAATAAACCATACATCTTGGCCTATACTACAATTTCAGGTTTCTTTTAACAAAGCATACATATTGGTCTATACTGCAATTCTAGTTTTGTAACAAAGCATACATCTTGGTCTATACTACAATTCCATTTTTTTGACAAAGCATGCAATTTAGTCTATACTACAATTCCATTTGTGTTAACAAAGTATACATCTTAGTCTATACTACATTCCAGTTTTTTAACAAAGCAAACAGCTTGGTCTATACTACTATTCATGTATCTTTTAACAAAGCATACATGTTGGTCTATACTACAATTCCAGGTTTTCTTTGACAAAGCATGCATCTTAGTCTATACTACAATGCCATGTGTGTTAAAAAAGCATACATGTTAGTCTATACTACAATTCCATTTGTGTTAACAACGCATACATCTTAGTCTATACTACAATTCCAGTTTTGTGGCAAAGCATACAGCTTGGTCTATACTACTATTCATGTTTCTTTTAACAAAGCATTCATCTTGGTCTGTACTATAACTTTAAGTTGTTTTTTACCATAGCATACATCTTAGTCTATACTACAATTCTAGTTTTGTAACAAAGCATACACCTTGGCCTATACTACAATTCTAGTTTTGTAACAAAGCATACACCTTGGCCTATACTACAATTCCAGGTTGTTTTTAACAAAGCATACATCTTGGTTTGTATTACGATTCTTTTTTGTTTATCAAAGCATATATCTTGGTCTATACTATAATTCTATTTTTTTTTAACAACGCATACATATTTGTCTACACTTCCTTTCTAGTTGTGTAACAAAGCATACATCCTGATCTATACTACAATTCTGTTTTCTTTTAACAACGCATAAATCTTGGTCTCTACTAAAATTCTGTTTTTGTTAAACAAAGCATACATCTTGGTCTCTACTAAAATTCTGTTTTCGTTAAACAAAGCATACATCTTGGTCTCTACTAAAATTCTGTTTTCGTTAAACAAAGCATACATCTTGGTCTCTACTAAAATTCTGTTTTCGTTAAACAAAGCATACATCTTGGTCTCTACTAAACTTCTGTTTTCGTTAAACAAAGCATACATCTTGGTCTCTACTAAAATTCTGTTTTCGTTAAACAAAGCATACATCTTGGTCTCTACTAAAATTCTGTTTTCGTTAAACAGAGCATACATTTTGGTCTCTACTAAAATTCTGTTTTCGTTAAACAGAGCATACATCTTGGTCTCTACTAAAATTCTGTTTTCGTTAAACAGAGCATACATCTTGGTCTCTACTTAAATTCTGTTTTCGTTAAAACGAGCATAAATCTTGGTCTGTACTACATGAATGCTTCGTTGGGAGTTCGCATAAGTCACTGATTGCAGATGAAACAAGACCCCTGGTCGCAAGCTGCGGCTTAACATGTGTGTCTAGACAACTTTGGTTTGGCATTATGATGAATCATGAACATTTAGTTAATCTAATAATTGTATTTATTGTATAAATATTCATTATTTCACGACGTCCCAAAGGTTCAGTTTTGTCATTTGATTTAATTCCTGTCTGGCGCACTCGAGAGAAAGAATTTAACTTTTTTTTTTTTTTAAAGGATTTAAAGTCTCGGGGAAAACATTGAACTTTGACATTTTAAGAGTCATCAAATTTTAGCGCATTCATATGTTGATCGATTGCCCACGCGAGAACATCAACTGCACTTTCGATAATTTAAAAATAACCACGGAAAACAAGGACACAGCAGGAGAAATAAATTGCACATGTTGGATTATATTTTGAAAAAGCGTAATAAAAAACTCTTTTTCAACACAATAACGCGTATTTATTTTTCACCCTAGATTTGCAACGCAAATAGACTCAACCTGAAATGTAGATCCACAGAGAAGCTGATAGCGATTGTAGGTTGAACAGAGGGTTTATCGGTGGACGGGGAGATTCAAATAACGTAACTTGCTTTCTTGACGATAATATAAGGTGGAATCATACCTTTGAAATAACGTCGTTTTTGACGTAAATATGGACGTTTTTGCGATAATGATAGTATGTTTGAAGAAATCACCATTACTTTCTCATTTCAATTTTGATTCGGATAAAATTAACTTTAAACTGAAGAGAATACAATTACCTGTGTGATGATATCAATTCCATACATCTGTCATGACAATTAACGTCACAGGTATGATTCCACATTAACGACGTGCTCTGTATGATAGGATGTTTTACTAGTATCATGTAAAGTGATGTTTCAGTGTGAATTGCAGGGCACGTGTAAAAGTGCTGAAGTAAACATGTATGACAATCAGCAGGTATATCCCACGTCTGTGTGTGTCTATGACCATGGACGACTTCGCTATCCACAGGAAACGTGTGAATGGTCGCGCTTTCTTGTCAAAACCATAAGTGCGATTCAAGCAGGGTGTTCAGAGATCGTACATGAACTTTATTGACAACTATCTGAAAATCATTTTAAGACATTTTATTAATGACAGGACTTATTCTAAGCGGCCAAATAGATATATCACAATTTAATCTTTGACATCAACCGGCGTCTGAAAATCTCTTTTCCAGATAAAGAATGATTTATTCGCCGGACGACATTTGAAAACGGGTGCTTCCAAAGTTATGATTTTAATTTGCCATTATTTTCTTCTAAAGTTCAAACTGAGATGTGTATAAAAGTCGCATATCGAAAAATGGGCAATTGTAATAAACTTGTCTATCTATAACCACTCGAAAGGCGAGCAAACTATTAACTGTAAAAGCATAAGAGACATATATTTCCCATCATTTGAATATTGATATTTAAAGTGCATGTCAATGTTAGTCTTACAATGCTATTTCTAGCATCCTGATAATTAATAATCCCTCCTAAATCCCGTTTGCAACATTATTTCGGGCATATTACCGCGACTTCGTTTACCTACACATGTGTTTCCTTGCGATTGTCATGCTAGTGCTCGAATGAGTCACAATGTTTTCATTTTCAATCAATTATTGTTCCTTCATCCAAAGACAGTTTCCATTTCGAGGGCTTGGCGTGAAACGGTTGTAAATAAAAACCTATTTTGAAAACCCTGGTTTAAGGGCAATTTTGATCCCTTTGTAAACAATGCAAATTTAGATACCATTGGTCATAAGGAGCAATGCCACCTAAATTTCCATTGTTTACCAAGTAAAATTATTTAACGCTTATAAAGAATTTATGGCGAGGTGATTAACCTTGGTAAAAAAATACCAATTTAAGTTACAACCGTTTCACGCCAAGCCCTCGATATGTTTAACAGAGTGTTCGTCTGTTGCATATGTGTAGCATATTGGACATTCTTAATACATGGATAACAGTGGAGTCAGATGAATATAACAATGGATAATAGTGGAGTCAGATGAATATAACAATGGATAACAGTGGAGTCAGATGAATATAACAATGGATAACAGTGGAGTCAGATGAATATAACAATGGATAACAGTGGAGTCAGATGAATATAACAATGGATAACAGTGGAGTCAGATGAATATAACAATGGATAACAGTGGAGTCAGATGAATATAACAATGGATAACAGTGGAGTCAGATGAATATAACAATGGATAACAGTGGAGTCAGATGAATATAACAATGGATAACAGTGGAGTCAGATGAATATAACAATGGATAACAGTGGAGTCAGATGAATATAACAATGGATAACAGTGGAGTCAGATGAATATAACAATGGATAACAGTGGAGTCAGATGAATATAACAATGGATAACAGTGGAGTCAGATGAATATAACAATGGATAACAGTGGAGTCAGATGAATATAACAATGGATAACAGTGGAGTCAGATGAATATAACAATGGATAACAGTGAAGTCAGATGAATATAACAATGGATAATTGTAGAGTCAGATGAATATAACAATGGATAACAGTGGAGTCAGATGAATATAACAATGGATAAGGTGACACATAACACTAGCTTTTGGGATATTCGGATTTTGGCCACGGTCAAAAATAGAAATAATGACAAATAGTAAGTTTTGGGTACTTTTTTGGTTGATTTTGATGTTTATAAATGTGAAAAGTAAGCTCTAAGCATGGGATTGAATTTTTCAGTTGAACCCACTTCTCCTTCCGGTTTGACAACACTGGTTGCAGAGCTAGGCGTGAATTTAGAGGTAAGTTTGAATACCAGCTTTCGCGTCCAAAATTGCTTGAAAATGAGCTGGAAACGTGGTATTTCTGACTGCATCCACAGATTTGAGAGAACTAGCAGCTCTTCAATTTTACACTAACCCCCTGCGTTTGTGTTGGGTGATTTTTGTAATAAAGGGTCAAATTGATCTTTCTGTCCTTCTTTTTTCACCCTGTTTCAGACCACTTTTGTGGCCAATTCTTTCCATAATATGGACTGAGAGTGTGACTTCCAGTCATTTTCCTACAATTCTGGCACTCCTTGATACAGGAAAACCAGTATGGATATTATGAGAAATAATGAGAGAATAAAAGTTGGGGTGTCCCAGGAAACAGAAAATCAGCTTTTAACTGTGTTATGCCACCTAACAGTGGAGTCAGATGAATATAACAATGGATAACAGTGGACTCAAATGATATTAACAATGGATAACTTCCGTCCGTATTTCGATCTTGATAAAAAGATATGTCTGCCACTGTTTTACCACAAGAAGAAATAAATTCAATAATTGTTCTTCTTCTAGCTAACTGCATATTTGTCAATAATCTGTTTTTCGCAGTGCTCAAGACCAGTGATATACGTATAACTCCCATTGTCTATATTCCGTAAACAACTATATAACGGTATCATTAGTCGCCGAGCAGAATCCCGCGACTTATATTGCTAATAGCTTTTCGGAAATGACATGGGAGGAGAGTTATTATTAGAAAAAAACAAATTTAAATGTCTTGAACATATTACAATTGCGTTTGTTTAAAAACACTAAGTTATGACACATCTAAAATAAAATAAATATTCCGATGCTTTAAGTATTTGCAGTTTCTTTATTTTGACTCGCATTTATGATTTTTGTTTTATTTACGAAGACAAAACAGTCCCTATAAGACTTGCAGCAGACTGTTATGTGTCAATATCGAACTGTTTCTAAGCTAAATATGTTGATCAAGTGAACACCGAATACCGACTGCGTAGATAAATCTCCTTTGCAGTGAGCCGTTCTTTACACTCACTTACAAATAGTTAATTATAGGTGATTTAAAATGTTTATTTGGTTCGAAACAAATGAAGAAAAGAACAAACTGAGATAACTCTGCCTATAAAGAGAGTGTAAAGAACGACAATTATGCTGAGAAGAAAAGAATCGGGTCTTTCGTACAAAATGATTTCGTCCTTGACAATTTTAAATGTGTCATTAGATTCCCTGCAGGCATTTTGCTTGCGATCTGCATATTGTTATGCATCATTGACACAAGGGCGCTCGTCATTATATACTTTTAAAACCCACCCATAAAGAGAGTGTAAAGAATGACAACTAGCGAAGAGGAAACGAATCGGGTCTTTCGTACAAAATTATTTCGTCCTTGACAATTTTAAATGTGTCATTTGATACCCTACACACATTTTGCTTGCGATCTGCATATTGTTATGCATCATTGACACAAGGGTGCTCATCGTTATATAATTTTAAAACTAATAGAGTAGACTAATGATTGGCAAGATTACTCATTTCCTGTTTATGATCAATAATTAGTTGGCTGTCAGCCCCTCAGTTGATAACTGTTTTTTCAACTACTATAATGTAAGTGTTATGCATAACTGCAGTATGATTTCCGGCGACATTGATGCGTTGCATCAACTTTCTCTTGTTATGTAATTGAGACAGCATCCCAAAATATCTTCATTCACAAACATACTGTCCAAACAGGATGCATTGCATCAAGGTGCGTAAACGAAGCAATAAAACTCCAGATATTATGGTGGACTTGTTCTAGAAATTTTGGCTGGAAACGCTATTGAAGCAAAACCTGTTCTCGAAAACATTGCACATGTCCCATTGAATAGTGCCAATACGAATTTGTTATTCTTACGATGTCTCTGATTCGTGCTTGAGATCCTGTTTGCTCGGCTTAGAATCTAGGCTAGATAATTCTACAAGTGTTCATGTGTCGTACAGGTCCGTGGAACATGAAGGTAACACAAGAGGGACAATATGGCTCTAAATCTATCTCACATGTATGATGATTTAGTAGCAAATGTGTTAGTGCTAAATTAGGAAATGTGTGATCAAGAATGAGAAATAAACTTAAATACACTCTAAATATATAAACGAAGCAGAATTTTTGTCATTTATTACCCTTTTTGATGTCGCATAGCGGCCATGTTTTACAAACTAACATTATGATTTAAAAATACAAGTTAACGTTTTTTACAAATAACATTGAAAGCAGAGTAGCTTATTCTAGAGAGAAGAATATTTAAGTTTTTGCTTTAACATTTTATTTGACGGTCATGTTTTTAACCAAGCAAATGAGCTGACCATATTGTATAGGTTCCCCGAAGGAATATGTTTGCCATATTATCTTGCAATCAGATAAATAGCTTCAAAGAAAGAGTTTTATGTTATGTTTACCCTTTTTTGTTGTTTCACAAGGAACATATTTGCTAAATTATGTTAATAGACAAGCACCTTTGGAAAGGAAAAACATAAAGTTATTTTAACCATTTACTGATGCCAAGTTAACTTGAAAGCGGAGAAGCATATATTTCAAAGTATTGCAGCAAGCAATGTTCTACGTAGAATTTAAATCTTTGAACAATTCTTGGAGATGACGATCAAAGGAACGGATGGTAAGTGATTCCAATAGATTACAATGAGTCTTTGGCTCAAGTTCTAAAGAGCATTGTTTGTAACGGTCGCACAATTACCCTATTCTTTTTAACTATTCCGCTAAATTTGAAATTTAAAATCAATGCATGAATTGCTATCAAATCTTCAACATGGTTTTGTCGCTCAAATTGCCTTGTCCCTTGATAATCATTTGCTATTGCGAATTGATTATATAAAATTCTTATAACCAATAAGAAGCCGTTTGTTGGTAGAGATTGGGCGGAAGTACATGGGTCAAATGAAAAATTAAAACTCATTTTCCATACTAGGTTGCCGGAAATTAGAGGGAAATAGAACAATACCAAGGAAATTTCAGATATAACGAACAAGTTAATCAAAAATCAATGTACGTGAGATTACTTTCAATTGCATCGTCTCGTATAATCAAAGCGCCGAAGGCACTGTAGTGGCGATCGTGTAGAAAATCCTGCAAAGTAACAAGCAGTATCTCGGTGTAGGCCTTGCGGTTTTCAATAAAAGTGCACTCTGGTGCGGGTAAATTTGAGTAAAGCTCCATCATTTTGGTCAATAATAATAAGGTCATACCAAATTTAAGACAAATCTAGTTGGCACTCGATAGACCTACGTTTTAGCTCAAGAACGATGGAACTTTATTAGAATTTTTGTCTTGGTTTTATGTAGTAAGCTAAATTGATTAGGTTATCACATGTTCATCACCAAGTCGCTAGGACGTATTAAAATAAAATATTGTGTACACTTTAGAGACCCCATTTTCGAATTAAGCATGTTGAAAATCTGTGTCAGAATATTTTTCTCAACTGGTGACATCAGGGCTTTGTTCAAAATGGATTATGTCTCTTCCGAAACAGGAATCCGTCGTGGCCGTATGGTTATTGTCGGAGATTTCAAACTGCATGTCTTGGATTTGATCCTCAGTCACGGCCGGCATGATGCCCTTGGACAATTCACATGTCAAAACCTTGAGTGTTTACCAGGATGCATGAATAAGTGCACTGTCACCATCATGTAACTGAAATAATGTTGGAATTGGTGTAAAACCACAAAAATAATAATATCAAGAGCTAAGTAACTATGCAAAATTGAAGAACAATCTGTTGACTCCCAAGGTGCTGCATGTGGAAGGTATTGATGCAGTTATAGAGGTGAACGTAACATGTCCAAATTAGTCATCTTGAATACACCTTTCCTAATGGATGAACTTTCCCTGTGAGTTTTGAGGCCTATGCAGCATACCTATTTTAGAAAACGATCAAACAGAAGTTCCTCCATTCTCCATGTTAGCAACTCTATGGAGATCATGCTACCAACTTCTCAGATGCAACATCTGTTTTCTCTGAATTTTAATATTTTTTCAGAGAAAAATGCCTAAATTATCATAGAAAGGAAAGAAAGCTAAAGTATCCATTTGTTTGGTGGTTGGTTTTAATGATGTCGGATATTAAACAGGTCTGTTCAATGTAGTTACTTCACATTTAGGATTTTCTCCCTAGAAAATTTAAACTGCTCATAATGAACAATTTCTCTATATGCAAAAATGTTCAATTGATACAAATATAGGCATATATATATAATAATGCTCTATCCCCAAGCATTGATTGCTTATTCGCGCTAGAATTTACAGTGATGGTTGCACTGGGGTGAGTGAGTAAATCGCATTGTAAAAGTATTCCAAAGTACAGGTTTATCGGTTAAACAATGTGACATATATATTGCAATGCTCAGGTGACCACACATTGTAAACTCGCAATTGAACACAGTGTTAAATATCAATAGAGAGACTGACGTGTACTGAATTTTCATCATGCTTTAATTTAAATACCAATTATGTCAGAATAAAAGTACATATATCAAGTACATGTATCCACATGCAGATATTAAAACCAACATGACCAAGATCATCCTAATTATATCACCTTCTAACACTTTAGTGATGACAGTAGTTAGAGGGTCCAGAAAACGTAAATGAAATGTTGATTCTTACAAACAAAGTGTTACCACAATCGCCACAAAAACCGTTAACGAAAATGGATCGACCAAGTCACACGAAAATAACTGACCTTATGGATTGCAGAGTCTGGTGAGGATCTTCTTAGATGGTCATGTAAAGGTACAAGCATCCAATAAGTCCCTAGAGAACATTAATTGTAATATCCAGAGAGCCATGAGGCCCTGGGACAGAGACCCGAGAATAACCCGAGCTCTAAAAAGCCAAAATATTATTTACAGGACATAAATTATTCTGTTTAATGCTTTCCGCTTTTAAGTGATTCTGCATTATAAGTACAATATGTTCTTAGCTGTGGAGGTCATCCTTAATTGTTAACATACAAAACAAATTGAACTCACTTTGTAGAGAGCCTCTTTATGAACGACTCGGTCAAACTAGTTTAAAAGTGTCACCATTTTACTTTACTCCTGATACCACCACTGCTATTTTGCATTAAACAAATCAAAATAGCCAAAACATATTTCGCCAAATTATGTTTGAAACAGAAAAGCACTTTCAGAGGTGAGGCATATCACAATTATGACATTTTATCATCTGTCTGAAGCCGCTTATTAAACAGAGTTATCCCCCTTTTAATGCCGCCTGGTGGCCATGATTTTCAACCAATTTATATGGCTTGGCTATTCTTTGTAAAGGGTCACCTAAGGAACAATTTAAACAAATTAACTTGAAGCCAAAGAAGCAGTTACAGAGTAGAAGAACGTTAACATTCAACCATTTAAAACCATTTGTGATGACGCAGCAACCAAAGTTTTTTTTGCATTGGATCAATTGGTTTAATATCATATGTTTAAAGAATCCCTGTATAAGATTCACTCAAGCCATGTTTATTGGTTTAAAAACATGGCCGCCAGGGGCAGGGCTGTTTTTCTTTATATTGCCAGAGTGGTAACATTAAATATATTCTCCTCCGAAAGTATATAGCCGATTTTCAAATAATTGAGGTTTTTTTAACTTATTTATTTTACATCGATTGGGAAACAAGCTTTAAGCTTATATTAATCACGCTCGATTTCTGCTTCCTGGAGACTTAACCAGTACGAAGGAACGTGTTTCCTTGGTAACATTCTTCCAGTTCCCTTCAGGTCATGTCATGTCAATTGGTTGAAAAATATGGCCACCAGTGCTATTTTGCTTTATATGGCTATAGAGAAAAAAAAAAAAAATAACTTTGTAGAAATGTTACTTGGGTGACTCCTTTTCAGATTCATTCAAACCATGTTGATTGGATGAAAAACATGGCAACCAAGGACCAGGGCTGATTTGCCTTCAATGCCTATAGCGATCTAATATTTGCGTTATGCAGTGGAGCGATACCGCATTGGGCCTCTTGTTCAACAAGGTTTTCCAAAGGTTTCTCCGACAGAGGCTTCTAAAATGGTATATCTCGAGGGCTTGGCGTGAAACGGTTGTAACTAAAATTGGTAATTTTTTACCAAGGTTAATCACCTCGCCATAAAGTCTTTATAAGCGTTAAATCATTTTTCTTGGTAAACAATGGAAATTTAGGTGCCATTGCTCGTTCTGAGCAATGGCACCTAAATTTGCATTGTTTACAAAAGGGTCAAAATTGCCCCTAAACCAGGGTTTTAAAAATAGGTTTTTAGTTACAACCGTTTCACGCCAAGCCCTCGATATGAAGGAAGCAGATAAATATGCTTTGAATTCCTATTATCAATTTGGATCTAACATCAGTGATCAGATTTTTTTGGGAAAAACGAGCTATTATCAGCTCTTTATCATTGTTGCCATCCACATTGGGAACATTGTTAACCCATTTCAAGGCCAATTGTCAAATAATTCAGTGTGTGACCCGCTATGAGATTCCTTTAAGCCATTAAGTACGAACTGTTTGGTTGATTAGTGCTTTAACAGAGGAGAATATTCAAATATGTTATGAGCTATTTTCCCTTTCGTCTGTACAAGTTCGCTCACATGCTCTTTTCGGCAGTCGTGACCAAGTCGTTAGCTTAGTTAGCTACAAAGTGTTCAAGGGTAGGTGTGTTATCGCCCTGGTATAACTGACATATGAGCCCTCCTATTGGGAAAACCAACAATGTTGACTCTGCGTAAAGCATCGACCCGGATCAGCCTAAGCATGCCACGCAGGCTTACCCGGATAGACACTTTTCGCCTCCTGTGGATTTTCTGTTTAAAGAAACATTTCTCTATACATCTTTTCCCCTGAGACGGAATGTATCGGCGGATCAGTCTGCGCATGCTGATCTGGGTCGATACATTACACAGAGGCCATCATGTTGGTTTTCTCGCGGGACAGCTCATATGTTAAAAACTTCAATGAACTAAATAAACAAACTGTTTGCCAGAACGTGACATCGTATCACTGCAATAACATTTTAGACTCACATGTCTCGATGCAAAAAAGACACACAAACAAAAAAGTAAACTGCAAAACATAAATTATAGAAAACTGGCTTTCAATTCCTATTCCGTTGGCCAACTCGGAACTGGTGAATGTTTTAACAAGAATAATAATGGGAACAAGGTTATGTTAACATTGTTGATATTGAAATACTCCGTCAAAATAGAAATCCATATTTAAATTCCAGAAACTAGCAAGTGTTCTGCATTTGTTTAATAGCACCACAGGGAATGATGCAAATGAGTTGAATTATATTGATCGGTATGGCTTCGGGAGTTTTTTCATTCGAGTCACGCTACAATTAACCAATATAACACCACACATTATATTACAGTTCGTGTAGATCAAGATCAATCTGCCCATTCATGCAGTCTGATCTGAATCATCACGTTATGCTTTAATTGTTTAACAACCAAACCTGATTAAATGTTAATGATTGAACAATGTTTCAAAAGACATTGCATGTATATGCAGTTTGATCTTAAACAACACTTTTACTTAAACGTTAAAACTAAGGACGGTTTCCTATTTTAAAATGCACGTCTTTATTACATGAGTGCCGCTAGTTTATCTTATTATAGCATAATAAAAGCAACTCTCTATAGACAAGTTTTAAGTTCTGTTTTAGTATACACATGTCGCCTCGTGAGAAAAGGGGATAGTGATGTATCTTCGTGTAAACATCGCATAATATTAATTGATATAGTCTCGAAACTTATTTCTCTGAAATTACATATATAGACGCGCAGTTTGTATGTATTTACACCGATTTCAACAATTTTCTAGTTGTATCACGGCGTTGTATGATGTTAAATTCACAGTACTGCCGGTCAATTTAACCTGACACTAGTTAGTCAGTCGTAACTCCAGAATCCTGAGCGCCAGGCAGGGGATGCAATGAACACAATGGTTAAAGCCTGAGAATGACCCTGCCGGGGATCGAATCCGCAATCTCTCGCAACCGAGACGATCGTTCTAGCATTAAATCACCGATGTTGGAAGTGTGATGGCTTTTGTGATAAAAACCCGCATTTGCCTTCACTTTTTGCATGTGAATAAATATAATTGTGTTATACCGCCTCGGTGGGGTAGTGGTAGATCGTCCGCCTTATGAGCGGGAGGTCGCGGGTTCGATCTCCGGCCGGGTCATACCAAATACTCTAAAAATGGTAGTAATGACTGCCTGTTGTCAGGATAAATGGACCAGTAGTACTGGTAACTTATGCCGGGATATAACTGGAAAACTGTTGAAAGCGGCGTAAAACACCATTTCCAAAGCACGGGGTTCATATTAAGACATGCGACTTGCGTCATGCATTTCGAATCCCGTTTATTTCTAAGACTATGTTAAACCTTTTTTACGATCAACAAATCTGAAGCAGAAGACATTTGTTAACGACTCGGCAAAAATGTGAAAATGCTCTATAAATGCAAGTATACATAAAGTTGTGTTGAAAAGAATGGAAATCATTTTATCTCCTTTTGTCAGTCTATGTTTAAAAGGAGTTTGTAGCAGATGTGTCAAAATACATCTGCAAGGTATCTGTATACAAACTGCAGATAAACACTAGCAGCGTTTTCTGTGTGGCACAATTACACAGGAATTACACGACTCATTATGAAGTTATTTTATTTTCATTTCAAAATTTATAAATTTACCTCACTCGAAAAAGAATACCGAACCTGTATCATCGGTAACAACATCGCATTGACGTTGAATAAACCCCTCGGCGGCCTTAGTCGTTAGAGCTTCCGACTAGAAAACGGAGACAAGGGTTCGATCCACGATCGGGTCATACCAAAGAAAGTGTTAGTAGTTGCCTCCATCTTTGGTGCTCAAGTTTGCAGGGGTGGGTCTATGAGTATATGACTGATGCTCGGTGTCAGGGTAGGTTTACCGTCAGTACTGGCTATTTACCCAAGAAACCCGGTGATGTGACTGTTGAAAAACACCAGACAACAAAGAAACAAACTTACCCTGAAAACGACTTATCTTGATACATACGCAATAAAAAGTAGTTCATTACGAACACACTATTAATCAGTGACGGCGTTCAATTAGACTTTCCTGCTAAACGTGGAAAGCCATTTTTCTTTCGGCAAAACGAAGAGGGTTGTCGCGGAAAATTACGCAAAATAAGAGTTTTCGTGACACATGTTTCGGTTTAAGTGTCTATTGAACGCGCTTTAAGAACAAAGTCTATGACTTAGGTCTACTACCAATATGTGTAAATAACGTATGTAACATCAATGTACCGGAAGAAGTGGAAATGAAGGAGTGCGACTTAACAATGCAATTAGCTAGTTCTGCATCATTCTGTATCCCTAATCACTTTTTGCAGTTCTAGGGATGTCAGCGATTAATCGGTTACTCGGTTAACCGGTTGTTTTTCGAGTTATCGGTTACTCGTTAAACGTAGGTTTTTCGAGTAATCGGTTAGTAATTCAAGTAACCGAGTACTCGCAAAAATGGATAAAATAAATACAGAGTTGTGTTTCACCTTTTTGTCCTTTTCAACTTGTCACCCGTAACTGACCAGGGGTTTATTATTCACACCTCGTTCAGGAGTGTTTACATAACTGTGAAAACAGCCGCACTTGATTTTATCGATGACATTTTGTTCGTATAATTGTTGCTGATCTAACGTTTAATTAAAGGACAGTTTGTTTCTTTTTTAAAAACTTTGTTGACTTATACAAGGCAGAAATCATATGATAATAACTTTTTAATTATATTCAGCATTAATTTTGATAATACAAATAATTGGAATGAATGTGTCAATTTGTGAATGTTAACGTTTTTAAATTATTTACCAACACGATTAGAAGATTTAAAGAGTAGTTTGAAGCTATTAACGCATACATTTCTCCATAAAAGAAAGCATGGTAATTGAATAGAGTTGAAAGTTTGTGACGAGAAGGAGAAATTCCTCCTATTGCCACAATGGTTTCCGGAGTCCTCTGCTGCAGAGGCGTCAGAAGAAGCCTTATAAGGAAAAGTCTAAATATAAATGTCAGACCAAAAGGGGTCACGGTGAAGATATAAACAGTGAAGAGAAAGGCGAGTGTTGTAACTCACACAGCCTCATCAGAATATTGACTGTTCGCAACAATGTAAATAAGCCATATATGTTATTTCGGAAGATGAAATGGTAGTTGGTAACCCCGTGAATTCTTGCAACTGTTACCACCAATATTAATTTGTAACATATTAACCATTTCCCCCCCCCCCCCCCCCCCCCCCCCCCCCCCCCCCCCCCCCCCCCCCCCCGATGAGATGCGTCTCATTACGAAAGTGTTAATGGAGTAGTCTGTCGTCAGAATTGACAAAAGGGTAGCAAGAAGATGCAGTCGACTGTACAGACTAACCATGGTCTACATTGTTCATTCCAGTGATACATATCATGACTCGGACAAAGAGTAAGCGAGATGATTATCGTCAACCAACACGCAATGTTAAGAAAGTGAGTCACTTTTATAAAGTAGACTGAAAGTACAACGCCGTTGAAAAACCGTACTTTGGGCATTAACAACATTTGTGATTCTGATCAGAGAACATACGTACACAATCTTCCGAAACCTTTTCAGCTCTCATATGTATTTTGACGAACGTTTTGAACAATTGTGGCAAAAGGAGAAATGTTCTCATCATGTGTTTTCAACTTTATTCAATAAACATACCTTCATTTAAAGATTGTTTTCATATTTTGACCGGGATGATTGGTAGTCGTCTTCTACAGATGTGTTGTATGTGGGAATGGGTTATTTCCTCATTCCTGCCCCTAAAGAGTATGCGGCTAATCCGCAAACACTCGGTGCGAATTATGGTTGGTATCCACGTATAAGTCGTCGAGAGTGGTCAATATAAGTAATGAATTTCTTATAAACAAGGTGAGTGATGTAGGACCGTCGTGGTGGTCCTCGTGTGAGTGATGTAGGACCGTCATGGTGGTCCTCGTGTGAGTGATGTAGGACCGTCGTGGTAGTCCTCGTGTGAGTGATGTAGGACCGTCGTGGTGGTCCTCGTGTCGTTAAATATATTTAGTAAAAACATTAAGTCTTTTTCAAAAATACTGAGCCGATTTGAAAATAATATGACACAAGTGTTTCCATTGGTGACCCTCTACCAAGTTTGTTCATATTAGTCCGATCTGTTGAAAAACATGGCTACTAGGGGGTCGGTGCTTGTTCATGCATTTAGTTCTTTAAACTTCCTACACAATCAATCTAAAATAAATGAGATTTAATTGAAGTCATGGTTAAATGAAATTGACAGTGAATATGGAATACCCCCGTGAACTAGGATGCGCGGAGTCACACGCTGTTCTTGGTCTTCGTTTGTTTCAAGGTTCTCTCAAGCCTACATTCCAATCGATTCATGTATTGCATGTTCAATGCCATAACTCTCTGCTTTACATTACAGTACATCAATTTGTCTTGAAGGACAACAATTACGTTTGTTGTTTGCATAAAATAGTCCTGTCTGAATCATTCACTGCCTATATGTTTTAAATTGATCCGGCTGTCCAATCGACATAGCCGGTTATATCCCGATCGCTCAAACGGACGATTTTTGAAAACATTACTGATAACGGAATAATATCTTCAAACGATCAATGTTTTCGAATGTTTTTTCCAGAATTCTAGGTAGACGTTTCTGAACAATTCATTTTAGGAAAACTGTTATCTGTTGGGGGTTTTAAATAACGTATGGAAATACATTTTCTCTTTTTCTCATTGTTTCTTTTCCCTTCAGAATTAACATTGCATTTTTAAATGTGTTCAATATGATGGTATCTGAAATTATATATAAGTTTTCTCCTGGTCTGTAAATCAAAAAATCAACAGTCGTTCATGCTGTTATTGCTAACATTAAAGTTTCGAACGTTCTTTCTGAAACACTGTTCTTCGATTGACCTTCACGTGTGCAAGACGTGTTTTCAAAGAACAACAGTTCGATTTTAAATGATCATTAGATTTTCTGATATAAGACCACAGTTGATGAATATGCCTTTGTAAGCACGTCACGGATACACTACCTTGATACCAGATTATAACTGAGCCGTTCTTTACGGTAACAATGTTTTTTTAAACAAACAAGTATAGAACGTCCATAAGCCATCTTCTTTCAATCTTTTGTCGCCATGTTGTCAAGGCGTCAGAAAGCGTCTATATGAGGGAAAGGGTTAGATTCCAACAATTGGACGCTTCAATTTGACTACCGATTCATCGTTTGATTATCATATTCCAAACACTAGAGATATCTACCGAGTGCTAGCGGCTACCGTCGGGGATTTGGAACCAGGTTCAATTCCCCCGTCGTGAAGTTCATAGTAGAGTGCTAGCGGCTACCGTCGGGGATTTGGAACCAGGTTTAATTCCCCGTCGTGAAGTTCATAGTAGAGTGCTAGCGGCTACCGTCGGGGATTTGGAACCAGGTTTAATTCCCCGTCGTGAAGTTCATAGTAGAGTGCTAGCGGCTACCGTCGGGGATTTGGAACCAGGTTTAATTCCCCGTCGTGAAGTTCATAGTAGAGTGCTAGCGGCACATTTCCTAGCCGAATACTGGTTTGTTTACCCAGGGTTCACGAATACTGGTTTGTTTACCCAGGGTTCACGAATAATGGTTTGTTTACCCAGGGTTTACGAATACTGGTTTGTTTACCCAGGGTTCACGAATACTGGTTTGTTTACCCAGGGTTCACGAATACTAGTTTGTTTACCCAGGGTTCACGAATACTGGTTTGTTTACCCAGGCTTCACGAATACTGGTTTGTTTACCGAGGGTTCACGAATAAGTCAACTGTCGCTGTGCTATAACTAGAATATGTTTTAAAACGCTGTAAAAAAAACCATTACAAATCCAACCTCTTTCTTTTGGAGCTTTTGCAACAAACACTTTTATTTCATTTTGAAAGAAAGACCATGACGCTGATAATAGATCAATATTTGTTAATTTAAACACAATTTTCCTCGATTGTTTTTCTTCGAGATGGACACAATCAAGATTGTTATCTTTGTTATATCCTGAAAAAGGCCTAGGGCATCAAATAAATAAGTATTTTTATTATCATATATATTTGATTCTTTAAGAAAAAGAAACTTCGAATATGTTTACTCTTTCAGCGCCAAATCCCTAAAGTAGACTCTTTTCTATGTTCAATATAGGGCGAGTCAATTTCTTACGTAATAAGAGTTTTGGATTTTTTTTATAACTAAAAGGCAAATAATATCCATTAGTGCACACATATCTTTCAAATGTACATACATCAACATAAATCATTAAGATGGCTGCGGTGAAAACGGTTCATCTCTTAATTGATATAGATTTGATCTCAGGTTTATGTTTATATTTTATTGAGATAAACTTCTATAAATCAATCGTTCCCAATACACCCTCCTGTTAACGGTCAATTTATGTCAGCGTGTTATATCTGGTTGCTGCAAATAAACTGTTAATTGATAACAAGGTGCGCTACTTTATTTTGAGCTATTTGTCTTGCGTCTATGTATGTACATCATGACCGAATTCAGTCTCAACGGTCAAACACATCAGAAATGTATTTTCTTCCAAATTCGGCAAATGACAGATTATGACCAAGAAAAGAAAGTTGTATGTATTCGAACCTTTAACCCTTTCCCTCATACAACAGTTCTGCAGCAGATGACTTTGAACATATTTTGTCAATAAAAATGAAAATCTCTATAATTGAATGGATAACCTATGGCTAAAAGTGGAAAACATTGTGGCAAAAGGAGAAATTGCTCATTTTGAGCAATTTCTTCTTTTGTCACTATGTTTTCAAAAAGCCGTCTGATGCAGAGGCGTCCGAAAGCGTCTATATGAGTGAAAGGGTTAAGCTCAATTTCGTGTTTGTGAATATATACAGAGAATAAAACCATGAAAATAATGACTTTATACAGGAACACATATTAATATGGGAAGCAATGCGGGATGCTAAATTAGTCGTATATGCGGACAATACAAAGAATAATAATGTTACCGAAATGAAAATAGGTCACTCAAAATATAGAAAAGTGTTATTTCTGCTTCAAACGTATGGATTATGTGGAGTAATGCTTTGATTAATTAAAAAAACAGTCCTTTCTCCGGCGTATATCTATTTTAATATTGATGATGTCATAGTTTATATCTATTTAGGTCCATAGGCAAATATGTCATTAGTCTTTGATACTTAGTGATTTGCATTAATGGAGGCAACTTTCTCATTGATTAGTTCCCTCAAGCCCAAATCCCGAATTTATCTTATTTAAGATTTAAGTGTGTGAAAGTGGCAGAGCATTAGACGTTAGACATTATACTTTCAACAAAATGAATGTCTAATTAGACATTAGACATTCGCAAATTACCAAACTTCGGTTCGAAATTCGTAGAAGGTCAATGTACATTCAAAAAACGAATGTCTTATTGGTCAGTTAAACATTAGACATTCGATTAGACATATTCGCAAATTAAGAGATTTAGGTACCAAACTATTCAAAAAACGAATGTCTAATTGGTCAGTTAAACATTAGTCATTCGATTAGACATTCGCAAATTAAGAGATTTAGGTACCAACATCGTAGGAGGTTGTACATGCAAATAAACGAATGTCTAATTCGTCAGTTAGACATTAGACATTCGATTAGACATTCGCAAATTAAGAGATTTAGGTACCAAATTTGTCGTAGGTCATTGAGGGCATTCATTGTACATTCAAAAAACGAATGTCTAATTGGTCAGTTAGACATTAGACATTCGATTAGACATTCGCAAATTACCATACTTAGTTTTCAAATTCATCGGAAGGCAATGTACATTCAAAAAACGAATGTCTAATTGGTCAGTTAGACATTAGACATTTGTTTAGACATTCACAAATACGATATTTAGGCTCCAAATTCGTCGTAAGTCATTGTACATTCAAAAAACGAATGTCTAATTGGTCAGTTAGACATTAGACATTCGCAAATTAAGAGATTTATGTACCAAATTCGTCGTAGGTCATTGTACATTCAAAAAACGAATGTCTAATTGGTCAGTTAGACATTAGACATTCGATTAGACATTCGCAAATTACCATACTTTGGTTCCAAATTCGTCGGAGATCAATGTACATTCAAAAAACAAATGTCTCTTAATTTGCGAATGTCTAATGTCTAACTGACCAATAAGTTTTTTTAATGTACATTGACCTCCGACGAATTTGGAACCTAAGTTTGGAAGTTTGGAAATTTGCGAATGTCTAATCGAATATCTAATGTCTAATTAGACATTCATTTTTTTAATAATGTCTAACGTCTAATGCTCTGCCAACTTCACACACTTTTAAGATTATATAGAAACTAAATTGCTAAAAATGAAGTAGGTCACAGTCGTGTCCGACTAAGCGTATGTATCTAAAAAAAGATACAGGTAATCATTGTTTTAAACCCAGTCGAGCTTTTATCATTTTGAATGCTTGAGTGAACTTTTAGATTCTAACGACTTCCCCTCTGTAATTGTAATGAAACTTTATAAGTAGCATCCTCTCATTGCCATCTCACTTTTTTGGATCAGAATATGGTTTTCATGGCAACTTCAAGAGAAGAAAATATTAAAACATCTATCTTCTCGTAAACTGTTCTTGCCGATTTTCAACTTATTTGGTTGAGTTGTGTCTTAACGCTTTCCCTCATAAGACAATTCTGCAGCAGACGACTTTGAACATATTATGTCAAAAGATAGCAAATCTCTATAATTCAATGGATAACCTATGACTAAAAGTGGAAAACATTGTGGCAAAAGGAGACATTGCTCGTTTTGAGCAATTTCTTCTTTTGTCACTATGTTTTCAAAAAGCCGTCTGCTGCAGAGGCGTCAGAAAGCGTCTATATGAGGGAAAGGGTAAATGAATATCGCTGTGTTTAGAATTAATCTTGTGTTTTAAAGAAAGTGACTGTATGAAACCAGTGCATGAGAGGAGCTACACATTGAACTTATGAACAGTTTAGGCTCAGATCAGCTTGTCCACCTGCTCACTTTCATCAGAATCTACACAAGTTGTCTTCTAACAAGCTTTTGTGAGTAGTATGCGGACGGTGTAGATCTTGATCTGACTGTGGAGATATAGGAGCCATCCCGCGATAAAACCAACATTATGGCAGCTGCGTAATGCATCGATCCAGATCAGTCTGCGCAGTCCGCGCCGACTGATCCGGGCCAAAACATTCCGTCTCAGGGGGATAGAGTAATGATTCTTGAAACCGAAAATCCACAGGAGGCGAAAAGTGTCTAACCGGGTAAGCCTGCGCGGCATGCTAAGGCTGATCTGGGTCGATACTTTACGCAGAGTTCACATGATGGTTTTCTCGCGGGACGGCTCATATAATGTTCTCAAAGCCACCTAATACCTTTCTCATGCACTGACTCATTATATATAGGCGTGCCAGAGCCCGCGGAATATGTACACGGTCCACTTTCGCATTCCGCAGCTCTTCTATATCGATCTTGTCGAGGGCGCCTGAATTGTCCTGGTTTGGTTCTGTCATTATATCGTTCATTGCAGGCAAAAGTTATAAAAAACGTATATTGCAGTCTACCGAGTTTCTAAATAACCAGGGACGTAGCCTGTCATTGTGATGAAGCAGAGGCTTCTTTTTTGTTTTGTTTTTTGTTGTTGGGGGTTTTGCGCCGTTTTCATCATTAGTTCAGTAATATCACGGCGACAGTACACTAATTCATGATCTCTGGGTAAACAAACCATTAGACAAATGTGGCTTGACCAAGGGCACTCCACCATGCCCATAGCGCCGCGACTGGGGAGCGAACCCGGGACGCCCGGCGCCAAATCCCCGACGCTAACCACTAGGTCACGGCGCATTCCTCATGAAGCAGAGGCCAAACACAGTCAATTTGGTAATTTCTCCTTATCCCAAAATGTTTTCTAGGCTATACCTAATGTACATTTTCAATTTCTCTTTATCCCAAAATGCTTTCTTGGCTATACCCTTGTACATTTTCAATTTCTCCTTATCCCAAAATGTTTCATACTCTATCCCCAATGTACTCTTTCAACTTTCAAGATGTAGGAACACATTTATTTAGATGTTTTCTTGGCAATCACATATATAAAGGTAAAAGAGTAACTGATTAAATACAATACAATATTTTTTTTTTTTTTCAATTCTTTTATTTGTAGATAAAGGCCACTGGCCCAAAATACATCATATACATTTATACATACATATAGAAAAACTATTTTCATGTGTGTCCCTTTATATTTAAATCAATCCATCGAATCTCTTACTTTTAATATGGTACATACATACACTGCAATGTTTTTTATGATTTGTGGGTTTTCAATTTTTAATAATCTATAAAAATCTGCTAAATTTGTTCTCCCAGAATACCATGTATATAAAAGAGCATCCCGTTCAGCTGAATATCTTAAACAATGAAAGAAAGCATGGAATTCATCTTCAATGGATATAATGTCGACAGTCCCCAGACAAAAATGGCATATTCTGTTTTGTCTGTCTATATTTTGATGTCGTCCTATTTCAATACTTAATTTGTGGTTCGAACACCGAAAACGTGCTAAAGATTTTCTTAAGGTAAATGACATTTCTATATTCAAATATCTTTCAGGATTTAACAATGTCTTTATATTTTTATAAGTATCACATCGTGATGAAGAGTCAATATTTTCTCTCCAGTTTTGTTTTAAGCAGTCCGACAATCTAGTTTTAAAACATTTGATAAAGGAGTTTATATCTCCAACTTCTTGTGAGATCCATACAAATCCAAAACCGTATCGAAACAATAAATTCTTTACATGTGTAGCCCAATTGATGCGTTTAATTTCATCCTGACACTTTAACATCTTATAACAGCTTTTAGGGTATCTATTATCAGGCATATGTATTACTTTACACCAGTATTTTATACACTTGCTATAATAAGTAAAACACAAGAGAAAGTTGATGCAAGGCATCAATGTCGCCGGAAAAGACTGCATTGATTTATTTATGTATTCTTGACTTTCCTTAGTCTATTCAAACATTAGGAACGTTGAAATGAAAACATTTACTTATAAATTTTATATTCACCTATACATTAGGGTATAAAAAATTAACGAAATGTGTACACATTTATCTTGGCTTAATTTAATTTTGCTGTTGTTACTTATTTAAATAATAGTATTCATTCATATAATTTCAATGTTTGTCAATCTTATTCGAATCACAAGGTAAATATCCTGGTATTGCTTTAAAGGGAGGTAATTTGAAGAAAACAAAAGTCTTCAAAAGGAGAAATATATCAGCATTACCGTCTACAGTTTAAATTGTTCTATTGTTTGTGGATTTAAAAATGTTCTTTTTTTCTTATTTCTACATGTACAACGAAATATTGCGGCTTCTCTTTGACGCTTTGCGTCAAACATTCGTCTTGTACTTGTCTAAAATAAAATAATATCACTCGCTTTTTCATATCGAAATGCGCATGCGCGAAAATCGATGTTAAAGGTCACGACCTACACAACAGAATAGGGTCTATATTTAGCTTAGAAACAGTTCCTACTTTAGATATTCATGGATTAACATTATTAAATGAATTCTACACAAATCAAGACATCTCTTTGAACATGAAAACAACATTTAGTAAGTTAAAATTGCTATTAAAAGGAGAATCCGAAATTGACCTCAATGATGACACATAAGAGTCTGCATTAGGGGGTGTTGGTTCACGTCTTGAAGGGACCACTTTTGTCTTCGTAAATAAGACAAAAAACTTAAATGCGAGTGAAATAAAAAAAACTGCAAACATTAAAAAATCGGAATATTTATTTCATTTTAGATGTGTCATTTATTAGTGTTCGTAAACAACCACAATTGTAATATGTTCAAATCATCTAGATTTGTTTCTTTCTAATAATAAGCCGCCCTCCCATGTGATTTCCGAAAAGCTATTAAAAATAGAAGTCGCGGGCTTCTGCCCGGCGACTAATAACGGTAAGCGTCCACATTCCCCAAGAACAACATCATTATTAACAGATTGAGAAACTCCTAAAAAATATTTACAAAACTGTATTTGTACTCGTTCTATCACTTCGCTGTACTCATAGCCCCATATCTCTGCTGAGAAAGTAAGTATCGGTAGTATCATAGCATCAAATATTTTAAAATTTTCTTTAACATTTAATCTTCCAAATGTACGTTGGCTTGACTTGATTGAGAACATTGCTTTTTTTGCTTGTGCTGCAAGCTTTATTTTGGCTTTCGTCCAAGATAATTTCGGTGTGAACAGTAATCCCAAATGCATTGTATTACATTCAGGCACATTTGCCTAAAGTAAATTACAAACAAGTATTTACAATTTTCAAAACGTAATCCCGTTACGAGTAGCACAGATAAGATAAATTATGAATATTAAACAATTTTTCCGACAATATAAACAATGACTATAACAATCGAAACAAATACAACAGTGCATACCAAACAAACACAATAGTGCATACCAATATCAAACTATATAACTGTATACAGTCTGATATCGGTCTACACCGCACATCCATATCCCACAATTTACATTGATATGGACCTACTCAATTCGCCTAGTCATGGCGTTCACAATAAAATTGACAATTAACCTAAATTTTGGTGGATACAGTTAACAGTCAATTGACAAAAAGTGATGCTGATAAATTGAAAAATTTCGGATTTTCTTTTTACAATCGCATTTCGTCTTGAATTATTTATGAATGTACGTCTGTCTTATTAACTTCACGTCAATATTCTATGTGTTTTGTGTCTTATACCGTTCCATTTCATGACACTAGCCTAGTGTCGAATATTCAACAAAACAGAAGACGGTATATGCGATTTGATTGGTCATAAGCGATGAATATTTCTGTTTTAAATGTAAAATATTGGAAAAGAAAGGAAGAAGAAGAAAAGGAAGAGGAAACATGTGGCTGCCAAATAAGGAAGAAATTGAGAGTGTAAATGTAAAGCATATACGCAGTGAATATGCAGTGCTCTAGCTATGTCATTGCATTACATCCATCGTGATAAGTTATTGATCTAAGCAGTCTCCTTCAATCCATTGAGGAATTTATATTTGCGATGTTTTCTTTTTAATATCCGGTAGGTATATTAAAATGCAACCAAGAATGAAATAGAATGAGTATTAGTTTATATTCAAAACGTCAATAGGTTTTGTAAGATTTCAATTTACTACAGTCCTGGACTAGAATTTAAGTCGCGTTTCGTTTTGAATTATTTATGAACATACATGAGTCTTATTTACTTTACGTGTCAATCTGCTGTGTTTTGGTGGTGTGGTTTTTTTACCGTTCCATTGCATTAGCTTAGTCTACTGTAGAATTTTCAATTAACAAGAGGACCATGATGGTCCTAGATTGCACTCCTGATTTAATAGAAATCACTGTTTTCAATGGTCTTACGATATGCATACATGGTTACAAACAAACAACACTCTCTTGTGGTCATATCATTTTCGTATTGGCCCAGCGTTTTTGTACGAGAATGTTTGTTTAGGTTTTCACTATATACACCTAACAAGAGTTACTGCAAGATGCAGCAATTGGATGTTAGCGCGGGAATCAGCATTTTATGACTTAAGACATTATACTGTTTGATTCGAAAAACACGAAACCCGCTTTTAAATATATGATATAAATATATGATAACAATAGTTGACCTCGATCTCCCAAAATTATTGTAAACATTTGTCTGTGCATGCGCGTCCTTTTATTAAAAACGCAAAAATTTATCACAATAACTTCGACCTTCATTATAGCATTATGTCTACTTAATCGACTGTGATTTCTAAACTGAGTAGAACAACAGTGTTTTCAAATCTTAATTTAAAAGAATCAGCAAACAATTGTGTTATACAAATGTTTTATCATATGTGATAGATAAACCGTGATAAAAAAAACAATAATTTTCAAATCTTAATAAATCAATCAATAAACAATTATGTTATACAAAGGTTTGAAATGATGGCATCAGGTAAATTTAGGTTCCAGCTACTTTTCGAACATACATTTGAAATGTATGTACAAACTGCTTTCCCATTAATAAATGAATGCAAGGATATAAATGTTGAATTGAACGAACTAATGAACTGCTGGGCATGCGGTGTTTTCAATACTGTATAAAAAAAATTCTCATCGTCTTATTAAAGCTGACGATACTTGGAATCTCATATCAGGTAAACGGTGAAGACGTGTACCTATCTCGACGCTTGATCCAACCCGGAACAGACTTCGCACATATTAAACCGCGCCTAGTGATTTCGTGTCTTCAAGGATCTGCAGAAAGTGCAATTTCACGCGTGTCTCTGCATACGCAAAATCACACCACAGCCTTGGTTAGTTTAAATTACTTTAAACTGTTTTGTTTAAGATCGATTGCGAAACAAGCTCTTAAGTTTTTATTAAGAGCCTTCACTGTCTACCTACATGTTATATAGACATAGGCGTATCTTCTGGCAAAATACTCCAAGCTGACCCCAACTGGTCTTACGGCAATAATGCCTTCTTCGATATGAAGCCAACCCTGGGAGGCAATGCAATCCCCGAATCGCCAGGTACGGTCTTAACGCATATATCAATTGGGAGCTGGGTTCATACCGCAGATTCGCTAAAATAGTCCTCAAAATGGCGGGTTATTATTCATTTATCTATTGCCGTAATATCGAAATGCGCCCGATTGAGAGTTTTTGACGTTAGACAAAGAGAATGTTCTGCAAAAGAAATAAAAGAACCATGTATGTTACATGGATCAAGAGAAAAACTAATTTTAGTACATATATATACTGGGAGTTTAGCTGACCGTCCGTTCATATTTTCTAACAAACAAATTCTCCTCCTATACCAAAGGTCCAATTTCTAAATAATTGCACAAGACTGTTCTCTTTCAAGCGTGTTCAAATAATTGGATACCGTGATATAAATGCTGTTGCCATGCAATGTAATAAAACAAACTTTAAACATAGTATTGTCTTGAGTTACTGTCTCGAATTGAAAATAATTTGGCAAGAATATTCAAATTATTCCGATCCACTGAAAAACAAGGCCGCCATGGAACGGGACCCGATATCCTTGCACGTTTATATTAACAACTTGGCTAGTCCAAAAGTAATGGCGGCATTTGAAGAAAATAAAAAATTGTCGTGGACGTTTTTTGTGATTATTTGCCGAGATAGTTCAATGTTTTCCTATCCAAAGCAAAACAACGCAAACATGGGAGGGGCTCGTTATCCAGATATGTATGGTGTAAACATTATAGAAATCTTCTTGTCCTACTGGACAAATATGAAAATAACTTTAAACTCTCTGCTTAACGTCGTTAAATAAGTTTAATTCGTAAAAAAAGCATGGTCGCCATTTTAGAATTGTTACCCCCTTAAGTATTAAGTATTTCGTTTAAATATATATTTGTAAAAAAATGCAAATGTTAGAACTTTTCTTATTTGAAAGCATCAAAAGGTGGTATGATATCACTTTTGTTGACAGTTTGTCCACGAGGTCATAATTGAATACATTGTGTAAGTTTATAGTTAATACAATACGATATATTTTATTGCATAACAACTACAAGTTTTATAGCAAGTTAAACAAACAAAAATCATAACATAGAAAATGTTTTTTCTGAAGTATTACTGTGAATACTTAACCCAAAATTATGCTCTTATTTATATATATACACACACACTGAAGACAATATATGTCTACTAGTTTTTAGAAACTTAAATTTAAAATAAAACATATTTAAATGATCATGTTAATGTAACTAAAGGTCATCAGTACAGACCTGGATCACACCATTGCATCAGGCCAATATGAGACTTGCCAAGGAAATAAGGCCTACTTCAAAATACTTTTTTTTTTATTTTAAAGTGTTTTTCACAATCAAATCCCATACTCAATAGGATTTATTTTCGACCGCTTTGATTTCATAGATCGGGCGAAATGTAAACTTCGTCAGACTGATTATAAATATTCTAAAGGAAAGGGGAATAGTATGATAAGTTAAAATATTATTTTTTGTGACCGGTTGGCAGACAAAAATGAAACTCGGGTCATAATAGTCTGCTGGCCATTGTGTACTCAACGCATTGTTCAAAATCAGGCTGGTGTGTCTATTCCTCAAAATCAAGATTAACAAAGAACAAAAAGAAATAAAACATGGATCACTTGAATTACGCATATACAAGTCGTAAAAGAAAATGGCATCAACGTCACTTTGGGAAATCGCCAATATTGCCTAGCCTGTTGTTATCTCCCTTTTATAAAAATCGTTTCGGCCGCGAGGGAGATATTACAACAGCTTCAGTCGGAAAAATTTGGAACAATTCGGCTTATCTCGTAAGCCAGATTTATTCCGTTTACGTTTAAATGCTTACTGGAACACAATTTTAAATATAAAATTGAACGTGAAATTATTTATGTTCCGTTTTTTTTTGTCTGATTTGTGATAGGCCACGTTTTGTTCTAATTACCTTTCATATGACCTCGGCTCTGTCCATTAACATATTACACACGTTTACATAATTTAAATCATACTGCCTGCTTAAGCCGACTTTATAACGAAGAAAGAATAACAACTGTTCTACGATTCCAGTCCCTGTACGTCTTGTTCCTGAAAAATGTATCGTTAAAATACTAAACACCAATAGTAATTATATTGTGGATACTTCGGTGAATGCTTTATTTTTCGTTTCGATGAAGTATTTAACCAACGGGTACCTATTAAATTGGTCTAACAGACACTCTATTGTGGAAAAACTTTTGCTAGCTGTGTACATGTATGTATTAATTAAATATGCATTTGGTAATTTATACATATATGCATATATTACTTGAAATAATTTACACAAAGATATCACATAACATGTTTAACTTATTGACCTAAACTGTCTGGACACTACCTCTCTCTATATACGTCGTCTTCAATTGTAAGGTATTAATCTTGTTTTATACCTATTTCGCCTCAACAATTGTATAATTTCTGTATTATTCTCATGTAAATCAATGAATTGATTCTGAGTATAAAAGAATTTGAATTTGATAAGCTTTCACGCGGCCTAGGTCCTACCTATTAACATATTATTTTCACACGTTTGCATAATACATTTAGTATTTTCCATGCTATTATCGACTTTTTGGAATTTTGTGGGAAAATAAAAACTTTTCCAAAACAATTTGTCTTTTTTCAGAGGACATAAAGGCGTGATCTAGCTCGAGCTTTCGCAATCCACATACGTTTACAATTAATAAAGAATTAAAATCAAAATAATGAGAATTCAGTTCAAACCTATTGTGTTTCTAATCTTTTCAAAACTCAATTATCAAAGCTCATATTAAGATAATTTTGGTTTAAATAAAAGATTCGTAATCCAGTCTTTTTAAGCAAATAAATAAATAGGCTTCGCGTGGACGACATTCTTTAAATATAACTGATGGCGGCACTCCTGTGGAAAGTCGGTAATGTTGTAGGAGGTACCTAGAATTCTTTGAGGCTGACTTCATAAATAGCGTAGAAAGACCCGTACCGACATTTAAATAAAAAGTAGAATTTATGTTTTATTTGGTCAGATTTGTTTCACTATTATTTTTTAATGTGAATGTATCATTACTATTTATCTCTTTATCTCATATAAATGGACCAACGTTAGTATGTTGTTTTTTATAGTAACCCTTTCACATATACAGACATTTTCTGGGAAAATCATCCACTAAAATACGATCATACAACAAATTCAATCATATCTAAAAATTGCGGAAGTCACGCCAACACAGGGACGGATATAGCAGCGAATATGCCAGCGTGCGTAAGCGCTCCTAAGGTATCCTAAGGTATTATTTCTCACGAAATGTGACTTGAGGCGTTAGATCACAAATTAATATGTAACGTTCCAATCATATGAGAAAGTACAATCAACTTTACTAAATTTTGATAGGATATAACTAGCTTTTACGTTCCTGCTTTTACGCACGATCAAAGCTGTGCCTAGAATTACAATACAATACGATATATTTTATTACATTCAGGAAAATTTGCCCATAGTAAATAACAAACAATTATGTACAATTACATGCATTTATTATCTTTGCATGTTGGCGTAGTAACGTAGACGTTACCTGAGTCACAACTTACACTTGCTATTGGCTTAATCGTATTTTCACACATTTTACGCTATTTTCAGACCTTTCTAAATCCAGGTTGAGTAAAAGAAAGGCGGAAGAAAGAAACAAATGGTAAACACTGTTATTCAAATTCAATGTAGTAAGAGTGTATTTTCCCAATTAGCCAATTAGCCATTGACCCATAACCTCACAAATGACTGCGCCTCTGTAATTGAAGAGCCCGGCGTTTTTACGACATTTAACGACATGAGAAAACTGCCAGACAGCAGAAGCGTATCGCTTTACGATACATACAAAAGTGTCGGGCTACTGCTGCAACGAAAGAGGATTTGATCGATATTTATTTCATTTAATGAGTTGCAATTAACGAGGTAACAGTTTTAAAGGTCACAATATAAACACTGAGGCATGGAACTGATCCCAGTCTATTTACAATGTATATTAGCAAGGCAAGTGGCACGCAATCTAACGTCCGTTGGCGTTTTAATGGTTAATGATTTCGGACTATTTTTACGTCAACAAGGGTTATTTTAAGAATACAAACGAAACAGTAATGCGTTAGTCCTTCGCGCAATCTTCGAGTGAATAGTTACAATTAAATCGTGGGAATGCATATATACGGGTTTAACCATGCACATAGTTAATTTGGTTTTCACATGAATAACTGAAAGCGAAATGTCACTTTATCTGTTTTTATTGTAGATCGAATGGAGCTCTAGTTAAGGGCAATTTTTCATGTGTTTCGACATTTATTTCTCAACTGAAGTCTTTTGCTAAATCCATTAGAATCATTAGAATAGTTTCATAAAAGAGGATTAAATAGTACCCACAAGTAAGGCTACACACCAGGAATAACAGAAATATTTATTTGAAACCGACTGGTTTAGTCCTTCTTATCTGGACCTTTGATTGAATAGTGCCTCAGTTGTAAGTGTAGTATTGGTTTTGGTCTAAAGTCTGGTTCTCACTTGAGTTCCACACACTGCTGTGTGTAGAATACAAACTAGACTGGTAGTACAGTGTAGTGGATAAATCCATTGGATAAATAAATATATGTATACCTTAACACATTTTTGTTTTTAAAATTAATAGTAAATCTGCGTATTTGTGTGTGTGTAGAATTTAACAGGAACCAAACAAGCATTTTATCAGTGAATTTAAGATTGTGATTTATTGAAGTGGTTTCAAAGCTGATGGATAAAGTTGCATATATAACAAACTTGATTCAAGTTAATTGAAGTGATAATCAGAAATAAAAAGTAACTAAATTTTGTGTTAACATAGTGCATGAAATTTACTTCTTGGCTGATAGATTGAGCAGGTACTGTTTTTTTTGTGTGTTGTTTTTTCTTTTGCAACAAAGTCAGAGATATGAGTATTTTTGTCCATGTTATTGTATGATTAATTTTAGATTCAACCTGTGTTGTTTGTACAGTCTCACATTTATATCTCAAAGGCTGAAATTAAAAAAAGCAATAAACAAACATTAATTTTAGTATCCAACAACTTATCAGATGCTGCATGTTACACAGAAAATGTTCATTGACAAAATCAAATTGCACTTAAACATTTTTTTATTCAACTTATTGCAATTATACATTGTACAAGTTTTACTTTACTGTTACCAAAGAATTATGGCCCAATTTATTGACAGAATAGAGTATTTTCCCTAAATTCAGTCCTGCATTTACAAGTCCACAAATTACTACAAGTTTATATAAACTCTGAGACAAGCTCTGTATGTGCATCCCGAAGAGCGGGCTTAGCCCAATACTAAATAAATTCCCTCATATAGACGCTTTCTGACGCCTCTGCAGACGGCTTTTTGAAAACATAGTGACAAAGGAAGAAATTGCTCAAAACGAGCAATTTTGAGTTTTGAATTTGACACAATGTTTTCCACTTTTAGTCATTGGTTATCCATTCAATTATAGAGATTTTCTATTTTTTGTCAAAATATGTTCAAAGTTGTCTGCTGCAGAATTGGCGTATGAGGGAAAGGGTTAATAGTACATGATTAACCCTTTCCTACTTACAAACAAAATCTTCAGCACTTCGATGACTTGGAAAACATCTACACAAAACTATGAAAACTCTCTATTAAATTTGCTGTATGTGGGAAATGGTTAATAACCCTTTCCCACATACAGCAAATTTGCAGCAGACTACTTTGAAAATGTCTACACAAAACTATGAAAACTCTCTATTAATAAATGAAAGTTAACTTATTGAATGAAATTGTTATACATTCTGTCAAATGGATAAATTGAAATTTCTTATTTTGTCACATTGTTTTCAAAAGTTGGCTGCTCCTTACACGTCAAAATGTGTTTGCTGTGGAAAAGCATAGATTAAATGACTAAGTGTAAGGTTGCCTTTAAAACTAAAAAAATGTACACTAAAATCAGATTTATCTTACAGGTATTTTTAAATTCAGTTAATATATTTTTTGCACCTAATAATAATATTTGTTAACTGCATTGATGTATATGTATATATATATATTCTAGCTTTAAATTAAAATTTTAAAGATAAAGAGGTAATTAAGTTGGATATGAAACTGATGCACAATTAATACTATACTGTTTTGTTTTAACCCTTTCCTTGCATTTTGACACTTTTGCAGCAGACATTAAGATAATGAGCAATTTCTCCTTTTGCCACAAAGTTTTAATTCTAATCATTAATTATACTTTCATTTTTAAAGATATTTTATATTTTGCTTAGACATTTTCAAAGTTTTCTGCTTGGGGTTTATTATATATGGGAAAGGGTTAATATTAAATACAAGTCATTGCAGCAGACAACTTTTGAAAGCATTGTGACAAAAGGAGAAATTGCTGAAATCGTGCAGTTTCACCTTTTGCCACAATGTTTTCATTTTATTCAATTCAAAGTCGTCTGCTGCTGATTTGTCGTATATAAGAAAGGATTACGCCTTGCTAGAATATTGTATATTTCGAATACAGAAGCAATTATACATGTAAGACTTAAATCATTAATGAGATGTTCACAAAATTGATAAAAACATGTTGACTTAAATATATATTGATTGTTATATATATATATATGTCTCTGGATTTACCTGAATGAAGATGCATTCTCCAAATCATGGTATACTGACAGTGACTGCCTCAGTGTTGAGTTGTAAAGCATCTGCCTTGGATGCGGGAGGTTGTCGGTTCGGTTTCGGTCGGGATCATACCATCGTCAGACACCCATGGTTGTTGGCTACGCTCCGAAACATCCTGAGGGTGATGATTGGAGCGTAGCAGAGACAACAACCAGTGAGTTTAACAATAGGCGTCATAGTCATACCAAAGACTTGAAAAAAGGATTTTTGTGTTAGCATAACAACAGAATCGCTGATACCAATATAAATAGGCCAATAGCAGTACTGGTAATTTACCCAGGAAATGTCGATTTATAACTGAAAGTTTGTTAAAAAGTATGAAAACACCATACATGCAGAATCATAGTTAATTCAAATTCATATACTAGGGGTGTAAATAGGTCTTTAAACAATGATATCTCACTTGTTATTCAATTTAATTCAAAAATGGTCTCATTTGAAAGATTATGTTGAGTACCACAACATTGAGTTCAAAGTAGGATTAAAGCCCCTTTTAACCCTTTCCCTCATAAAGATGCTTTCTGATGCCTCTGCAGCAGACAGCTTTTTGAAAACATAGTGACAAAAGAAGAAATTGCACAAAACGTTGTAATTCGGAAAGAAGAAATTGCACAAAACGTTGTAAAAGGGTTCTAAAAGCATGTGGAAAGGGAATAAATATTGCCATAGAACAATAAAATTTATGATCAGTTTATCCATTTTGGATTTCTTATGATACTAAAATGTGAATAAGATATTAATGTTACAATGTAATTTCTTCTTTGGCATTCCGAACAGAGTTTTCAAATCCTTCTGAAACTTACATTTTCAATCATCTGCCAAACATTTTCTGTCTTCTGCTTTAACATTGTAGCTTGAAAGAGAGTAAAAGTCTATGTTAGTTTTTTAGCTCCACTGGCTGAAAGCCAGTCGAGCTTATGTCATGGCGAATTGTCCGTCGTGCGTGCGTGCGTGCGTGCGTTAACTTTTTCCTTTAAACGACTTCTTCTCCCTAACCACTTGGCCAATTTGGTTGAAACTTCATGGGAAGCATCCTCTCAATGTCCTCTACTAAATTCCTTCAATTTTTTTTGATCCATTCAAAATTCTGGTTTCCATGGCAACCGAAAGAAAAAAATAGTGAGAACTTAAAAAATCTTCTTCTCCGAAAGTGTCAGGCCGATTTTCAAATAATTTTGTAGAAATGTTCCTTGGGTGACCCTTTATTAGATTCCTTCAAGAAATTTTGATTGGGCGAAAAACATGGCCGCCAGGGGGCGGGGCTTTTTTGCCTTATATAGCTATAGTGAAAACTTAAATAATCTTCTTCTCAAAAAGTGTTCAGCAGATTTTCAAATAATTATGTAGAAATGTTCCGTGGGTGACCCTCTATCAGATTCCTTCAAGCCATGTTGATTGGTAAAAAAACATGGCCGTCACAGGGCGGGGCTATTTTGCCTATATGGCTAAAGAGCAAACTTAAAAAATCTTCTCCTCCAAAAGTGTCAGGCCGATTTTCAAATAATTTTGTAGAAATGTTCCTTGTGTGAACCTTAATTAGATTCCTTCAAGAAATGTTGATTGGGCGAAAAACATGGCCGCCAGGGGGCGGGGCTTTTTTGCGTTATATAGCTAAAGTGAAAACTTAAAACATCTTCTTCTCCGAAAGTGTTCAGCCGATTTTCAAATAATTTTGTAGAAATGTTCATTGGGTGACCCTCTATCAGATTCCTTCAAGCCATGTTGATTGGTCGAAAAACATGGCCACCAGAGGGCGGGGCTATTTTGACTTATATGACCATAGTGAAAACTTAAAACATCTTCTCCTCCGAAAGTGTCAGGCATATTTTCAAATAATTTTGCAGAAACATTCCTTTGGTGACACTCTACAAGATTCCTTTAAGCCATGGTGGTTGGTAAAAAAAATAACCACCACGGGGCAGGGCTGTTTGGAGATTTTATTTTTGCCTTATGGCCGTGGAGCGATACTGGCCCTCTTGGGCCTCTTGTTTGTTGTTACATATTGCATTGTTGGGATGCGAATTCAAAGTGGTCTGAATCTGATTTGTTGTTTGGGAAAGAGTCTCAAGCAAATAAAAAAGATACTCGGACCACTGGAATTAAAGTATTTCTTTCCCCGGCTCTTAATTTACAATTTAATTTTATTATCTTTCTGCGTGAAACATTTATTCCCATTCAGTTTAATAGTTCTTTAAATGCTACACTTAGTCTATATATACCGCCACAGTACTGTATCTCAATAAGGTAAAATTAAGTTATAAACAATAGATGTAAAGGCAATAATGCACACTATAACCCTTTCCAACCTGTAGGCGCATTTAAACGTGTCTGCATCTTACTTTTGAAAAAATTGTGACAAAAGGAGAAATTGCTCAAAACAAGCAATTTCTCCTTTTGCCACAAAGTTTTCAATTTTTTTCAGTTATTAAACCTACAATAATGAAGATTTTCTATAGTTTTGACATTTTTAAAGTCGTCTGATGCAGATTTGTTGTATGTGATAACGGGTGCTGCAGAGCCTTTAATTATACACTTGCCAATCTGACCCCTAGTTTCAAACTTTTAATTGGTCAGATGGGAAAATCCCTGGCCACAGGTCATCAGATCACCACTGATATTAGAGACTGGGTTTAACCCTTTCCCTCATACGACAATTCTGCAGCAGACGACTTTGAACATATTTTGTCATAAAATAGAAAATCTCTATAATTGAATGGATAACCTGTGACTTAGAGTGGAAAACATCGTGGCAAAATGAGAAATTGCTCGTTTTGAGCAATTTCTTCTTTTGTCACTCACTATGTTTTCAAAAAGCTGTCTGCTGCAGAGGTGTCAGAAAGTGTCTATATGAGGGTAAGGATTAATTTGAAGTTGCTCGAGCAATTTATACTTTTCAATGGACTGGTGTTTCCAAAAGTCTAAATTCATTAGAGGCTTGTTATATGTACCAGGAAAAGGGCTAAACAATTGAGATGGAACTTTGGTAAATCTCTATCAATGTAACTTTTATTATTGAATAGTGTTGAAAACATTGCGACAAAAAGATAAATTGCTCATTATTAGCTCACCTGAGCTTTGCTCAATGTGAGTTATTGTGATCGCCTTTTGTCCGGCGTCCGGCGTGCGTCAACTTCTTCTCCTCAGTAACCAGTGGGTCAATTGGGATGAAACTTCACAGAAAGCATCCTCTCAATGACCTCACCAGAATTCCTTCAAATTTTTGGGATCAATGCAGAATTCTGGTTTCCATGGCAACGATATGAAAAAAAATTCAAAATTCTTCTTCTCCCAAACTGGTTGGCAGATTTTGAAATTATTTTGTAGAAATGTTCCTTGGGTGACCCTCTATCAGATTCCTTGAAGCCATGTTGATTGGTCGAAAAACATGGCCGCCAGGGGGGCCTGGGCTTTTTTGCCTTATATGGCTATAGTGAAAACTTAAAAAATCTTCTCCTCCATAAGTGTCAGGCTGATTTTCAAATAATTTTGTAGAACTGTTCCTTGGGTGATCCTCTATCATATTCCTTCAAGCCATGTTGATTGGTAAAAAAACATGGCCACCAGGGGGGGCGGGGCTATTTTGCCTTATATTGCTCTAGTGAAAACTTGAAAAATCTTCTTCTCCGAAAGTGTCAGGCCGATTTTCAAATAATTTTGTAGAAATGTTCATTGGGTGACCCTCTATCAGATTCCTTCAAGTCATGTTGATTGGTCGAAAAATATGGCCGCCAGAGGGCGGGGCTATTTTGCCTTATATTACCATAGTGAAAACTTAAAAAATCTTCTTCTCCGAAAGTGTCAGGCCGATTTTCAAATAATTTTGTAGAAATGTTCCTTGGATGACCCACTTTCAGATTCCTTCAAGCCATGTTGATTGTTAAAAAAACATGGCCTCCAGTGGGCAGGGCAAATTTGCATTATATGGCTATAGTGAAAACTTAAAAAATCTTCTCCTCCAAAAGTGTCTGGCCGATTTTCAAATAATTTTGTAGAAATGTTCCTAGGGTGACCCTCTATCAGATTCCTTCAAACCAAGTTGATTGGTCGGAAACTATGGCTGCCAGGGGGCGGGGCTTATATAGCTAAAGTGAAAAAAAAAAATCAGGTGAGCGATTCCAGGGCCATCATGGCCCTCTTGTTCTCCTTTTGCCGCAATATTTTAAAAAGTCGTCTGCAAGTTGAAAATAATTCAATAAACAGTTCCTTTCATTTCAGGAAACTCTTTTTATATGGAGGTCGACACTAGCGAAGTGTAATATGACAACTAAGTAGTTCAATAACAAAGAACACCATGGAAGGATCAAAGAAAAACGGGACAGACTCGGGCGAGCAGACTGTCGAATTCAGGGCGGGTGATCCAGAGGTTGTCAGAATGGGTTCCATATCTTCATCTCCAGCACGGACTGTCCAATATGGATGCTTAAACTTACCCATCTTGTTTGAAAGAGCAGGAAGCTGTTTTCCTACACCAAAGTTTGACTCAGAAATTTTGGAGTCAGAGCAATGGAAGAGCTACTTTCCGCATACCCAGAGAAGGTTCCAGTATGCACTAATGTATGTTTTAGTGGCCTGCATTGTTTGGGCGATTTATTTTGGTGTCTTCAATCAGTCATCCAACCAATGGCCATACTTTCTTGTAGGAACGATTGTCCTTTTTGTTGTGATGGCTTTAGTTTTAGGATTTACATATACACGTCATTACAAAAAGCTGTACCAAGTGACCTCTGTTTTTGTGTCTGTGTTGATCTGTGCTTCAGTGTTACTCACATTACTCTACACAGAGTCAGACTTGTCGACAATCGGAGCTTTTACAGCCATGGTTGAAATTCTGTTGATTATTTACAGTGTGATTCCTTTACCATTGGTTGTCACTGTCATCATCGGGGTTGTGTATTCGGTACTGTTTGAGGCGTTTACTTTAATGCAAAACCATCATATGCAAGAACCAGTGTTTATAGCAGGGAAGATTCTTCTTCATTTATGCATACACATCATGGGTGTCCATATATTCACCATGAGACAAGTTAGACAACGGAGTACATTTTTGAAAATTGGCCAGTCTGTAATTGTTCGTGAAGACCTGGAGTTTGAGAAACAAATCAAGGAGAAGATGATCCATTCACTTATGCCGCCGAGTGTTGCAGCTCAAGTGATGAAATCAAGAGCAAATGATGATGAGGCTGCAGCGAATGAAATGCAAACAAAAAAGAGAAATTCTAAAACAAAAACACCAGGGAAAGGCGAGATCATTTTCCGCTCATTTAACATGAACCAAATGGAAAGCGTCAGCATTTTGTTTGCAGATATTGTTGGTTTTACAAAGATGAGCTCAAATAAAACTGCCGAAAGACTGGTAGGTCTCCTGAATGACTTGTTTGGACGATTTGACAATCTGTGTACGGAAAGCGGCTGCGAGAAGATAAGTACTCTTGGTGATTGCTACTATTGCGTTGCAGGATGTCCAATTCCGAAACCAGATCATGCAAAATGCTGCATTGAGATGGGACTGGGTATGATTGAAGCCATCAAACAGTTTGACATTGACAACAATGAAGAGGTGAATATGAGAGTGGGCGTCCACACGGGCACTGTCCTCTGTGGTATTGTCGGCACCCGGAGATTCAAGTTTGATGTGTGGTCAAACGACGTGTTTTTAGCGAATACCATGGAGTCTTCAGGAGAACCAGGCCGTGTACATATATCGGAGTCTACCCTTGGGTTCCTAAAAGACGAATATGAAGTGGAGTTAGGTCCAGAGTGTGAAGGTGAGTTGATTAGCCTTTTCAAAGTTTGTCACATACAAACAATTCTGTAGCAGACGACTTTGAAAACATCTAGGTAACTAAAACTTTGGAAAGAGAAAGCAATTTTTCCTTTTGCCACAAAGTTTTCAAAAGTCATATGCTGCAGATCGAATCAGCCAGAATGAGTCTGTAAGTGGGAAATGAATAAACTTATTACTTCTGTTACTTTCAATTGTTTTTGTGTTATTATAATTACATGCAAAATAATGTACATCATTGAAAATATTTACATCTCTTTTAGAATAACATGTATACATTAAAGATAGATGGAGATTTCTCACATATTTATGCTATGTGTAGATAAACTTCCTGAAAACCTGATAAGGAGACACAGCGATAAAGCTATGTATCTACCATCAATGTTTATCAATGTAGCAATGCTGAACGCTATCCTTGGCTCAGTCGGAATATATGAATAGGGATTTGAATGAATAATCCAGGAGTGTGAGGCAGCCACCTAGATAAGAACGTTTCAACAGAATTCCCCCCCTCCCCCCCAACAAAATATCAACTATATATATGCAATTACTCAAATTTCTTGAAAATATAGATGTTATTTTCCATTTTTTTGCATTCATGTTGTCTGCTGCAGATTTGTTGTATACATGTTGGAAATGCCTCTGCAACTGATGACTTTTGTGAACAATGTGACTAAAAAGGAAATTGCTGAATAAAATGAGCAATTTCTCCTTTTTGTCACAACATTTTCAACTCTTTTCAGTAATTATACCTACATTTAAAGAGTTTTTCTGTGTTTTATCTAGATACTTTTAAAGGCGTCTGCTTCAGATAGGTTTTATAAATGTGGGAAATGGTTAAGATGAAGAATAATGCTGTTATGAAGCTAAACAGTGAGGGTTTAGGTGGATAAAAAGATAGAGAATTTGATGCACTCTGATTGGAGGAACATTAATCTTTTCCCCACATTATATAGACGCTTTCTGACGCCTCTGCAGCAGACGGCTTTTTGAAAACATAGTGACAAAAGAAGAAATTGCTCAAAACAAGTAATTTCTACTTTTGACACAATGTTTTCCACTTTTCGTCATAGGTTATCCATTCAAATAGAGATTTTCTATATTTTGACAAAATATGTTTGCTGCATCTGCTGCAAAATTGTCGTATGAGGAAAAGGGTTAATCTTTTTTCCACATATAGACGCTTTCTGCCACCTCTGCAGCAGAAAACTTTTTAAAACATTGTGGCAAAGGTGAAATTGCTCATCATGAGCAATTTCACCATTTGCCACAATGTTTTCAACTCTATTTAATAATTAAACTGTCATTAATGAAGATTTTTCACACTTGATTTAAAGATGTTTTCAAAGTTGTCTGCTACAGAATTTTTGTATGTGGGACGATTCTTTTGAGTATCCACAACATAGAGTTTGATTTAATAATAAGAGAGAAATTGTGGGAAAAGGAGCTGAATCTGGACCTCTGAGGTTATAAACTTTAGAAATTAGTTTAAACTTATTAATGATAATTATGTAGTTCAATCAGTAACTGTTGTTTCAAAGCTGATGACTTTGTAAAGTATCTGATTAGTGAGACTGTATAAAGTCAACTGTGACATGATGAATACAGTCTCTATTAAAGTAACATGGAAATATATATTAATGACATACAATATTTCTGACACCTGCAGTAGATGACTTTTTAAAATAATGTGGCAAAGGTGAAATTACTCATCATGGGCAATTTTACATTTTGCCACAATGTTTTCAACTCTATTTAATAGTTTAATTCTTATTTATGGATAGTTTTCACTTTTTCGCCAAAAAGTTTTCAATGACGTCTGCTGCAGATATGTTGTATGTGGGAAACAGTTAAACTGATCTTGTTATTTATTCATCATTGGACAGTTCAATTTACAGGAACAGTATCTGGTAAAAAGACCATGCATACCTACTGGACAGGAAGGAGCCTGTTACATGCAATACTACTAATGCATTGATAAGCTATTAATCCTTTCCCCGCATAATTATAAAAAATATGCATCTGATGACTTTGAAAACGTCGAGACAAAACTATAAAAACATTTATAAATGATTTTTTAATTTTTTATTAGAGTATAAAAGTTATTGTCGTTATTGAGAAATTGCTTGTTATTTAAAAGTGACTTGTGCATATGTATTGTATGTAGAAAAGGGCTTATAGTCACGTACGTATATGTGCGACCTGAAAAAAATCAGCTATGGAGAAAGGTGTTGTGGCATGTTTAGGTGTACAAGTTGACAACACGTCAAGCAGTACCATTATAAGGGAAAGATAAATAAACCTTTCCCATCTGCAGATTCATTTCGGGGGGATATGCGGCAGACAACTTTTAGAAACATTCTGACAAAAAGATAAATAGCTCATAGTGAGCAATTACTCCTTTTAAAACAATTGACCCGGCCGGGTAGCTCAATTGGTAGCGTATCTGACTCGTGATCTGGAGGTCACGGGTTCGATACCCGGTTGCGGCGACATTCTTTCGGGCGATGTTTTCCATTGCCTCTCACCTCTGATCTATGTGAGAAAGTAGTCAGTGGCTTCGAAAGAATGTTGTGTAAGTACTGGTGTGGGAAAGCCAGGAAAACATGGGTAGGTGCACTGACCGCCGTGATATGACCAAAGTTGTTGAAAGCGGCGTTAAACTCCAAACAAACAAACAAACAAATTTTAAAACAATTAATGTTTTCAACTCTATTCAATTTTTAAAGTGGTCTGCTGCAGATTTCTTGTATCTGGGAAAGAGTTAATGAAAAGAAAGGATTTCACTTAATAGATCTACATAAATTATTAACATTCTATAGATTTTCTATGCTGTATATATACCAGTAACTGTATATTGTATAGCTTGGAGTGTTGATCAAGCAAAACCATTGAATTGAGCTACCGCAACATCTGACCCTTAGGCCTTACTCTTCTATGCAAAAAATCTCCGGTTCATGTTTTAGCCCTTTCCCACATACAACAAATCTGCAGCAGACGACTTTGAAAACATGATGGCAAAAACCTGAAAAATCTCCATGAAATATAGCTTGATTGTTAAATAAAATTGAAAACATTGTGGCCAAAGGAGAAATTGCTCATCATGAGCAATTTCACCCTTTGCCACAATGTTTTCAAAAATAGTCTGCTGCTATTGCATCAAAATGCGTCTGCAGGTGGGAAAGGGTTAAGAGCATACTGCACACATACTGTTCGTTGTACAATGTAATTTTGGTCAACACTTATAGCAATTTATCTATAGAATATAGAATATTTAGAGGACCTGTCACCAATTGTTATTAAATCCTTTTCTACACACAATAAATCTGCAATTGATGAATTTGAAAACATCTGAACAAAATCTAAGGAAAATCTTTGTCAATGAAAGATAAAATAATTATATAATTTTATGATATTGTCACTGCAGTAAAAGATTTTTGAAAACATTTTGAGAAAAAGAAAAGTTTATCATCATGATCAATTTCCATTTTATGTGCAGTGTGTATGTTCTATTCTCCATTAATGTATTAACACTAATCTGTGCATTATTAATTAAGGTCATACCAGATTAACAGGAAAAAATATATTTTAGAGAGTGGTAAAGAAATTCATAATTAGTTTATTTGTGTGTACAACTACTGCGTATTATACAAATTATGCTTTTGTCATTTATCACTAGATTGCTGTCAATTGGAAAATTATCAACCTGTAATATGATATTAATGATTCTTATAGATTTTTCTTTCCACTTTATCAGAAATGATTAGAGAATAATAATGATGTGTTTTACTATATAGCACAAAAAGAGAGGTTGGTACAAAACGACAATTAATATTTCCTGTTATGAATTGTTACAGCTTTTTTTCAATCAACATTTCATTGATTTGTTAATTGAGACTATGACACAATTTAACATGGACCTACAGCAAAGTTGTGGATCAGTCTGCTGATTTTCCTTCACGACCTAAAAATGTCATTAATTGATCATGATACATGTACAAACATCCTGGAAGCATTGGTAGAACAAACAATAAAATAACGCTTTCACACATACAGACGCTTTCTGATGATCCACTCTGCAGCAGACGACTTTTGAAAACGTTTTGGAAAAAAGGAGGAATTACTCATTATTTAAACTCTGTTTATTAATTAAGCCCTTATTTATGGAGATTTTTCAGGATTTCGCCAAGATGTTTTTGAAGTCATCTGTTGTATCAGATTTGTTGTATGTGGGAAAGGGTTAGTGTTATGCATGAGAAATGACTATGCAAGAACACAACCTGATTGTAATCTTGCTCTATTACTTATAAAGCTTCCAGTATCTCATTTCTGGTATGCATCGCTCAATTGACATCATCAATCCATTCTCACTTTTATATTGTTTACTTTCCCTTTATCACTTTACAAAGTATATAATTATGTTACTTAGTAGATGTGATACATTTAATTTCAACAAATTAGCTCTTTCCCCGCATAGAGAATTGAAAACATTTAGGTAGCAATGTAGATTTCCTCTATGACCCCCCTATTGTTAACCCTTTCCCTGATATAGACACTTTCTGACGCCTCAGCAGTAGATGGCTTTTTGAAAACATCGTGACAAAAGAAGAAATTGCTCAAAACAAGCAATTTCTCCTATTGCCACAATGTTTTCCACTTTTAGTCATAGGTTATCCATTTAATTATAGAGATTTTCTATTTTTTGGCAAAATATGTTCAAAGTCATCTGCTGCAGAATAGTCGTATGAGGGAAAGGGTTAAATAGTATTGAAAACATTCTGGTAAAGGAAGAAGTTCCTTGTGATGAGCAATCTTTCCCTTTCCCATGATGTTTTCAAATGTCGTCTTTTGTAGATGTTTCAAAATGTGTATGTATTTGGGAAAGGGTTAATTATACCCCCAGATACATAGTATATGGGGGCTATAGGAGTCACACTTGTCGGTCGGTCGGTCCGTTGGTCTGTAGACATTTCTTGTGAACACTATTTTATCAGCAACCCTTGGTCAGAATTCAATATTACTTCACGAGAATGATTGATACCAAGCCTAGTTGTGCATATTGTCGGCGTGTTGCACTAGAATTATTTTTAAATGAGTTATGGCCCCTTGAATTTCTCATACATATGTATATTGTCTGCAGGCACCAGCTGGGGGTATTCATCACCTTCAGTGATATTGTAGCTATAAATCATTTCCTGTTTAAGTAAATAATACAGCTGTCTCCTTTGAAAATGATATGAGAATATGAGAGCTGTATGCTTTGAAAACAAAACACTTTGACTTTAAAAATGATAGATCTAGATCTTGAAAATTTGAAGTAACATTTGGGATAATGAAGAAATAGCTCATTTGAACCAATTTCTATTTTGCAGTATCACTTCAAGTGTTTTCAAAAGTTATCTACAATAGAAATATTGAAGTGATTGATTACTTGGAATCTAAAATAGTTCAACACAGTTAAGCATTATTTATAATTTACTGAAGACAGTTCTGTTGAGTTCTTTGAATTAAATTCCTGTTTTAAAATGAGGTTAATGCACCCAATAACCTTAGCATCAGTGCACTTCTTGCACATTATACTTGTTCTATTAATTATACCCCCAGATACATAGTATATGGGAGCTATATTACTAAGGAGTCACACTTGTCGGTCGGTCAGTTGGTCGGTCCGTTGGTCTGTAGACATTTCTTGTGAACACTATTTCTCAGCAACCCTTGGTCAGAATTCAATATAACTTCACAAGAATGATTGATACTAAGCCTAGTTGTGCATATTGTCGGCGTGTAGCAATGGAATTATTTTTAAATGAGTTATGGCCCCTTGAATTTCTCATACATATGTATATAATTGTCAGGCACCTTCATCAAGAAATTTTATCGTGAAATTCAGATTTAATTTGCATCATGGAAAATTTAATCTTGTACCGTTAAATACAAGAACAGAAGTCCAGATAAGAAGGAGTAAACAGCTGCTCTTTTCCCCACAATAACTCTCTTGATTATTCAACCAAACCCTATGATGTGGGTACTCGATCTCTTTCAATGAGACGATTCTTTTGAGTACCCACATCATAGGGTTATATTGTCTAATAAAGATTTAAGAACGTGCAAAACGCCCCTTAATTAGAGCTCTGAAGAAAACTTGTCAAGCCGAATACATACTTGAAACAGAATATAAAATCTATTTTGTCACAATTTCGTCATGCTATTAGTAATTACATGTAAGTGGTGAATAATTAACCATTTAATCAAAATTTACATAATATATCTGACATTTTATATAAAAATGATAACTTCACCTTTGTGGATTATGTGAGATTAGAAGTTGTATCACCTTAAGTTGAATCCCTTGCTCAGCTTTTTGTCATGGCTCGGCCTTTGCCTTCCACTTATAATGTTAACCCTTTCCCACCTGTAGACGCATTTTGACGTATCTGCAGCAGACGACTTTCGAAATTTTGTGGCAAAAGAAAAAATTGATCATGATGCAATTTCTCCTTTTGCCACAAAGTTTTTAATTATAGAGATATTCCATTTTATGAAAAAATATGTTTTTTGTATGTGGGAAAGGGTTTTAGTCTTTGTGGCAAGGTAGCTATTTGCCTTGGAATGAAGTTGTGTTTAGTACTAGTGTGAGAAAGCCATGTAACATGTCATCACATTCAGGTAAACTGGTCAAAAGTGCCGAAGGTCCTCTGCTTTTGCCTGTTTTTCGTTTATAGTCCATCATAGGGGTCATTGTAGGTCAAAAACTAGGTCACTTGGTCAGATTAAAGTACAATTATGTTGATGGAACTATGTCAGATGTCTTGATACTATTTTGAACTACCCTGTACAAACTATGTAGGCTATAACGTTAAGTTATATTATAGGGTCATGTTTGGTAAGCAAATCTAGGTCACTAGACTAAATTTATGAACTATAATCTTGTGGACAATTTTTATATCAAAAATACATTACCAGTCATTTAATACCTGATATATCATCTCTATACACCTTAATTATCCAAAAAAAACCGCCCACGCAAGCATATCCCTCACTTATCCGTGACATACACGGCCGCCCGGAAGTACGGGCGCGCACGTGAGAAGGTAATCACTCTTTTCATTTTGGATTCACCGGAGTAGTCGGATAAGAAATTTATATATTATTTAATTTTTCCAATTAACTCCTTTGTTTTAAGGCCCATTGCCTTATAATCATTTAATTGTCCAGATATTTATCTGCATTAACGTCACAGCCGTAAATTATTTACTTTATTGCTGTATTACTTAGTTTTTGTAGCGGACGATACTCTGAGAAGCACGTGGATTACCCCACCCGCTAATTTCAGTTACCATCTTCCGGTGCGTAAGTCGTGCTGTTTTCAATACTTTTTCCCTACCCTGTTAGCGATAGAAGCTTTATCTATTGCTGTATTAATTATTGATTGTTTAATTCAATATTTGTGAAAATAATTTTGTAAAAAATTTATTTCAAGAATACGTGTCCAAGCTTCCGGGTGTCCCTGTTAGCGTGGATATAAATAAAATATATAAACAATTTTATTTTGTCTTGTGTTTTGTGCATAAATTGAATAATGTCTATGTCAATCAATGGTGAACGGATGCGTAGCCCATGTGGTCATGCTGTGCATTAAATGCACACAGGCTTCAACTTGCGAGTATTGCTCTTCCTGGCCCATTTCCATTTGGAAAAAGGTCGTGCGGAGTAAGACTCGCAAAAGCAGGAAGGTAAAGAAGACCCCATAGAGGGTGCCTTTATCAGCACGAGGGGTTCTCCCAACCGGACTCTGCGACGGTGTTGAGTGAGTCGAAGGGCACTGCTGAGCCTTCTTCTCCACTCAACACAGCCGTTTTTCCGCGCGCTGAGGAAAATCGGATGGTAGCTTTGGGTGAGAGTTGCTCCGTCGGGAAACGTCAGACACCGTACGGAAACAGCGGGGAAAATGTTCAGCTGGAACGTTCAACAGCTGAACCTCACCATCTGTCGCCTGGTGTCGTGGCTGGGCCTTCGAAAGAAGGAGATGCCTTTGGTAGCTTTCCGGGAAACCGCATGAGTTGTACCAATCCGACACCATACTCTGAGCTACAGCGGTCTTCGGACAGCTGCAGAGTACCGGTTACCTACGTCGGCGGACATAGTTCTCTGGAGACTTTGTATAGTGCAGCTTCACTCCTGCCTATGCATAGTCAACCAGGTTTTGTTTGGGCTGCGCAACAAAACCCATATGCCGAGGCACGTCAGGTCACCGGGCAACCGGAGAGGAGTCATTTGTCTCGACCTGTCACCAGTCAGTCCTTTTTGGACACGACCGGGCCAGTCAGTCACGTTGCCATGACTAGACCAGGTAGTCGCTCACTTAGCCGTGATGCGACAGGGCAAAGGTCTTATTGCAAGGACCCAGCCAGGCAAAAGGTTGATCATTTAGCAACGATTCATCCTGGCAGTCAGACTTTCTTAAATGATTCGACGACTGGCCAAACTCGCGCGCATGTAGCCATGCCGCATCAGGTCAGTAGCCCATTTCATTATGGTGCTACGAGCCAATCAGTCACGCTTGTGAACACGACACAAACACCAGTGTCTTGTGTAAACACAGTGCAACCGAGTAGTCGGGCATTTTTCAATGCCTCGTCTACACTGCCGGCCGGCTATGTAAACATGGCGCGTCCAGGCACGGGTTCTGTGGTGATAGACCGTATTTATTCTAATTATCAGTCGATCTCTGCTCCACTACAGAATCAGAATAATTATAACCCAGGTATCGCACCGGGTTCTATTATTCCTCTGTCTTCCATCGGGTATGGGGGTTACGGAAAATCTTTTTCCTCCCCTGAGCGGACAGTGTATGTCGCTAGAGAATACGCTGCTCCTCAATACCAACCACCGGTCCATACTATGGAACCGTTAGGTGTTAGACAGGGTTCAACGGCCTACCGGGATCAGCATTACCCATCTCATGGGGATTCACTGCTCTCGGGGGGACACCTATTTGATAGGCAGTCCGGTTATAGGCAACCTTTGGATCAGAATACATTGCGTCATTCTGTGAAAGAGAGGTCGAAACCGTCCAATACGGTCAGTTCGGCCCCGGCAGAAGTTTTTGCACGGCCGCCCTCTGCTGCGGAGAGGGGGCCTGCTTCGTAAAATCTTCGGCAGAACATGGATTTTCTGATTTATCCATGTCTGAGTCAGACATAGATCTACCGGTTGGAAGACCGAGTAGACAACCTCAGAGGAGTACACACAACCCTACATCTTCGTCTGACGATGATGAGGGAAATAGGTCAACTTCCGATGAGGAGCCAGCTGTAGAGCGTTGGTCTCTTCAGCAGGCTATTGACGAAGTATTTCGGGTGGTGCCGAATACTTTATGCCCTAAGGTTGACGCTCCCCCACGTCGGAAAAACCTTTCGAGCCTAGAGGAACTTAATGTACAAGCTTTTACGCCAGTGCACTTGCTTCCTCAAGCTAACAACTTGGGCAGGTTGTTAGACCAATTGCAGTCGACCAGGTCTCTAGAGGCTATACCTCCAGGCTGGTCGGTCCCAGGACCCATTTCTAAGGAATGGGTCAACTCTAAGGCGTATTCTACGTCTAAGGAGTTCTTCCCTGTCAAAGTGCCAGCTTTAGACGGGGATGCAGCTACACTGGGGTTAACTGCACCCGCTTCTGTCCAGGTCTCTTCTAAGACACTAGAGAAGTGGGAGGCCAGAGCAAGACTGGGTGTAATGGTGTCATCTCATGACAACCATTTCGCAGTCGCTCTGTCTTTGTTGTTGAAAGAGGAGAATATCTCTAGCCTAGGGGCTAACAGAATTCTCGAAGCTTTCGACACGGGCAACAGGCATCTCATGGCACTGAATCTTCAGACCACCACAGAGATACTGTCCATGAGGAGGGACGTAGTTCTAGTTGCTCCTAACTCATTGCTACGTGCTAGCAAGGACAGCCTGAAAGCCGCACCATTGGAGTCGAAACAACTCTTTGGTGGAAGGATTGCTGCGGTGACAGCTTCTGATGCTTCAGAACAGTCTCGACGCCTCGAACGCAGCTAAGGCTTTTGCGCAGGGCCAGAAACGTTCAGCGTATTCTGCGAATGTGGGTAGTTCTAAGAAACCCAACCCAGCAAAGAAGCCAAAACGGGATGTGAAGGCGTTTCAGCCTAAACAAACCCCTTCCACGGGTCAGAAATCGGCTAAACCGAAGCGCCCCTATCAGGGTACTAAACATTGGCAGCCTGCTAGAGTTAACACGAATCCGAAGCCGCAGCCCTAGGGATTCGCTCCTCTCTATGACAATCCCAAGGTCGGATATTGCAGTCGGGGGCCGCCTGTCATTTTTCACGGAGGAGTGGGAAAGTGTCACAGAGGATCGTTGGATTTTGTCTGTGATACAGGAAGGGTATCTGATTCCCTTCATTTCCCCCCCTCCTCTGACAAGCGTGCCTATCGACATGTCGTCACGTCATCCGGCCATGTCAGAGGTGATTTCATCGCTTCTGAAAAAGAATGCCATAGAGAGGGTTCTCAACCTCAATTTTCGGGGTTTCTACAGCCGTCTTTTCCTTGTTCCGAAGAAAGACGGCAAGTGGAGACCGGTTATAGATTTATCTGCGCTAAATCTATTGATTCTGGTCGATAAATTCAAAATGGAGTCGACCCGCTCCATCCGAGTAGCAATTCGGAAAGGCGACTGGGCGGTCTCTCTAGACCTAACAGACGCCTTTTATCACATCCCGATCGCTTCCTCCTCGAGGAAATACCTTCGGTTTGTGATAGAGGGAGAAGTGTTCCAATTCAGGGCTCTTCCCTTCGGCCTCAAGTCCGCCCCTCGAGTGTTTACGAAGATAATCAGTGTATGGGAGCCTTTCTTCGTATGAAAGGACCCCAACTTCTTCAATATTTCGACGATTGGCTTCTCCACAGGACGGATCGTGTACTTCTAATTCACGATCTATCCCTAGCCTGGCGGACCATTCTGCGGTTGGGTTTAATACCCAACACGCAGAAGTCGGAATTAATTCCGTCAAAGAGGTTCACGTTCGTGGGTATGACGTTTCTCACCGACTTAGCGGTAATTCGAGTACCTTCGGACAGAGTCGATTCTTTATTACAGAAAATCGGTCTCACACTGGACCAGGCTACGGTAACAGCCCGATCCATGCTGTCACTTCTGGGTTCCTAGTCTTTCTAGGAAGGCTCCACATGCGACCCCTTCAGTTTCTTTTTCTGTCCCGGTGGCGTTACGTCTGTGGACTCACTGGAACAGGAGATAGCTCTGACGGATTTCTTCAAGTCCCACCTTCGGTCGTGGCTGGATCCGTTAATCTATCAACAAGGGGTACCCTTACTGAAACCACCTCCGGATCTGTACCTATTTACAGATTCCAGTGCTGCGGGTTGGGGAGCTCAATTAGAGCCGCAGGGCCTAACAGCCCAGGGCATGTGGACAGCGGAGGAGAAGTGTTTTCACATAAACAACTTGGAACTGAGGGCAGTCCTGCTAGCCCTCAATCAGTTCTCTGCCTCCATTGCGAACAGAATTGTTTTGTTGTCGACGGACAACACTACTGTTGTGTCTTACATTCGCAGGCCAGGAGGAACGCACTCCCATCTTCTCTTTTTAGAGACGTGGAAGTTACTCCTTTGTTGTCAGGCGACGTCGTTAGTACTGCTAGTGAAACACGTCCCAGGTCATCTAAATGTCTAAGCAGACAGTCTTTCCCGCGAAAAACAAAATTATGCCGGCGGAATGGACACTGAACCAGAGTGTGTTGAACTCAGTGTTCATGCGGATCGGGACACCCCTGGTGGATCTTTTCGCCACCAGAGTCAATCATCGGCTGCCACTTTATGTATCTCCGATGTACGATCCTGCAGCTTGGGCAGTGGACGCACTGACCCTCGATTGGAACCTCCTGTTCGGGTATGCGTTTTCCCCGTTCATATTGGTTCCGATTGTACTTCAAAAGGTTCTTCGCTCGCAACAGTGCAAAATACTGTTGATAGCACCCTGTTGGCCCCAGAGGTCGTGGTTCAGCGACCTCTTGGCCTGTCTTTCGGCAAATCCAATACGACTTCCTATTCGGGAAGACGTACTGTTTCAGCAACCAGGTCGGCGTCTTCATCCCAACCTGGCAATGCTACATCTTCACGCTTGGACATTATCAAGCGTTCTGTCCGAGAGAGAAACTTTTCTCATAGACTCGATCGATATATGCGAATCTGATTCGTTTTCTGGTTCGGGATCCGTAAGTAAGGGAAACAGCCCGATACATGCTTCACACCACACCCGAATTATTGCAAATATCGGGGCAGTGCATTACAACTACATGGCTTAACAGCCTACGGCATGTGATCGATAGAATAGACAACTAATATTCTACTCATTCGGCAGTGGACGATCAGAATTCGCAAAGGAATAATAATAATTACTCCCTGAGTTGATAATGAGTCAACTTCCGGTTTCACTTCTGAAAAGGGAAGATGATAATAGAAACATTTCACTGGCCCAGAGACCGTGGTTATACGTCCTTCTGGCCTGCCTATCGACATAACCGTTACATCTTCCTTAGATATAGACAGTTCTTACCGATTGATGTTAATAAGGTAGGTCAATCTCTCTGAACGTTTGTCGACGGCTACCGCTTCTTAAGTTTTACTGAGAATTATAAATTCGTATTGCTTGGCGAACACTAACAGGGAAGTGAGTTCTTTGCTTTCAGTAGAAACGAATTACATTAAGTTTCACAGACTGATGGTTAGAATTAGAAAACCCAATTGTAGGAGTTAACTCCAAAATAGGATTTGTCTTGCGTCCTCTGGTCGCTTACAAGAGCTCCATACGAACCTCTTGAATCGACGTCTTTAAAGTTTTTACTTATAAAACCGTCTTTTTATTAGCTTTAACTACAGATCGTCTCTGTAGAAACTGGGCATATCAGATTCAATGAATCTGATGGCTCCTTACTCTACTGTGTCAACAAGGGTTTCTGGCTAAGAACCAGTTGCAGTCGGTCCTGCCTGGGTCCCCTTGTGGCTTCTCAGCGAGTGGTTTGCTAATTCACATAATCCAACACATAAATAAAGTGAATACCGATTGAACCTGTATTCAATCCCCTCTTTCACTTTATACATCCGTTGGAATCAAGTATGTTTGTTCTTAAAAAAATATGGAATAATATACTACAACGTACCTGGAACGACAGTAAGTATTGGTCGAACCTCCCGTCCTATGCTACGAAGTCATCAGGTATTAAATGACTGGTAATGTATTTTTGATATAAAAATGAAGTTTTTTAAAGTAAAACATATTTTTATTAGAAAATACTTACCAGTCATTTATAGAGTCCCACCTCCCCAACCCCGCGTCGTCACCAATACTTAACGGTGAATGAAAAGTGATTACCTTCTCATGTGCGTGCCCGTACTTCCGGGCGGCCGTGTATGTCACGGATAAGTGAGGGATATGCTTGCGTGGGCGTTTTTTTTTGATAATTAAGGTGTATAGAGATGATATATCAGGTATTAAATGACTGGTAAGTATTTTCTAATAAAAATATGTTTTACTTTAAAAAACTTCATTTTTACTCACGAATGATTGAAACTTTGTCAAATTGTTTTCTTGATAATATCTAGGCTAAGAAATGATATGGGTAATGTCGGGTTTCTAAACTAAATTAATTAAGGTAAAATATTGTAAACACCACACTAGGCTAAATTCAAATATGGATCTAATTTATCTTGTCATAAACTAAGTCACATGAGCCAACTTTAATACAAAACATGTGGACACTTTTAAGTGTTAGCATTTTTTACTGATTTAATTATCAAATGATTTTTTTTAAAAAGATATTATTTATTAAAACCTGTCATACAGACAAGGACAATAATTTTATTTGACGTAGTTTCTTGTCATTTTGACAATATATAAACAAATTATAATTAACACACACATAATAAAAGAATATATACACACTTACAATTAACACACACATAGAAAAAAAATAAAGAAAAAATCATACATAATGATACTCTTACTGCTTAATCGAGATTGTCGGACTTATCTTATATTTTGTACTGACCTAGTAATTGACTGGGAAGAGTAACCTTTTTATTTTCTGTAGTTACAGAACTGATATTTTGCGACCGTAGTTTATTTACATCATTTTACTAATTTATAATTCAATTGTTTCCAAAGTCCAAGTAGTATTTACTGTTATTGAGTCAAAAGAAATACAAAAAAATAAATATAAATACTCACTTATTAACAAAACTTATCTACAGAATATACATGGCTTTATATATTTACATGTATATACATGTACATACATAATATACATATACACTTACACATAAATACACACATACATACTCACCACATACACATACATATACATCAAAGAATACAAATATGAAAAGTTTTATGTTGTGACTCACAATCAACTTAACGGTTTAGAGCAAAAAGTAACGGGACGTCCGTTGCATAAATACATCCCCTTTCCAAAAAAAAAAAAAAAAAAGGAACACGGGCCTTAACAGAAACGAAAATAAAGGACTCCATGCTCTTTGTACTCAGGTGAGCGTTACAGGACCACCATAGCCGTCTTGTTTTAATGTTACATTTTATGTCATTAAATAAATTTAAAATTCTGTTTTTCTTTTTACTGATCTTTAAAACTACCTTGATAGGAAAATGATCTAACATTGTTATTTTTTTCCTGAATGTTTGTGTAGGAGTGAGATAATAGTAGTGTCAAATTATCTGCAACATCAAGATCTTCTAGAGAAGAAAATAATGACCAAATTGGGGAGGTGGGCTTTTAACCCTTTCCCTCATATAGACGCTTTCTGACGCCTCTGCAGCAGACACCTTTTTGAAAACATAGTAACAAAAGAAGAAATTGCTAAAAACGTGCAATTTCTCCTTTTGCCACAATGTTTTCCACTTTTTGTGGCGATTGGTTGACAATCGCCACAGTGCTACCAAAACAACAACAACGAAAAAAAAATTATATAGTCGTATTTGAACAATCGGTTGGATATTTCTGCAAAGGCAATTTACTCACTTCCGTTAAACCGCCATATATATATATAGTTCCATCAGTGATGCAGGCACACGATTAATAATGATAATGTTAGTGCTACTTTGATACCGGATTGGTACTAATATTTGAGATTTATCGAGAAAATATCTAAATAGAGTTAAACTATTTACATATTATCTTTCTTCATGTTTGGGCAGATAATAAATATCATCGGGCGTCTTGGGTACGCTATGCAGAGTATCATGATACTCCTGTGCCTCGTTTTATTTTTACTGTAGTCAACCGTAACCTTTTGACCTTTAACCTGATTCGGCAGGAGTTGGTTGTACTCTGATTATCTTCGTCATGATTTGGCAGATAATAAATATCATTGCGCGTTCTGCCTTGCAAATAACGACAACTCTGGTGATACTCAAATCTGGAAATTCCAAAAGGTTCTATAAATAGCTCGCGAGACCAAAAACCAGAAAAGCTTGTAAATCTCAATATTATAAACGCTTTATTAGTCGCCGGGCAGAAGCCCGCGACTTCTATTTTTAATAGCTTTTCGGAAATCACATGGGAGGAGGGATAATTATTGGAAAGAAACACATTAAGATGTTTTGAACATATTACAATTGTGTTTGTTTAAAAACACTAAGTAATGACACATCTAAAATGGAATAAACATTTCGATGTTTTAGGTATTTTTAGTTTCATTTTGTTGACTTGCATTTAAGTGTTTTTGTCTTATTTACGAAGACAAATGTGGTCCCTGCTAGACTTGCAACCAACTGCTATATGTCAATATTGAGATATATTGAAATAAAAATCACGTCAAATTCTACTTTCAATAGTAATGTTAACTTACTGAATGTTATTTTCATGTTCAAAAATATGTCTTGATTTGTGAAGAATTCATTTGATAATGTTAACTCGTGTATATCTAAAATATGAACTGTTTCTAACCTAGAACTGTTGATTACGTCACTACCGAGTACCGCCCGCATAGATTTGTAAATTTTGCACACGCTACTATATACGTGTGCGATAACCAATGAAAAGCTGGATTTGCACGCGATACATTTTACAACAAAAACGTGCGTCGCTTACACTCATACGATGGGCTGAATATGCACAATGACACACACACACTTGTATAGTTTCCCATGAACATAAACTGGTAACAGAAACAAAAATAAGAAATAATTTGTGAAAATATGTCTCAAATATAAGCCTGTTTATCGGTCGTGAACGTCGAAACGCCTTTTTCTCAGTTTGTGACCTAGTTTCATATTGCCAAAATGTAAACAAAGCGAAGTGACCGGAAGTAAAATGTAAACTTAGAAAAGTGACTAGGTTATGCAGACAAAAAATGTCGCACGACAAATTGATTTTTCTTAAACGTCACGAAACGAATGCATGGGTCGAATGTAGGAGAAAGAAAGATAATATAGAAATGCTTTTCTCTCTCGAATGCAGTGGAATAAAACATGCACTAAAGCTTTGCCTGATTTTTTATTCACTTTCTTCGATGTCTGACACTACGACTCGATGAAGCCTGACACGAGGGTAAACATTTCGAAAGAATGCTCAAACACCTTATTACAGATAGATAGCTAATATTACACACTTAAAAATATTACACACTTAAATGATTAAATATATGTGATATTAAATGTTGAAACAAATTAAGAGAAGAACAAACTCTGATAAACAATAGATTTAGAAATAAAGAAAATCTGCTCTTTCGCACCCAATTAATTTCATACTTGCCACATATATTGTATGCATCAACGATTTAGATAAACAATTTAGCTGTTATATTGTTACAAGTGTGGTCTACTTGTGAAATAATTAGTATTAAAAAGGAGGAAGTTCATGTCTTCAGCAATTTAACCGTTTTCTCAATGTGTTAAGCGATTAAAGGTTTTCATTGTTGCTTCAGACATGGAAAGGGTTTAATAGCTTTTTATTGCATGTAGATTTAAAACCCAAAATGTATTAATTTGTTGTTTTTTTTGACAAATACAAAACATCCAAAATCCTGACCAAAAGAAATCCTGAAATTTGTAGATCTATGTGGAATTTCAAAAATCCTGGAATTAATCCTTATGAAAACATTATGTGTATGTTTAGACTAATGAAAGTCAAGACTACATGTGTGTTAAAAAATAAATCAATGCAGTCTTTTCCGGCGACATTGATGCCTTGCATCAACTTTCTCTTGTTTTGTACTTGTTTAAATATATGAAAGCGTCTAGATAATAAGACTGGTTTACAAAGGTTTAAAGGACACACGATGGCAGTGTGTACACACGTTATGTATACACGTCTGCACGTTCTAGAGTCAATTAGCAATCAATGCTGACAGTGTAGCCTAATTGAGTTTGAAGATCTAGCATTATAATATATGCCTATATTTTCATAAATTAAACAGTTTGGCAAATAGTGAAATTGTGCTTTTGGAGCATGTTTTGTGTTTGTTTTTGCACTCACATTATTCGAAGCAGTTTAACAACCTCAGAGACATATAAATACACTGTGACAACCCTCAATCATGCAATGTGAAGGGACTAAATTGAACAGACCTGTTTAATATCGGACATAATTGAAACAAACACCAAACTAATGGATACTGTTTTCTCTCCTTTCTTTAGTCATTTCTAAAGTGTAAAATATATTTTATCTTAATATGGCCTAACGACCTGGTGATAAACATGTGATTACCCAAACAATTTAGATTACAAATAGTCATTCTAATGAGCTAAAACGGTAGTCTATCGAATACCAACTAGATTTTTCATAACTTTGGAATGGCCTAAATTTGAACACATCATGACCAATTTCAGAACGTAACTAAATAATCACCAAGACAACATTCTGGCAAACTAACATTATTCTACTGTCAAAAGATGCAGGGTTGATACATTCTCAAATATACCCGCACCAGAGTCATCGCAAGCCCTACACCGATATACTGCTTGTTACTTTGCAGGATTTTCCATACGATCGCCACTACAGTGCCATTGGCGCTTTGATTGTCATAGGTTATCCATTCAATTATGGAGATTTTCTATGTTTTGACAAAATACGTTCAAAGTCGTCTGCTGCAGAATTGTCGTATGAGGGAAAGGGTTAAATAAATTTAAAATTCTGTTTTTCTTTTTACTGATCTTTAAAACTACCTTGATAGGAAAATGATCTAACATTGTTATTTTTTTCCTGAATGATTGTGTAGGAGTGAGATAATAGTAGTGCCAAATTATCTGCAACATCAAGATCTTCTAGAGAAGCAAATAATGACCAAATTGGGGAGGTGGGCTTTTAAGCCTTGGGAAATGAGCATACTTGGCTAAGTAATCTGAAAGCACTATGTAAATGGGAAACAAATGGGAAACTCCTTTTGTCACAGTTTTTTTTCAAAATAATTTTGTTTCAGAGAAAGGGTAAGTTATTTTGTATCTTGTATATTGGTCATATAGTCAAGGTGTATTTTGTCAAGTGTTGTTTACATGGTTTATGACATTAATTGTCACCTTGATTGAAGAAAAACGAAGTGTTTAACTCTTTCCCTCATATAGACGCTTTCTGACGCCTCTGCAGCAGAGGCCTATTTGAAAACATAGTGACAAAAGAAGAAATTGCACAAAACGTGCAATTTCTCCTTTTGACACAATGTTTTCCACTTTTAGTCATAGGATATCCATTCAATTAAAGAGATTTTCCATTGTTTGACAAAATATGTTCAAAGTCGTCTGCTGCAGAATTGTCGTATGAGGGAAAGGGTTAAGGTTATGTTAACCCTTTCCCACACAATCAGACACATTTTATCGCATCTGCAGCAGACAATTTTTGAAAACATTTTGGCCAAATTAAAAATTAATCATAATGAAAAATTTCTCCCTTTGCTACATTATTTCCTAGACGATTTCTGGCGCCTCTGCAGCAGATGACTTTTGAAAAAAGTGTGATAAAAGAAATAATATTTTCATTTACAGAGGTAAAATGTTACATCGATTTTTGTCCAGAATTGTATTCAAAGTCATCTGCTGCAAAAATGTATGTGGGAAAAGGTTGAATACATATGTAATGATTCTTATATAACTTTAGGAATGTAAAGTTTCCACATTTTCTCACATGTCAATTATCCAAACAACATTTGCTGCATTGGTTCTAGCTGCATTTCCACATAGACATTTTTTATTATTGATGGAAAAGGAATACAATTTCTTATTTTTTATGGTATTTGAGAAAAGGTTTTGTCAGGAAGAAAAGGAATCTATTTTGATGATACAATTTTAAGCATCTATTGGTTAATTTTAAGACACATTGATTTTATATTTGTCCGTCGTCCGTCAACTTTTTCTCCTCAGTAACCAGTGGGTCAATTGGGATGAAACTTCACAGGAAGCATCCTCACATTGACCTCACCAGAATTCCTTCAAATTTTTGGGATCCATGCAGAATTCTGGTTTCCATGGCAACGAAATGTAAAAAACTTTAAAAATCTTCTTCTCCAAAACTTGTTGGCAGATTTTCAAATAATTTTGTAGAAATGTTCCTTGGATGACCCTCTATCAGATTCCTTCAAGCCATATTGATTGGTCGAAAAACATGGCCACCAGGGGGTGGGGCTATTTTGCCTTATATGGCTATAGTGAAAACTTAAAAAATCTTCTCCTGAAAGTGTCAGGCCGATTTTCAAATAATTTTGTAGAAATGTTTCTTAGGTGACCCTCTATCAGATTCCTTAAAACCATGTTGATTGGTCGAAAAACATGGCCGCTAGGGGGCGGGGCTATTTTGCCTTATATGGCTCTAGTGAAAACTTAAAAAATCTTCTACTCTGAAAGTATCAGGCCGATTTTCAAATAATTGTGTAGAAATGTTCCTTAGGTGACCCTCTATCAGATTCCTTAAAACCATGTTGATTAGTCGAAAAACATGGCCGCCACAGGACGGGGCTATTTTGCCTTATATGGCTTTAGTGAAAACTTAAAAAATCTTCTCCTCCGAAAGTGTTTGGCCGATTTTCAAATATTTTTGTAGAAATATTGCTAGGGTGACCCTCTATCAGATTTCTTCAAGCCATATTGATTGGTCAAAAACTATGGCCGCCAGGGGGCGGGGCTTATATGGCTAAAGTGAGAAAAAAAAATCAGGTGAGCGATCCAGGGCCATCATGGCCCTCTTGTTTAATATGTCTATTTACCCTTTTCCTTATGCAACAAATCTGCTGGTATATTTATATAAGCAATGAAAAGAGTAGAACACAATTTGTTGCAGAAGGAGAAATTGCTCATTATATGATCAAATTCTCCTTTTGTCACAATATCAACAAATTCAGCTGCTGTAGATTTATTGTATGTAGGAAAGGGTTGATTGAAGTCAGTCTATAATATTTAAGGTGATAATCACTTTATAATTATTATCCTTCCGACTCTGAGGATGGGATATTGGTTTTGTGTTCTAAAATAATTCTTCCTGTCTGTTCGGAGACATATTTAAGGCATTGTTGGATACATGTAGATTGATTTAAACTAGTTTAGAAACTGGTATACCAAGGTGGTCAAAGCATTTGCTTCATTTAAGAAAAAATAAAAATGTTGACCAAAACTAAACTGCAGAATTGTGCAGGCTGAATTTTGTCTAGACATTGCTCGCTATTATTTTATGAGAGTTTTAGATAATAGTAATTAGGTTATGCAAATGTTGTTTATAAAGATACTTAAACAGGACAAAAGAAAGCACTGGGGTGTTATAGTTAAATAAAATGGTTAAACCCTTTCCGACACACAAAAAATCTGCAGCAGACAACATGAAAGTATATTTAAAATTATTTATTGAAAAGACTTGAAAACATTTTGGCAGAAGTTGTTAGCTACAGATGCATCAAAGTGGTCTGCAAGTGGGAAAGGGTTGAACTTACTGACTGTTGGAAAAGAAGCCATTGCCATTGCTTATTATGAGCAATTCTCCTTTCCCTGGGGATTTCAAAAGCCCACTGCAACATAAATTGACATAAAAGAGAAGGTAACGGTCACTGACTCACTGGATCATTTTGGAGAAGGAGTCTGGATTATGCTATATTTAGCCTTGTCCAACTAGGAGGAGCTAGTAAATGACCTCGCTTTTATGCTGGTATTCAAATTGCCAATGTAAATGATATGCAACCCTGAGAAACAGATTGCCTGCTTGTTTTGGGATTGATTTTTTTCTTCATGGATGCTACAGTGATGAAAGCATGATATAATAAAGAGTATTATTACAGAGTAGTTCTCCTCATTTGTAGCTCAGTCAAGCCAAAAGGTGGCTAACAGTATGGGGGTACATGTTAGTGAATTGACTTCATATATATGTATTGACAACTATATGTTTGTAAAAGCCTGCTTATTTGTATAATATAACATGAAATTGCTGTAGCCAGGTTGACCCTTTATGTCTCCTTTTCATAGAGACAATTTTAGATTTTGGGGCCTTTTTGTATTGAAATAATGCAGGAATTCTTCAAATGTTAAGGGACATTGGCAGTTTAAGGTAGGAAAATGTCCCCCAGACTGGCTCTCGGTGTAACACTGTGTAGCTAAATGGTTATTGCTAGGGATTATAGACTGGGCACTGAAGTTTGATTCCTGCTGGTGGCAGTCTTGAACTGCATGCCTTTGAGAAATCCACAATGTCCTAGCCTAGTACAAGTTAGTTGACTAAGGATCTTTGTAAACTGGACATATTAACACAAAGTGAAATTCATGTCTCCTTTTCATAGAGACAATTTTAGATTTTGGGGCCTTTTTGTATTGAAATAATGCAGGAATTCTTCAAATGTTAAGGGACATTGGCAGTTTAAGGTAGGAAAATGTCCCCCAGACTGGCTCTCGGTGTAACACTGTGTAGCTAAATGGTTATTGCTAGGGATTATAGACTGGGCACTGAAGTTTGATTCCTGCTGGTGGCAGTCTTGAACTGCATGCCTTTGAGAAATCCACAATGTCCTAGCCTAGTACAAGTTAGTTGACTAAGGATCTTTGTAAACTGGACATATTAACACAAAGTGAAATTCATCCTCAACAACATAGCAGTTTCTATCAAGACAAATATTACAGAATCTCAAGCAATAATCCATGTGACATTGGCTCAGTTTAACCCTTTCCCACCTGTAGATGCTTTCTGATACCTCTGCAGCTCTGCAGCAGACGAATTTTGAAAACATTGTGGCAAAAGAAAACAAATGCTCATGATGACCAATTTCTCCTTTAAGAACAATGTTTTTAACTTTATTAATTGTTATACTTACTTTAATTTATAGGGATTGCGTACATTTTTGCATGTATTTTTGTCTCTGTCGGAGATTTGTTGTATGAGAAAAAAGGTAAGGATGAGGGGGTTTTCTTCATGCACAACAGTTTTGCCAATGTATTTCTGCACTTGTCACTTCTCACATAGAAAAGTCTTAATTACATTCTCCATCCATTTCCTGGTTATTCTTAAAACCTTTCCCACATACAAGAAATCTGCAGCAAATTACTTTAAACATTATCTAGGTTAAAATGTGGAAAATCTTTATAAATTTATAAATGAAAGTATGATTATTGAAAAAAGTTACCTTTTGCCATAATATTTTCAGGAGTTGTTTGCTGCATATAGGCTTTAGAAAGCGTCTGTGACGCCTCCTGTGACGCCTCTGCAGCTGCGAGACAGCTTTTTAAAAACATAATGACAAAAGAAGAAATTGCTCAAAACGAGCAATTTCTCCTTTTGCCATAATGTTTTCCACTTTTAGTCATAGGTTATCCAATTAATTATAGAGATTTTCTATATTTTGACAAAATATGTTCAAAGTTGTCTGCTACAGAATTGTCGTATGAACTAGGGAAAGGGTTTAAATACCTCTCATATTACAGCAGGTTTCCTCAGAATCTGTCGAGCTGTGATAACTCAGTGGGTAACAACAACTATTAATCCAGGGGTTATGGGTTTCAAACTCAGGCTTGGCCATTCATTCAATCTAGTAATTGAAAAAAGTGATTTTGACTATAGTGTCATTTACCCTGCAAAATGCATGTCATGAAATCATGCATATTTCAAGCCATGTCATGACTTGTTTATGTATCTATTCTTGACAAGAGTTCATGAACGGTCTTTATGAGGTTGTTTTTGAACTGTTAAAAAAGAAATTAACATAAATTATGTAATAAGGAAATGTTAATTTAAAAAGATGAAAACAATTTGCTCAGGATAAACAGAAAATTATCATTCAGAGCAATTTATCCTTTTCCTACATCCAAATTTAGCTCAGTGAGATAAAATGGTCAAATGTTTAATTAAAAAACTGTATAAATTATGATCATACAACCCAAGTTATTTGATGTTTAATTTAAAATTTTATAAATTTATAATAATTGTCCTCACAAAATAATTATGCGGATTAAAATATATGTAGTATAACATTATGAATTTTTAAATATTTATGTTCTAATTTTAAATTTTCTCTCTTTACCTGATATGCTATTTTAGTCCTTTCCCACATGCAGACGCAATAAGACATGCTTGCGCTTAGCAGACAAAATGTCACAAGAACAATTTCTCTTATTGCCACAATGTTTCAACTGAGACTATTCAATATTAATACTTTCTAATAATAAGTTTTCAAATTTGTCTATGCATCTTCTTCAAAAAAATCTGAGGAAAGATTCTGTTCTGTTTGCCCTGATTACTAGTCTTGACATGTTGGGTCATGACTTGAAATAGTTAACTTCTTCTAATCTTACCATGATCACACATGCTCTAGGTGAGTTATGTCATCGCCCTTAATGTCTGGGGTCTGTCCGTCTACATCTTCTCCTCTGTAACCAGTGGGTCAATTGGTATGAAACTTGACAGTCGGCATCCTCTCAATGTCCTCACCAAAATGTCTTGAATTTGTTTGTTAGAGTTTTATCCATGCAGAGAATATGGTTACAATCGCAACTGAAATGAAAAAAACTTTATCTTCCATAAGCATCAGACTGATTTTCAAATAATTGTGTAGTCATGTCTCTTGGATCATCAGACCCTCTTCCTGATTTGTTCAAATGTTGATTGGTCAAAAGACATGGCCACCAGGCGTTACTGTAGTTGGCCAGGGATTTTGTTTTGTTTTGGAGTAGCAGGATAATAATTGAAAGTAGGCGGGGTTTGAAGTCCTCCTCCAGCAAGGGTCAAGGAAATTCTGTTGAAAGTAGCAGGGTAAAAGTGCTTTAGTAGTCAGGTTATTTACCCGGGCCCCTGGTCATTTTGAAACCCCTGGGTTGGCATGACAAATCACATGTTATTACTGCGGTTAGTGATCCATGGCCAACATGGCCCTCTTGTTTGCATTAGCTTGTAATAATGCGGGGAAGGTTTTGTCTCTGTAGAAGGCTGTCTTGCTAAAATTTTGATATTCAGAGACATAATGATTACATTCTTTAGACTTGTTTGATTCTAACCAAATTTCAGAGAAATGTGGCATAGAGAGCAATTAATGTTATTTTTTTGGTTCATTTGGACCAAGATAGCTGTTGCTAAAAAAAGATCACCTTTGATATCGGGTTTCATGACTTTGCAATATTTCTGTTCTATTCTTTTGTTTCACATGTTTCAATTCCCAGAAAGTTAACCCTTTCCCTCATACGACAATTCTGCAGCAGACGGCTTTAAACGCATTTTGTCAAAAAATAGAAAATCTCCATAATTGAATGGATAACCTATGACAAAAAGTGGAAAACATTGTGGTAAAAGGAGAAATTGCACGTTTTGTGCAATTTCTTCTTTTGTCACTATGTTTTCAAAAAGCCGTCTGCTGCAGAGGCGTCAGAAAGCATCTATATGAGGGAAAGGGTTAAGTAATATATAATGAATAATCACAACTACATAACACATTATAATAGTAACCCTGTGCTGTTTTGATTGTTTGGTCTTTTAGGCCGCTTTTAACAATTTTTCAGTTATATCGCGTCATTTCCTCAGTAAGTTACTAGTACTACTGGGTCATTAATCCTGACACCAGCCAGTCAGTCATAATGCTAAACCAGCAACCCAGAGCGCCATGGAGGGCAGCCATAACTATCAGTTTTAAAGTCTTCTCTAAATATACAAACAGACCCAAAAATGTTTCTCTGGAATTTTTGTTAGGGTAATTTCAATACATATTTCACAGCAATTTGGAAAATGAGACATTACTTGTTGAAGATGATTTCTCCTTTCTAATACAGTGTTTTTAAGAGTAGACTGCAGCAGAGGCAACAAAAGTAGTCTCTGAAACAGGTAAATGGTTAAGAGTTTGAAAGTCCCGAGGTTTATGGATATAAATACAGACAAGAGAGAATAACAAAATAGATACTATATAACATGCAAAGTATATTGATCTGGACTAGCCAGACTGAATAGAATAAACATAGCTTTGCCAGGCTTACTCTGATAATTGTGCCAAGGAAAGATATGCATCGCATAAATAGTTCAAGGAAAGGGAAATATACAGGATTTAACTTTTCCTCTAGAGACAATTGATTTTTGTCACCTTTGCAGCAGTCGGCTTATACTTTTGGAAAACATTGAAGAAAGAATATGATTGATTTGTGACTGAAATTTGGTTGAAAACGATGTTAAATAAAAAGTAAGGTATAAGGATGGTATATGGATGTTTTAATAGGGTTTTACGCCGTTTTTAACAGTATTTCAGTTATATCATGGCTACATGCAGTTCACTTATTCATGATCCCTGGGTAAACAAACCAATACTAGGCTAGGAATTGTGTCTTGCCCGTTAGTTCACTCCACACTGATCATTGTGCCGCAACTGGGGATTGAACCTGGGATGCTTGGTTTAAAATTCCCAACACTAACCTTCAACCACAACAGATTCCTATGTTTTTAATGAACTGGTCATAACATTATTATAAAATTTGGTAAGAAAAGGGATTCTCTCTCTTTAAGTCTTAAGTTCCCCACTCGTAGCCACATTTAATTTGATACATCTGCAGCAGCCCACTTTTGAAAACATTGTTGCAAAAGGAGAAATTGCAAACAATGAGCAAGTTTGCTTCTTTTGACATACTGTTTACTACTCAATTCAATTTATAATACTTTAAATTGCAGAGATCTTCTATATTTTCACCCAAATGTTGTCTGCTACAGATTGGATGTATGTTGGAAATGGTTTAAGTATGTCAGTTATAACCACATCTCTGATGCAGACTATAATGTTGAAAACCCGGGAAAACTTGCATTTGTTTATAGCTTTCAATTTGTCCTTTTTCCTCAAAGTTTATAAATCAGTATCAATTCTTCTTTCAAATTCCAGAATTTTATTTTTAACTTGCAAAGTTGCAAATCACTAGATTGATGACTTACAGTATTAGCATTGAAAAAGGTCTAATGGGCAGGCTTTTATTTGGACTTGTAAACGAAATCAAAACATGTGTATTTCTGTAGGCAAATTGTAAACAAACTAAAAGTAAACCACTTTATGATTATCTGCATAAAACGGCCATAAAAATCTATATCGGGCATGGTTTTGCTTGTAGTAATGTTTCATTCATGCCCTGACAGATTAGGAAGTCCCTAAGTATTTACAACCAGAGAAGCTCCAGATTAGACAAGGTAAAGTTGCAGATTGCTCAAGATCTCACCCTTCATGCATTCAATTGTTGATTGTGGTATGGCTTTCCTATATACAACAACAACTCTGCATCGGATGACATCTGGACAACAATATGTTAAATCTGTAAATGAAAGAATGATTCTGTGCACGAAGTGCAAGATGAGCTATTGTGATCACATTTTGTCTGTCGTCCGTCCGGCGTGCATGGTCAACAATTGCCCTGTTAACATTCTACAGGCTACTTCTTCTTTTATGACGTTGTTTACCCTCGTGCTCGGCATTAATGCCATTTGGCAAGCAGCTATCGTTAACTCCAATATTTAATTTAATTTCAATTAGCAGACAGACTTAATGTTTAAGCAGATTATTCTGATATCTTATTGTCTCTCTATTATTGGATCGGGGATGGGAGATATAAAAATATTGTTACATGTCTATTTCTAAATAGTAATTGTATTTTATAAGTTAAATAAATAAATATATATATATATATATTACTGACTATATTTAAGATCAATGTTTTTCAACAATAGATTGTGTGATTAATTTTCAGAGCTAGTTTACCAATATTTCTTTTTATGATTGTATAAAAGTAAAAAACACATAAAAAATATTAAAAAACTATTCGGATTAAAAGTCAACAGAGTCCAATGTTATGTTTCCAGACTCAGACTCATTTTAGGATTGTGCTTTTCCTGATCGCATTGATAAGTGCTCATGCAGATATTCTAACATATTGAAGGATTCGAATGGTCCAGATTTCAATGCGACCCTGATTCTGTTCATTGGTGCCCATTTGTTGGTTGACGTTCAATTCGATTCCCAATGCATGATTGCCTAAAGATAGGATCTAGTTAATGGGTCACTAATCAATAACATTATCATAACCTATTTGGCTGCGAATAATATTAGAGTTTTTCAACCTTTAGGATATATTGCATGGGAGACTTAGTAAATGTTGTATTGCAGTCCTGCAATGGGAATTAGTTTGTAATACATTATAAATGTTCATAGTAAAATAGATAAAAGTCATAAACATAGTATTTACAATATTATTAAGTATCTGGAACACCGACCGCCACTTCTTTAAAAAAGAAATAAGGATTAAAAAATATTTCTTGTTAACAACAAACAACCCCTGAAAAGGGCCTATAAAAATAATCATGTACAAAATGTAAGTGATGGTCGGTATTTAAAAAATAATTTATTTATGGGATGGTGGGGAGAACTTTCAGTAATGCTACATTTACACTAGGCCACGATGTCTACGATGTCCATGATTGAAACAAATCGTAGTGCTCGACGATTTATTGTATCAGTTTTTCTTTTTCTACGTTTTGCTATGCTTTCCTGCGCTCTCAGTACGTTTTGTTACGAATCCAACACGACTCTGGTCAAGATCTGCCACGATTTTCATCACGTTCTCTCAAGTTCTGTTATGATCGTCACGATATGCTATCACGTTCTGTGACGTTCCGTTAAGTTATGTTAAGATCTCTCAGGATCATGAAGTTCTGTTAAGATCTCCTGCGATTTATGGCCACGATTTGAGCAAAATCTCCACGCTTGCACCACGATTGGGTATAAAAAGGAGGCATTACTTCCTCATTTGGCTGGCATATTTTTAAACTACCAAAAACTATAGATGTTTCCTTGTTCAGTGTTGCAAACGTAATGAAGCGTGCAGAGCGTGGATACACATCGTGGGAACCGTGCGGGAACTTATCAGAGCGTGTCGGAGCGTGTATGCCTATCGGGATGATCGTAGCAGAACGTGTCACAGCGTGATATAATTACTCTTGCTATTTAATGTATCTTGACAAATCGTAGTAGAGAGTGATAGAGCGTGACAGAAACGCGGTGACATCTTAGTGAACCTTGAAGGAATCGTGTTTCCAAGTTCATTACGATCCCCTACGATGGCGCATCAAGTTCTGTTACGCTCAGTTAAGGTCTGTTAAGGTCTACTACGCTCTACTACGATTCCCACGTTCTATCACGCTCTCTCAAGATTTGGCGCCAAATCGGCATAATCGTGGCAAAGTTTTTGACAGCCAAAAATTTTGTCACGATTCTTACGATCATTACGATTCCACTACGTTCCCTCACGATCACTACGATTCGACCCACGACCCCCCACGCTCATCACGATTCTCTCAAATCGTGGAGATCGTAGACATCGTGGCCTAGTGTAAATGTAGCATTACAGGATCTTATCACAAAAATAATTACGGACAAACTCTCCTAAAAAAGCATGTACAATGACGAGAAGGAGGACCTGTATTGGACTGAGGATGGGATTCAGTAGATTCTACAGGCTATATTTTGCATCCGATCTTCATGAAAGTTGATCAGAACATTCATCTCCATCAAATCTTAGACTAGTTCAAAACTGGGCCATATGAGATCAAAAACTAGGTCACTAGGTCAAATTGAAGGGAAATCTTGTAAACACTGTGGAAGCCACATTTTCCACTTTAGCATGTTGAAACTTTATCAGAATGTTTGTCTTGATGATATGTAAGTCAAGTTCGAACATTGTTCATGTCGGGTTTAAAGTTAGGTCACTAGGTCAAATTGAAGGAAAATATGTTAAAGCTCTAGCAGCTTTTGCTGTAGTAGTTTGAAATTTTGTCTTAAAGATGTCTTAAAGATATCTAGGTCAAGTTCGAATATGGGTCATATTGGGTCAGAAACAAGGTCACTAGGCCAAATTGAAGCGAAATCTTGTTAACATTGTAGAAGCCACATTTGTTGCTACAGCAGCTTGAACAAATTTGGTCAGAATGTTTATCTCATTGATATCTAGGCAACATTCGAATATGGGTCATGCCGGGTCAAAATCTAGGTCACTAAGCCAAATTGAAGAAAAATCTTATAAACACTCTGGAGGCCATATTTTTTGCTTCAACAGGTTGAAAAAAATTCAGAATGTTTGTCTGAATGATATAAAGGTCAAGTTCAAATATGGGTCATTAGGTCAGAAACTAGGTATTTAGGCCAAATTGAAGGGAAATCTCGTTAACACTCTAGATACTGCATTTTTAACTTGAGCATGTTGAAACTTTTTCAGAATGATTGTCTTGATGATATGTAGGTCAAGTTGGAACATGGGTAATTTTGAGTCAAAAAGTAGGTCACTAGGTCAAATTGAAGGAAATTCTTGTTTAAACTCTGGAAGCCTCATTTTAAGCTTGAGCATGTTGAAACTTAGTCAGAATGTTTTTCTTAATGTGTCTAGGTCAAGTTCGAATATGGGTCATATTGGTTTAGAAACTAGGGTCACTAGGCCAAATTGAAGGGAAATCTTGTTAACACTGTAGAAGCCCAATTTTCTGCTTCCTGCAGCAGCTCCAAATTTGGTCAGAATGTTTATCTTAATGATATCTAAGCCTAAGCCAAGCTTGAATACGGGTGATGCCTGGTCTTAAAGTAGGTCACTAGGCCAAATTGATTGAAAATCTTGTTAACACTTTGGAGGCCGCATTTTTGGCTTCAGCAGCTTGAAATTTTGTCAAATGTTTGTCTGAATTATATCTAGGTCAAGTTCAAATATGGGTCATATTGGGTTAGAAACTAGGTTAATAAAGGAAAGGATTGTTCAAACTCTGGAGGCTGCATTAAAACTTTGTCAGAATGTGTGTCTTGATGATATCTAGTCCATGTTAGAATATAAGGTAAACAAAATATAGATCACTAGGCCAAATGAAGGAAAATCTTGTTAAAACTCTGAAAGTTGCATTTTAAATCTTTGTCAGAATAATTGTCTTGATGTTGCATTAGAAATCACATTGCATAATTCAGGTGAGCGAACTAGGGCCCTAATTAGACTAAATGGCTCTCTTGTATAAAAGTATATATCTGATTGAATCTCAATATTAGGATTGTATAAAAGTATATATCATATAAAAATACGTGCAAACCTTTTAATAGGGCTTTATATATACTTCTTTATTTTTATCAAAATATGCCTGTAGGCCTAAATTACATGTAGATGGAAAGAAAAGGCTCTGGTGAGACTGTGCAGATGCACAGGCTCGCTTAACCCTTTCCCACATATGGACGCTTTCTGACGCCTCTATCTGCAGCAGACAGCTTTTGAAAACATAGTGACCAAAAGAGAAATTGCTCAAAACAAGCAATTTCTCATTTTGTCATAATGTTTTCCACCTTTAGTCATAGGTTATCCATTCAATTTTAGAGATTTTCCATTTTTTGACAAAATGTGTTCAAAGTCTTCTGCTGCAGATTTCTTGTATGTGGGAAAGGGTTAAAGTCTACACTGCCTTCTAGGTGCAATTTACTCATATAATTATTTAATTATCATTTAGAGTTTGTTTGATAAGGAAATATATGAACTGTTTCCGGTCTATACTCTTAGTAAGTATAATATAAATGTTAACCCTTTCCCTCATACGGCAATTCTGCAGCAGACGACTTTGAACGTGTTTTGTCAAAAAAATAGAAAATCTCCATAATTGAATGGATAACCTATGACAAAAAGTGGAAAACATTGTGGCAAAAGGAGAAATTGCACGTTTTGTGCAATTTCTTCTTTTGTCACTATGTTTTCAAAAAGCCGTCTGCTGCAGAGTCCTCAGAAAGGGTTAAAAGATAGGAATGGGTTAAGAATAGATTGACTGGGCTATTTATAGCACACATTTATCACCAGCTCATCAGGATATAATCACTAAACCAACACTTTAACACTACTTTCATAACCCCAGCCATTTTTCCAGCTTTGTATACTATATCCCTTTCCCTCATATATACACTTTCTGACGCCTCTGCAGCAGACTACTTTTGAAATCATCGTGGCAAAAGGAGAAATTGCTCATAATGAGCAATTTCTCCATTTGCCACAAAGATTTCAATTCTATTTCATAATCATACTATCATTTATAGAGATTTTCTATATTTTGTACTTGATAATTTCAGTCGTCTGCTGCAGATTTATTGTATGTGGGAAAGGATAAAATACTTTTGATATATTTTTGGCAGAGTTTGTAAAGGTTTTTTACCAACACACAGAAACATATCATGTAGTGATTTGTAATTTTCAGATTTAAGTAAAGAAATACAACTAATCTATTTTCAAACTGACAAGTATTTTGGTTGTTCTTTGATTTTACAGTAAATGCAGGAGCGTAGCAGTGATATAAAGTAACAAGGGGTGTACTGTTTGACATAGGGAAGTTTCATTAATTTCCATTTAAATGTGTTTTATGAAAGTATTAATTATACCCTTTCCTACTTACAGATACATTTTGATGCCTCTGCAGCAGACAACTTTCGAAAACATTGTGGTAAAAGCAAAATGTGCATAAAAATTAACACTTCCATTCGGCACAATGTTTTAAACTTTATTCAACAGTTATGTTTTTTGTTTTATATGTCACTATTTTTGACTCGATGTTTTCAAAGTCTTCTGCTGCAGATTTGTTGTATGAGTGAGGGGGTTAACCTTGATATGTTTGCATCAATTAAATTATAATAAAAGCAAAGGGGATAAAGGAGAAGCTGCAATTATGATTTAACAATTTCTCCTTCTCTGCAGATTAACCCTTTCCCTCATACGACAATTCTGCAGCAGGCGACTTTGAACATATTTTGTCAAAAATTAGAAAATCTCTATAATTGAATGGATAACCTATGACCAAAAGTTGAAAATATTGTGGCAAAAGGAGAAATTGCTCGTTTTGAGCAATTTCTTCTTTTGTCACTATGTTTTCAAAAAGCCGTCTGCAGCAGAGGCGTCAGAAAGCGTCTATATGAGGGAAAGGGTTAACATTTTGTTAAGAGTTTTCTGTAATCGCAGCAAGTGTTTATACGTCAGTTTGTAAATTATACTTTGTGAATTTCAGAATTTTCTTTCTCTTTCCAACATTCAATAACATTGTAACAAACAACTTTGAAAATGTGGAGGAAAAAATGTGGAAAATCACTATAAATATAAGTCTAATTATTGAAAAGAGGTGAACACATGTTACAATTTTTTTGTTTGAAGGAAAGAAAGTTTTGCAGTCTGGGATGACTTTTGTGTTCATGTTTCGGCATAACAATCGGTCATCTGACAGTATTATTAGATGCTTGCCAATAGAAGTCTACACAGCAGTTTCCAAAACCTTTGATACTTTTGCACAATACTGAAGTTACCGCTGTTTACCAAAAAGTTGTAGAGCCTTGGGAGCGGAGGGCGTCTGTTGGATCCCTGGCAGGGTCATACAAAATACTTTCAAAATGGTATTAAGAGGCCTTTCCTTCCCTTTTTTATACGACCGTTTCTTAAAAACGGTACGTATTATGGTATGGTCATGTCCCTCCGTCCGTCCGTTCGAGTTTTCCGCACTTTTTTTCTGAAATTTTGTATAAGGCTTTGTAGTGATGTGTCACAGATCAAGTTCATATTTCCTGGGATTTCGTCAATTTTTGAATGAGTTATGCTCCTTTTTGGACTTAGAATATTTGTTTTCCGCACTTTTTTTCTACATGCTTTGATGTATTGAGCTGAAATTATGTTTATGGCTTTGTAATCAAGTGTCACAGATCAAGTTCACATTTCCTCGAATTTCGTAAATTTTTGAATGAGTTATGCCCCTTTTTGGACTTAGAATATTTGTCAAATTCTGCATGAGTTACAAAGAAGTTCCTGACGGGCGTATTATGTACCGTTTGCGGTACTCTTGTTGGCCCTTAGGATTGCGGGGTTTGCATTACAAATAACTCACTTACGTTAGGATAAATTGACTGGTAATAGTGGTTTCCCTTATCCCCCTTATCAAGGAAACACCGGCTGAAAAGATACTGAATCAACATTATTAAACCATGCAAATACTAAATGAAATAATGAGATTAGATGTAAATAATTAGATCTCTTAACCCTTTCCCACATATAACAAATCTGCAGCAGACGACTTTGAGAACATCCAGACAAAACAATGGAAAATCTTTATAAATGAAAATATAATTATTGAACAAAACATAATTGACAAAGGGAGAAATTGCTCATCATGAACACTTGCTCCTTTTGCCACTATGTTTTTAAAAACTTCTCTGCTCCAGAGGTGTTATAAAGCTAACTATATATCTTCCTTAACCCTTTACCTCTTACGACAATTCTGCAGCAGACGACTTTGAACGTAGTTTGTCAAAAAAAAAAATCTTTATAATTAAATGGATAACCTATGACTAAAAGTGGAAAACATTGTGGCAAAAGGAGAAATTGCACATTTTGTGCAATTTCTTCATTTGTCACTATGTTTTCAAAAAGCTGTCTGCTGCAGAGGTGTCAAAAAGCGTCTTGCAGTATATGAGGGAAAGAGTTTATCAGAAGAACCTAAAAAGAGAGTATCAGGTGATAGATGAAGGACATTGAGTGAGAAAACTAGTACTAATTGAATTATCACTCTCTTATTTGTTTGTTCTGTACAGCAGTACAAGTTTGGAATAATTAAATTACAGCATATTAATAAGAGATAAACATGAATGGGAAATTCGAATTTGAACAATAATGAAGGTATTATTACTGAAAAAAGTTGAAAACATTGCGGCAAAAGTAGATATTGCTTGTTTTGAACAATTTCTCCTTTTGCCACAATCTTTTTTAGAGTCGGCTGCTGCAGATCTGTCAAAATTCGTCTATAGGTGGGAAATGGTTATATAGACATTTTTAATCGCCGCTGCAACAGGAGCATTGTGGATAAAGAAGAAATTACACTTTTTTTCTTTGAGCAACTTTTTTTTGTGTCACAAAGTTTTCAAAAGTCTTCTGCTACAGAGGCGTCAGAAACCGTCTACATGAGGGAAAGGGTTAATGCATCAGTGAAGACTCAGGTAAACCTGTGATACCTGAGAGCCTTCACTGTCTGTCTAAATGTAAGTTACTCCTAGATGCATCTTTTGACAAAAAAACTAGATCTGAAACCCACTTAGTTGTATGCTTATTAATTAACCCTTTCCCTCATATAGATGCTTTCTGAGGCCTCTGCAGCAGACGGCTTTTTGAAAACATAGTGACAAAAGAAGAAATTGCTCAAAGCAAGCAATTTCTCCTTTTGCCACAATGTTTTCCACTTTTAGTCATAGGTTATCCAATTCTAGTTTTCCACTTTAAGTCATAGCTAGGTTATTCAATTCTAGAGATTTTCTGCTTTTTGACAAAATATGTTTAAAGTTGTCTGCTGCAGAATTGTCATATGAGGGAAAGGGTTAATAGACAGCTGTACATATGTGTATTAGTCCATTACAAAATTATCTCTTGCTGATCCAAACTGAACATTCTTAAGAAAAAATTAGTAAAAGTCATAGGGGTAAAAGTAAGTTAAATGTGTACAAGACGGATGTTTGATGCAAAGCATAAAAAAGAAGCTGCAATATTTCGTTTCACATGAAGAAATATGAAAAAAGATCATTTAAATCTACAAATATTAGAACAATTTAATCTGTAGTCAGTAATGCTGATATCGGTTATTGAAGATATAAGTTTTATGTGGGATATTTAACCTGGCAGGGTCTGTGTTTTAAGTGAATGAGATAATTTAGAGTTAAACTGATCATGAAAAGTGACATATAATACTAAAGATAAATGGACAAGAGGTTATGATAAATTTAAATTAATACTAAAAACAATCAACTATTTGTAATTTGAACAAACGCCCTGTTATGATAATGTTTTATCAAATAATGAATGCTGACACACAGAAAAATCTGTATTTCGTTTGTATCGGTAAGTCATGATAGTGGATAAGGGTTTCCCACGTAAAACAAATCTGCAGTAGACGACTTTGAAATTATCAAGTAAAAAATATAAAAAATCTCTAAATGATCGTATGATAATTGAAAAGTGTTGAAATTATTGTGGCAAATGCAGATATTGCTCATTATGAGCAATTTCTCCTTTTGCCACAATGATTTCAATGATGTTTACCCTGACAGACTTTAAAATCATCAAGTACAACACATAGAAAATCTCTATAAATGATAGTAAGATAATTGAAAAGAGTTGAAATTATTGTGGCAAATTGAGCAATTGAAAATCAAAGCTGTCGGATTACAAACGAACAATCTCGAGTTGACAAAACTGATGTGAACTCGTGTCGTGATTAGCATTCAGGAAATCAAGGAAACGTATTTCAATGTACACGTAATCCGAAAGACTGACAAGAGCTGCAGCGACTTTTGAAAACATTGTGACAAAAAGAGAAATTGATCATGAGGAATGTATCCTTTTGCTACAATGTTTTCTACTTTATGTCCATAAATTATACCTTCATATTTTAGCAAGATGTTCCAATGTTTACTTAATGTGCTACATATCTGTTGTACGTGGGAAAGGCTTAACATAGGAACTAGTTTCATTTTTTTTTGAAAACATTAAACCAGTGCATGAAAATTTACTTGAATTTATTTCTCAAACTGTAAATTTACCAGTTGATATAAGATTTGAAATGCTGTCTACATTTACCGTGATAAGTTAAATAAAGTTCAGTTAATCCGATCAAACTTTGTTTGTAAGAACCAGAAGATTTCATTTCATTTAAGTTTTCTGGATGTTCACATCGCATCCGTGATAAAACATGTTGTCCGCTAGGCAAAATACACCAATATCGTGTTTACCACGATATTCATGAACGTTTAACTGCAACACCGAAAAAGAACGAAATTGATCTTGAAACAGATATTTCTGTGGTTTAAATCTTTTCATGTCTGCATTTTGTGATGACAATTGTACTCAAAGTTAACTTTGAATCAAGTATGTACTGAACATGAAAGTCAGATTATTAAAAGAAAAGCAAATGAAAAATGTATGTGAAATGACGATAAAAATGAAAATCTATAAATAGACTATAGTTGAATGGTACCGTCTTTTATTTTAGCTCCTAACTTGATTCGGGAACCAGAGTCGCTGCGCGGCCGCTTACGACATTAACAAACGAGACTAAATTGAGATCGGTTTAAAACGCGTTGGTGAATACGGATTAAATCTAAAACGTGGACTAAATATTAAGATTTAGATTTAGTCAAAAATATAAATTAAAAAGTTTAGTGAATACGGGACGTGGCTTTGTCTAATAACTGCGTAATATATCATAGGATGTAAGGAACCAGACTACATTTACCAATTCAACAGAAGGGTTACCTATTTTACTGTTTAGACTAGATACAGTATGAATTTCGCTTAAATAAAAATGTACATACATTCAATTAATATTATACTGGCCTTTGTCTTTTGTTTTTAATTTGTAAAACTCACACATGTATATAGAGTGTAAAAGGGATGTTTTATAAGTCATTACCTTAAATTAATGTACTTAGTAAGGACAAAGAGAAATCAAGATATGTGGTCACGCTGGCAGGTCTAAATATTCTCCATGTCCGAAATTTCTAAGCATCCCTACAGGAAGCCGCCCCCTGGCGGCTTCCAATAAAGAATGAAAAGAAAACATTTGTGTAAATTATTTCGCACATTTACTAATTCCTTACAATATTTGAAAAGTAGTTTTCTTTAGAGAAGTTTGAGGGTACCTTGTATCTGAAAAGGGATATTAATAAAGTGTTATTTATACATCAGGCAGAAGTTGGAATGAATTTAGGCCAGTGTTAATTAATGTTTGACATGAATTTCCAATTTGCATAAACTGTTTGCTCCTATGATATACTGTACAGAATTTAGATTTATCTCATTAGTGAATATTTAACCAAGTTTTTATTGTCCTATTGTGTGACTCCTCATTGAAATGGTAAAATGGACCTTGGGTCTTCAAATGGAAGTTAAATTCGTGTTGAGAATTGATTAGCTTATTGCCCTGTAACTTAGCTTTTTCTTGTCCGGAGAATAACTTGTAAATACTTAAAATAATTTTAAAATTGATTGATTGCCATGTAACTTGTGCACTACTGCACAACAATCAAAAAGCTTAATTTTCTAATTTTAAGAAAGAAAATTCAAATATGAACAAAAACAAGAATAACCTGATCCATTGCATTGTCCTTTTTAGGTGGGGATTCTGAATATTTTACTACCATTTCCTATCAAGGCGGCATTGAAGGGGTTATTAATCACAACCAGTGATAGCTCTAGTTTCAATAATTATACTCTCATTTTTATAGATTTTCCATCTTTTTGGAAGATCGTTTTCGAAGTTGTCTGCTGCAGATTTGTTGTATGTGGGAATTTTGGTTATAGGAGAAGGAGAAATGATGAAAGTCATGAAACTTCTCTGTTTGGAAGTGTGACATTTGACTCATTTCCAAATTTCTGGATGATACAATTTTTCTTATATATCCAAAATAAAAAGCCAATTCTGATTTCTGAAAATAGCATATGTGGGAATTTAGACAAAAGAAAGAAAGTTTTGAATAGAAATAGATTACTGAGCTAAATATTGGAGATGTTTAGGATTAGGCATCAATGCTTTAAGGATTAATATCTCTGCCAAGTTTGATAACAAGCCAGATTGTGTGCCAAAATGGAGCTTTCGCATCACCTCTGGAATAGCGTTGTCCCCATGAGTTCATTTGAATGTTAGAATTAATCAGAACAAAATCTTAACCCTTTTTCACAAACAGCCACTTTCAAATGCCTAGCTCTGCAGCAGATGACGTTTGAAACCTTTCCGGCAAAAGAAGAAATTGCACAAGATGGGCAATTCTCGTTTTGCCACAATTAATTCAACACTTCTTAATAGTTATATCTTTTCAATTATAGAGATTTACCATATTTTCGCAAAGATGTTTTCAAAGTTGTCTGCTGCGGATTAGTTAAGGTAAACTGAAGTTTGATCAAAATTCTTACAATAATCACTGAGAAGAAAACTAATTAGAATCAGTACTTTTTAGTTAACCTTCAATCCTATATACAACCAATCTGCAGCAGATTGTAACTTTGGAAACATTTGATACCATATTCTTTTGAATACCCACCCCATAGGGTTAATTAACCTTTACCTCATATAGACGCTTTCTGACGCCTCTGCAGCACACGGCTATTTGAAAACATAGTGACAAAAGAAGAAATTGCTCAAAACAAGCAATTTCTCCTTTTGCCACAATGTTTTCCACTTTTAGTCATAGGTTATCCATTCAATTATAGAAATTTTCAAGTTTTAGACAAAATATGTTCAAAGTCGTCTGCTGCAGAATTGTCGTATGAGGGAAAGGGTTAAAACAATTTTTTTGAAGAGAGAAATTGTGGAGAAAAGATGAGTTTACTACTCTATAATCTATGCCTCTGTATATTACAAAAGTCATTATATGGCAAACAACAAATAACTTTTACTTCCAAACACAAAGACAGATACTGGCAAGGTGTCATCCTGATACAAGCCAAAGAGATACAAAAGCAGCATTCTACTGCAAGTCAATCAGTCAAATGTTTCAAGAAATATCAATTAGCAGCAGAGAATAGACAAGGACTTTCTTGCTTCCAAATAATGTTGCAAGTTTAATAGACTTTGTCAGTAATAATCTTGGCACTCTCCAATGATCCAGTTATGTTATCATGAAAGCCAACAACAGTGAATACATACAAGTTAAAATTTGAAACCCCCTGGCCTCACTGAGAATGCATTATTGTCAGTGTAAAATGCTGGTGATATTTGTAACATATGTTTTTTACCTGTCTCTATCCACTCAGACTTGTTTTCTTTATGGGGGAATTTGTTTGTAGCTCACCAGCATGTTTTACTGGATTTACCTTTGGCCTAGTTGAACCACGTCATATGAAAACTGACATAATTTATTATGGAGGTTGGAAATTAATGGCAACTGCTATCAACATATATACATGACTGTATAGTTAGTTAGGTTTTGGCCATGGCTCTCCTCCAGCACTTACAGGATGCAATTGTGCAACTAATAATTGTTTCTTACGTACACAAAGAAAGTTATTGGCTAGAAATTTGTAGTTTCATAGAGATACAAGTCAAAGAGAGACATTTAAACACCATCCAGAAATTATGAAATGCATGTATAGTTAGTTTTTGGTCATTAATACTTCATGGATTCAAGGATGCAATTATGCAACTAAATAATAACAAATTGGATATTCTTGAAGCCCTTATTATTTCTGTATTTATGCACCCTTAGTGTTGCCAGATTGTCAGGTCTTTACTGACATAAATCGATTCACTTGAATCACTTCTTGTGGGTCTTGATGCATCTCGGTTTGCTGCATTAACCCTTTCCCTCATACGATAATTCTGCAGCAGACGACTTTTAACATATTTTGTCAAAACATAAAAAATCTCCATAATTGAATGGATAACCTATGTCAAAAAGTGGAAAACATTGTGGCAAAAGGAGAAATTGCACGTTTTGTGCAATTTCTTCTTTTGTCACTATGTTTTCAAAAACCCGTCTGCTGCAGAGGCGTCAGAAACCAGGAAGCGTCTATATGAGGGAAAGGGTTAACTCAACCAGATTATGATACTTGAAGGGATAGGCTTGACCCTTTCCCATCTGCAGATCATGCATTTTGACGCAATAGCAGCAGACGACTTTTGAAAACATTGTGGCCAAAGATGAAATTGCTCATCATGAGCAATTTCTCCTTCGGCCACAATGTTTTCAACCTTATTTAACAATTAAGTAAAAATGATCTTATATGGACATTTTTCAGGTTTTTGTCACAATGTTTTCAAAGTCGTCTGCTGCAGACTTATTTGATGTGGGAAAGGGATAAATAGAGTATTGCTAGAAGATTACATTGAGGGCTATATTATGCCCAAGTTACACAGACGGTCGGTCCCCAATCGGTCATTTTATTTTAAATTTACTCGCTGTTTTGATCGGTTGTCATGCGTGATTAGTTCTGGTTTTCTGTGTAAACGGCCATCGGTGATGGACAAGTGTTAAATCGGGTTGCTGGTAGGTGACCGAAAGCAAATCAAACGGGGTTGGATCGGTGATAAGGATGTTTTCATCGATAAAAATGCTGAAATACTATCGGTTTTTATCGTTTGTAAATCGGAGCTAAATCGGGCGTAACGCTGATTAATCGGTGTTTGATAGCTTAGGTCATCAGTGGTTAAACACTTTCCGTCAGATATGGCCGGTGATTCATATTTGGTTATCTTTGTCCGATCGGCGATATCGGTGATTAATAGCTTGCATATCTCGTGATATAGGTTGCTGTCGGTTCTTTTATTAAAACAATATGTTTAAGTGATGAGAACTGATGATTTTTTTGCAGTTGAGTTGACCGATTGGCCACTTACAAATTTAAACCCACCGATGACACGATGGCGGCAATCGATTGATCACAGATTGAATCCCTATTAACCACCGATCAAAACCGACGAAATCCCACATTTTAATTCTCATCTTTTTTCTATCGGTGGTAAGTATTTAGTTGATTGGTTGCTTATCGGTGGCTCATCGGTGGCTCATCGGTGGCTCATCGGTGATATCGGTTGTAGACAGGTTGTCAATCGGTTATTTGTAAAATGTTTACCGATCGAGAATTTTAAACATGTTTAAAAATCCCAATCGGTAATTTTTCACCGATAAAACTTATCTTTCCCCAATAGCAATAGTTGATAGGTGGAAAACATGTGACCAATAGGTGATATCGGTGTTAAATACGTGGTCATCGATTCACTCCAAAATAACTACCGATCAATCACCGATGGCTCTGTGTAACTGGGCTGTTATGCCCCGGTTACACAGACGGTCGGTCCCCAATCGGTCATTTTATTTTAAATTTACTCGCTGTTTTGATCGGTTGTCATGCGTGATTATTTCTGGTTTTCTGTGTAAACGGCCATCGGTGATGGACAAGTGTTCAATCAGTTATTTCATGGGTTGCTGGTAGGTGACCGAAAGCAACTCAAACGGGGTTGGATCGGTGATAAGGATGTTTCATCGATAAAAATGCTGAAATACTATCGGTTTTTATCGTTTGTAAATCGGGGCTAAATCGGGCGTAACGCTGATTAATCGGTGTTTGATAGCTAGTCATCAGTGGTTAAACACTTTCCGTCAGCTATGGCCGGTGATTCATATTTGGTTATCTTGTCCGATCGGCGATATCGGTGATTAATAGCTTGCATATCTCGTGATATAGGTTGCTGTCGGTTCTTTTATTAAAACAATATGTTTAAGTGATGAGAACCGATGATTTTTTGGCAGTTGAGTTGACCGATTGGCCACTTACAAATTTAAACCCACCGATGACACGATGGCGGCAATCGATTGATCACAGATTGAATCCCTATTAACCACTGATCAAAACCGACGAAATCCCACATTTAAATTCTCATCTTTTTTCTATCGGTGGTAAGTATTAGTTGATCGGTTGCTTATCGGTGGCTCATCGGTGGCTCATCGGTGATATCGGTTGTAAACAGGTTGTCAATCGGCTATTTGTAAAAAAAAATCACCGATCGAGAATTTTAAACATGTTTAAAAATCCCAATCGGTAATTTTTCACCGATTAAACTTATCTTTCCCCAATAGCAGTTGATAGGTGGAAAACAGGTGACCAATAGGTGATATCGGTGTTAAATACGTTGTCATCGGTTCACTCAAAAAAACTACCGATCAATCACCGATGGCTCTGTGTAACTGGGCTGTTACATGTATGCAGATGGTTAATTATAACTATGCAGTCAAAAATATGACAATTCTGGCGCGGTGCTCTTAGTCAAGGCACATTTCCAAGCCTATAGTACTGGTTTATTTACCATTGGAGCATCAATAAGTGAACTGGGGCCGTGATATAACTGAACTAATGTTGAATACGGCGTAAAACCCCAATAAAACAAAGCAAACAAACAAACATATGAACAATATTTCTATGTATCCTTTGCCAATCCTTTTAACTGACCTTTGAGTTTGTTTTATAATAGCCATGCAATTCTTCAGTCTAGCAAATGACCAAATCTAATGACTTGTATTACCATGAAATGTCAGAATCAGTAAGAAATCAAAATACTCAAGTACTTAAATTGTCGAACAATAGGCTAGCTTAAATTATATAATGTTTTTAACAAATATTGGGAAAATCGCTGTCCACAGTTATCCCTTAATCTCATAAAATGGAAAACATTTGAAGAAAATGAAGAAAGTAGAAATTATGTTATCCAATTTCCACCTGCAGATGCATTTTGAAACTAATCTGCTGCATGCAGACAACTTTTGAAAACATTAAGACAAAAGGAAAACTTGCTGATGATTTGTAAGTATTTGGGAAAGGGATGAATTAAAGAAATAGTTCAAATAATGAAAGGATTAACCCTTTCCCTCATATAGACATTTTCTGACGCCTCTGCAGCAGACAGCGTTTTGAAAACATGGTGACAAACAAAGAAATAGCATAAAACATGCAATTTCTCCTTTTGCCACAATGTTTTCCACTTTTTGTCATAGGTTATCCATTCAATGAAAGAGATTTTCTATTTTTTGACAAAATACGTTCAAAGTCGTCTGCTGCAGAATTGTTGTATGAGGGAAAAGATTAAAAGATTATAAAAAGTAAATAAGACCGATTGATTGACATGATTTTCATACTGTAACTGTTGTAAGAATGGTTTAGTTACAAGGGCATGCTGTATCAAACCTCAGATTCTGTAACTGTTGTAAGAATGGTTTAGTTACAAGGGCATGCTGTATCAAACCTCAGATTCTGTAACTGTTGTAAGAATGGTTTAGTTACAAGGGCATGCTGTATCAAACCTCAGATTCTGTAACTGTTGTAAGAATGGTTTAGTTACAAGGGCATGCTGTATCAAACCTCAGATTCTGCTTGTTTGAATGTTAACCCTTTCCCACACACAGGTACCAGTCTCGTTTAAAATCTAAAAACAGCATTTGACTATATATTGACTTAAGATTTTAAACGAGACTGGCACCTGTGTTCCAACATACAACACATCTGCAGCAGAGGACTGAAAACATACCCGGATAAAATTGGAAACTGCCTTTGAATGAATGTACAATAAATGAATAGAGTTGAAAACATGGTGACAAAAGGAAAAATTGCTTGTTTCGAGCAATTTCTTCTTTTGTCAATATGTTTTCAAAAAAGCATCTATATTAGGGAAAGGGTTAACAACATTTGCAAATATGTGGTCTTATCTTGGTTTAATGCATTATAAAATGATTATTAATAAATTTTGCTTTAATCACTCGATCACTAATTCTTTGCAAAAGTTTGTTCCAAACATATTCCAGAACTTGTCAAAAATTAAGAACTCAGCAGGAGAAGGATGAAAATGGGGCTCATCAAACAGACCCAAACCCTTAAGCTTTACTAGTCACCAGTGAAGGTCCAGATCAGACTTGTTGTCTTCTACAGATTTGTTGAACGTGGGAAAGGGTTGAAAATGACTTATGCAGACACATTTTGAGGTGATTGCTGCAGACAGCTTTTGAAAATATTGTTGCAAATGGAGAAATTGCACTAAATCATCATGAGCAATATTATATATGCAACAATATTTTCAACTCTATCCAATAATTAAATGTTCAGTTCAAGAGATTTTCCATAGTTTTGCTGCAGATTTATTCTCTGTGGGAAGTATGCAATTTGTTTGGGATTGTCATTATTTTCAGGGGCGTAGCTCCCTTTAGGCACTGTAGGCATGTGCCTACACATTTTTTCTCAAAATGCCCCAAAATGCAGCTGCGGCGATAGACATCTGCGTAATGTATCGACACATTCTGTCTTAGGGGGATAGATGTATAGAGTAGTTATTCTTGAAACAGAAAATCCACAGGAGGCGAAACGTGTCTATCCGGGTGGGCCTGTGTGGCATGCTTAGGCTGATCCGGGTCGATACTTTATGCAGAGTCCAAAATGTTGATTTTGGCCTACACATTGATTATTGCAAAGCTACGACCCTGATTTCAGAACCTCCAAAGATCAGTCTATATGTGACGGGGCTCATATTATATCCTCAAAGTGTGAACAGCAATTATAGCAAGTTATGTTACATACCAAACTGCAGTTCTCCACATACAACAAATCTGCAGCAGACAACATTGAAATACCTGGGTCGAAAAATATGGAACATTGTTTCAAATAAAAGTATTATGAATTATTGAAAAGCATAGAAAACATTATGAGCAATTTCTACTTTTGCTTAAATGTTTTCAAAAAAAGTCTGCTGCAGATGCACCAAAGTGTGTCTGCAAGTTAAAATTATAGGGATAATGTTTACACTGGAAAATAGTAGGTGAATTAAACCTTTCAAGAGAAAAAATGTGCTTGAGATTTTCCATTTCAAAAGCAATCTGACAGGAGGCCACTTTTAATTTTTAAACAAACATTTCACCAATAAAGCATATAAATGGTAAGTGAATTAAGCCAAAACCTGTATTGCTATTTACAAAGACTGCATGCAATAATGAGACCTTACTGTAAGCCCAGGCCCAGTTTTTGGGATGACACATCACAGTAATTGTTCTAATGGAAATACCAGGATGTGGTATAAATGACAGCGATGCTTCCTAAAAAAGCTTCCCTGACTTAACCCTCTAGGTGTTAAGAGGTATTATGCCTTTTTCCGCTGGTTTTCGATTATATTTTATAATTATAACTGTAGATTTAACATCCACCTGATTATGAAGACATTTATTTACTTAACCCTTTCCCACATACAGACGCGTTCTGATGCCTCTTTAATAGACGACTTTTAGAAAACATTGTGACAAAAGCTTCACACAGTCACTCAACCTGCAGGACTTTGCTACCAGTGGAGATCCGGATCAACATGTGGTTCTCAGCAGTTTGATCAGGGTCTGCCCTATTAGCTACGTTGTCATACAATAAGCAACCTGAATCCCGGGGAGAATAGTTTCAAACAAAGATCATAAACTTTTTCCCACATACAGACGTTATCTGACGCCTCTGCAGCAGATGGCTTTTTGAAAACATAGTGACAAAATAGGAAATTGCTCAAAACGAGCAATTTCTCCTTTTGCCACTACGTTTTCCACTTAGTCATAGGTTATCCATTCAATTATAGAGATTTTCCATTTTTTGAGAAAATATGTTCAAAGTCGTCTGCTGCAGAATTGTCGTATGAGGGAAAGGGTTAACCATTTCCCACATGCAGCAGCAGCAGACGTCTTTGATGACATATATAGTATAAAATATGAAAAGTCTCTATAAATGAAGGTATAATTACTGAATACAGTTGAAAACATTGTGACGAAAGGAGAAATTGCTCGTTTTGAGCAATTTCTCGTTTTGTCTCAATGCTTTCAAAAGTCGTCTGCTGCAGTGGCGTCAGAAAGCGTCTACATGCGGGAAAGGATTAAGAAAAGGACCGCCAAAAGGACATTACGTATTGTGACGTTTGTTTTAAATTTGTACAGTGGATAATTTATCGGATGAGATCGTCATTTGAAGATGCTAAAAGTTAAATTTTCCGCCTTTGCTACAATGTTTTCAAGAGTCATCTGCTGCAGGTGTGTCAAAATGCATCTATAGGTGGGAAAGGGTTAATTAAGGTGACTTATCAAGTTATCCGTCTGCTGCAAGTGACATCTTGGGTTCATCTAAATGTAGCCAGACAATGAAAGCTCTGAGGAGAATGTGATGAAGCGCAGACTTGTCTCAGTCTTATCACTGATTAGACCCCCAAATCATGTGACACAAATTGTTTTTCTCCTATCATAGGTGTTACAGTGAAGTGTTACAATAATATATAGGGCCTATATGTTGCATGGACATTTATTTCACGAAACCAGACCTTGTTTTCCGAAAGAGAAAACCCATACTGACAGTAATTATAACTTTGCAACACAAACACTCAATTTTTGTGGTTACGGTTGTCATGGCAACATATAACATTATCATGTATCAACATTCAAGGAAATGATATATTTCCATACTTAGAATTAGGTATCAATTGCAATTCATTGGAGACCCCACACAGGAGAAATGAATTTAACCCTTTCCCACTTGTAGATGCATTTTGATGCATTTGCAGCAGACTACTTTTGAAAACATTTTGACAAAAGAAGAAATTGCTCAAAACAAGCAATTTCTTCTTTTGCCACAATGTTTTAAAATATTTTCAGTAATTATACCTTCATTTATAGATATTTTCTATGTTTTTGACTAAATGTCTTCAAAGTCATCTGCTGCAGATTTGTTGGGTTAACCCTTTCTCACATACAGAAGCTTTCTGACGCCTCAGAGTAACAGTTGAGATTTGAAAACATCGCGGCAAAAGGTGAATTTGCTCATGATGAGCAATTTCACCTATACCAACAATGACTTTAATTTAATTTGAAAATTATGCTTTCTTTTATTATTAAAGATTAACAATATTTTGTCTAGATGATTTCAAAGTCTTCTGCTCCAGAATTTTGTATGTGGGAAAGGCTTAACTTAGACCTGTTTATAAGGCGCCATATTCAAAGCAAGTTTCCTGTAAATGTATAATATACTGTAGTGCTGTCAAAGGGGTCGGATCTAAAAACACCAGATCAGGGACTAAATAAATGTAAATATACATCAGGGGAAAATATAGTGAAAAAATAAATGTGATTATCCATATGGATTAAATTTGAATACAATGTACTTTGTCAAAAAATTTATTTTATCTGGCAATTTCTTCATTCCTAATTACCAGCATGCCACCAAACTCTTAATTCCTCATATATATCAATTCTGAAGCAGACGACTTTGAACATATTTTGTCAAAAAATAGAAAATCTCTATAATTGAATGGATAACCTATGACTAAAAGTGGAAAACATTGTGGCAAAAGGAGAAATTGCTCGTTTTGAGCAATTTCTTCTTTTGTCACTATGTTTTCAAAAAGCTGTCTGCTGCAGAGGCATCAGAAAGCGTCTATTTGAGGGAAAGGGTATAGACACATTGTGATGTAAAGCATTTAATTGTGATTAATTATACCCCCAAAAAACAAAGTTTTGGGGGGGTATATAGGAGTCACTGTGTCGGTCGGTCGGTCGGTCGGTCGGTCGGTCGGTCGGTCGGTCGGAAGCCATATCTTGTCCGGACCATATCTTAACAATGCAACATAGGATTTGAACGAAACTTCATAGGATGATACAACACATTGAGAGGAAGTGTGGTGTACAGGAACCATAACTCTATTTTATCTAAATACAGAGTTATTGCCCTTTGTTACTTTTTCTTGTCTGGAGAATTACTTAATAACTAACAGATGGAATCTAATAAAACTACATACAATGGTAGAGCATAATGAGAGGAAGTGCAGTGTACAAGAACCATAACTCTAATTTACATAATTACATAGTTATTGCCCTTTGTTACTTTTTCTTATTCGTAGAGTCTTGTCCAGAGCATAACTTTAAAACAAATTGTTGGAATTTAATAAAACTTCACAGGATGATACAACACATTGAGAGGAAGTGCGGTGTACAGGAACCATAACTCTATTTTATCTAAATACAGTGTTATTGCCCTTTGTTACTTTTTCTTGTCCGGAGAATTACTTAATAACTAATAGATGGAATCTAATAAAACTGCATACAATGGTAGAGCATACTCAGAGAAAGTGCAGTGTACAAGAACCATAACTCTAATTTACATAATTACATAGTTATTGCCCTTTGCTACTTTTTCTTATTCGTAGAGTCTTGTCCAGAGCATAACTTTAAAACAAATTGTTGGAATTTAATAAAACTTCATAGGATGATACAACACATTGAGAGGAAGTGCGGTGTACAAGAACCATAACTCTATTTTATCTAAATAAAGAGTTATTGCCCTTTGTTACTTTTTCTTGTCCGGAGAATTACTTAATAACTAACAGATGGAATCTAATAAAACTGCATACAATGGTAGAGCATAATCAGAGGAAGTGCAGTGTACAAGAACCATAACTCTAATTTAAATATTTACAGAGTTATTGCCCTTTGTTACTTTTTCTTGTTCGTAGAGTCTTGTCCGGAGCATAACTTTAAAACTAATTCTTGGATTTTATTTAAACTTCATAGGATGATACAACACATTGAGAGGAAGTGCGGTGTACAGGAACCATAACTCTATTTTATATAAATACAGAGTTATTGCCCTTTGTTACTTTTTCTTGTCCGGAGAATTACTTAATAACTATCAGATGGAATCTAATAAAACTGCATACAATGGTAGAGCATAATGAGAGGAAGTGCAGTGTATAAGAACCATAACTCTAATTTACATAATTACAGACTAATTGCCCTTTGTTACTTTTTCTTATTCGTAGAGTCTTGTCCAGAGCATAACTTTAAAACAAATTGTTGGAATTTAATAAAACTTCATAGGATGATACAACACATTGAGAGGAAGTGTGGTGTACAGGAACCATAACTCTATTTTATCTAAATAAAGAGTTATTGCCCTTTGTTACTTTTTCTTGTCCGGAGAATTACTTAATAACTAACAGATGGAATCTAATAAAACTGCATACAATAGTAGAGCATAATCAGAGGAAGTGCAGTGTACAAGAACCATAACTCTAATTTAAATATTTACAGAGTTATTGACCTTTGTTACTTTTTCTTGTTCGTAGAGTCTTGTCCGGAGCATAACTTTAAAACTAATTCTTGGAATTTATTTAAACTTCATAGGATGATACAACACATTGAGAGGAAGTGCGGTGTACAGGAACCATAACTCTATTTTATATAAATACAGAGTTATTGCCCTTTGTTACTTTTTCTTGTCCGGAGAATTACTTAATAACTATCAGATGGAATCTAATAAAACTGCATACAATGGTAGAGCATAATGAGAGGAAGTGCAGTGTATAAGAACCATAACTCTAATTTACATAATTACAGACTTATTGCCCTTTGTTACTTTTTCTTATTCGTAGAGTCTTGTCCAGAGCATAACTTTAAAACAAATTGTTGGAATTTAATAAAACTTCATAGGATGATACAACACATTGAGAGGAAGTGCGGTGTATTTTGTTGGTCGGTCGGAAGCCATATTTTGAGTCAAGGTGCTGTTTTGGGGGTATTTATCATCTTCAGTGATAGTTCTAGTTATGATTTCCTTTGTTTTTCAACTGAAAAAACCCCCAAACAAAACAAAAATGTTTATTCATACATATTGTGTTTCCTTCCTTCAAAAACAAAAGTATTGCATATTAATGTGAGGAATTCGCCGTGGTCGTGTGGTTAGCGTCAGGGATTTGAAACCGGGTGTCCCTGGTTTGATGCCTAGTCGCAGCACTACGATCATGGTGGAGTGCCCTTGTGCAAGGCACATTTTCTAACCTAGTACTGGTTTGTTTACCCAGGGATCATGAATAAGTGATCTGTCGCCGTGATATAACTGAAAATATGTTGGAAACAGCGTAAAACCCCATTAAAACAAAAAAACATATTGATGTGACATAAACCAATCAATCATACAAAGAACAAATACAGTGTTCCAAAAAAAAAGAGAAAATCTGAGATGGTTGCTTTCTTATTTAATTATAGTGTCTCTACTGTAACTGATTAATGTCAAATTTCTCGGAAATCAGTGGATCACTTATCATTTCAAATCCTGCAACTGCCATGGGGCAACAATCCTATTGAATTATCTTTGGTTGATGTTAAGCTACAATCACACCGAAGCCGGACCCAACACAGAGCACCCCGATCAAGAGATATCATGATCCTGGGTGAGATTGAGTCGTAAAATATCGTCACCCCGGACCCAACACGGCACCACAACGGATGAACACGGAGCCAACACGGATCTGACCCGGTACCAACACGGCAGTGCCATGGAACGTCCCGGAATAACCTGGACCATACCGGATCAGCTACAGACTGTCCTGGACTCAAGACAGACCGCCACGAACCCATCATGACATGCCGGATGGCCGAGGATTGACACAGTGCAACAACGGGCCTTCTCAGAGCCAACAGACTACCCCGGATTGAAAAATCCTCCCGGATGACCACGTTAATTTTAAACAGTTTAAAATTGCAGGGTGGTGTCCCGGACCATGACGGACCATCCAGGATCACCCCGGACTGTCCCGGATAAGCCCGGACACATTGTGGAACCAACACAGATCTGACCCAGAATCGGCCAAATTTTAGTCCGGGACAGTCCGGTAGGTCGGTGGAACCATCAAATTGAGTTTTTAAATTGAACAGAATAACACTTATTAAATGGATTAAATTGATAAAAAACGTGAAGATATCAGTTTCGATTCCTAAAGCAGTGTTTGAAATGAAAAAAAAAAGTCCTTAACCCTTTCCCACATGCAGACACATTTTGATGTGTCTCTGGCATACATCTTTTGATAACATTAAAAGGAGAAATAACTCATAATAAGCAAATTCTCTCTTTTGTCACACTTTTTTCAGCTCTATTCAATAATATAATTCTTTGCCTAGATGTTTTGAAAGTTGTCTTATGTAGGCAGTAAGGGTAAAAAGTAGAAACCGCCTATTCACATGGATGTAATTTTGTATGCTTTGTGAGATTGCTTACTTACATAGTGGCAATTTTAACAACCTTAAATATTTGCTTCATGGCTTTAGGCGTAGAATTTTGTTTGCATTTAATATTTGGTTCATAACCCCTTACCCCTTTCAGACATTTTGTAATTCTACTGCAAAAAAGTGTTTCTGAAAAACTTAAACCTTTCCCTCATACGACAATTCTGCAGCAGATGACTTTGAACATATTTTGTAAAAAAAAAAAAAATCTTTATAATTGAATGGAATACCTAAAAGTGGAAAACATTGTGGCAAAAGGTGAAATTGCTTGCAGATGAAACAAGTTTTCGAGGATTCTGTTAGAAATTTAGGTATTAATCTTCATCCTGATACAGACAACATTATCCACACCTTTGCAGCAGACGGCTTTTGAAAATATTGGTTGAAATGGAGAAATTGTTAAAGATGAGTAAATTCACCTTCTTCCCACAAGGTTTTCAACTCTGTAGACAAATGATTTTCACAATATTACAATATTCTCTATGAGAAATACTGCTCTAGCTTTACTGGTTTTATGCCATGGCATGGTGTCCATGCGTACGTCCGTGCCTGCGTTCGGGCGTCCGTAAAACAATTGCTTGAGAACGCGATACAGTCTTCAGTTTTTATTGTATCTCAATCAAACGTATACAGTAGTTAGATATCCATGCAAGACTGGATTATTGTCAAAATTGCTATAATAGAGCTTGTGAACACAATAGAGGCTCCATTTACTATCTGATCTTCACCAAACTTAGGTAGTAGATAAATATTGATGAGAGCTTGGTTCCTTTGAAAACCAACCAGATGTGCCCTTGCATGACTGGATTATGGCCCTTGAAATTGTCAGAATTGCTATAATATAGCTTGTGAACGCGATAAAGGCTTCAGTTTTGATTGTATTTCCATCAAACTTATACAGTATAGTTAGATATCTATGACAGCTCGGTTCCTTTCGCAAACCAGCCAGATCCGCCCAAGCAAGACTGGATTATGGCCCTTGAAATTGTCAAAATTGCTGTAATAGAGCTTGTGAACACATTAGAGGCTCCATTTACTATCTGATCTTCACCAAACTTAGAGAGTAGTTAAATATTGATGAGAGCTTGGTTCCTTTTGAAAACCAGCCAGATGTGCCATTGCAAGACTGGATTATGGCCCTTGAAATTGTCAAAATTGCTATAATACAGCTTGTGGACACAATAGAACCTCCATTTACTATCCGATCTTCTCCAAACTTAGATAGTAGTTAAATATTGATGAGAGCTCGGTTCCTTTTGCAAACCAGCCAGATTCGCTCATGCAAGACTGGATTATGGCCCTTGAAGTTGTCAAAATTGCTATAAAACAGCTTGTGAACACGATAGAGCATCCATTTACTATCCGATCTTTACCATACATACATGCTCTGGATTGAAAATGACCAAAGAACCATCCCAGTAGAGCATAGGCCTCTTGTCTTTCAAAACAGACAGCACAAATATAATATCAGGTGTTAACCCTTTCCCACAATTACAGCAATTCTGCAGCAGACGACTTTGAAAACATCTCGACAATACTACAGAAAGTCTTGATAAATAAAGATTTAATCATTGAAAAAAGTTGAAAACATTGTGGCAAAAGGAAAATGAGCAATTTCTTCTTTTGTGACATTGTTTTCAAAAGTCGTCTGCTACATAGGTGTCAGAAAGCGTCTATATATCAGGGAAAGGGTTAACTGTCATCTCTGCGTGACACTGGTGACATCTCACTGCTCATGTATCCTGTTATCTCGGTTAGCACATACACTATTGATTTGTAAGAAATTAATTAAACACAAAAATACAGACATCTATACTTGTTCTGGACCTGACATTCTGCAAGGAGGCAAAACTGATTTTCTTTCTCTCCCCCCCCCCCCCCCCCCCCCCCCCATTCTCAATAAATTCAGACCAAAATAATTTGCTGTAAGTATATTGGATCTGACTACCCCGCATAAAAGGCTCATCTCAAATTGATCATGATGTGCACATGGGTACATGAATTGTCTCTGTGAGTACCCACCACATAGGGTTAAATGGTCAAAATTAAGCATTTTAGAATCTAAACCCTTTCCCACTTGCAGCCGGGTTTGATCCCATTTCGCGGCATGACGGTCATGGTGGAGTGCCCTTGGGCAAGGCACATTTTCTAGCCTAGTACTGGTTTGTTTACCCAGGGATCATGAATACGTGAACTGTCGCCGTGATATAACTGAAATAATGTTGAAAGTGGCATAAAACCCCAATAAAACAAACAAATCCCACATGCAGATGTTTTAAAGTTGAAGGGCTATAATTCTGAATGGAATAAACAGGCAGAAACCAAATTTGAACTGGATGCTTATTTTGTCATGATATATCTATACTCCCTTATCGGCATGCTTTGCAAAGCATGTTGAAATTTCAAAATGTTCAAGTTTGAATATTATATTATTGATTGGGGTTTAACGCCATTTTTAACAATTTCTCATCACGGCGGCCAGTTCACCTACTCATGCATTTCCTGGTTTTCTCACACCAGTACTCCACACAACAATCTTCCCAAGCAACTGGCTGCTTTTCCACATAGACTTAGCCCATCGGTGGAAGACGAATGACGCATGTTGCATTGACTTTTGTCAATCGTCGGAAAGAAAGTTGGCTGAGCCAGGATTCTAACTCACAACCCCTGGATTGACAGCCCGCGTCGCTACCGACTGAGTTTGAAAGGCAATAAGTGTAGGATAATTATATGGTACACAAATTTGATCTAGATCTGTATTGTATCTAAGCTGTCTTAATGGAACTGTGACCCAACAAATATCATTTAAATATATGCATACAGTCAAAGGAAAATGAACTGAAACCAATTATGACAGAAGAAAGGGAAAATGGAGGACAGCGGAGGGTAACTCATACCATAAGGTCAAATTACGCTAAATACATCCGCGGACCCTTTGATCTACACTACTGAAGTCCGTAAATAAACCTTTGTTTGTGTAGAAATGAGTGTATACCATCACCAGTGTGTATTGAATATATGACAATGAGTTTAAATGCATTGCGAATGTGTATAGGATGCACTGGAAATGATTGATTTGATGACTTTTATTTTTTTGACCTTGTCTGAAAGTGAAAGTAGAGAATGCTAAACACCGGTTTGTCCGGGACCTTTTTTGTCGTAAATGACGGTAACCATTTTCGCCTGGTGAGTTCTTTCTTGCATAATACATGACCCCACATTTTCTTTGGATTGTTTTAAAGCTAAGAGGTAACTCTTTTCAATGATATATGGTGTTCTCTATGGGAAATGCTTAGAAAGTGTGACAATTGATGACTGAAGTTGGTCGATTTACATGGAAACAAAGAAGGAATTTATTTAGTGTATTGTGACCTAAAGAGGTTTTGGGTGGAACATATAAAAAGTCAAATTTGTGTCAGCTGCACATATTGAAGCATTCTAGGGTACTTTATTGGGTGGGATTCAGTCAAATTGCTTGAAAATTGATAAAAGTGGGTGCCTGGAGTGTAATTTAGGTCCATTGGGGGTATCCAGCCATTAGGTTATAGCCTTTTTGACCATTTGCCATACACAATGATGTTTCTCAAGCTATAAAAAGTGTTCTTTGATTGGTTAGCTGCATACAAGAGGCATAAACATGAAGTATAGCCATGTCCTTAAACATGTGACACAGTAAATCCTAAAAATGTTATGTTTTTCTGCTTTTTTTGTCTTTGAGACCGGGATGATGTGCGAGCGCATAAAACTTGCCGGACTCAATTCGCGAAACCTAGGTTTGGGTTGAATAGGAAATTTGAAATTTCTTTGAAAATAATTGCCTTATTGTCCTAATATTTGCTAATTTGCTTTCATTTGATATCATTCTCTGTAGATTTACACAAAAACCAGACCTCTGAGGTAAAAAAAAGTGTCTAAAGAAGGTTAAAAATTCACAAAAATGACAGGTCAATTTTTTGTCGTCTGCAAAAATGTTTGGATATAGTCAATCTGGTTAAAAATGATGATACTGCTTCCCTAAAATGTTTGTGAATGGTGCATAAATATAAAGTTTGATCATTTCTATGAACATTTGAGACAGAAAAATCTTAATTTGTGATGTTTTTTCTTACTTTTCCTTCGCAAAGTTCTATGTATTGCACAAAAGCATGAATCTTGGCCGAAAAACCTAAATTTGGGTGGTATACAAACATCTAATTTTCTTTGATAATAACAACTTATTTGACCTAATATTTGCTTTTGTAATTTTGTTTTATATCATACTTTGTAAATAATTAGGAAATACCTATTATTAAAAACATATTTTTTGTCTTATAAAGAGGTTTTGGGTGGAACATATAAAAAGTCAAATTTGTGTCAGCTGCACATATTGAAGCATTCTAGGGTACTTTATTGGGTGGGATTCAGTCAAATTGCTTGAAAATTGATAAAAGTGGGTGCCTGGAGTGTAATTTAGGTCCATTGGGGGTATCCAGCCATTAGGTTATAGCCTTTTTGACCATTTGCCATACACAATGATGTTTCTCAAGCTATAAAAAGTGTTCTTTGATTGGTTAGCTGCATACAAGAGGCATAAACATGAAGTATAGCCATGTCCTTAAACATGTGACACAGTAAATCCTAAAAATGTTATGTTTTTCTGCTTTTTTTGTCTTTGAGACCGGGATGATGTGCGAGCGCATAAAACTTGCCGGACTCAATTCGCGAAACCTAGGTTTGGGTTGAATAGGAAATTTGAAATTTCTTTGAAAATAATTGCCTTATTGTCCTAATATTTGCTAATTTGCTTTCATTTGATATCATTCTCTGTAGATTTACACAAAAACCAGACCTCTGAGGTAAAAAAAAGTGTCTAAAGAAGGTTAAAAATTCACAAAAATGACAGGTCAATTTTTTGTCGTCTGCAAAAATGTTTGGATATAGTCAATCTGGTTAAAAATGATGATACTGCTTCCCTAAAATGTTTGTGAATGGTGCATAAATATAAAGTTTGATCATTTCTATGAACATTTGAGACAGAAAAATCTTAATTTGTGATGTTTTTTCTTACTTTTCCTTCGCAAAGTTCTATGTATTGCACAAAAGCATGAATCTTGGCCGAAAAACCTAAATTTGGGTGGTATACAAACATCTAATTTTCTTTGATAATAACAACTTATTTGACCTAATATTTGCTTTTGTAATTTTGTTTTATATCATACTTTGTAAATAATTAGGAAATACCTATTATTAAAAACATATTTTTTGTCTTAAAGGTCAAATTACGCTAAATACATCCGCGGACCCTTTGATCTACACTACTGAAGTCCGTAAATAAACCTTTGTTTGTGTAGAAATAGTGTATACCATCACCAGTGTGTATTGAATATATGACAATGAGTTTAAATGCATTGCGAATGTGTATAGGATGCACTGGAAATGATTGATTTGATGACTTTTATTTTTTTGACCTTGTCTGAAAGTGAAAGTAGAGAATGCTAAACACCGGTTTGTCCGGGACCTTTTTTGTCGTAAATGACGGTAACCATTTTCGCCTGGCGAGTTCTTTCTTGCATAATACATGACCCCACATTTTCTTTGGATTGTTTTAAAGCTAAGAGGTAACTCTTTTCAATGATATATGGTGTTCTCTATGGGAAATGCTTAGAAAGTGTGACAATTGATGACTGAAGTTGGTCGATTTACATGGAAACAAAGAAGGAATTTATTTAGTGTATTGTGACCATAATGCTCTTGGCGCTTTATAAATACAATGGAACTTAATGTTCCGTAGTCAGTAAGTATATTGACATACATAATAGATATTGCCATTGATTTTAGGTCAGCACCACTGAATTTCTTAGCATTTGTCATTATGAGATCCAGGTGCACAAACATTTTTCTTGAGACTTTGCAACCAACAAAGAACCTTTGAGACTGCGTCTCTTTTCTGTTTGCCATCTTGTCATTAATACTTTCCCACATACAACAAATCAGCAGCAAATCACTTTGAAAACATGCCCACATAAATGAGGAAAATCTCTACAAAAGGAAGTGTTATTATATCCATTTTCAAAATGCTTTAAAAAGTCATCTACTGCAGAGGAGTCGGAAAGTGTTTATAGGTGGGAAAGGGTTAATGCTTTGCCACTGTGAAGAATGCATCTAAAAACTTCTGAAAACATTGTGGCAAAACGAGAAATATCTGGTAATTAGGAATTTCTCCTTTTGTCGCAATGTTTTCACCCCTATTCAATAGTTATATATATATACTTTCATTTACAGAGATTTTCAAAATTTGTATTGAGATGTTTTTAAAGTCATCTGCATCAGATTTGTTGTATGTGGGAATCATCAAGGGGAAAAACATCCTGATTGCTCCTTGAGAATGGATTATGATATAAAATGTGCTATACAAGTATGCAATGTTAACCTGTAATATGCAATTAATTCCAAACATTTTTGAGGGTCTGAGTTTCGTGTAAGGTGGCTTATGTGATGAAGACAGGGAGATACTGCCAGAACAGTTGGTATCATTGGCTTCATGTAAGATAGTTGTAAAGACAGATTCTTTTAAGACAGAGTTGCATCCCTTTTACACGAAACCATAAACAATACGTGGCAGGGTTCAATGTAATTACTGTACATTGATGGCTCCAGTGTCATAGACAGATGACCTTATATGTCGTAACAAATTCATCCACTCACGTTTATTAGACAAAACACTTGGTCAATATGATCATAATATAACTTGTGTTCAATGTACTGTCATAGACGTTCATGTTACATGATTTACCAGAACTTAGCCATGTTATGATCGTCAAACTTTCGTTTAATCCTGTATTTTTGGTTTTGTCATTTTTATCCCTTTTTGACTGGCAAATCAATATTGTCAATTACAAAACAATTGATATAGGAGAACTTGCCTGTACTTGTAATCATTTCGTAAATTCCCTATACAGACAACTTCTGATGCCCTATGCAACAGAAAAACTTTGAAAATATTGCAATAAAAGGAGACTTTGCTCAAAATAATTTATAGCTTGCTCATTTGAATAAGAAGAATAAGGAGGGCTATTACAGTCACTTTTGCATCGGTGTTAAAGCTTTGGTTAAAGTTTTACTTGGAAGGCCTTTTCTCAAAAACTATAGATGTTAGTGCTTTGATACTTCACACTCTTATTGGAGGTCATCACATGACTTTGCAGGACAACAAGTCATGTAACTTTACATACAATTCTGAATGAATTATGCTCTTTTTTTAGCAAGGGGCTCTAGGCTAGAATCAGTCCTACAAATTGCCGTAACTTGGTAGGATATTGACCGGAAAATGGATTTGATTTGATATCACTTAAGCAATAGAAAGATCGCCAAAGAAATTGGCTTTTAAATTATATGAAATTGAAAGTTAAAATGTTTTTCTACGCTTAAAACATGATATGATCACACTTAAAGTTCATGGGTGATTCCTCAATATTGTAAATCAAGTGGGGTAAAAGCAGATTTTTCGATTCCTATTCAATAATAAAATGTTTACTAAAGGAGAATCAAATTATAGAAAGGATAATTTTGAAGTAATAGTTGACAAAATATAACATATACGGTCAATGTGTTAGTTAGTCTAGGCGTCGGGATTTCCAAAAAACGTACAAGACCCTTTCAGCGGTAATGTTAACAATCCGCTTCACAACTGAAATTACCGAAATAAACCGAGGTAACCAAAATATATATGAAATACACATCCAGAAGACAAAATTAGATAGTCGAAGTCTCAGTGATAAAATATATGCCAAAAGAGAATCAAACTATTGAATTGATGGTTGATATTTTATAAAGATATAACACTTACATTATAAATAATTCGCTAGCTGGTATTTTGATCTTTCACATTCATAAACCGGTTGTGCTATTTAAGTAACAAATCGTATGAAAGACAGTTTAATTTACTCACTATATTTCCCAAGTCGGGCTGGTGCAGAGGTTACGTGTGTGCTTGTCATGCGGTAGACCATGGTTTATTCCCGCTCTTAGCAAAAAAAAATCTTTCTTTTTTTCCAATAATTACTTTTTTAATTTGTGTATCATAAATACCTCATAATAGTGGTCCTTTCACACCTCTGAAACCAACTCCTTCAAAACATTCGGATTCAAAATAAGTTAAAAAGCATTGCATTTAATTGTTCACCTATGCTTATATAGTGAAACCAAGTTTTTGTAAATGATGTTTATCGTTGCTTTTAACAATATTGTAGTTATATCACATAATTTCCTGTGTAAGTTATCAGTACTACTGGTCCATTTATCCTGACACAAACAAGTCAGTCGTATGCTAACCACACAAGCCTGACCGTTAAGGAGGGAAACCCATTACTTGGATTGAACCAGTGACCTCCAGCACCCGATATGGACGATCTACGCCACCGAGGTTGTCTCCTATTGTAAAATGAACATGTTCAGTTCTTTTGAGACAGCTGTAATCATGAATAAAGCCTTGCTAGATGGACCCAAACAATCTGCATGACAAATGTGTTGATTTTATAAGTTTTACAAAAAAAACAAAAAACAAGGCAAGGCAAGGATCCTCCATTATTTTGTTTTTAGTAACCAGAAAATGTAGATTACACAGGATTTTATTTCTGCTTTGATATCAGAATTGGACTCTCAATATATTTCTCATTGTTAAGTATGTCTCTGTGTTAATTGCATAAAGAACAACAGCTAAAATCCATTGTAAACCAGTACTAAACGGGAACTACCCAGATAGCAGATACACATAATTAAGGGAAGTAATTTATTTCAAATTTTAGTATATCGATAGACACCCACACTTTGTGTACAGTATTATGCGTTCAACTCATATATTATTCAATATATGAACATAACAAAGTGCTATTGTAAAGAGTTCTTGTTAGACTTTTGGGATCGGTAAATCCATGTCCAAAATTAATGTAATCTGTGATCTACAGTTACTTGCTGGTAGCACTTTCAGTGCTTTGATTATCATAGTTTTCCAAGCAAGGCCTTTTCTCAAAAAACACAGATGTTAGTGCTTTGAAACTTGACAAACTTATTGGATGTCATCACATGACCTTATATGACAAGTTCAATAATTCAACATAATTTTTGAGTGAATTTACTATGCCGCTTTTGGGACATAGAAATACGTTCACCTGATAAGGAAATGAACGGAAGTAATCGATGACTTATCCGTGTTGTTGACATTCACTGTCAAAACAAATCAATTACCTGGTACGGCCATACACAGAATTAAATTCAACCAAGACTTTTCCAACTTGTTTCATGTTTTAAATACTATCAAGCAACTATCTCAGTAACCACTGTCGACTAAAGTATCAAATGGCTGAATAGTCTAGCATGCTGTCTTACGGACAGCTCTTGTTCAGCTCTTGTTTATTAAGTTATTACTCTGACAGTTATATCATGTTTTTAACCATTTGCAAAAATTCTAAAATGGCAATAAAGATTATGGTTGGAATAGTTTATGAATAATTTGGTCCCTTTCCCAGATGCAGACATATTTTGACCCCTTCTGCAGCAAACAAGTTTTGAAAACATTGAAGCAAAGGAGTATTTGCTCTTTAATACTTTCTCATTCACTTTTTAGAGATTTTATCCTTGTTTGGCCTAGAATTTTATCAAATGTCTCTGCTGCAGATTTGTTATATGTGGAAAACAGTTAATGGACTTCCATGTGCAACACTTTTGAGTAAAAAATAATTCTCATGGATAAAAGACCACAGTGATTTTGAAAGTTGCCATTTTTGGTCCATTTCTCCTCAACTATTGATTTGCCTGTGGTCCTCAAACAGTTTGTTTAGATCACTCTATAATCAAATGAAATGGGAGAAATGAATTAAATTGAGCACTGTTATTGGGAAATTTTCATTGCAGCCTCTGATAGTTAGATCCTTGACTCTCTACGCTTTTTTCCTTACAGAATGATGACTTCAACTCATCATGAAAGTCTGTGAAATCAACTTTTGAAATCTTTGACAGAAAAAAAAAAATTGTTCATGGTGACCAATTTATAATTGGTCATCATGAAAAATTTCTTCTTTTCTCACAATGGTAACTACTGTTGAGTCAAAATAATATCAGAACTTGTACTTTCCTTTGACAAGATTTTCCATTTGGCAATTAGTCTGAGATGACCTTTAACAGGCAGTCATCAGATCTAAATGAGCATTTGCTTCTGCAACAAAGTTCATGTCATGTTTAAATGAGAAAGGATGCATCCATTCATGTAAAATACTAAAAGTGGGGGTTTATAATAGTGTTACCCTTGACTGGGACCGATCTGCCATTCGGGACAAAGGAACATCATACCTCTAGCACTTTCTTTGTTGGAAATCCATGTTCAGCTTGGAAACAGAGCTTGGACAAGTGGCACTACACCAGTCTAGGAGAAAGTTCAAGGTCACACTTAAAAGATTTGGAAATATACTATTAAAATGTTTACCATATTGAGAATATATGCAAAGCGTATGTTACAACCAGCCTGATTCTTTTGTGATCCCTGGCCGAGTCATACCACAGACTTTAAAAATGGTAGTAATGGCTGCCCTCCTTGGCACATAGGGTTGTTGGGTTATGAATGACTGGCTGGTGTCAGGATAAATGGACCAGTAGTACTGGTAACTTAGCCATGATATAACTTAATATTTGTTGAAAGCGGTATTAAACATAAAATAAACAATCAATCAATTGGTTCAAAGTGAAGGTAGCAATAAGAGGTCAAAGGCCATATGACTATATTTCATATCTGCTCTATAACTGGAACCACTTGAAAGATTTTGACTTAACTCACCACAAATGTTCACTTTCAAATGACTATTTTTCGTGTCTGCTCTATATTTCTTGAACCCTTTGAAGTATTTTGACATATCTTCCAACATATGTTTACTAAATTCAAGGTCATGTTCCCAATTAGAGGTCAAAGGTCATATGACTATATTTCATGTCTGTTCTATATCTCTTGAACACTTTGAATGATTTTGACATAACTTGTCACAAATGTTCACCATATTCAAATGATGTGCAGGGAGCATGTTACAACCAGCTTTGTTCAAGGTTGCAATAAGAGGTCAAAGGTCATAATTGTGATTATATTTCATGTAAGTTCCATAACTGTTTAACCACTTAAAGGTTTTTAGCTCACCAGAGCAAGAAGTGCTCAAGGTGAGTTTTTGTGATCGCCTTTTGTCCATTGTTCGTAGTTTGTTGTCAACATTTGCTTGTTAACACTCTAGAGGCAACATTTTGCATCCAATCTTCATGAAATTTTATCAGAACATATATCTCGATCAAATCTAGACCAAGTTCGAAACTGGGTCATGTCGGGTCAAAAATTTAATGAAAATCTTGTTAACACTCTGGAAGCCGCATTTTTGGCTAGAGCATGTTGAAACTTTGTCAGAATGTTTGTCTTAGTGATAGCTAGGCCAAGTTCGAATATAAGTCATGTCAGGTCAAACAATAGGTCACTAGGCTTAATTGAAGGAAAGTCTTGTTAACACTCTGGAAGCCGCATTTTAAACTTGAGCATGTTGAAACCTTGTCAGTAAGTTTGTCTTGATGATGTCTAGGCCAAGTTCGAATATGGGTAATGTCTGGTCAAAAACTAGGTCACTAGGCCAAATTTAAGGACAATCTTGTTAACACTCTGTAAGTCACATTTTTGGCTTGAGCATGTTGAAACAATGTCAGAATGTTTGTCTTAGTGATATCTAGGCCAAGTTTGACTATGGGTCATGTCCGGTCAAAAACTAGGTCACTATGCCAAATTTAAGGAAAATATTGTTAACACTGAAAACCACATTTTTGGCTTGAGCATGTTGAAACTTTATCAGAAAGTTTGTCCTGATGATATCTAGGCCAAGTTCGAATATATAGGTCACTAGGCTAAATTTATGGAAAATGTTGTTGAGGTCAGGTCAACAACTAGGTCACTAGGCCAAATTGTAGAACAATCTAGTTAACACTAGAAATCGCATTTTTGACTTGAGCAGCTTAAAATTTTGTTTAATTCCAAGTAGAACTTTGGCTGTTGCGGCATCAGAAAAGGGGAAAATTGCCAAATCTTAAAAAATCTTCTTGTCCAAATGTGCTGGCCCGATTTAAAAATTATTTCGCACAAATGTTCCTTAGGGCACCCTCTACCAAGATTGTTCAAATATTTCCGATCCGTTGAAAAACATGGCCGCAAGGGGCCGGGGCTTGTTTTCCTTATATGTGCATTGTTAAAACTTTAAAAAATCTTCTTGTTCAAAAGTACTGGCCAGATTTCAAAATAATTTCACAGAAATGGTCCTTAGGTGGTCCCTTTTCAAAGTTGTTCAAAGAATTTCATTCCAAGTAGAACTTTGGTTGCTGCTGCATCAGAAAAGGGGAAAATTGCCAAATCTTAAAAAATCTTCTTTTTCATAAGTGTTGGCCCGATTTAAAAATTATTTTGCACAAATGTTCCTTGGGGCACCCCCTACCAAGCTTGCTAAAATATTTCCGATCCGTTGAAAACCATGGCCGCAAGGGGGTGGGGCTTGTTTTCCTTATATGTGCATTGTTAAAACTTTAAAAATCTTCTTGTCATTGCAGTACATTGTAAAATTAAGGTGAGCGAACTAGGGCCATCATGGCCCTCTTGTTTAAATAACTCATCACAAATGTTTACCATATTGGGATAATTTGCAGAGAGCATGCTTCTGCCATACTATGTTAAACAAAACTTACTGTATTATTACTGACTAGCTGCCATTTCTGTTTTTGTTTCAAATCAACCATATAGTTGAAATTGTTTACAGTCAATTTTTCGTCTTACTATAACTGAATGTTTTTAAAAGATTCCGATAGTGGAGAAGCAATTAAAAATCAAATCCTTCTACTTAGTCTCACAGGGTAAGCATCAATTATATTAAATGTTGAAAGACATGATTTATATTCTATTCAAGAAACCTTATTCAGTATATTTCATATCAAATTTCCAATTGTATAGATTAATTCACAAGTTTTGTATTATCAATGATAAAAGGTAAGCAAATATTTTCAATGATTGAATGGCAAATTAAACTTCTATAATCAATGGATTATTTATCCGCTGTAAGCATAATAAAATTACGGAAAATCTGAAGGAAAAAGAAGCTTTTAAAACCTAATATCATGTGCTGATGCAATTTCATACATTTTCTGAAAACCACTCTGTCCTAATGTAAATGAGAATGAGGTATCAATATGTTGACTGTTTTGGATAAAATTATAGCCAACAATTTAATGAGAAGCAAACAGAATAGACCACAAAACTTAAATTTATACAGCTTTTCAGCAAATATATAAAATACACTTACTTGTCAAAGGGATTTTAAATTCAAATCATTAATGTAAATTTGTTCCCTACACTAATATGCTAATATTAATGCTCTTCCTGATATAAAAATAATTGATTGTTATGTGTTTTATACTGCTTTCAACAATTTTGCACTTATATCACTGCTTTTCCTGGTAAAGTTACCAGTACGACTGATCCATTTTATCTGACAGCAGCCAGTCAGTCGTAATGCTAACCCTGCAAAAGGAGGGCAGCCATTACTATCATTTTTAAGGGTTTGGTATATATGACCAGTCTGGGATCGAACCCGCAGATAGACACTCTACCACTACATCACAGAGGCGGTACGAGATGCAGATAGATCCGTTTACCCTTCTGTTTTAACTCTATTCAATAAGTAAATTCTCATTTGTAAAAAAAATATCAATATTTTAGCATAGGTGTCTTAAAAATTGTCTTCAACAGATCTTTTGTATGAATGGAAAAGTGTTAAAGGAAAAAGGATTTTTTGTAAAGGAGAAATTGCGTAAAATGATTAGTTTTTATACGCCCGTTTTGAAAAAACGGATCGTATTATAGTTTTACCTGCGGCGTACGGGCGGGCGGCGTCCAGTATGTTGTCAGCTCAATAACTTTAGAAGCCTTTGTCCAATCATCACCAAATTTAGTCAGAATGTGTATTGGGATAATATCTCGGACAAGTTCGATAACTAGCCATATCGCTTTAGTCAATCAAGAACTGTTATCGCCCTTTAATTATAGAAATTACCCAAAATTGGTCTTGTCAGCTCAATAACTTAAGAAGCCTTCGTCAAATTATCATTAAATGTTGTCAGAATGTGTATTGGGCTAATATCTCGGACAAGTTCGATAGCTAGCCATATCGCTTTAGTCAATCAAGAGTTATTGCCCTTTTATTATAGAAATTACCCAAAATTGGTCTTGTCAGCTCAATAACTTAAGAAGCCTTTGTCCAATCATCACTAAATTTAGTCAGAATATGTATTGGGATAATATCTCGGACAAGTTTGATAACTAGCCATATTGCTTAAGTCAATCAAGAGTTATCACCCTTTAATTATAGAAATTACCAAAAATTGATCTTGTCAGCTCAATAACTTTAGAAGCCTTTGCCCAATCATCACTTAATTTAGTCAGAATGTGTATTGGCATAATATCTCGGACAAGTTCGATAACTAATCATATCGCTTTAGTCAATCGAGAGTTACTGCCCTTTAATTATAGAAATTATTATGTCTCCCCCTGTATACAGGGGAGATATATTGTTTTTGTCCTCGGCGTCTGTCTGTCTGTCTGTCCTTCTGTCGGTCCGAAATCGTGTCCGCTCCATATCTCCAAGACGGCTTGAAGGATTTTCATGAAACTTGGCTCACATGTTCACCTCATCAAGGCGACGTGCAGAACCCGCGTCTCGACAATATAGGGTCAAGGTCAAGGTCACGCTTGAAGGTCAAAGGTTTGAGGCTTTATTTCGTGTCCGCTCCATATCTCCCAGACGGCTTGAAGGATTTTCATGAAACTTGGGTCACATGTTTACCTCATCAAGGCGACGTGCAGAACCCGCGTCTCGACAATATAGGGTCAAGGTCACACTTGAAGGTCAAAGGTTTGAGGCTTTATTTCGTGTCCGCTCCATATCTCCCAGACGGCTTGAAGGATTTTCATGAAACTTGGGTCACATGTTCACCTCATCAAGGCGACGTGCAGAACCCGCGTCTCGACAATATAGGGTCAAGGTCAAGGTCACACTTGAAGGTCAAAGGTTTGAGGCTTTATTTCGTGTCCGCTCCATATCTCCGAGACGGCTTGAAGGATTTTCATGAAACTTGGGTCACATGTTCACCTCATCAAGGCGACGTGCAGAACCTGCGTCTCGACAATATAGGGTCAAGGTCAAGGTCACGCTTGAATGTCAAAGGTTTGAGGCTTTATTTCGTGTCCGCTCCATATCTCCCAGACGGCTTGAAGGATTTTCATGAAACTTGGGTCACATGTTTACCTCATCAAGGCGACGTGCAGAACCCGCGTCTCGACAATATAGGGTCAATGTCAAGGTCACGCTTGAAGGTCAAAGGTTTGAGGCTTTATTTCGTGTCCGCTCCATATCTGTCCCAAATTTATAGGTTGGAATGTTTTGAGAGATTTTGACAGATATTTGAGGGGAGACATCTGTTTTTTGCAAAAACAATTCTAGTTTAAAATTGGTCTTGTCAGCTCAATAAAATTAGGAGCCTTTGTCCAATCATCACCAAATTTGGTCAGAATGTGTATTGGCATAATAACTCGGACAAGTTCGATAACTAACCATATAGCTTAAGTCAATTGACAGTTATCGCCCTTTAATTATAGAAATTACCTAAAATTGGTCTTGTCAGCTCAATTACTTTAGAAGCCTTTATCCAATCATTACTAAATTTGGTCAGAATGTGTATTGGCATAATATCTCGGATAATTTTGATAACTAGCCATATCGCTTTAGTCAATCGAGAGTTATCCCTCTTTAATTATAGAAATTACCTAAAATTGGTCCAGTCAGCTCAATTACTTTAGGAGCTTTTGTCCAATCATCACCAAATTTGGTCAGAATGTGTATTGGCGTAATATCTTGGACAAGTTCGATAACTAGCCATATTGCTCCAGTCGATAGAGAGTTATTGCCCTTTAATTATAGAAATTACCTAAAATTGGTCTTGTCAACTAAATAACTTGTAAAGCCTTTATCCGATCATCACCAACTTTAGACAATATGTTTATGGGCAGAATATCTTGGTCACGTTTGATAACTTACACCGTTATCTTAGTCACTACACAATTATGTCCCTCGATATGGCCAAAACTGTACTAACAGTGTCCGCTCTCTAAGTTTGGCTGACGTACAACCAATTACTACTGTACTTGGTCTCAAAAAAACAGGACGGGCATATTTTGTGACATTTGGCGCTCTTGTTTCCATAATGTTTTCTGCGTTGTCTCTCTTTTATTATTTCACATGTCAAGATTTTCATTATCATAATGTTTTCTACTCTATATGATAGTTATTCTTTTCATGTTTTTAGCTAACACTTATGAGCTGTTGTGATTATATATATACTCTCCGTCTGTGAGCTGTCATCTGCAATCGATTCCTTCAAACGACATCTGCTAAACCGCTTAGCCAATTTAGATAAAACTTCCTTGGGTGGTACCCTTTTAAAATGGCTCAAAGAAATTTATTCCATGCAGAAATCTGGATGCCATGGCAACCGAAAGGAAAAACTTTGCAAAATCTTCTTTTCTGGAATAAAAAGCTTAGATATTTGGTGTGTAGCATTGTCTAGTAGTCCTTGCCCCTATCAAAATTGAGAAGAAAATCTATATTTCATGTCATAAAATATGTTTTATTTCAAAATATTGACATTAATTATTCTTCACTGCATGCAACTGCAATATAATTTGATATTGAACATGTCCAGCTTTTCAATTCAGCATTTTGATTAATATTTAAAATTTGTGTTATGAATCAACACATATTGTCTGCTGAATTATGTTTGGCTTGACTCTACATGGTAAATTTCTTGTTGATTAATTGATGTTTTATACTGTTCTTATAACCCTTTCCCATCTACAGATGCATTTGACAAATTATGAAGCAGACAAATTTTGCAAACATAGTGACAAAAGGAGAAATTGCTCAAAACGAGCAATTTCTCCTTTTGCCACAATATGTTTTCAACTTTTTTCGGTAATTATACCTACAATTATAGAGATTTTTCATATATTTCAGTTAATATTCTTGTGCAGATTTGCTGCATGTGGGAAAGAGTTAAAAGTTTTTCAGTTCATAATGCATGGAAGTAAAAAAATTGGTCCACCAATCCATACCTGGTGACTTTCTATCACTGGCATCCATCCTTTTTATCTACGTTCCTGAGCAGAGATTTCTAATATCAATTCCTGTTCTAAATTTCAGGCAGGAAAGGAAAAGTTGTACAAATTCAGATTTTTCTTTGTCATTTGAACTAAATTCCAAAAATTATCTAAATAGATAATATTATATAATAGTAAGCCTTTCCCACATGCAACAAATCTGCAGTAGACAACTTTGAAATCATCTGAAGAAATATATGGAAAATGAGACTGTAACGTAAATTGTATAAAAGTAAAGTTTTAGAGTTGAAAACATTGTGGAAAAAGGCTTTTCAAGAGTCATCTTCTGCAGGTCTACAAGTGACCTTGGGAAAGCCTATAAGAGAGACCTGTCAGATAAAGCATTCAAATTATTTTTGTAAAAAGAATAGATTATGTTTGTGTCAATAATTGTCTCTCCTGATCAAACAAAAACAAGAGGCTCTGACAGACCGGATGATTTACGAGCCTTTGTAGACTGTATAACACCTTCATACCAATCCTCCTCGGTAACTGCTCATGTAAACAGCTCTGTTGGTGTAAGGGTAACTGGTTCAACCCTTTCCCTCATACAGACACTTTCTGACGCCTCTGCAGCAGACGGCTTTTTGAAAACATAGTGACAAAAGAAGAAATTGCACAAAACGTGCAATTTCTCCTTTTGCCACAATGTTTTCCACTTTTTGTCATAGGTTATCCATTCAATTATGGAGATTTTCTATGTTTTGACAAAATACATTCAAAGTCGCCTGCTGCAGAATTGTCGTAAGAGGGAAAGGGTTAGTCCTTTCCCACATACAGCAAATCTGCAGCACAACGACATTGAAAATGTCTACTCGAAATTATGGAAAATCAGGTATAATTACTGAAATAGGTTGAAATTATTGTGGCAAAAGGAAAAATTGCTTGTTTTGAGCAATTTCTCCTTTTGTCACAGTGTTTTCAAAGTTTCAACATGTCTGTTGCAGAAGCGTCAAACTGTCTAAAGGTGGGAAAGGGTTAATAAGGCAGTCATTGAAATATACCCTTTCCCGCATACAACTAATCTGTACCTTTGAAAACATCCACTCAAAAATATTGAAAATCATCATAACAGCAATTTCTTCTTGTGTCACAAAGAAAAAGTCTGATGTTGATTTGACAAAATGACGCCAAGGAATTTCAGCGGACTAAATAATTTCTCCTTTCGCCACAATGTTTTCTACTCCATTCCAAAATAGAACTATTATCTATAGAGATATTCTATATTTTTCAAATCTGTGGTATATGAGAATGGGTTTAACCCTTTCGCACAATTACAAAAAAAATTCAGCAGACGACTTTGAAAACATATCCATGAAAATATGGAAAATCTCTATAAAGGGAAAAATCATTATTGATTTAAAAGTTGAAAAGAATGTGGCAAATGGTTAATTTGCTCATTATGAGCAATTTCTCCATTTGCAACTATGTTTTCAAAGTCATCTGCCGAAGAGGCGTCAGAAAGCGTCTGTATGCGGAAAAGGGTTAACCCTTTCCCCTCATACAACAATTCTGCAGCAGACGACTTTGAACGTATTTTGTCAAATCATAGAAAATCTCCATAATTGAATGGATAACCTATGACAAAAAGTTGAAAACATTGTGGCAAAAGGAGAAATTGCACGTTTTGTCACTATAATGTTTTCAAAAAGCCGTCTGCTGCAGAGGCGTCAGAAAGCGTCTATATGAGGGAAAGGGTTAAAGTGATTAGCGGAGCTGATGATGAGGACATAAAAAGAAAGTTCTAAGTGGGGCAATAAACAAAGCTATATTTTTCTGACCAACTGCTCTCACCAGTATTAAAGCATTGGTCAGACATTTGGGAGAGAATAATTGTGAGAGCAGAAGGTTAAATTTTTCAAATTCTCTCTTTCAAAATACATTCATTGTTCCTTAGCAAATCCTTTACCAAAGGTGTTTAAAACGATTGTTCGCTTTTCTGCATTTAATTGCTGCCAGAGCAAAGAAAAGAAAATACTTTAACCCTTTCCCTCATACGACCATTCTGCAGCAGACGACTTTGAACGTATTTTGTCAAAGCATGGAAAATCTCTATAATTGAATGGATGACCTATGACAAAAAGTGGAAAAAATTGTGGCAAAAGGAGAAATTGCACGTTTTGTGCAATTTCTTTTGTCACTATGTTTTCAAAAAGCCATCTGCTACAGAGGCGTCAGAAAGCGTCTATATGAGGGAAAGGGTTAAAGGCATCACCTGCTAATGCACGGACCAAATTTCGAAACTAAATTTACCTGTCTGCACATTTTCAAAATACGCCATGCAGCTACCCTAACATATGTGACCAAGAGAATGCTGCGGCGGCGCTATAATTGCTATTGGCCGTAGATATTTTAGACCCCACGACCGACGTGACTGAGGCATTTAATAAGTGACCGTCTACCACAATTGTTCAAACTTTTCTACTCTGCTGCACAAGACTGTCAACAGAGCTAAAAATAGAACAATCTTTTACACTGTCATACAGGCACGTTTAACGCCTGCAGTGGACAAATACACTGTTTAAAAAATCCCTACAGTAATTATACCTTCATTAAAGAGATTTTCCATGTTTTTGCCTAGATGTTTCCAAAGTTGTTTGCTGCAGATTTGTTGAATGTGCGAAAGTGTTAAAGGACATCTTGGTACTCCTCCTAAAGAAATTTACCTTTGACAGAATCATTTCATACAAAGGTATTTTAAGTGGCCCTCTACCAAAATTGTTCAAACCATTCTGCTTTAAGCTGCACAAGATTGCAGCATATTGTCTTTCTTATTCCAGTATAACAATAGATCTCAAATGATCAATACAGGACCATCATTATAGTCCTCTATTTTCAGTAAGAACTTTTTACTTGATAGAGGAATGACTTGATGCAATGTGACACTTGTCTGATATAAATGGGAGACATGAAATGATACTCCAGAAAATTGAGGAAAGTGCTTTCGCCCATTAAGTATTTCCCGCTTGAGCATTATAACTTATACCATCAATCTTTAAATTTCGGGATAAACACAAACTTGACGCATCTGATGCAGAAGTTAATAAAACAAAAATACAGAAACTTTGCAGATTTTTATTTATGTTGATACGAAGCAAGTCCACATTTTTCTTAAAAATTCCTACCCTGGGTCAAATTAAAGTAAATTATTAAGTTTCCTAGATTTTCTGATGGTTTCTTCGAAATGCTTTTCCCTTTTGATGTCCTAAAAGTATATATATTACACAAATTATCCAGCCTTCCATTTCTAGTTATAAATTCCTAAAATAACATCAGTTGTCTATATAATGGAAAAGTTAACACTTTCACACTTTCAGACACATTTTGATGGACATCCAGCAGATGACAAACAGATGGTTTCTCAAACTGTGAAATTTCACCTTATGCCAAAATGTTTTCATCTATCTTTCATTCACAGTGAGCAGTTTTTCCTTCACCCACAATCTTTTAAACAGTATTGGATTTGGATAACTAAACTTTCATTTATAGCTCGACTGTTTTTCAAAGGAAAAAAGTCGTGGTATAGTGTCATTGTCTTCTTATTCGTCTGCATCTATGTCACAAAACTTAACCTTACCTCATAACTGAAAAACGCTCCAACATTTTCAAATGAAACTTGGTACACATGTTCCTATAGGAACAATACACATGTCTATACCAAGTCACATAACTCTGGCTTTAATAATTATTCAGAAATGCCCCTTTTTATTAAACTTGGAAAAAAAGATGACAAGCGTTGGCCTTCGCAAGCGTCGCTCTTGTTATCAGTTTTCTATAAAATGTTCTGGATGTTTTCACTGCCACCTGCTGCAGATGTGTTGTATGTGGAAAAGGTTACAAATATTATATGAAATTAAATCTACAGTCTTTGAAAATAAATCATCATTATGAGCGTTTCCTTTCCTTTTCCCTTTTAAATTTATAAATTCCATCCACCAACTGTTGTTCAGTGTTCTCAAAAGTTGCTTCAAGAAGTGATAATGTTAACCCTTTCCCTCATACGACAATTCTGCAGCAGACAACTTTGAACATATTTTGTCAAAAGATAGAAAATCTCTATAATTGAATGGATAACCTATGACTAAAAGTGGAAAACATTGTGGCAAAAGGAGAAATTGCACGTTTTGTGCAATTTCTTCTTTTGTCACTATGTTTTCAAATAGCCGTCTGCTGCAGAGGCATCAGAAAGCGTCTATATGAGGGAAAGGGTTAAAGAGGGGAAGACATTAATTCTTTATTGCTTGTAAAAGAGTTGCGCCCGGCCCCCAGCAGATCTCTAATGTCAGGGATTGATCATAAGGATAGCAGTAACTACTTTCTTGCTATTGATTTGTAATTTATGTTGTCTGTTTAATGGACCCAGTACATGGATATAATCTTAAAGTTGAATCTGTGTGTTTCCAAGCACTGAAGTATAACGTCATACAAAAAAATCTCAACTTTATGCTCTGTGAACTGGAGTAGGTGATGCTGGATCAATATTGATGGAAAATTGTTGTTTTGGCGAAGTTTTGTTGGAAGGAAAGTTTCAGATGTGAGACAGAATGTTTGTTTTGAAGCTTCCCAACAATGCCCCTTTCCCTCATACGACAATTCTGCAGCAGACGACTTTGAACATATTTTGTCAAAAAATGGAAAATCTCTATAATTGAATGGATAACCTATATAACTAAAAGTGGAAAACATTGTGGCAAAAGGACAAAAGGAGAAATTGCTCATTTTGAGCAATTTCTTCTTTTGTCACTATTTTTAGCTCTACTGGCCAAATTGATGAGAGCTTGGTTCCTTTTGCAAACCTGCCAGGCCCATGCAAGGCTGGATTATGGCCATTGAGTTTGCCAAAATTGCTATAATAGAGCTAATGTGAACACAAAAGAGGCTCCATTTACTATCTGATCTTCACCAAACTTAGGTAGTAGTTAAATATTGATGAGAGCTCCGTTCTTCTTTCTTCTTTTGTCACTATTTTTAGCTCTACTGGCCAAATTGATGAGAGCTTGGTTCCTTTTGAAAACCAGCCAGATGTGCCCTTGCATGACTGGATTATATGGCCCATGAAATTGTCAAAATTGCTATAATACAGCTTGTGAAGGCGATAAAGTCTTCAGTTTTGATTGTATCTCCATCAAATTTATACAGTAGTTAGATATCTATGAGCTTGGTTCCTTTCGCAAACCATCCGTACATGCAAGACTGGATTATGGCCCTTGAAATTGTCAAAATTGCTATAATACAGCTTGTGAACACAATAGAGCCTCCATTTACTATCCGATCTTCACCATACATACATGCTCTGGATTGAAAATGACCAAAGAACCATCCCAGTAGAGCATAGGCGCTCATGGGCCTCTTGTTTAATGACCTATCAGTTTCCTCAAGTCATATTAATTTGACAAAAAACTGCCAACATTGTTTTTTTTTTTTTTTTCATCTTGTGGCAAGTGGAGCTATACTGGGCATAACGGGCCTCTTTTATTAGCTTACTTTGTTGTATGCCGGGAAAGAGTGGTATTACTTGAAAACATTGTTGGTGAAAAAGTGTTTTTAATGAAATTTTTGTAACAGTTTGACACTGTTGTTCCACATTGTTTTAGCCGTGTCCCTGTAGCAACATGGCTGTCAATCCAGGGGTTATGTGTTTGAACCCCAGCTTGGCCCACATTTCCCCCGAAATTTGACAAAAGTCACTGTGACAAGTGTCATTCGCCTACCACTAATGGGCTACAAGTTTTTGTGGAAAAGCAGCCAGTTGCTTTGACAGTATGTTGTGTGGAGTACTGGTGTGAGAAAGCCATTGGTAACGCATGATCAGGTGAACTTTCCGCCATGATATAACTGAAAAATTGTTGAAAATGGCATTAAACCTCAATCAAGCAGTCAATCCACAATGTTTTAAAAAGCTGTCGATCTCTTGGAAATATATCAAATGTATTGTCTGTGGGGAAATATTAATATGGGCCTTGTTCTGGAGCTATTTTTTGGCAGACATTGGCGACCGATATTGTAGGACAAATATTACTGCAAGATTTTTAGCAGTGCTCCTAATTGAATGAGGCATTAACTGCTCTTGCATTAGCAGAAAGGTTAACCCTTTCCCCCATACGACAATTCTGCAGCAGACGACTTTGAACGTATTTTGTCAAAACATAGAAAATCCATGACAAAAAGTGGAAAACATTGTGGCAAAAGGAGAAATTGCACGTTTTGTGCAATTTCTTCTTTTGTCACTATGTTTTCAAAAAGCCGTCTGCTGCAGAGGCGTCAGAAAGCGTCTATATGAGGGAAAGGGTTAATTACTTTGTTTCCATGTAAAAGCTTAAGCAATATGTGCTGAAAATAACAGAAGTAATTGCAATAGAAAATGCTCATTGGAATATTTATCTTCTCACTGATATAAATAGCTGGCATTTGACGCCTCTGCAGATGATGACTTTTGAAAGTATTGAAAGAACTGGACAAATTGCTGAGGTCATGAGCAATTTTCTTTATTTCCATGTCTTTAGCTCACTCTTGAAATGAGACACACTACAGGAGAGAGAAACCTTAAAAATGAGCCATGCAAGCTACAGGTAAACAAACCTTTAGGACTTTCAGTCTCAAACAGCCTGCAGTATACATCATTGCAATCTGTATTAGGGAAAGAGTTAAACAATTTTACTCAATGCCAATAATTTTGTAAGAAAATTGGCAAATACCTGAAGTTCTATCGTTTGGAACAAGCTATAAATAGGATGATTAATTTTCCATGTCACTTCAAGTATTTAGTCTACTTGAAGAAAAAGGAGGGCTACTGTGTATTCAGACCACTCCAGTGAATTGCATCGGTGTCATTGTATATGGCTAATTTTGTCACAACAAATCTTGGCAATTACAGCTCCAATGTAGTCTCAATATCGTTGTTATATATTGCACCTGTAATTCAGATGTGAACAGTCAAAATATAAAATGGCATTCAAGTACAGACCACTAACATGTTTTTGGCAAATGTAGATGCAGCCATCAAAGACAAGAATTACTATGAGCATACTTTGCTTGTTTTCTTTTGGGGGTTTTCTGTAACTTTGCTTCCATTAACTTGTCACTTTCTTTTACAGAAATAAATATGTTTATAAGTACAGAAACCTGGACAAAGCTCTAATGGTGATACACCTCAGTAATAGGCATACCCTCATGCAGTGATATTGATTTCGATCAATTTTAATTACCATAAACATTTTGATGTCCTCACCTGAAAATTTGCCAGGGGACATAAATAAATATAAGTGTTACCCTCTGCTAAGCTGTCCCGTTCTTTGGTTGTATTTGGTTTAATTCCTTTCATTTTCTTTGCAATGCAAGAAGATGGTGTTCATATTATTTGGTTGGTAGATGTTTTCTGACAAGATATAGATTAAGTATGAATTTTGGTAGTCTGTCTGAGTGATGAGTGTTACATTAAGAGTAACTGTTGTATTGGACTAATTAATTTCTTGTTTTCTCTCATTTTGTTTGTAATACATGTATAATGCACGAGATATTGCAATTATTTTTGATGGTTAGTTAACTTGTGTACATATTTCTAAACAATCTATGCAGTTTTTGCCTGTAGCTTAATTGGAATTTGAAAATTTGATAGAGTAATATAGATTGCACTGCACAAATAATGAATTGGCTGCTGATGGGGGAATTTGTTGCTGCAACACAATTTTAGTCTATTATTATATTTGACAAGCATTTTGATTAGTCTAGCATAGCTGAAAGTGTGACCTCTATTGAGAGTTTACCTGCTCCGGTATTTCTGAAGTCATTTGAAGTATTAATCCTTTCTCACATGCAGACACATGTTGCTGCGAGACTGCAGCAAACAACTTTGAAAACATTGTAGTGAAAGGAGAAATTGGTCATGATAAACATTTTTTCTTTGGTTCGAATGTTTTCAACATATTTCAATAAACAGATACTTTCATTCATTTAGAGAATTTTAATACTTTTGCTTAGATGTTTTCAAAGTAATTTTCTGCCAATGTTATTGTAATTGTCAGACTCTATGATTGTACATTCACTTGAAAACATCATTGCAAAATAAAAGGACATTTTAAAAAGTGCAGGAAAATGAGAAAATTCTCATTATGAGCCATTATTGTTTTCCCTGCAATGTTTTTTCCCCGCAATTAATTAACAGCGGCAGATTTGTCAATATGAGGTTCAGACAAGGACAGGGTCTTCCTAGAAGTAATTATGTCTCTCCCTGTATACAGGGGAAATATATTGTTTTTGTCCTTGGGGTCTGTCTGTCTTGTCTGTCTGTCTGTCTGTCTGTCTGTCTGTCTGTCTGTCTGTCTGTCTGTCTGTCTGTCTGTCTGTCTGTCTGTCCGAAATCGTGTCCGCTCCATATCTCCAAGACGGCTTGAAGGATTATCATGAAACTTGGGTCACATGTTCACCTCATCAAGGCGATGTGCAGAACCCATGTCTCGACTGTCTGTCCGTCTGTCTGTCCCAAATCGTGTCCGCTCCATATCTCCAAGACGGCTTGAAGGATTTTCATGAAACTAGGGTCAAATGTTCACCTCATCAAGGCGATGTGCAGAACCCATGTCTCGACCATACCGGTTCAAGGTCACACTTGAAGGTCAAAGGTTTGAGGCTTTATTTCGTGTCCGCTCCATATCTCCAAGACGGGTTGATTTTCATGAAACTTAGGTCACATGTTCACCTCATCAAGGCGATGTACAGAACCCATTTCTCGACGATACCGGTTCAAGGTCAAGGTCACGCTTGAAGTTAAAAGGTTTGAGGCTTTATTTTGTGTCCGCTCCATATCTCCAAGACGGCTTGAAGGATTTTCATGAAACTTGGGTCACATGTTCACCTCATCAAGGCGATGTGCAGAACCCATGTCTCGTCTGTCTGTCTGTCTGTCCCAAATCGTGTCCGCTCCATATCTCCAAGACGGCTTGAAGGATTTTCATGAAACTTGGGTCACATGTTCACCTCATCAAGGCGATGTGCAGAACCCATGTCTCCACTGTCTGTCCGTCTGTCTGTCCCAAATCGTGTCCGCTCCATATCTCCAAGACGGCTTGAAGGATTTTCATGAAACTTGGGTCACATGTTCACCTCATCAAGGCGATGTGCAGAACCCATGTCTCCACTGTCTGTCTGTCTGTCTGTCCGTCCGTCTGTCCGTCCCAAATCGTGTCCGCTCCATATCTCCAAGACGGCTTGAAGAATTTTCATGAAACTTGGGTCAAATGTTCACCTCATCAAGGCGATGTGCAGAACCAATGTCTCGATGTATGTCTGTCCGTCTGTCTGTCCCAAATTGTGTCCGCTCCATATCTCCAAGACGGCTTGAAGGATTTTCATGAAACTTGGGTCACACGTTCACCTCATCAAGGCGATGTGCAGAACCCATGTCTCGACTGTCTGTCTGTCTGTCCGTCTGTCTGTCCCAAATCATGTCCGCTCCAAGACGGCTTGAAGGATTTTCATGAAACTTGGGTCACATGTTCACCTCATCAAGGCGATGTGCAGAACCCTTGTCCGTCCCAAATCGTGTCCGCTCCATATCTCCAAGACGGCTTGAAGGATTTTCATGAAACTTGAGTCAAATGTTCACCTCATCAAGGCGATGTGCAGAACCCATGTCTCGACTGTCTGTCTTTCTGTCCGTCTGTCTGTCCCAAATCGTGTCCGCTCCATATCTCCAAGACGGCTTGAAGGATTTTCATTAAACTTGGGTCACATGTTCACCTCATCAAGGCGATGTGCAGAACCTATTGTCTGCTTTATAGGTTGGAATGTTTTGAGAGATTTTGACAGATATTTGAGGGGGAGACATCTGTTTTTTGCAAAAAAAAAATCTAGTTATTATTACTTTGATAGGGAGCCAGAGAAATTGGTTCTGCAGAATATGTGCTGACAAACCATTTCTGTAGTTATTATTTTGTGAAATAACACATTGTTTTGTCTACTATGGCCCACTTCCAAATAGTTCAGTAGGGTTTTACCTGGAATTTTGTTTCTACAGGTTCAATGGTTTTGACTGATAATCTCAAATCTCTTTGCAATGTTCCCTTTCCCCCCACAATTAACCCATTTCCATATACAGAAAACATTTGAAAACATTGTGACAAAAGAATTATTTAATAATTGTTGTTCGACTTGTAGAAATATCCCATAGTTGTTACCTACTGGTAGATGATTCAAAAGTCATCAGTTGCAGATTGGCTAGGAAAAGGTGCACTGCTTTTATAAAATATTATGATAAATATTTAGCTACATATACATGCAGTTTCTGATCTATTCAATCTTTTAATCAATTTGATGCTTTTACTCAATATAAGTCTGATTCATATCATTACAAGATACAGTTTATAAGTACTGTGTCTATTTAATATGAATTGACTTCTAACCCTTTCCAGTGTGCAGATGCATTTTGACACATTGCAACAGGCAACTTTAGCAATATTATTATATTGTGTTAATTTTAGGGAGACATTGGCCATAATTTTTTTTCAATATGCATCACATGTATATAAATCTACTTTTATTTGTTGAGTACTTCATGTTACAGATTTGCTGTATGTGGGAAAGGGTTAATCACCCACTTCAAAGAAGAATTTCACATTTTCAACACTATAAATATTTGTTTTAACCCTTTCCCTCATATGGACGCTTTTTGATGCCTCTGCAGCAGACAGCTTTTTAAAAACATAGTGACAAAGGAAGAAATTGCTCAAAACGTGCAAATTCTCCTTTTGTCACAATGTTTTCCTCTTTTAGTCATAGGTTATCCATTCAATTATAGAGCAATTTCCCCTTTTGCCACCATGTTTTCAACTCCTGCTGCAATTGCATCAGAATGCATCTATCTTAAAGTGGAAAAGGTTTAACCCTTTCCCTCATACAACAATTCTGCAGCAGACGACTTTGAACGTATTTTGTCAAAACATAGAAAATCTCTATAATTGAATGGATATATAACCTATGACAAAAAGTGGAAAACATTGTGACAAAAGGAGAAATTGCACGTTCTGTGCAATTTCTTCTTTTGTCACTATGTTTTCAAAAAGCCGTCTGCTGCAGAGGCGTCAGAAAGCGTCTATATGAGGGAAAAGGTTAAGCAAGAATTTTGTGTAGCTTCAGACAATATAATGTGCGAAAAAGTTTGCCAGTCTATGGCAATATTTATCTCTTCATTCTGGGGTCAGATGACTGCATCTGTTATTTCAGTTAAAACTGATTGTTTGAATTTTTTCCATTTTTAGTTCCTTTGGCCAAAGGCCAGAAGAGCTTATGCAATGGTGTTGTGTCTGTTGTGCGTGCATCCGTAAACAATTGCTTGTGAACGCGATGAAGTGTCCAGTTTTGATTGTATCACAATCAAACTTATACAGTAGTTAAATATCCATGAGAGCTTGGTTCCTTTCGCAAACCAGCCAGATCCGCTTAATGCAAGACTAGGTTATGGCCCTTGAAATTGTCAAAACTGCTATAATAGAGCTTGTGAACTCAATAGAGGCTCCATTTACTATCTGATCTTCGCCAAACTTAGATAGTAGCTAAATATTGATGAGAGCTCGGTTCCTTTCGAAAACCAGCCAGATTACTGCTCTTGCATGACTGGATTATGGACGTTGAAATTGTCAAAATTGCTATAATACAGCTTGTGAACAAAACAGAAGCTCCATTTACTATCTGATCTTCACCAAACTTAGATAGTAGTTAAATATTGATGATAGCTTGGTTCCTTTAAAAAAATAGCCAGATGTGCCTTTGCATGACTGGATTATGGTCCTTGAAATTGTCAAAATTGCTATGATACAGCTCGTCAACAAAATAGAGCCTCCATTTACTATCAGATCTTCACCAAACTTAGATAGTAGTTAAATATTGATGAGAGCTTGGTTCCTTTCGCAAACCAGCCAGATCTGCCCATGACTGGAATATGGCCCTTGAAATTGTCAAAATATCTATTATACAGCTTGTGAACACAATAGAGCCCTCCATTTACTATCCGATCTTCACCATACATACATGCTCTGGATTGAAAATGACCAAAGAACTATGCCAGTACTAGAGCATATAATAAGCCCTCATGGGCTCATGTTTAATTACAATGTTACAAAGTTACATAGTTACATGCTCATATGATTGACGGATTAACGATTAAACCATACTTTCATAAAGGGAGAGCCCCCCCCCCAAAAAAAAGGTGTATCTGAATTGGCAAATGACTTGAAAACTTAGTAATTTCTGCTTTTCTCAACTTTGTTTTCAACTTCCAATTTTCTTGATGTTCAAACTTATTTGTCAGACAATTTCATAGATAATTCTAAACAAGATATTGTAAAAGGAGAATTTGCTTGTTTTGCATAAATAGGAGGCTAACGATAATTTACATCTTGTACCGGAATATGTATCATTTTGGGATTTTTGGCATCCCAAGACGGCGATTAAGTCTACACATTTCTATTTTGCAGTCTTTGGATAGGATTCAAGACCATCAAGCCTTCCATGAATAAAACATAGAGACATTTATCTTGATATTACCACAAAATGTCTGTAAACTTGCTCACAGAAATAACATATCATGTGTTTAAACCCTTTCCAACATACAACAATGCTCATGAAAGCAGATGACTTTAACCCTTTCCCTCATACAACAATTCTGCAGCAGACGACTTTGAACATATTTTGTTAAAAAATAGAATATCTTTTAATTGAATGGATAACCTAGCTATGACAAAAAGTGGAAAACATTGTGGCAAAAGGAGAAATTGCACGTTTTGAAAAAGCCATCTGCTGCAGAGGCGTCAGAAAGCGTCTATATGAGGGAAAGGGTTAAAAGCATCTAGGAATAAATATGGAAAATCTCTTGAACCCTTTCTCACATTTAGATGCTTTCTGACGCCTCTGCAGCAGACAACTGTTGAAAAAAATGTGACAAAAGGAAAAATTGCTCAAAGCGAGCAATTTCTCCTTTTGTCATAATGTTTTCCACTGGTCAGTAAGTAAACCTTCATATATAGAGATTTTTCGGGTTTTTTATAAGATGTGTTCAAAGTCGTCTGCTGCAGATTTGTTGTATGTGCGCAAAGGTTTTATGAAAATCAAATTAAAAAGAATAGAAAACATTGTGGCAAATGCAAAAACTGCTTATTATGAGCAATTTCTGCTTTTGCTACAATGCTTTCAAAATGTGTCTGCTGCAAAGGCTTCATGAAGTGTATGTATGTGGGAATGGTTATCCTTCTCCCTGAAGCAGACATTTGATACCTTTGCAACAGACAACTTTGAAAACAACACCGTTATGATTCACAAAGTGTTTTTTACCCATATTATAATTATACTTCCACATCCAGCTGTTGAAATCATTGTAGGAAAAAGGATGAATTACTTACAATAGTGCTGAAAACATTATGGAAAAAGGAGAAATTGCTAATAATGAGTAATTCATCCTTTTTCCGACAATGTTTTCATAAGTCGACTGCTGCATGTAGTAAAGAGTAAATGATTCAGTCTAATTGAAGGATTTAGAATTATCCCATGGTGACACATACATAGTCTACTTACCAAGCAAAAATGCTCATTGATTTTAACACCCCTGTAACAGCTGCCCTCCAGTCATGATCTATAAATAGCAATATGATACTAAAAATAGAAAGGACATTGAACTTTGATGTCGAATTTTATATTGCAACTCTCTGCTGTTCATTGCAGACTTAACCCTACTAAACATAAACAAACACCTAGTGCATGGGCACCACTGCTAACACAAATGTTATTCGCTACATTGTGTACCACTAAGAACTTTCATTTATAAACCATATGACTCAATATAAGAATTTCCAAAAATTCTCTGCATACAATTTTACTTTTCTTGATCATAAATATGTTGCGATTTTTGTAACATGAAAGTAAATGTAGATAATAAAATGTTGAGTAGATATATATCATTAACTCTATCCCACATATGACCAAATCTGCAGTAGTTGACTTTTACCCTTTCCCACCTGCAGAAACATTGTGGCCAAAGGTGAAATTGCTCATGATGAGCAATTTCTCCTTTGGCCACAATATTTTCAAGTTTATTTAAAAATTCAGTTATCGTTTATGGACATTTTTCAGGTTTTTGGCACAATGTTTTCAAAGTCGTCTGCTGCAGATCTGATGTATGTGGTAAAGGGTTAAAAATTATCTGTGCAAAAATGTCGTTAATAAAACATTATTTGAATATATATATATAGAATGAAAACATAACGTAGTTGCAAATTAACCCTTTCCCTCATACGACAATTCTGCAGCAGACGACTTTGAACATATTCAAAAAATAGAATATCTCTATAATTGAATGGATAACCTATGACCAAAAGTGGAAAACGAGCAATTTCTTCTTTTGTCACTATGTTTTCAAAAAGCCATTTGCTGCAGATGTGTCAGAAAGTGTCTATATGAAAGGGAAAGGGTTAAATGTGTCAAATGCATCTGCATATGGGAAAGATTTAAGTGATGCAATTGAAGGCTCACAATGACCTATTTATACAGAAATCATAACCGAGTTACATTAGGATAACTATATATTTGTGAACCATTTGGTTTGGGCCATGTCAAAAGCAAAACTGACCTTAACCCTTTCCCACATGCAACAAATCTTCAGCAGAGGACTTTAAAGAAATAAGAAACTCCCTTTAAATGAAAGTACAATAATTGAATAGAGTTGAAAACATGGTGACAAAAGTAGAAATTGCTTGTTATGAGCAGTTTCTTCTTATGTCGCCATGTTTTCAAAAAAACGTCTGCTGCAAAGGCGTCAGAAAAATAGGGAAAATCTGTATTCATGACAGTAAAATTATTGAAAATAGTTGAAAGCATAAAATTTGTTGCAAAAGGAGAAATTCTTAAGCCGTCAACTGCAGAGGCCCTTTATATGGGAAAAGGTGAAATCTCTATGAATGAAAACATGATTATTATACAGAGGTGAAAGTATTGTGGCAAAAGGAGAAATTCCTTTTCATGACCAATTTCTCCTTTTGCCAGTGTTTTCAAAAGTTGTCTGCAATAGATGTGTGAAAATGTGGTTGCAAGTTGGAAAGGTATATTAGCATCCTGGAATCTATAACATGTCATATGAGATAATGTTTAACAGTGCATTTTTCTTTATCCCTTTCCCTTAACTAACATATTTGCAGCAGACAACTTCAAAAAAATATTATGCCAAAAATATGGAATATATATTGGTGTAAATGAAAGTATAATTATTAAATAGATATGGAGACAATCCGTCTGCTGCAGATGCGTCAAAAAGTGTCTGCAAATGAGAAAGAGTTATTGATAAAAATGCTTTTGGATGAATACAGACATAGCATAAACGTCTTATTCCAAATAATTGTTTCTTCTCCAATTTTACACATAATTTATTTTTGTACACAGGAATCTCTGGGTAATGGAAGGGAAATAACTCATTGCACTGTAGCTGTGTAGTAACATATCAGTTACCTCTCTTATAAACTGTAACCGTTCTTGTTTCTCTCATTTCAGACAATCGATCAGAAAGAAAGTTGGTAGAGGAATATGATAAAAGCACGTCACAGTATGCAGTTAAACATGCTGCCTGGGATAAAAGTTAGTAGAAATATTATTTAATATTATATATAGAGGATAAATATTCTTTCAGAGTTTCACCCAGTGAATGTGTTATTTCAACAACTAGTGGTCTATAATATTTGTTTTGTCTCCTTGTACCTTTTATCATACACTGGCTTATTTAGTCAATAAAGAAGTTTTTTTCAATGATATTCCACAAATCTGCAGCAGATGAATCTGAAAAAAAAAAAAAAAAAGCACAAATATGAAAAATCTCATTAATCTCATATAAATATTGAAGAGAGTTGAAAACATTCTGGCTAAAAAAAAGAAGGCTCAAATTGCTGCAAAGGCGGTCGATATGAGGTAGAGGGTTTAATGATTTGAACAAGAATGGTAATGGCCTTAGTGGATCTGTATTATCTGTCACCCATATGCTGGCATGATGAGCATTTGGCATCATGGTCTGTCTTTGTGTGTCTATGTCGGCTTAACCCTTTCCCTCATATAGACGCTTTCTGACGCCTATGCAGCAGACGGCTTTTTGAAAACATAGTGGCAAAAGAAGAAATTGCACGAAACGTGCAATTTCTCCTTTTGCCACAATGTTTTCCACTTTTTGTCATAGGTTATCCATTCAATTATGGAGATTTTCTATATTTTGACAAAGTACGTTCAAAGTCGTCTGCTGCAGAATTGTCGTATGAGGGAAAGGGTTAACAATCTATTATCTGGAATGTAACTCTTACAATCAATCCTTTCACACTTAACCCTTCCCACTTACAACAAATCTGCAGCAGACATCTTAGAAAACATATGGAAAATGTTTTAAAATGGGAGTTCAATTATTGAATAGAGTTGAAAACATTGGACAATCGTCTGCCACAATGTTTTCAAAAGTCGAATGTGGCAAAAGCATCAAAAAGTATCTGTATGAGGGAAAGGGTAAAACCATGTGCTTTGAATTTTTATATAAAGGTCATTGAGAAGAACAGCAGAGTCCAAGAACTTTCCAAAAGAACTTGAAATATCATGGTGTGATACAAGCAATGTCCCACTGTCCTGAGAACAATTCAGGAACACTAAACCCTTTCCCTCATACGACAATTCTGCAGCAGACGACTTTGAACGTATTTTGTCAAAACATAGAAAATCTCCATAATTAAATGGATAACCTATGACAAAAAGTGGAAAACATTGTGGCAAAAGGAGAAATTGCACGTTTTGTGCAATTTCTTCTTTTGTCACTATGTTTTCAAAATGCCGTCTGCTGCAGAGGCATCAGAAAGCGTCTATATGAGGGAAAGGGTTAAGTTCTCAAGTCATGTGCTATTGTGATTATTCTGTTTCTGTTGTGAATCAGTCATGCTTTTGTCATTGCCAACAATTTCTTTACACAACATCTCATTAACCCTTTCCCTCATACGACAATTCTGCAGCAGACCGCTTTAACCCTTTCCCTCATACGACAATTCTGCAGCAGACCGCTTTAACCCTTTCCCTCATACGACAATTCTGCAGCAGACCGCTTTAACCCTTTCCCTCATACGACAATTCTGCAGCAGACCGCTTTAACCCTTTCCCTCATACGACAATTCTGCAGCAGACCGCTTTAACCCTTTCCCTCATACGACAATTCTGCAGCAGACCGCTTTAACCCTTTCCCTCATACGACAATTCTGCAGCAGACCGCTTTAACCCTTTCCCACATACAACAATTCTGCAGCAGACCGCTTTAACCCTTTCCCTCATACGACAATTCTGCAGCAGACCGCTTTAACCCTTTCCCTCATACGACAATTCTGCAGCAGACCGCTTTAACCCTTTCCCTCATACGACAATTCTGCAGCAGACCGCTTTAACCCTTTCCCACATACAACAATTCTGCAGCAGACCGCTTTAACCCTTTCCCTCATACGACAATTCTGCAGCAGACCGCTTTAACCCTTTCCCTCATACGACAATTCTGCAGCAGACCGCTTTAACCCTTTCCCACATACAACAATTCTGCAGCAGACCGCTTTAACCCTTTCCCTCATACGACAATTCTGCAGCAGACCGCTTTAACCCTTTCCCTCATACGACAATTCTGCAGCAGACCGCTTTAACCCTTTCCCTCATACGACAATTCTGCAGCAGACCGCTTTAACCCTTTCCCTCATACGACAATTCTGCAGCAGACCGCTTTAACCCTTTCCCTCATACGACAATTCTGCAGCAGACCGCTTTAACCCTTTCCCTCATACGACAATTCTGCAGCAGACCGCTTTAACCCTTTCCCACATACGACAATTCTGCAGCAGACCGCTTTAACCCTTTCCCTCATACGACAATTCTGCAGCAGACCGCTTTAACCCTTTCCCTCATACGACAATTCTGCAGCAGACCGCTTTAACCCTTTCCCTCATACGACAATTCTGCAGCAGACCGCTTTAACCCTTTCCCTCATACGACAATTCTGCAGCAGACCGCTTTAACCCTTTCCCTCATACGACAATTCTGCAGCAGACCGCTTTAACCCTTTCCCTCATACGACAATTCTGCAGCAGACCGCTTTAACCCTTTCCCTCATACGACAATTCTGCAGCAGACCGCTTTAACCCTTTCCCACATACGACAATTCTGCAGCAGACCGCTTTAACCCTTTCCCTCATACGACAATTCTGCAGCAGACCGCTTTAACCCTTTCCCTCATACGACAATTCTGCAGCAGACCGCTTTAACCCTTTCCCTCATACGACAATTCTGCAGCAGACCGCTTTAACCCTTTCCCTCATACGACAATTCTGCAGCAGACGACTTTGAACATATTTTATCAAAATATAGAAAATCTCTATAATTGAATGGATAACCTATGACGAAAAGTGGAAAACATTGTGGCAAAAGGAGAAATTGCACGTTTTGTGCAATTTCTTCTTTTGTCACTATGTTTTCAAAAAGCTGTCTGCTGCAGAGGCGTCAGAAAGCGTCTATATGAGGGAAAGGGTTAATACATAGTGACAAAAACCTGAAACATCTGCATAAAAGTTAGCTTTATTGTCAAATAAAAGTTGAAAACATTGTGGCCAAAGGCCTTTCCCACTTGTAGACGCATTCAGATGCCTCTGCAGCAGATGACTTATGAAATCTTTGCGGCAAAAGAAGAAATTGCTCATAATGATCAATTTCTCCATTTGCCACAATGATCATCATTTATTATACCCCCAAAAAACAAAGTTTTGGGGGGGTATATAGGAGTCACTGTGTCGGTCGGTCGGTCGGTCGGTCGGTCGGCGTTGGTCGGTCGGTCGGTCGGAAGCCATATTTTGTCCGGACCATATCTTAACAATGCAACATAGGATTTGAACGAAACTTCATAGGATGATACAACACATTGAGAGGAAGTGCGGTGTACAGCAACCATAACTCTATTTTATCTAAATACAGTGTTATTGCCCTTTGTTACTTTTTCTTGTCCGGAGAATTACTTAATAACTAACAGATGGAATCTAATAAAACTGCATACAATGGTAGAGCATAATCAGAGGAAGTGCAGTGTACAAGAACCATAACTCTAATTTACATAATTACAGAGTTATTGCCCTTTGTTACTTTTTCTTATTCGTAGAGTCTTGTCCGGAGCATAACTTTAAAACAAATTGTTGGAATTTAATAAAACTTCATAGGATGATACAACACATTGAGAGAAAGTGCAGTGTACAGGAACCATAACTCTATTTAATCTAAATACAGAGTTATTGCCCTTTGTTACTTTTTCTTGTCCGGAGAATAACTTAATAACTAACAGATGGAATCTAATAAAACTGCATACAATGGTAGAGCATAATGAGAGGAAGTGCAGTGTACAAGAACCATAACTCTAATTTACATAATTACAGAGTTATTGCCCTTTGTTACTTTTTCTTATTCGTAGAGTCTTGTCCAGAGCATAACTTTAAAACAAATTGTTGGAATTTAATAAAACTTCATAGGATGATACAACACATTGAGAGGAAGTGCGGTGTACGGGAACCATAACTCTATTTAATCTAAATACAGAGTTATTGCCCTCTGTTACTTTTTCTTGTCCGGAGAATTACTTAATAACTAACAGATGGTATCTAATAAAACTGCATACAATGGTAGAGCATAATTAGAGGAAGTGCAGTGTACAAGAACCATAACTCTAATTTACATAATTACAGAGTTATTGCCCTTTGTTACTTTTTCTTATTCGTAGAGTCTTGTCCAGAGCATAACTTTAAAACAAATTGTTGGAATTTAATAAAACTTCATAGGATGATACAACACATTGAGAGGAAGTGCGGTGTACAGAAACCATAACTCTATTTAATCTAAATACAGAGTTATTGCCTTTGTTACTTTTTCTTGTCCGGAGAATTACTTAATAACTAACAGATGGAATCTAATAAAACTGCATACAATGGTAGAGCATAATCAGAGGAAGTGCAGTGTACAAGAACCATAACTCTAATTTACATAATTACAGAGTTATTGCCCTTTGTTACTTTTTCTTATTCGTAGAGTCTTGTCCAGAGCATAACTTTAAAACAAATTGTTGGAATTTAATAAAACTTCATAGGATGATACAACACATTGAGAGGAAGTGCGGTGTACAGGAACCATAACTCTATTTAATCTAAATACAGAGTTATTGCCCTCTGTTACTTTTTTTTGTCCGGAGAATTACTTAATAACTAACAGATGGAATCTAATAAAACTGCATACAATGGTAGAGCATAATCAGAGGAAGTGCAGTGTACAAGAACCATAACTCTAATTTACATAATTACAGAGTTATTGCCCTTTGTTACTTTTTCTTATTCGTAGAGTCTTGTCCAGAGCATAACTTTAAAACAAATTGTTGGAATTTAATAAAACTTCATAGGATGATACAACACATTGAGAGGAAGTGCGGTGTATTTTGTTGGTCGGTCGGAAGCCATATTTTGAGTCAAGGTGCTGTTTTGGGGGTATTTATCATCTTCAGTGATAGTTCTAGTTATCATTTATAGAGATTTTCCATTTTTCGAACTTGATAATTTCAGTCGTCTGCTGCAGATAAAATTGCATGTGGGAAAAGATTACCCACTGGCCCCTCGGCTAATAAAACAACATAAGAATGTCTTTTATAACAATTGATCAAAAACTTTCGAAATATCTCGTCAGAAATAACTATGCAGATAGTTATTTTATTTCCCAGGAATGTTCTTGGATGACCTTATACAAAATTTGCTCAAGTCATCTTGATTGGTCTAGGGGCATGGCTAGTTACCCTAAACTTTACAAATTTTGTACCCCACTTCTTGACCTATTTCAATATAATTTGATAGGTTTGTTCCTTGTTTGACCCATGGTCAAGTCATCTTGATTGGTAAGAAAACGGTTCACCTTGGCACAGTTCTAGTTTCCTATATGCCTATAATGAAATGAGCCCATTGTCAGTTGAGCTTATAAGGCTGACTATTTAAAATAAATATGAGAGTTGCATGATTGCAGAAGCTGCTGGCTTTTTGCTACACACTGTTAGAGCCTGCTAAATGGGCCTGAATGATTGGAGTTGGTGGACTCCGCTAGCTCCAACAGGAGGGGTGGTGTTTCATACCTTATCTATTTGTTATCTTGATGTAAATATAATGTGTTGGACCAATAATCTTTCCTGTCAGAGCTCTTAACCCTTTCCCTCATACGACAATTCTGCAGCAGACGACTTTGAACTTATTTTGTCAAAAATTAGAAAATCTCCATAATTGAATGGATAACCTACGACTAAAAGTGGAAAACATTGTGGCAAAAGAAGAAATTGCACGTTTTGTGCAATTTCTTCTTTTGTCACTATGTTGTCAAAAAGCTGTCTGCTGCAGAGGCGTCAGAAAGCGTATATATGAGGGAAAGGGTTAAAAGTGGCGTAAAGCCCCATACAAACAAATCCTTTCACGACACAAGACCAAAACTATAAGTTTAACCCTGAAATATAGCCAAATTATAGCAAACTTTTGAGAATGGAGACGAAACAAAATGCTCATTTAGCAACAAAATCTCACTTCCTTACTATATTTGAAACATCATACATGTAAATGCCAGTAGCATCAAAGTGTCTGTATTGTATAAAGGATCTTCTCCTATTTATAATATGTTGTGTACTTGCAGTGATAAAAACCTACTTCATTGTTGGCTACAAGAAGAAGGATGAAGATGGGCAAACCGAGACTGACTTACCAGCATCAACAGAAGTTAAGCCTGACACAGTGGCGATATCCATTGAGGCGGAGAATGGACCCACAGAGTCTGAGTCACTCATGAATGAGGCTTCTAGAGAGGTTCTCTTTTATATATTTAACCCTTTCCTACATACAACCAATCTGCAGGAGACGACTTTGAAAACATCTAGTCATAAATATTAACTTTTGTCTACTGACATTTCTTCTTTTACAAAGTTTTCAACTGGTTTTTGCAGCAGAGGTGTAAAAGAAACATCTGATTAACTCACTTGAGTTTGAAAGTATCCAAAGACAAGAAGAGGACTGGTGTGAAAAGTGAACTTTATCACAGAAATGAATAAAAAACTTAATTTTATATGTACATGATATGTAATGGGACGTATTATTGCGAGTCATTGTCTGTCTGTCAGCTGTCTGTCCGTCCGTCCGGCCTACTCCTCCTACATTGTTTAAGATATTTATGCCAAACTTGGTAGAAATAATCACCAGCACATGATATTGTATGCGCCCAAAAAGGAGGTAACTCTGTACCTATTTCCTAGAGTTATGGCCCTTTTTAGACTTAAACAAATGTTGTCTGGCCTACTCCTCCTACACCGTTTAAGATATTGATGCCAAATTTGGTAGAAATAATCACCGTTCCTATTTCCTAGAGTTATGCCTCTTTTTAGACTTAAATACATTCCAAAATTCACATTTCCTTCAATATCTCTAGAACTGTTACAGATATTATTTTGAAAATTTATATTTGTGTTTAGTTTCATAAGACAACATCACATTCCAAGTTCCATAAATGTGACTGTTATTTTTAGCTCACCTGAGCTTTGCTCAAGGTGAGTTATTGTGATCGCCTTTTGTCCGGCGTGCGTCGTGCGTCGTCCGTCGTGCGTCGTCCGTCGTGCGTCAACTTCTTCTCCTCAGTAACCAGTGGGTCAATTTGGATGAAACTTCACAGAAAGCATCCTCTCAATGACCTCACCAGAATTCCTTCAAATTTTTGGGATCCATGCAAAATTCTGGTTTCCATGGCAACGAAACCGAAAAAACTTCAAAATTCTTCTTCTCCCAAACTGGTTGGCAGATTTTCAAATAATTTTGTAGAAATGTTCCTTAGATGACCCTCTATCATATTCCTTCAAGCCATGTTGATTGGTCGAAAAACATGGCCGCCAGGGGGGGCGGGACTATTTTGCCTTATATGGCTATAGTGAAAACTTAAAAAATCTTCTCCTCCGAAAGTGTCAGGCCGATTTTCAAATAATTTTGTAGAAATGTTCCTTGGGTGACCCTCTATCAGATTCCTTCAAGCCATGTTGATTGGTCGAAAAACATGGCCGCCAGGGGTGGTGGGGCTATTTTGCCTTATATGGCTATAGTGCAAACTTAAAAAAAATTCTCCTCCAAAAGTGTCAGGCCGATTTTCAAATAATTTTGTAGAAATGTTCCTTGGGTGATCCTCTATCAGATTCCTTCAAGCCATGTTGATTGGTCAAAAAACATGGCCGCCAGGGGGCGGGGCTATTTTGCCTTTTATGGCTATAGTGAAAACTTAAAAAATCTTCTCCTCCTTAGGTGTCGGGCCGATTTCCAAATAATTGTGTAGAAATGTTCCTTGGGTGACCCTCTATCAGATTCCTTCAAGCCATGTTGATTGGTCGAAAAACATGGCCGCCAGGGGGCGGGGCTATTTTGCCTTATATGGCCAAAGTGAAAACTAAAAAAAATCTTCTCCTCCGAAAGTGTCAGGCTGATTTTCAAATAATTTTGTAGAAATGTTACTTGGATGACCCTCTATCAGATTCCTTCAAGCCAAGTTGATTGGTCGAAAAACATGGCCGCCAGGGGGGCGGGGCTATTTTGCCTTATATGGCTATAGTGAAAACTTAAAAAATCTTCTTCTCCGAAAGTGTCAGGCCGATTTTCAAATAATTTAGTAGAAATGTTCCTTGAATGACCCACTTTCAGATTCCTTCAAGCCATGTTGATTGGTCAAAAAACATGGCCGCCAGTGGGCAGGGCTATTTTGCACTATATGGCTATAGTGAAAACTTAAAAAATCTTCTCCTCCAAAAGTGGCTGGCCGATTTTCAAATAATTTTGTAGAAATGTTCCTAGGGTGACCCTCTATCAGATTCCTTCAAGCCAAGTTGATTGGTCGGAAACTATGGCTGCCATGGGGCGGGGCTTATATAGGTAAAGTGAAAAAAAAATAATCAGGTGAGCGATTCCAGGGCCATCATGGCCCTCTTGTTACAAAATTATTCCCCTTTTTAGCTCACCTGTGCACAAAGTGCTCAGGGTGAGTTATTGTGATCGCCCTATGTCCGGCGTCCGGCGTCCGTCGTCCGTCGTCCGTCGTCCGTCAACATTTTCTCCTCTGTAACCGGTGAATCAACTGGGATGAAACTTCACAGAAAGCATCCTCTCAATGTCCTCACCAGAATTCCTTAAAATTTTCGGGATCCATGCATAATTCTGGTTTCCATGGCAACGAAATGAAAAAACTTCAAAATTCTTAAAAAATCTTCTCCTCCGAAAGTGTCAGGCCGATTTTCAAATAATTTTGTAGAAATGTTCCTCGGGTGACCCTCTATCAGATTCCTTCAAGCCATGTTGATTGGTCGAAAAACATGGCCGCCAGGGGGGGCGGGGCTATTTTTCCTTATATGGCTATAGTGCAAACTTAAAAAATCTTCTGCTCCGAAAGTGTCAGGCCGATTTTCAAATAATTTTGTAGAAATGTTCCTCGGGTGACCCTCTATCAGATTCCTTCAAGCCATGTTGATTGGTCGAAAAACATGGCTGCCAGGGGGGGCGGAGCTATTTTTCCTTATATGGCTATAGTGCAAACTTAAAAAATCTTCTTCTCCAAAAGTGTCAGGCCGATTTTCAAATAAATTTGTAGAAATGTTCCTTGGGTGACCCTCTATCAGATTCCTTCAAGCCATGTTGATTGGTCGAAAATCATGGCCGCCAGGGGGGGGCGGGGCTTTTTTGCCTTATATAGCTATAGTGCAAACTTAAAAAATCTTCTCCTCCAAAAGTGTCGGGCCGATTTTCAAATAATTTTGTAGAAATGTTCCTTGGATGACCCTCTATCAGATTCCTTCAAGCCATGTTGATTGGTCAAAAAACATGGCCGCCAGGGGGCGGGGCTATTTTGCCTTTTATTGCTATAGTGAAAACTTAAAAAATCTTCTCCTTCAAAAGTGTCAGGCCGATTTTCAAATAATTTTGTAGAAATGTTCCTAGGGTGACCCTCTATCAGATTCCTTAAAGCCAAGTTGATTGGTTGGAAACTGTGCCCGCCAGATGGCGGGGCTTATATAGCTAAAGTGAAAAAAAAAATCAGGTGAGCGATTCCAGGGCCATCATGGCCCTCTTGTTTAAAATTTCCCTTTCCTAAACTATGCCCCTTTCATGAGTATGAACTTCCTTTAGTGATAGTTCTAGTTCGTGAATGCATCGAGTACCATTCATAACCTTCCTGACGGGCATATTTTGTGGCTTTGGTACTCTTGTTAGAAATATACAAGGCTGAGAAAAATCATATTTCCCATGGGAGTTTATCAGTAGCCAAGATGTTATGAAATGGCGTCTTATATTGCGTCGCAACTTAACCTTACCGTACATATTTGTGTCATGAGTTGATTGGGGTTTAACGCCACTTTCAACAATTTTTAGCTCCACTGACTGGAAGCCAGTCGAACTTATGTCATGGCGAATTGTCCGTCGTGCGTGCGTTAACTTTTTCCTTTAAACGACTTCTTCTCCCTAACCAATTGGCCAATTTGGTTGAAAAATTCATAAGAAGCATCCTCTCAATGTCCTCTCTTAAATTCCTTAAAAATTGTTTGATCCATCCATAATTCTGGTTTCCATGGCAACCCAAAGAAAACATTAGTGAAAACTTAAAAAATCTTCTTCTCCGAAAGTGTCAGGCCGATTTTCAAATAATTTTATAGAAATGTTCCTTGGATGACCCTCTTTTAGATTCCTTCAAAAAATGTTGATTGGTTGAAAAACATGGCCGCCAGGGGGCGGGGCTATTTTGCCTTATATAGCTATAGTGAAAACTTAAAAAATCTTCTTCTCCGAAAGTGTTCAGCCGATTGTCAAATAATTTTGTAGAAATGTTCATTTGGTGACCCTCTATCAGATTCCTTCAAGCCATGTTGTTTGGTTGAAAAACATGGCCGCCAGAAGGCGGAGCTATTTTGTGTTATATGACCATAGTGAAAACTTAAAAAATCTTCTACTCCGAAAGTGTTCAGCAGATTTTCAAATAATTTTGTAGAAATGTTCCTTGGGTGACCCTCTATTAGATTCCTTCAAGCCATGTTGATTGGTAAAAAACATGGCCGCCAGAGGGTGGGGCTATTTTGCCTTATATGGCTAAAGAGAAAACTTAAAAAATCTTCTCCTCCGAAAGTGTCAGGCCAATTTTCAAATAATTTTGTAGAAATGTTCCTTGGGTGACCCTTTATTAGATTCCTTCAAGAAATGTTGATTGGTTGAAAAACATGGCCGCCAGGGGGCGGGGCTATTTTGCCTTACATAGCTATAGTGAAAACTTAAAAAATCTTCTTCTCCGGAAGTGTTAAGCAGATTTTCAAATAATTTTGTAGAAATGTTCCTTGAGTGACCCTCTATCAGATTCCTTCAAGCCATGTTGATTGGTTAAAAACATGGCCGCCAGAGGGCGGGGCTATTTTGCCTTATATGGCTAAAGAGAAAACTTAAAAAATCTTCTCCTCCAAAAGTGTCTGGCTGATATTCAAATAATTTTGTAGAAATGTTCCTAGGCTGACCCTCTATCAGATTCCTTCAAGCCATGTTGATTGGTTGAATAATATGGCCGCCAGGGGGTGGGGCTATTTTGCCTTATATGGCTATAAATAAAATATAAAATATCCTCTCCTCCGAAAGTGTCAGGCTGATTTTCAAATAATTTTGCAGAAACATTCCTTGGGTGACACTCTACAAGATTCCTTTAAGCCATGGTGGTTGGTAAAAAACATGGCCACCAGGGGGCAGGGCTGTTTGGAGATTTGATTTTTGCCTTATGGCCGTGGAGCGATACTGGCCCTCTTGGGCCTCTTGTTCAGACATATCACAGCAGCAAGTTCACCTTCTCATATGTTTCCTGGTTTTCTCACACAAGTACTCCACACAACATACTTCCCAAGCAACTGGCAGCTTTTCCACATTATACTGTAAGCCCATTGGTGAAAGACGAGTTATGTTTGTCACTGTGACTTGTCAAACGTCGGAAAGGATGTTGGCTGAGCTGGGATTCGAACTCACAACCCCTGGATTGACAGCCCGCGTCGTTACCGACTGAGCTTCCATGGAAAACAATTCTTATGACAGTATATTGCGTCATAATTTTCCTTGCAATACATGTTGTGTCATGAATGCACCATTCGTAAGACAGTTACGAGGATTGAATATATTTTTAGCTCACCTATGCACGAAGTGCAAGGTGAGCTATTGTGATCACATTTTGTCCGGCGTCCGTCCGTCGTCTGTCGTCCGTCGTCCATCGTCAACATTTGAGCTTGTTAACACTCTACGGGCTACATTTTGCATCCAATCTTCATGAAAGTTTATCAGAACGTTCATCTCCATAAAATCTTTGACAAGTTCGAAACTGGGCGATATGAGGTCAAAAACTAGGTCACTAGGTCGAATTGAAGGAAAATCTTGTTAACACTCTGGAGGCCACATTTTCAACTTGAGCATATTGAAACTTTATCAGAATGTTTGTCTTGATGATATGTAGGTCAAGTTCGAACATGGGTCACGTTGGGTCAAAAAGTAGGTCACTAGGTCTAATTGAAGGAAAATCTTGTTAACACTCCAGAGGCCGCAATTTTTGCTTCAGCAGTTTGAAATTTTGTCAAAATGTTTGTCTTAAAAATATCTAGGTCAAGTTCGAATATGGGTTATGCCGGGTCAAAAACTAGGTCACTAGGTCAAATTGAAAGAAAATCTTGTTAACACTTTTGATGCCGTATTTTTTGCTGCAGCAGCTTGAAATTTGGTCAGAATGTTTGTCTTAAATATATCTAGGTCAAGTTCAAATATGGGTCATATTGGGTCAGAAACTAGGTCACCAGGCCAAATTGAGGGAAAATCTTGTTAACTCTGTAGAAGCCGCATGTTTTGCTTCAGCGGCTTGAAATTTGTTCAGAATATTGAGCTGAATGATATCTAGGCCAAGTTCGAATATGGGTCATGTCGGGTCAAAAACTAGGTCACTAGCCCAAATTGAAAGAAAATCTTTTTTACACTTTGGATGCCGCATTTTTTGCTTCAGCAGCTTGAAATTTTGTCAGAATGTTTGTCTTAAAGACATCTAGTTCAAGTTCAAATATGGGTCATATTGGATCAGAAACTAGGTCACTAGGCCAAATTGAGGGAAAATCTTGTTAACTCTGTAAAAGCTGCATTTTTTGCTTCAGCAATTTGAAATTTGGTCAGAATGTTTGTATAAATGATATCTAGGCCAAGTTCGGATATGGGTCATGCTGGGTTAAAAACTAGGTCACTAGACCAAATTGAAGGGTAATCATGTTAACACTCTTGATACTGCATTTTTAATTTCAGCATGATAAAACTTTATCAGAATGTTTTTCTTGATGATATGTAGGCCAAGTTTGAATATGGGTCATGCTGGATCAAAAACTAGGTCACTAGAGATCAAATTGAAGGAAAATCTTGTGAACACTTTGGATGCCGCATTGTTTGCTTCAGCAGCTTGAAATTTGGTCAGAATGTTTGTCTGAATTATATCTAGGTCAAGTTCAAATATGGGTCATATTGGATCAGAAACTAGGTCAATAAAGGAAAATATTGTTCAAACTCCGGAGGCCGCATTTTTACTTTGAGCAAGTTGAAACTTAGTCAGAATGTTGTCTTGATGATATCTAGTCCATGTTGGAATATGGGTCATATCAGGTAAAAAATATAGATCACTAGGCCAAATGAAGGAAAATATTGTTAACACTGTGGAGGTTGCATTCAGAATAATTGTCTTGATGTGTTTTGCATTGCAGTACATTGTATAATTAAGGTGAGCGATCCAGGGCCATCATGGCCCTCTTGTTATTACATACCTATCCAAATTTTGCATTGAAATTTAAGTGACATAAAATCAATATCAATTTTTAAAAAAATGATAACTAAGACTGTGACGATAACACTTTTAGTTTTTAGCTCCACTGGCTGAAAGCCAGTCGAGCTTATGTCATGGCGAATTGTCCGTCGTGCGTGCGTGCGTGCGTGCGTTAACTTTTTCCTTTAAACGACTTCTTCTCCCTAACCACTTGGCCAATTTGGTTGAAACTTCATGGGAAGCATCCTCTCAATGTCCTCTACTAAATTCCTTCAAATTTTTTTGATCCATTCAAAATTCTGGTTTCCATGGCAACCGAAAGAAAAAAATAGTGAGAACTTAAAAAATCTTCTTCTCCGAAAGTGTCAGGCCGATTTTCAAATAATTTTGTAGAAATGTTCCTTGGGTGACCCTCTATTAGATTCCTTCAAGAAATTTTGATTGGGCGAAAAACATGGCCGCCAGGGGGCGGGGCTTTTTTGCCTTATATAGCTATAGTGAAAACTTAAATAATCTTCTTCTCAAAAAGTGTTCAGCAGATTTTCAAATAATTATGTAGAAATGTTCCGTGGGTGACCCTCTATCAGATTCCTTCAAGCCATGTTGATTGGTAAAAAAACATGGCCGTCACAGGGCGGGGCTATTTTGCCTATATGGCTAAAGAGCAAACTTAAAAAATCTTCTCCAAAAGTGTCAGGCCGATTTTCAAATAATTTTGTAGAAATGTTCCTTGTGTGAACCTTAATTAGATTCCTTCAAGAAATGTTGATTGGGCGAAAAACATGGCCGCCAGGGGGCGGGGCTTTTTTGCGTTATATAGCTATAGTGAAAACTTAAAACATCTTCTTCTCCGAAAGTGTTCAGCCGATTTTCAAATAATTTTGTAGAAATGTTCATTGGGTGACCCTCTATCAGATTCCTTCAAGCCATGTTGATTGGTCGAAAAACATGGCCGCCAGAGGGCGTGGCTATTTTGACTTATATGACCATAGTGAAAACTTAAAAAATCTTCTCCTCCGAAAGTGTCAGGCATATTTTCAAATAATTTTGCAGAAACATTCCTTTGGTGACACTCTACAAGATTCCTTTAAGCCATGGTGGTTGGTAAAAAAAATAGCCACCACGGGGCAGGGCTGTTTGGAGATTTTATTTTTGCCTTATGGCCGTGGAGCGATACTGGCCCTCTTGGGCCTCTTGTTTTATATCATCACTAGTGATGATATCATTTTTGCCGGAACTAGGAATTTAAAAAAAACTGAGACCGAATACTAGGAAAATGACGTCATGTCAGCGGTTTTGACGTCTTAACGCTAGTCATTTTTTTATATGTTTCTTTAAAATAAAAGGGAGATTTATTCCAGATATATAATAAATAGAATAACTAACTGCATGTATTTGATATCGAATTTATGTCACTCGGGAACAAAGGGGTAATTTGGTGTAAAATCACTCGACCTACGGTTTCGTGATTTTAACCAAATTACCCCTTTTTTCCCTTGTGACATAAATTCTATATCAAAAACATGCAGTTAGTTATTCTCTATATATAATTCATGTGTTTGTCATTCAATATTTGATATGGGAATCCTATCCCTATGATTTTACCCAATATTAACAAACCCAGGTTTACATTAAAATTTGTTACTGAGGCATAAATATTTCAGGATAGAAATCCTGTATCAAGAGTTCACCAGAGCTCTAGATAATGGGCGTTTTGCACGTTCTAAAATCCTTATTTGACCCTGAAACCCTATGTTGTGGGTACTCAAAAGAATCATCTCAGTGAGATGATTCTTTTGAGTAACCACATCATAGGGATTAGTTGGAAAATAAGAGAAATATTGTGGGGAAAAATGCTGAATACCCCTCTTTATCCGGACCTCTGGTTCATGATAAGAAAACCATATATCACAAATATTAGGGAGAGTGTTGATAAAACATTTTATTCTGTCATGATGAAGGTTTATGTTATTTAATCCCCCTCATAAAGACGCATTCTGACACCTCTGCAGCAGACAACTTTTTCAAAATGAGCTATCTTTCCTTTTGCCACAATGTTTTCCACTCTTTTCAGCACTTTTTTACACTTTTACTTTTTGAGATATTCTATACTTCTGTCTACATGTTTTCAAAGTCGTCTGCTGCAGATATTTTGTTTGTGGGAAAGGGTTAATAGCAAAAATATGATTTTTATTTGTTTCAGCAGCAAGATACAAATGGTATCATGACAACGCTGAGTTCCCATCTGAACAACTCTCTCAATAACTTGGATTTGGAAGAAAAAGGTGGGTTGTCTCCTTTGGTTTGTAGATACCTTATTGGCTCATTCAGCTTATTTCTGTGTCTTGCAGCTAATCAGACTGATACTAATCATGGAAATTTAACTCTATATTGACCTGTAACCTCCTATAATATGTTTCCCTATTATTAACCAACCGCGTCGGTGGTGTAGTGGAAGAGCGTCCTCCTCAGTTACTTGAGGTCAGTCATATCCAAGACTTTGTAAATGGTAGAAATAGCTTTCTCTCCTTGGCGCACATGAGCCTGGGGTTAGCATTACGACTGACTCGATGGTATAGGGATAAATGGACCAGTAGTACTGGTAATTTACTCAGGAAACGCCATGGTATAACAGCAAAATTGTTGATAGCGGTGTGAGAAACTATTCAAACTAACAACTATTCGCTTAACTGTTTTTTTAACCCCTCTTTCCCACATACAATAAATCAGCAGCAGATGATGGAAAATTGTCTCAAATGAAAGTACGTTTATTGAATAGAGTTGAAAACATTGTGGCAAATGGAGAAATTGCGATTTTTCCTTTTGCCTCAGTGTTTTTAAAAGCCGTCTTCTGCAAATGCGTAAAAAAGTGTCTATGTGGGAAAGGGTTTATTATCACAACAAATAAATAAAATCTCTATAAATGAAAGTATTTAATAGAGTTGAGCAATTTCTTTTCTGCCATGATATTTCGAAAATTCGTTGGCAGGTGAGAGAGAGAAAAGAATAAAGTTCAATAAGTTACCAGTATATCATATTAATGAGCCACAAATATTGATGAATGCATTTATCAGGAAATACAAAGAACAGAACAGATTTTGCCGTCTCTGCAGCAGACAACTTTTGTTAACATTGTGACAAAAGGAGAAATTGCTCATAATGACTAATTTCTACTTTTGCCACAATGAATTCAACTCTGTTCAGTAACTAAACTTTCATTTATGGACATTTTCAATATTTTTCCCTATATGTTTTCAAAGTCATCTGCTGTAGATTTCTTCTATGTACAAATATGCAGCCGATGACTTTGAAACTAACTAGAATAAAAATTAGATAAATCTCTATAAATGAAATAATAATTACTGCATATAGTTGAACATTTTCATGCAAAAGGAGAAATTGCTCAAAGGAGTTGTTTCAATTTGGTCATAATCATATATGTTTATGATAGAAAAAGACTGGTATATCAATGGTTCTTTGCTTCTTTGTTTACAAAAGCCTTATAGTACGTACCTTTATGTAACCATTTTCCAACTGAATTCCTGCAGCCTTAATCATCATCCCTGAGTTTTGACAAGTTCTTATATGATTCTAATCTAGTCTCTACTTAACCCTTTCCCACATAAAACAAATCTGCAGCAGACAACTTTAAAAACATAGCCAAAACAAATTGGAAACTCCCTTTAAATGAAAGTACAATAATTGATTAGAGTTGAAAACATGGTGACAAAAGGAAAAATTGCTCATTTTGAGCAAGTTCTTCTTTTGACGCCATGCTTTCAAAAAGCCATCTGCTGCAGAGGCGTCAGAAAGTGTCTATATGAGGGAACGGGTTCATTTTGATAACTGAGAAGTAAACAATGTAGTCCAAGATTAGATTGCATAAATGTGCAGGCTGATCTTGATCTATATTTTTCGTGATTGTTGTTTTTATATTGTGCACAACATAATATGCAAAGCTTGTTTAAGGTTGCGGACAGTGGGATAAGGTTTGACCCTTTCCCTCATATAGACACTTTCTGACGCCTCTGCAGCAGACGGCTTTTTGAAAACATAGTGACAAAAGAAGAAATTGCACAAAACGTGCAATTTCTCCTTTTGCCACAATGTTTTCCACTTTTTGTCATAGGTTATCCATTCAATTATGGAGATTTTCTATGTTTTGACAAAATATGTTCAAAGTCGTCTGCTGCAGAATTGTTGTATGAGGGAAAGGGTTAATGTTTCTGTGTTCGATGAAAACAAAAACTGGATATTGTTTAGGTTATGATAATAGCTAAGAATTTCTGAGTTGAATAATTGCAAAAAATATTTACAATTTTATGATTTTACTAGAAACCAATGATGAACTTTGTACATGACATTTGCCACTACGCATGAAAGCCAACCTTCAGGATTATGCAGCCAGTGGAGATCCAGATCACCTGTGCCCTCTGATCAGGATCTTTCCTGTTTGCCATATAGTTGTACACAAATACTGGGATGCCTCTGGGGAACGGTTTTGACCAAAAACCTAGTACTCACATACCGGATTTGATCAGGGTTGCCATTTATGTTCAAACCTCTGAAAGCTGGTTTTATTTTATGTTCAAGGGTTATATATTCAACTCCTGAAATAATGCATCACTTGCACATGCTTTATTAGTCCCCTACCGGTCAAAGACTGGTTTGGGGGACTATAGATTTGGCATACAAATGTAGCTGTAATAGATTCTCCATTTGTCTTGGTTTATATGAACAACACCGCTCTTGACTCATTCCAGAAATGTTTGATGGTTACCCTATTGGAGGAAAGCATTTGACAAAACTTATGTTACTAACACACAAACCTTGATCAATGATGGTTTGTTGGTTGTTAGCCTCAAACACTTAAATTTACTTTAACAACAGGTTTTTTAACCCTTTCCCTCATATAGACGCTTTCTGATGCCTCTTCAGCAGACGGCTTTTTGAAAACATAGTGACAAAAGAAGAAATTGCACAAAACGTGCAATTTCTCCTTTTGCCACAATGTTTTCCACTTTTAGTCATAGGTTATCCATTCAATTATGGAGATTTTGTATGTTTTGACAAAATACATTCAAAGTCGTCTGCTGCAGAATTGCCGTATGAGGGAAAGGGTTAACACTATTAGACAGCCTCAGTGTGGTAGTTGTAGAACGTACACCCTGGCTGCGTAACACCAAAGACTATCAGAAATGGTAGTAATTTGTTTTTTTCCTTGAGCTCATGATTATGGGTTAGCATTACAACTGACTCGCTGGTGTCAATATAAAAGGACCACTGGTACTGGTAACTTACCCAGGAAATGCCATGATATAACTGAAAAATTGTAGAACGCAGCATAGAACACCATACAATCAAATAACACTATCAACATTATAGTGTAGAAGTTCACAAGAGTGGGATGATTCACACTTTGAATGAATTGCATGTGCAGTAAAATATTTTTACACAGAATAACTTAACCCTTTCCCTCATATAGACGCTTTCTGACGCCTCTGCAGCTGACGGATTTTTGAAAACATAGTGACAAAAGAAGAAATTGCACAAAACGTGCAATTTCTCCTTTTGACACAATGTTTTCCACTTTTTGTCATAGGTTATCCATTCAATTATAGAGATTTTCTATGTTTTGACAAAGTATGTTCAAAGTCGTCTGCTGCAGAATTGTCGTATGAGGGAAAGGGTTAAATAAATTTAAAATTCTGTTTTTCTTTTTACTGGTCTTTAAAACTACCTTGATAGGAAAATGATCTAACATTGTTATTTTTTTCCTGAATGATTGTGTAGGAGTGAGATAATAGTAGTGTCAAATTATGTTGTATGAGGGAAAGGGTTAATGCTAGTGCCCATTGATGTCTATTGATAGAGGTGAATGAACTTATAAATCAGTTTGTTACAAAATATCTAACTTCAAAGGGTGAGGCATTATTTTTGGAGTTGATAATACATTATGATGTTTGAGGAGACATTATATGTGCTTGAACTCTTTCCTTCGGAACAAAATATATAAGTTCAAAAAGTGAGGCATCATTTTTGGAGTTGATTTTACTGTAGGATGTTTGAGGAGACATTATATGTGCTTTAACTCTTTCCCTCATATAGACGCTTTCTGACGCCTCTGCAGCAGACGGCTTTTTGAAAACATAGTGACAAAAGAAGAAATTGCACAAAACGTGCAATTTCTCCTTTTGCCACAATGTTTTCCACTTTTAGTCATAGGTTATCCATTTAATTATGGAGATTTTCCATTTTTTGACAAAATACGTTCAAAGTAGTCTGCTGCAGAATTGTCGTATGAGGGAAAGGGTTATCTCTTTCTCTCATAAAAGCATATTTTGACGCCTTTGCTGCAGAGGACTTAAGAACACACTGTTACAAAGAAGAAATTGCTCATAGTGATCAATTTCCCCTTTTGCCACTATGTTGTCAACTCTATTCCAGAAGAAAAAAATTGTTTACTGGAGATTACCATATTTTTGTCTAGATGTTTTTCAAAGTTGTCTGGTGCAGAATTGTTGTATGTCGCAAAGGTTTAATGGTAATTAGATGCTGATATTGTTATGATGACTTGCAAATGAACCAGTAATATAGATTTAACCCCAGCAATGATCACACATTTTATATTTATTTATTTATTATTGAACTTCCTGTTTTTGTTTTGTTTTTATTTAGATATAGGCAAGAACTCATCACCACAAACCAGAATACAATGTCCCTCTCCCATTGAATCCAATGGTAATGATACAAATGCTAAAAAATCAGCAAGCCTGCTAGATAAAGAACCAATGTATAGTTTGATTCACCCACAACCTGATTCAGTCTCAGATCTTAGCGATCCCAAACCTGGCTTAGATGTAAAAATTACCCACATAGATGAAACAAAAAAAGTTCATGATAATTTAGAAAAGAAAAGTCAAACCACTTATACAAATAAAGACGATAGAAATAAATTTGAAATGAAAGACTCCAGTTTTGAAACTAGTTATGGCTCTGATAAAGAAAGCCAATTAGATGACGGAAAGCAAATTTCAAATGGTATTGATCAAGCAGTAGAATTAAGACATCTATATGAAGTGAGATATAAATTGACTGAAAATGAACAAAATAAACAGGTTGGTCATGTTCCCAATCCTAATGGGGAAGTTGTCATTCAAAGCTTAGATGAAAAAAAAGGTCTACACCATTTGGAATCTGTAGATAAAGATTGTAAACCTGAGACTAAGGCACACCATCAAGTTGAAAACAAAACAGGGAGCCCTTTCTTTGGCCGTTTAGATTCATTTTGTAATTCACCAGTCTATTCCTTGTCAAGAGATGTAAGTCCCATTTGTTCTCCAGCAATCATAAAAAGAAGAAATCTGCCCAACGGTGGGGATAATTCACCAAAATATCATCAACAGCAATTTGAAAATTTCTTTTATCCGTCCCCTAAATCCTCCCCTGGGGTAAGAAATAGGATTTACGTCCCGTTGGTACATGCAGAAAATGACAAAAAAGCCTTGCCCGCTCCTTCAGAATGTGTGCCCCAAGCGGAAAGGGGAAAGTTGTCCATCTTGTCTGCTGTCTCATCTATTGGACTGTCACTGTTGAGATTGGAAAATACTTCTAAAGTTTCAGGTTAAAATCCTGTTGTAAATGAGCTCCGTCAGGCGATTAAAGGTCTTGTAACGTCTGCAAACAGTGAATACTCCGGTGAACCTGTGCATACACACAGTCTTTACAGGGCCTTCATCAGGGGCGTAGCTTGGCAATAATCAATGTGTAGGCCGTCTCGTGAGAAAATCAACATTGCGGACTCTGCGTAAAGTATCGACACGGATCAGCCTAAGCATGCCACACAGGCGTACCTGGATATACATTTTTTGCCACTTGTGGATTTTCTGTTTCAGGAATCACTACTCTATCTATCCCCTCTTAGATGGAATGTGTCGGCCGGATTAGTCTGCGGGAACAGCGCAGGCTGATCTGGTCGATACATTACGCAGGTGTGTATTGCCGCAGCTGCATTTTGGGGCATTTTTAGAAAAAATGTGGAGGCACATGCCTACAGTGCCTAAAGGGAGCCACGCCCCTGTTCATTGTCAACTTGATCATAGTATACACAAAAATGTTACATTACACAAAACTATATCTTGAAGACCTATGGGTGTTTCTGCTATATCTCTTTATGAAATCCCATTACTGAGATGCAATAAGACCTCTTATTGCCTGACACAGCTCAAATATAAGTGCAAGTAGGTGAACTTTGTCTTGTTTCTAGGTCGGGTTACATTGGACATGGCTCTCATACACTACAATATGACAATGTCTTTGAAAGTTGGAAATTAGTCTGCCATGAATAAAGTTTGATTTAGAGTCCTTTTACATTCTTATACATCCGCAAAACATGACAAAAAGTTATGTTATGTCTCTATACAAGTATTGTTCAAGCCATTATGATTAACTGTAAATCAAAAGATGCCAAAGCAGTATCAGAAATGAAAAAAAAATGACCAGCCTTTCAAAGTGCTTCTCTAATTTTAAGAAATGTACAGAAGGTGACCAACAGCAGTATGTGTTTAACTCTTTCCCATATAACAGGAAATCTGCAGCAGACTTCTTCAACAACATTTATTTAAAACTATCAAATGTCTCATTAAATGCTGGTATTATTACTGAAAAAAGTTGAAAACATTGTGACAGAAGGAAAAATTGCTCATCTTGAGCAATTTCTTCTTTTTGTAACAATGTTTTTAAAAGTTGTCTGAAACAGAGGCGTCAGAAAACGTCTTTATGAGGGAAAGCGTTAAATTAATTTGAAAGGTTGAACAGTCGCTAGGCTTTAGAACATGTAATAATCAGATTCAATTTATGTCCTGTAAAAATGATCTTGTCATAAAAGGGCACATTCTCAGATGTGTGATCCTTCTTGTTTCAGTAACTGACATTACCAAAATGGTCTAAGTGTTCTAAGGGTTCTAATTACTTAACAACTTTTGGCAAGCGATTTCAATTTAATAAATTAATTTGTTGCAACATAATTAAGTCAAGATGTTCCTAAGGTAACTCTCTACAAAGGTTGTATTTGATGCATTATATCACTAATTAAGGTCTACAAGTTTGTCTTAATGACTTCGAAAGTCAGTTGATGGAATGACAGAGATTGAAACCATCTGGAAATATTTTACAATATTGAACAGTATCTTTAGAATATTTGGCCTGAAAGGTTACATTATATAAATACATTTATATAAAAATAAAAAATATAATTTGTGATCTATTAGCACTGTACTTGATATGAAATATGAGGTGTCTACATGAAATGTCTAAAAACAAAACTGCAACCTCTGACAGTTGAAACATTGTAGGAAAAGGAAAAAATAGTTCCATTTTTAGCAATTTATAATTTTTCCACTATCATTTTCAAAATCATCTGTTTGAGACGGTAAGGGCTATATATTGTTTCTTTTCTAGAAACAGTATTTTTGCTCTATTTTGTTAGGTGTTTATCCAACTGAAAATGCCAGTATAGTATAATTAACGGTTTTCTTTGCTTTACCAGTAACCTTAGGCTAGGACTTAGTTGCTTTGGTGAATGTAGTGTAAAAGCTGTCCAGTGTAATCCAGCCCCTCTGATACTTGATCTAATCTGTAGTATAAGGCAGCAATTTTCCCTGAAAAATCCAGTATTTATGCACCATTTCTTTTTTTGTTGATTTCAATAAGCAAAATTTAATATCCATTCTGAATTCCTTTGGAAAAAGTTGAGAAATTGTTTGTTTGAGTATGTTTTTTTCTTCTTGGACAAAATGATTTACATGTTTTCTGGTGTAGGATGTCAAAAACGACTTTGAAAACTATATCACAAGATAAAGAGTTTCAATGATGCATGCTGGACGTATTTCAGTTGGTCCATGGATGGGATACATGCACAACCTTAGAAAACATCCTTGAAAATGGAAAATTGACAAAATTGACAAAATTGAACAATTTATTTTTTTCAAACATTATTTGTCCAGATTACTCAGAGGGTTTCAATGAAGAAAGTAAACGATAGCAAATATTGAACTTATGTAGACAATTTTGTTATGCTTTTTGATCAGGGTAAAAAAATAATAAAAAGCTCAAAACAAGCAGTTTCTTCATTTTACTCAAAAGTTTTCATCTCAATATCAAAACTATAATGTCATATTTATTTTGTCAAAGTTTTTATTAAACAAGACGACTCAAAGGATGCTTTTTCAGATAAACAAATTAAAAAGAATAATGATGTGAAATAAAGGACTTGAGTTTGAGAATTAGTTGCCTGTCTACATATCCCCAGTCAATCATGTAACTACTTTGTACATTTCGTTGCTTTAAAGGAAATTCTGTTCTTCCAACTATAATATTTTGAATAGTTTTCATAATGTTACTTTTAGCATAAAATTGTCACAGAATCAAGTGCTGTTTAATTTCGAGTGGCAACTGAAATGTACATTGTATATGGGTCCTGTCTCCCGCTGGTGAAGGGTTCTATTAATCTGCTTACACTAATCTTATTGCATGTCTTCTTTTTTTTTCAGTGTCCTCCCTCAAGATCCCCATTTTAAATGTTTTTTACATTCTCCCAGCCTTGTGCAACCCACCCTCCTGTATCACACGAGTCAAGTTAACCCTTTCCCACAACCAAAAACAAACCCACTGCAGACAACCCTAAAACATTTGGAAACAAAAAATACTGAAAATCTCTTAAAATGAAAGTATAATTATTAATTAGATTTGAAAACATGGTGCCAACTAGGAGAAATTGCTAAAAAAATAAATCAATTTCAACACCATGTTCGAAATTTGTCAGCTGCAAATGCTTCAAAAGTTGTCTTCATGTTGGAGAAGTTTGCACAAGTTAATTTATCTGTCCCTGTCCATGTGGTTGCCATCTTTCTTTTTCTAAACTCTTTCCCACATACTACAAATCTGCAGCAGACGACTTTGAAAACATACCCGAAAAATATGGGAAATTCCCTTTAAATTAAAGTATAATAAATTGAATAGAGTTGAAAACATGGTGTCTGAAGGAGGATATGCTTGTTTTGAGCAATTTCTTCTTTTGTCGCAATGTTTTCAAAAAGCTGTCTGCTGCAGAGGCGCCAGAAAGCGTCTATATGAAGGAAAAGGTTAATAGGTATAAGATTCTTTTGACCTTAATCAATGTTGCCTTTGTTTACTATAGTTCATCATGTTCCTTATTTATATGTGATATTAATCCATCCCTATATCCCTTTCCCACATATAACACATCTGAAGCAGACTTTGAAAACATAGTGACAAAAGCCTGAAAAAAAATCCATAAAAGATAGCTTAATAATTAAATAAAGTTAATAACATTGTGGCCAAAGGTGGAATTGCTCATCATGAGCAATTTCACCTTTGGCCACAATGTTTTCAAAAGTCGTCTGCTGCTATTGCATCAAAATGTGTCAAAATGCAGGTGGGAAAAGTGCAACAACTTTGCAGCTTGTAGTCATTATAAAATGCATCGCATCTTTCTTTAAAGGTCAGGATAAAGGTCATTATCGTTGTGTTAAATGCAAGATATATTTTAGGGAGATAGTTTAATTATAACTGTAAGATGTTGATATATATGCTTACTGATAATTTTTCAATAAACAGATACACAGGGCTCTCACTAGGCTTAAATTTTAGGGAGAAGTGACTTCCCCCTCCGGGCAATTTAGGGCGAAGTGGGGAGACTTTAGGGAGAAGTGGGGAGACTTAAGGGAGAAATTACATCTCTTTTTGTGTCGTTACGCGTCGTAACCACATCGCATCGTTTGTGATAGAACACATTTACTTAAACAAAGATGAATGTTTTATTATTTTATTTTAATTATGATTATCACATGAAGTTCTAAAATTGTTTTTCCCTAAGAGTAGTTGCGATCCGAACATTATGTTCTAATGTCGCAGAAATTATTAATGAAGCTACCTTTTACTCGCCATTCCGTGTGTCAGGCATTTTATAAAGAAGTCGGTCGTAAGTGTCATAAACAATGTAAATTATTTGTATCGGGTTTGCGATCCGAACATTGTGTTCTAAAGTCGCCGAAATATAATTAATGAAGCTACATTTTACTCGCCGTGGTAAAGGTTTCAGGCATTTTGTAAATTAGTCTGTCGTAAGTGTCATAAACAACGTAAATTATTTGTATCGGCTAAACATACACACTCTTTACAAGTAGAATTGAGGTATTGTCTTTTGATTGGTTAATTCCAAATAGTATGACACCCCCATGCTACAGCATTTATTATGAAACCCCTAAAAAAATCTCTAAAAAATCTCATTTTCTTCATTATTGAAGACGATTATCTCATTAAACCATGAATAGATTCATAATATTATTTATACTATTGAAAGGGTTAAAACATAATTCGACTTCCATCTCATTTACATCGGATACGTATTTAATGTTTTATCAGGGGGCGTCATACTATTTGATATGACAATCGGTACTTTGATTATGCAAATTGGACTAAAGTGCACGATTTTGATTGGTTCTACGTCATTGTGTGTGTTAAATGATTCGATTCTTCAGCTTTTAATGGATATACACTCTCAGTTGTCAAATAACTGATTACGCAACTGTGTATATCGAACTGTATAGGCCTACATCGATTCGACATGGTGCGTGACCGTGATCATTTTAACAGTGTCCGATGCTAGGACAAAATTGTCGGCGAAGTCAACTTCGCTTTGACTGAGATTTTGGGCGAAGTCGACTTCGCTTTGATCGAGTGAATGGGCGAAGTCAGAAACTTTTAGGCGACCACTTCGCCCAAATCGCCCCCTCGTGAGAGCCCTGATACAAATTATGACTTTGAGTGTGGGAAGAGATTGAAGTATTTAATGTTACTAAATGTCTTGTTAGTACTGTACCATAGTATCCGGTTGTCCATCATGTTTTACGTATTGTACTTTTCTTATTTTCCTCTACTATTTCTTATGTTCCTGAGTGTTTATCTGTCTGTAACCTTTAGCATATTTGCTATATCAATCTGTAAGAACCAGTGGTTGATTTCATGCAACAGAGTAAAATTATTTCTTGTTTACAGATGAAGTTGTAAATTATTTTCAATAATCCATCAGAATTATTCTATTAACCCTTTCCCTCATATAGACGCTTTCTGACGCCTTTGCAACAGATGGCTTTTTGAAAACATAGTGACAAAAGAAGAAATTGCAATTTCTCCTTTTGCCACAATGTTTTCCACTTTAAGTCATAGGTTATCCATTCAATTATAGAGATTTTCTATTTTTTGACAAAATATGTTCAAAGTCGTCTGCTGTAGAATTGTCGTATAAGGGGAAAGGGTTAAACTATTAACCTGATTCATCATATTGAAAACCTTGAGGAAAAAAATTGCATATTGAAAATGAACCCTTTTCTAACGGACGAGGTTCGCCTAGATGTTTTCAAAGTCCTCTGCTGCAGATTTGCAGGTTATCAGAATGGTTTCAAAGACGATGACTAAAAGGTCATCAGGTCACCATCTCATTTTACATGAACAATTATGATAAGACAATATAATGATAATAAGATAATAATATTCTGTTGAAAAATAATTTGTTTTTGCATCAAAAGCAGATGACTTTTGAAAACATCATTAGAAGAGAAGTTATTGATTTAATTGTGAGCTTAACCCTTTCCAACATAAAGATGCTTTCTGAAGCCCCTGCAGCAGACGACTTTTGAAAACATTGTGACAAAAGAAGAAATAGCTATAAATGAGCAATTTAACACAAATATGGACGCTTTCTGACGCCTCTGCAGCTGACGGATTTTTGAAAACATAGTGACAAAAGAAGAAATTGCACAAAACGTGCAATTTCTCCTTTTGCCACAATGTTTTCCACTTTTTGTCATAGATTATCCATTAAATTATGGAGATTTTCTATTTTTTGACAAAATACGTTCAAAGTCGTCTGCTGCAGAATTGCCGTATGAGGAAAAGGGTGAACCAATAAATTTGCCACAATATTTTCAACTTTATTTAGTAATCTTTCCTTCCTTTTTAAAGATTTTCCATGTTTTGGCAAATATGTTTTCAAAGTTGTCTGCTGTAGATGTGTTGTATGTGGGAAAGGGTTAATTTGCCTTAATTCTCTGCTCTTTTCAAATTTTCAATCTGGACTAATTGAAAACAATCTAAATTTATGACTAAGAAGTCTTTGAAAATAAGGATTGGGATATGAACTATTATTTAACCCTTTCCCACATACAACAAATCTGCAGCAGATGACTTTGAAAACATGTATTCAAAAACATAGAATATCTCTATAAAAGTTGTCTGCTGCAGTGGCGTCATAAAACGTCTATATGTTGGAAAGAGTTAAAGCATGACTTTAAAAACAAGGTTTGATTAATGAGCACAAATGAGCCTGTGCATTGGTAAAGGTAGAAGTTCATCTTTGTAAACAGTGTAGATCCAGATCAGCCAGTGGATCTGCATAGTCTGGTCAAGATATTTGATGACCAAAAACGTTACAGATGTACAGACTGATCGTTCATGAACCTACACTTCTCAAGTGAAAAACTGGCTTTTGTTTAGAATATGGAAATTGAATATAGTTTCACAAAAAGTCATAGACATTCCCGGATATATAAAAATACGTTTTCATATATCAAAAACAGTTTTCGAAGAAATATTATTCATAAACTGTAAAATCTTCATTGCAAGGGAAACAACTGTGGATACCTTGAATGCCATAATAATTTGATTATTTCCCTTCAGATTTTCTATATAAGATGGAACTCGTAGATGAATGACGTAATAACTATAGAAAATGTCACAGAGTAAAGTTGCTTTACAAACATTGTGAAGAAAGCAGTATTTGATCATTATAAGCAATGAATGCTTCTCTAGAATTGTTTGCTTTGAATTTTGAGATGGTTTATTCATTCTTTCCGATAATTGACAACAGTAGTTTGTCATTCATCTTCGACCAACATCTATATGGAAAGGTATCAAGTTACCTTGGAAAATCATGTTCTGTATAGTATACATGCAGCCATGAAACATACAGACTGGCCATCGTGATAAAACTGATATACTGTTGAAACTTGTATTAAACTTCAACCAAATCATCAATTGAATGTGTAAAGTTAAATAATAAGACACAGAAAGAGGGGAATCTTTTTTCCCTGTAACAAAACACATGTGCAACTACAAAACATTTTGGAAAAAGTAGAATCTTCTTGTTTTCCAATCCTTGTATCAAAGTTATGCAGCCACTTGCTATTTTTTTTTTTGTTCTCCTGTTTTTTTCAAAACAGATGAATTGCATATCTCATAACATTTTTAACCCTTTCCCACATACAGCAAATCTACAGCAGTCTGCTGCAGATGTGTCAAATTACATATATAAGTTGCAAAGGGGAGGTTAAAATCTATTTCTTTGCTTTTATAGGTGAGGCGTATGATATCACTCTAGAACCAATGAATAAGACATTCTCAAAGATCCGAAAGATCAACCACCACACGGACGTGAACAAAACCATGGACTTGCACATTGTCAAGTGTATAAAGGAAGGGATCAAAGATAAAGAGTATCTGTATAGACCACCTATCAATGAATTCACTCTGGCATTCAATGACAAAAAACTGGAAGAGAATTACCGTGACCATTACCTTGGGGAGGAGCACAATCAGCGAACCATTTCGGCACCGAAATACCTCTCATTTCTCGAGATTATCGTATCATTTTTGGTATTCATCATAGTGTCCCTTTTCTGCTTTGTGGTGTTCGATATGCAGTTACCCTGGCTTATTTTCTTTTGTGTAGCTCTCTTGTTGGAGATACTCAATATCATACGTGGCTACATGACCATTAAGCACTCAGAAAACACAGATCCCGGATTCTGGAATACAATGATCAACATGACATCTGGATGGTACTTGCGTAATTTCATTGGAGCCCTTATCGCTAGCTTACCATTACTGGCCGTGTTTGTTAACTTTTCTTGTAACCTTATGAGGAGCTCAGAATGGACAGACAGATTCTTCTGTTTCTGTATAGTTGTTTCAATGGTACATTATACCAATTTCACTACACTGAGCTCCTGGATGAAGTCGATTATCGTTTTTCTTGCCGGTGTTGTTTTAATAGTGTTGATAACTCTCGTGAAATGTACAACCTATGTTGACGTGGACATGTCTACCCTGTCCCCAATCACAGTAACACAAATCGTGTTCGCTAATACGTCATTTCCAAACATACCCAATACCACTGACAGCATGAATGTTACAGCAAGTAAGGAGTACATACCTCTGTTTTCTGGACTTCATATTGTTCAGTCTTACACATTCTTTGAAATCATTCTGGATATGTTACTTCTGGTGTTCCTTATTGGATTTCTGAATCGTGAATCCGAGATCAGCTACCGTCTTAACTACCATGGAGATGCACAGGCATGGGAATATAAGCAGATCATGCAGGAAAACAAAGATCAAGCTGATTGGTTGTTACACAATATTATCCCACCCCATGTATCAGAAGTCGTAAGGGCAACATCCTTATATTCCAAAAATCATACAGATGTTGGTGTGATTTTTGCTGCTATTGTCAATTTCAATGAAATCTATGATGAATCTTACGAAGGTGGTAGAGAGTTTCTTAGGGTGTTAAATGAGCTGGTAAGTGATTACGAAGATTTGCTGGATGAAAAACGCTTTAAAGATGTAGAAAAGATTAAAACCATTTCTAGCACCTTCATGGCAGCTTCAGGCCTAAATGAGATCTCGAGAGCAAAGAATAAGAATTCAAAATCTCATTTGTATTCTCTCATAGAGTTCAGCATAGAGTTACAGAACTGTATAAACAGATTTAATGATAGTTTATTTAATTTTGATTTCATCATGAATATAGGGTTTAACTTTGGTGAGGTGACCGCTGGTGTAATCGGCACAACAAAACTGTTGTATGATATTTGGGGAGACACAGTGAATATTGCAAGTAGGATGTATTCAACAGGTGTGGCATTGCGGATACAAGTGCCTGAGGCATGTGCTGTTGCCCTTGGAGATCAGATGAACTTTGAGTATCGCGGTGAAATCACTGTCAAAGGTAAAGGGGAAATGAAAACATTCTTGTATTCTGGAACAAAGGAAGGACATGCCTGGCCTTGGGATGGTTAACATTATTGTGTTAGGAATACCACAATTGTATTGCTAGGTTGCCATGGTAACATTATTTAAGTCTTTATATTTTAGTAAATATGTCTGAATGTTACATCAGATTTTTTTCTTTGCCTGCAGCAGACAGCTTTTGCATTTTATGGTGGGAAAAGAAGAAATTGCTGATAATCTGATAATGAGCTCTTTCACCTCTTTCCTCTGTGATTTCTGATCTGTCATAAATACTATACGTTCATTTGTTACATGTACAATGTTTCAGACCGAGCTTTACAGACATTTCCGGGTGTAGAATATATACTGTAAATATAATCACTATATTCTGCGGGTACCACATGCTGCACTTTTTATCAATATTATAAACTCTTAAAATTCTTTGGGAAACTTATTTTTGTGCCATATTAAGTCTTAATATACATTAATTACTGGGTATGTGGCTTGTACAGGAAACATAGTCTGTCATAAATTGGAAGTCGATATACAGTTAAACAAACATTTACAGGCCAACGGTGAAACAGTTGTTATTCATCCTGTCAGCATGTAAGGTGCACATTTTTCACCCATTTTGCAATTAATACAGAAAAGTACTGTTTTGCAGAGGAAAAAAAATAATACTATTAAATACTTTTGAAAATAATAATGTTACTCAACGAACAAAAAGGTTGAATTGGGCAATTTGTGGGTTATGGGCATAGAATGGACTAATTAATATTCATTCGTTGTCATTTGCGGTTTTGTGAATTTAAATTCAAATGAATACACATGTTATTTTTTATAGAAGTAATCAACAATACTGAAGAAAACAAAAATGCAAGTGTACCACAACCGATGGAAAAGTAATGTACCAGAAGGTCATTTTGTGACAATTTTCTTCTAATTTAAATGATGTGGTCTCAATGCTGTCTACAAAAAAAGGACATGTTAATTGCACGCAGAATATAGTGTTTACCGGTATATGGGAGTTGTACCGGTATTGGAGTAAATAGGCAGTATAATATTAAGGATCATATTGGGCATTCTGTAAAAAACTATTTGTTAATAGATAAATTAATAGAGATTTTTTCATAGAGGTTGTATAGAGTTATCTCTTGTCTGCAATTGAGAGAACAAGATTTTTCTATACCAAAATTTGGCGGAGGCATACAGTGTTGCCTGCCTCTGTCATTCTTTCTTACTTGGTTTCCTGTTTTTTTTGCCATGCTTGCAAAAATGTCAATGATATTATTTGGTTGGTATTTGTATCAGTACAACTGGACAGGCTAATTTTGAATTTGGTTGCCACTCTGATTATTATATACGAGAACAGTATCTATTTTATTTACTGGGTCGGGCAATCAAAGGTCTTGTGTTGTCTAATGTTTTGGCTTCATTAACTTTTTCCTACTTACAACAATGTTTTCAAAAGTTATCTGATGCAGATATGTCAGAATGTGTCTACAAGTTGGAAAGGGTTAATCTTGTCCCCAGCTGCAGACATCTATTGTAAACAGTGTGGCAAATGATAAGCAATTTTCCTTTTGCAACAATGATTTCAACTCTTTTCAATAATTATACTTTCATTTATAGAGATATTCCATATGTGCTTAGACGTTTCCAAAGTCATCTTCTGCAGAATTGTTGTAACTTGGGAAAGGGTTAAGGGTGCATAGGGATTATATAAGTAGGACTGTAAATATGGGTGGACAATGAGGGCCCATTTTAGACTGTATATGCACAGGCCGACCTGGGTCTGCTCTGTGTACCAATGCAACACGAACCCCAATTGCCACAGGCAGCACATATGTGCCTAGAATTATATGTTTGTTTAGTTGTAAGAGTGACATGTTTTTCACAGAGTGACCACAACAAAAATTACATTTCTAAAAAGACAAATGTTTTTTCGTTTTTTCAAATCTTGCAAATATAAAAAGTTTAGTTCTTTTGCAATTGCATGACTGAAATTGTTTATGTAGACACAATTCTTACAGTCTAACAAAGTAAATGCTATAATTCAAACAAGACTCATAGACAGCTAAAACATGACCCAAAATGGAAATTGCTGTTATATGTATAAGTTTTATGTCGAGTTCATAAGGTTAATTTATTATTTATTGTAATATTTCATTAACCCTTTTCCTTATATAGATGCATTTTGATACTCTGCAACAGACAACTTTTGAAAACATTGTGACAAAAGGAGAATTTGCTATATTCAATAATTATGCTTTCATTTTATATTTTTGCGAAGTTGTTTTCAAAGTTGTCTGATGCAGATATGTTGTATGTGGAAAAGGGAGGGTTAAACAACTGTAGTGAACACTAAACAATAACTAGACATAATGTAGAGAAAGAAACAAGCATCTAGAACTATCATGAAGTGTAATGTCTGTCTTAACTACTACAAAGAATAACCCTTTCCCTTATAGAACAAATCAGCAGCATACCATTTGAAATATATCTTGGCAAAATCTAATTTAACCCTTTCCCTCATACGACAATTCTGAAGCAGACGACTTTGAACGTATTTTGTCAAAACATAGAAAATCTCCATATTTGAATTGATAACCTATGACAAAAAGTGAAAAACATTGTGGCAAAAGGAGAAATTGCACGTTTTGTGCAATTTCTTCTTTTGTCACTATGTTTTCAAAAAGCCGTCTGCTGCAGAGGCGTCAGAAAGCGTCTATATGAGGGAAAGGGTTAATGCAAGATTAATTATTGAATAGAGTTGTAAACATTGTGACGAAAGAAGAAATTAATCATTATAAGCAATTTCTCTTATTGTCACAATGTTTTCAAAAGTTGTCTGGTTCATAGACATCTGACAGTGTCTTTATGTGGGATAGGTTTAAGGTATAAGAATGTTTTTTCTCATTTTAAAATATTTTTCAAATAATAGATATGTTATTGTGAAAACCTTAGATGAAAAAGTCTTGTAAATTAAAGAAGATTTGATCAATTGAAATTTATAGTATTAACTTTATTTCAGAATTGGGTCTGGCCTATTTGAACAGTGTTATGTAGATCTAGAAGAGCCCGACCTTCAGTGCAGTCTAATCAAGATCTACACTCTATGCAAATCACAAACAGATTGTTAAAGCTTTTGATGAAGTGTGTAGTTCTGTTAAGACCGAGCAGATGCACTGCCTGATCTGAATCAACACTATTCTCAAAAAGCCAGTGTACAATTCGAGGGCTTGGCGTGAAACGGTTGTAACTTAAAAAACCTATTTTGAAAACCCTGGTTTAGGGGCAATTTTGACCCCTTTGTAAACAATGCAAATTTAGGTGCCATTGCTCAGAACGAGCAATGGCACCTAAATTTCCATTGTTTACCAAGAAAAATGATTTAACGCTTTTAAGACGTTATGGCGAGGTGATTAACCTTGGTAAAAAAAATACCAATTTCAGTTACAACCGTTTCACACCAAGCCCCCGACATGTTCATGTGATCAGACTCAGTAATACTTAGCATTACACCTTCTTTAGCATTGACAAGGCATGATTTGGGAAGCTATATACGATTAAGCCAATAGTATTGTTTGTTTTGCTCAACATGTTTCTGTAAATCCATCAGATATTTCTTAGTTTATGTTATGCCTCAATTTGTGGTGGACAAGTTTTAGATTCATTCTTGTCGGTCAGTCAGAGATTTGTCAGTCTTGTGTATCTTCAGAAGCATTGAACCAGTGAGAAAAACCAACATTGTGGACTCAGTGTAAAATATCGACCAGATCACTTTAAGCATGCCACACAGGCTAAACTGGATTTTCTGTTTCAGGAATCATTACCCTATACCTCTTTACCCTTGAGACGGAATGTGTCGAAACATTTAGCAGAGTCCACAATGTTGGTTTTTCTCGTGGAACGGCTCAGATATAGAGGCATACCAGACCAGAGTTAATGGCATTTGACAAAAAAAAATTGCGTTTTGAAAATAATTTGACATACCGTCATGAAATTTAACCATTCCCCACATACAACAAATCTGCAGCAGACAGACTACATGTACTTTGAAAACATCTGGAGAAAAATCTTTTACTTTTTTCAAAAGGTGTCTGTATGGGAGAAAGAATAAATAGGGATGTTTGTTACTGTTGATAATGGTATGGTTTTGGCAATCAACGAGTCATATCTTGGATATGGTACTTGACACCATATCTATTGGTGTATGTGTCTCGAAAAATAATTCATGGAAGTTTATCACAGAGTGTTCATGGTCACATTCTGTTTTCACCTGGGGTATGATTTGGCATTCATTGGAACTACCAAAAATATAGATATGGGATGGCGAAACAGGATATTCAGAGATGGTATCAATGTCCTTTTAATTAAATTCTAGTTTTTTGTGCTGCCTTTAAATGAATGTTCAGCAGCCGCGCTCATGTCTCCAAAACTGTACAAGCTAGACACAAAACTTGACAGGAAAATGTACTGTATTCGAAGTTGTGCACCTCAGGTTTTGTTTGTTGTTTCACCTCCTTTGTTTGAACCGCAAGAGCCAGTTAAATGGGTCTGAATGATTGGTTTCAATGCAACTCTTGAGCTCAAGCAGGTTAGGTGGTATTGGTTTTATACCTTGTATATTTTTATCTTGATGTAAATATATGGTGTCCGACCAGTATTATCTTTCCTGTCGGCCGCTATATGACCTTAGCTGTTGAAAGCGGTGTAAAACCTAAAACAAACAAATTGTTATTTCACTCAATACTTGCAGAGTTATACAGCCATGAATGCCTTGGAAATAGACTATAGATATAACAGTATGTGCTAGTGTCAAAACTTTACAGGAATGTTCACCAGTATGCGATGTTGTTTGTTTGTTTGTTTTTTTATTGCTCTTTTATTGCTGCTTTCAACAATTCTTCGGTTGTATCACGGCTTTCCCTGGTTAAGTTGTGCACTTGGGGTTTTGTGCTCAAGGTGAGCCTTTGTGATCAACCATCGTCCGTCGTCATCGTCTGTCTGTTCACATTTTCCTACAAACAACTCCTCCTAAACGAATGGAGCAATTTCAAAATAATTTTGCAGGAAAGTTCATTAGGTGGTCCTGTTTCAAGTTGATTAAAGAAATCAATTCCATGCAGAACTTTGAATGCTGCGGCATCATAAAAGGAGAAAAATGCCAAAACTTTAAAAATCTATTTGTTAAAAGAAACAGGCCCGATTTGAAAAATTATTTTGCACAAATTTTCAAAACATGGCCACCAGAAGGTTGAGCTTGCTTTCCTTATGTGTGTATAGTGAAAACTTATAACATTATCTTGTCCAAAGGAACAGGCCCGATTTGAAAATAAATCTGCACAAATGTTCTTTGGGTGACCCTCTCTCAAAATTGTTCAAATTATTCCAATCCTTTGAAAAACATGGCTATCAGTGGGGGGGGGAGCTTGTATTCCTTATATGTGTATAGTGAAAATTTAAAAAATCTTCTTGTCCAAAATTACTTTCCTGATTTGAAAATGATGTGACACAAAAGTTCCTTGGGTGACCCTCTTTCAAGATTGTTCAAAATATTGCCGCCAGCGATGGAGCTTGTTGCTTGTTTTCCTTAAATGTATATATAGTGAAAACTTAACAAATCTTCTTGTGCAAAATTATTGGCCTGATTTAAAAAAATAAATGCTACAAATGTTCCTTGGGTCACCCTCTACCAAGAATGTTGAAATGATTAGGACCCATTGATAAATATGACCATAAGGGGCCATTGCTTGTTTGTATATATAGTGAATCTTCTTGTAAAAACACATAGGCCTGATTTCAAAACAATTTGGCACAAAGTTCCCTGGGGTGACCTGACCTGACACTCTACCAAGACTGTTGAAATTATTACAATCCTTTGATAAATATGACCATTGATAATTGAGGGCATTGCTTGTTTTCCTTGTATGCATATATCATAAGAACTGAATGATATCAGGTGAGCGATTTGGGACCATCAAGGTCCTCTTGTTTGTTTTTATCTCTGTATCTTAATTATACTTCAGATTTTGTAAAAAGTGACAAGTTTTCACTGTTGTGGGTTTTGAAGCAGACGTCACTTCTAAAAATCTTTCGTATAACATTAAAATTTAAAGTATGGATAAATTATGTTGCATTGATTTCAAAAAAGGGTCAAGTGTTTGAAAAAAAATGTGTTCATTGTAATAATTATGCTGGCTTTATGGAAAACTTTTGTTATACCATCATATAACATGATGTAGCTGCATCTGTTTCCATGCTGTTTTACAATTTTGCTGTTAAAGGGAGGGGTGATAGTTTTAGAATTAACTTTTTTGTACTAAAACCATTTTAGAACTAATTTTACATAGTATTTGTCATTAAGTGTGGAATTGTGGTGGTTTTGTTATGAACATTTTAGAAATCACTTAGGTGTTTTAATTTTTGCTTTAGTATTTTATTTATCTTTTCTAAATCATATATACATGTTATTATGTATAATTAACTAACATTTGTTGCGGCAAGAAGTACTAACTAATTTTACCCTTTTTAGCTCACCTGAGCACAAAATGCTCTAGATGAGCTATAGTGCTCATCCCCATGCCCGTCTTCTTCGGTCTTGCCATAACAAAAATCATAAAACTTGATATTCTTCTCCTCTGAACCTGCTGATCTGATTTCAAGTTAATTAAGCAGAATTGTTCATCTAAATAATTATTTAATCCATATTGATTGGTTTAAAAACATGGCCACCAGGCAAAATCAGAAAACGGTTACAATGACAAAACTTTCTCTATATATTGCTTGTCTGATTTCATAATAAATTGACAGAAATATTCATCAATTGACTCTACAAAATTTGTTTCAAACCGTTTTGATTCATTCAAACACAGCTGCCAGGCTGCATTAGAAAAGAAGTAAAATGACAAAGCTTTCAGGGTACTAGTTTAATTTCAAGATACTTTGGTAGAATCCTTCCTTAAATGACACTACATAGTGTGTTCAAATTATTTTGATAGATTATAAAGGTCATAGCCCCTAAGGCATAGAAACTGTTATATTTATATTGCAGATTCACTTTAAGAGGGAAATTATTAAGTTGCATTGACGAGAATGTCTTGTAGAATATTTATCTCGTCATAAGGGGCACATTCTCAGGTGAGTAATCCAAGACCTGATGGCCCTCTTGTCTATTAGTTGCATGTTCAATTATTCATAGGAAAAATGTATTTCAAGAACTACTATTTTGAAAATATTGTAGGAAATATGACTTTTCTTTTAACTCTTTTACAGCTGTAAGCTTTGTTATCCCGTATCACACATTTGATTAAGTTAAAGGGTTATATACTTATGATAAGAATAACTTAACTTAAAGTCACCAAAATTATTTTAAAACAGTGGATTACTTTTAATACAGATCATGTAACCATTAGATGAGTGTTTACAACACCATCTTCCATTTAGATTCAACTAGAGACATGGTTTTGACTCGTCACTGTAGCAATTTTTTATTCACTATGTTTTCATCTTTATCAATTACTCTCCCAAATGTTTAGATATTGTAGAACTGACCTTACATGTTATTAAAGCAGACAACTCTTAACCCTTTCCCACATACAACAAATCTGCAGCAGATGACTTTGAAAACATCAGGGCAAACAGGGAAAATCCCTATAAATTAATGTTTTAACACTGAAGAAAAGGTTGAAAACATTGTGGCAAATTGAGAAATTGCTTGTCTTGTTTTCAAAAGAAAGTCGTTTGCGGTAGATGCGTCAGAAAGTGTCTATATAAAGGAAAGGTGTTTTTTTACATTGAATATCAGGTAAATTTGTTTGATGTTTTTCTGGGGTTTGGTTGCTGTTGCAACAATTACCACATTCCTGTTTCACATCACAGATAAACAAACGTTTTATATATATTGTTTATTCTTTGTAATTTTTTCAGCATTCTTGATGACCCATTACCAATATGTCATGTTTCAGTCACTTTCAACCTTTTTCAATAAACATCAAATCTGCAGTAGACAACTTCCAAAACATCTGGACACAAATATGGAAAGTTTATATTTACCCTTTCCCACATGCAACAACTCTGCAGCAGACAACTTTGAAAACATGCCTAATTTGTGTTTAATCTTTCTTTAAATGAAAGTACAATAAGTGAATAGAGTTGAAAACATGGTGACTAAAGGAGAAATTGCTTATTTTGAACTAAAAAAAAATTCGCCATGTTTTCAAAAAAGCTGTCTGAATAAAGCATAAGAAAGTGTCTACATGATGGAATGGGTTAATTAAACATTAATTATAAAGAGAGGAAAAAAATATTGTGGCTAAAAAAAATTTCATTCTGTCACTATGTTTTCAATAGTCATCTGCTGCAGACATGTCAAAATGCGCCTGCTTGTGGAAAAGAATTAACCCTTTCCCTCAATTAGATGCTTTCTGACGCCTCTGCAGCAGACGGCTTTTTGAAAACATAGTGACAAAAGGAGAAATTGCACAAAACATGCAATTTCTCCTTTTGCCACAATGTTTTCCACTTTTTGTCATAGGTTATCCATTCAATTATGGAGATTTTCTATGTTTTGACAAAATACGTTCAAAGTCGTCTGCTGCAGAATTAACCCTTTCCCACAGAAACAAATATGCAGACAACTTTGAAAACATCTAGGCAAACATATGGAAAAAAACCTCTATACAGGTAAATATACTTGAATTGAGTTGAAAACATTGTGACAAAAGAAATTGTTCATTATGAGCAGTATCTCCTTTTTCCACAATGATCTGCAGAAGTAGTCTGCTGCATGATAAAATGTGTATATGGAGAAAGAGTTCAAGATAGGACGAGTCTATATATGACATTGTTTTTATCACTTATAAATAACATTTAATTATTATTCTACTAAAGTATTTATTTGTTAATTTGTATGCACTGTTTGTTTAATGTACATTTGAATATCTTAGATTTTTCTTTAAGAAATATACATGTATTTACTAATAACTTATTTGGTTGAACCATTCTAACCTTTTCCCATGTACAAATAATCTGTAATATAGACGACTTTAATACATGAACAATCTCAACACAAGAAAGTACAATATTTAACGGAAGTTGTCTGCTACAGATGACTGATAATGGGTCTGCATGTGGGAAAGTGTTAACCCTTTCCCTCATATAGACACTTTCCGATGCCTCTGCAGCAGACGGCTTTTTCAAAACATTGTGACAAAAGAAGAAATTGCTCAAAATGAGCAATTTCTCCTTTTGCCACAATGTTTTTCACTTGTAGTCACATGTTATCTATTCAATTATAGAGATTTTCTATTTTTTGACAAAATATGTTCAAAGTCGTCTGCTGCAGGATTGTCGTATGAGGGAAAGAGTTAAAGCTCCTTTTCATGCCTACCGGAGACAGGAACATCTTGATCATTTATAATTTGTGTATACTACAACTTACTGAAGATTATATTGCAATACGTTCAGGTTAAGATCAGACTGTAAGTTATGGGACTTCATTTTGAATTTCATTAAGTTTAAAATGAATGGTATGTTAATAAGGAGCCATGTTTGTTTAAAAGGGGCTATGTTAACTTTGTGAATAGTGATGAATCCTTAGTTTTTAGATAGCTTGTGACCTGCTGCCGATTTGCAGTACACAGAAACTACAACTCAGGCATACCTATTTTTTAAGTTATCACCCTTTCAAAATGTTATAGTTTGGCAATTGTTCAAGACTCCAACTTCAAACTTGTGTGTGGTCTATATATGATAGATGTACATCTCCATTTTAAACCCTTTCCAACATACTAGAAATCTGCAGCAGACGACTTTGAACATATTTTGTTAAAAAATGGAAAATCTCTTTAATTGAAGGGATAATCAATGTCTAAAAGTATAAAACATTGTGGCAAACTGAGAATTTATTCATATTGAGCAATTTCTTCTTTTGCCACAATGTTTTCAAGAGTCGTTTGCTTTAGAGGCGTCAGAAAGCGTCTGTATGAGGGAAAGGGTTAAAGATGTCTGAATTTACCCTCTTGCAAACAACTACATGTGTAACTCCACTAGTTTCACTACAACATACCTCTCTGTGATTCTATAACCCTTTCACACATACAACACACCTGTAGCAGACGACTTGAAAATATTTTATCAAAAATATGGAAACTACAAATTAAAGATCAATTATTGAATAAAGTAAAAAACATTGTGGACCAAACCAGAAATTGCTCATAATGAGCAATTTTTCCTTTTGCCACAATGATTTCCAAATCTGTCAGAGCACAGAGGTGTCAAAAAGCGTCTACATGGGGAAAAGGGTTAAGAAAGCATGATTTGGGCACGATCAGACTGTGCCATTCTTCTAAAGCTTACAGAAAACTTGGATGACTTACATGGAAACTGGAATGACTCAACCCAGGCTATGCACATTGATCTGGATGTTTACTAGTCAAAGATTTGTTGTAGGTTGATTTACCCGTCATATGGTTCCTTTCCTTAGCTGCAATGCAAAGTAATTCCACAAAATGGCATGAAAAGGATGCATTGGTATAAAGATTGTATCGCACTGTGTAGGCCATTGTTATTCTTTTTATTAAAAACCATAACATTATTTTCTGTTTTATGTCAGCTTAGTATTCAAATAAAAGTGATTTTATCTTTGGACTTAGTTTGTCGATATTTACCAACCTTACCTTTTTATATTGGACCAGCGTATACATGTATAAAATAAATTATGCAGGGTAGTAAGTTGGTCCTTATTATATTCCCCTCTTGGGGATGGGGACAAATTGTTTTTGCCCTGTCAGTATGTATGTCTGTCACACTTGGCTACTGCTCAATAACCGGAGTTCCATAGATTCCAGAGTCTTCAAAGTTCATGGGATGATTGGTGAAATTGAGCGGATGATCCCTTTTAATTTTTGTAGTCAAGGTCACAGGCACAAGTAAGGTCATATCTGTTTCTGCTCAATATCTGAAGAACCCATTGACCAAGAATTCATCCGACCTCATTCGATGATTGGACTTATTGAGAGGTCAAAGGTCAAGGTCACATGAACCTTAAACGCCAAAAACTATTTCCGCCCAATACTTCATAAAACTTTTGTCCCATAGTCATGATAGACTTCAAAATATTGTATTATACCCCCAATCCCCGGCCCCAAGCATAGTGTAACAATTGAATGGAATAATAATCTGCGCAACAAATTGACTGAATACTAATAGAATAATTATAAAAAATGGAAAAAACTATAGCTGCTCGACCAATGGCTATATAGTGCGAGGGTAAACAACTGCAGAAAACGAACGAACAACTTCAAACTTTATATGATGATTAGTCTTATTGAGTTGATGACCTTATTGTATGGCGGTCACTGGATTTAAGGTCAATGTCACAGGGACCTAAAGGGTCAAATCCATGTCTGCTCAATACCTTAACAACCCTTTGTCCCAAAAGTCTTCAAACTTGACAGAATGATTGAGCATCTTGAGTAGATGACTTATTGAGTCAAAGGTCAAATCTGTTTCTGCTCAATATCTTAAGAACTCTATGACCCGGAGTAATCCAACCATACAGGATGATTTGACTCCATGAGAAGATCACAATTGTAATTGGGATCAAAGGTCAAATTGGAATATGTGAGTAGATATCTCTTCCTGTTTTTTTTGGGTCAAAAGGAGGTTTCACAGTGTCACAATTTCAAATTGGTTTCTGTTATATCTCAAGAATCCTTTGACCCAGAGTCTTAAACTTTTCCCATGTTGATTGGTCTATGTGTGCAGATGACCCTTTGACTGTGAAATATGGGAGACATACCCTTTATAGGTCGCCTTCGCACAGAGTGCTCAAGGTGAGCTATTGTGATCACATTTTTTGTGTCGTCAACAATTGACTTATGAACACTGCAGGCAATTTTGGCAACCAATCTTCATGAAACTTTAAATCATCTCCATCAGCCAAGTTTAAATCTAGGTCGCAAGGTCAAAGTGAAGGAAAATCTCATGAACACTCTGGAGGCTACATTTTTAACTTCAGTATGTAAAAACTTTGCCAAAATAATTGTCTTGATAATATCTGAGCTGAGTTGTCTTGTCAAGAACTAGGTCACTAGGCCAAATTGAAGAAAAATCTTGTTAACAATTTTAGAGACAGCAGTTTTCTAAGGTTGAAACTTTCTCATAATTTTCATCTTGATGATATCTAGGGCATGTGTCATATCAGGTCAAAAACTATGTCACTAGGCCAAATTTATGAAAAATCTTGATAATACTCTCGAGACCACAATGTATGTATGTATCAGCAGCTTGAAACTTTGTAAGAATGTTTGTCTTGATGATAGATGGACCAAGTCCTAAATATGGGTCATGTTGGTTTAAAAACTAGGTGACTAGGCCAAATTGAAGGAAAATCTAACACTCTGGAAGCCACATTTTTAAGTTGAGCATGTTGAAACTTTATCAGAATAGGTATTTTGATGTTTAAATATCGGTCATGTCTGGTCATGTCTGGTCAAAATATAGGTCACTGGGCCAAATTGATGAAAAATCTTGTTGACATTCTTGAAGTCGTATTTAAGTGGACATTTTGTCAGATGATTTATAGGCTATGTTGGGTCAAAAACAAGGTCACTAGGCCAAATTGAAGGGAATTCTTATTAACACTAATATTAGCTTACCTGACCGCAAAATGAGTTATTGTGATTGGCATAACTCAGGGGAGCGATCAAAGGCCATCGTGGCACTCTTGTTTCGAAAAAGCAACTTCCAATTAGTTTTGAAGGGTGTACCTGATAGCATATCTCTCAAGTTACCTGTTTCAAACACAGCTAAGAACAAGTATGATAGACCTTTCAAGTTCAATCGGATTCTGCCACAGAGCAGGTAGAAATAACTCATTATGAGCAAATTTCTCATGTGTTTACAGTGTTTTCGATAGCTATTTGCAGCATATGTGTCAGAAGTCGTCTGCGACAGCTAAAGGTTGACCATCTTGCCGATGACCAATAAAAGCCATTGTGACCATTACCACTGAAAGCAGCACATGTTGCGCAAGAATACTGCTGCATTGAGCGCTAGTGGAAACGAAAAAGTACGGGAGTACCTATGAAGATGAATAAGGTCAACGAAATGGGACTGAAATACTGTTTAAAGTGGCGCTAAATCAAACCACAGATACCCATTGACTTGAGATTACCAAAAAATACATATCAAATACCTGGAAAATTTGAGTCGAAAACATAGAAGAAAATCCTACGAAATGTTAAAGAGTAGACCAACGTCGTCTGTGTAGGAACTTGACATCATTTGTAGTGTGATGTTATAGACATGCATCGAATCGTTCATGATTGTGGAACTTCCTTTTTAGCATCCAAGCATCCTAACAAACATGGTGCTCTTGTGGTTAAATCATTTCTCAAAGTCGTCATCCACCAAGTGGGCTAAAACAACAAAGTATATATGAGGGAGGGGAACAAGTTGCCCTTGGGTAACATGTATGGATACTGTGGAAATCAGGAAACTCCTCGATTCGTGCACTGGCCGTGGTGACATTACCGAACTATCATTAAAACTAGCGATAAACCATCATTAAGAGCCATTGATTGCTATTGGCGCAATTCGTTTTAAACATTTCCCACGTGCATACGAGCTTTGAAAACAGTGCCAAAAGGGATGTTACTCATAAGAAGCAATTGCTCTTATTCCTTCAAGACTTTAAACAAGTAATTGCTGTCCTCCTTGGCGCCCAGCGTTGCGGGGTTAGCATTACGACTGACGACTGGCCAGTACTTCTGGTAACTTTCCCAGGAAACGCTGTAATATAACTGATTTTTTTTTGGCACAGTCAATAAGTACGATGGCTTTCAATTCAGGGTTATACGTTCTAATCACAGCTGGATAAGCATTGTTTCCAATGATCGCTATTTGCCGATACTAGAAATGCTTCAAATAGCGGCTCGACTGCCTACATTTTGTCATACGCACTTCTAGTATCGGGGTGTTTCTACGGAGCCCCTAAGGTGGCATTCAACATATGTTTTAGTATGTAAAAACGAAATAATTTTCGACACTTTGTTTAAATATGCAAACCAGCCTTTTTATTTCGTATTTACAAAATTATCCTTTAGTTTAAACGAAATGTTATGATAGAAATTAGGTTAGATTTGAGGTTATTATCTATTTCTGAATTCCATATTATGTCGCATATTATGAAGCACTATTATCCGACTCTACTCCATCGTCCATACAGGTAAGAAACATATGGAATACTTATGCATCTGGTAAACTCTGAAAGATTCCGACTTACAAGACTCTCGAACATTTGACATTGAGGTCTAACGGCGAAACCGCTCTGCCATATCTTAAAATACTAGCAAGGGCATGCAATTGGTGTTAATGCGTCAAAGTGCAGCACACTCAACCTTTGCAATTTTAATACGTAAATATTATACATGTTCATGTATAGTGTTTAATTATAGGCACGTGACAGCGACATTTAAATAATCAGGAGGAATCGATTTGTGAGTGCCACTTTAACAGGACTTTCTTATAAAAGTCAGTTTTCAGTATTATTTTGAACTATATCGACTTATGATAACTGTATTTACTTATCGCACATCAGTCGTACTAGTAGTTTCTGCTCGAACTTTATATCGCTCTACCATTACACCACCGAGACGAATAATTAAACTGCTCTGGAAAAATAGATTGATTGATTAGGGTTTAACGCTGTTTTCAACAATTGTTCAGTCATATCAAGGCGGCCAGCTCACTTATCGATGTAGTTCACGGCTTTCTCACGCCAGTGGTCCATACAACAGAATTTCCAAGCAACTCGCTGTTTTACGACATAATGGAAGACGCATGACGCTTGTCGTACTGACTTTTGTTGACTGTTTTCTCAAAACGTTGGAAAAAATGTTTGCAGAACACTACCTGTACTCGGTTGTTCACGAAAAAGAAAATCGGTACGCGAATGTGGATTACAGATTAGCGAACAGTGATGGAAAGGGGATACCTTTATTACTTATTTTCCACAATGTTTTTAAAAGTCGTCTGCCGAATAAAAGCGGTAAAATAAGTCTGTGTAAGGAAAAACGTTAAATAAAATTGACATCGTACTGTATGATATCTGTCGATTTTCACTAGTATACGAGATATCTATCGATTTTCACTAGTATACGAGATATCTGTCGATTTTCACTATTATACGAGATATCTGTCGATTTTCACCATTATACGAAATACCTGTCGATTTTCACTAGTATACGAGATATCTGTCGATTTTCACTATTATACGAGATATCTGTCGATTTTATCTGTCGATTTTCACTATTATACGAGATATCTGTCGATTTTCACTATTATAGTCGAGTTTCACTATTATACGAGATATCTGTCTATTTTCACTATTATACGAGATATCTGTCGATGTTCACTATTATACGAGATATCTGTCGATTTCCACTATTATACGAGATACCTGTCGATTTTCACCATTATACGAGATATCTGTCGATTTTCACTATTATACGAGATACCTGTCGATTTTCACTATTATACGAGATACCTGTCGATTTTCACCATTATACGAGATACCTGTCGATTTTCACCATTATACGAGATATCTGTCGAGTTTCACTAGTATACGAGTATAACTACATTTTGCATGCTTCAGATAATCAACTGTATGAGCCAATGCATGAGAAAAGGTACAATTTGACATTTCCGAATAGTGTAGGTTCAGATCATTTTGTAAACCTCCTTACTCTTATCAGAATCTACACAAGTTACACATTCTTCTAACAAGATTGTGGAAACAGTACGTAAATAGTTATAGATATTGATCAGACTACGCGGAGGTACAGACTGATCTAGATGTATTATGTTCACAAAAGCCAACGTGTACCTTGTTTCATCCACTGGTTCATGTGAGTCACGCAGTCCAGGAAAACCTACCTTAACGTGTTTGTAACTTTGTAACAACAGCTCTCTGCGTATGTATGGTTTCTGGTCCCCCCCCCCCCTTTTTTCCCCTAAATACCCCCCCCACACACACACACACAAAAAAAAAAAAACGAAAAAAAAAAAAATGATAATATGTCTCAGGTGTTCTTGAAACGTTCTGTGATATAATGATGAACAGTGCAAAGTCAGACTAAACTGTGCAGTTGTATAGGTTGGTCTTGACATACAATTCATCGCAAATTCACTGTGGTTGGTTTTAGTACAGCCTAACTCCTGTGTACATAAAGATTGAGCAGACCTTCAGGAGATCTAACTATATTTAATAGTCAACAAACCGCCCGTCGGTCATTGAAGAGTGTCGACTCGGGTACGAGAGGTCGCATGTTAGATCCCCGATCTAGTCACACCAAAGACTTTAAAATGGTAGAAATGGCTTTCACTCCCTGGCGCTCAGGGTTGTGGGCACACGACTAACTCGCTGGTGTCAGGATATATTGTGAAATAGTACTAGTAACTTAACCAGGAGACCCCGTGATATAACTGTGAAATAGTACTAGTAACTTAACCAGGAGACCCCGTGATATAACTGAAACATTGTCGAAAGTGGCGTAAAGCAAATAACGAATAATTTTCAGGGGCGTAGCTTTGCAATAATCAATGTGTAGGCCATCTCGTGAGAAAATCAACATCGTGGACTCTGCGTAAAGTATCGTCCCGGATCAGCCTAAGCATGCCACACGGGCCTACCCGGATAGACACTTTTCACCTCCTGTGGATTTTCTGTTTCAGGAATAACTACTCTATACATATATCCCCCTAAGACGGAATGTGTCGGCCGGATCAGTCTGCGCGGACAGCGCAGGCTGATCTGGTCGATACATTACGCAGTTGTCTATCGCTGCAGCTGCATTTTGGGGCATTTTGAGAAAAAATGTGTAGGCACGTGCCTACAGTGCATAAAGGGAGCTACGGCCCTGATTTTAAACAAATGTCCAAATCAGGACAGTTTGCACATAATACGGTCTCAAATGAGTCTTCGATATTCATTAATTTGTATATATGAAGATTTCTCGAAGACTCCGTCTGATCGTTTGGATTATGATCAAACTTCTAGGGTGTGCATTGCAGCAACCTGGTTTACAGCAAATGCGCTACTTAAATTGCGGAGGAAATGCACTGTGGTCGTTTTAGAGAGGTGGTGCTATTCAGAGGTTACTATTTTCCCCTGATATAAACATATTTAGACGCATCTGAACACAGACAACTTTTTGAAAAACGTTGTTGTAAAAGAAAAAATTGCTCGTGACGAGCAGTTTTTCCCTTTCTCAAACTAACATTTCTTTAATCCACATTTTCCCTTTCTTTTCGTTAGGATAGTAAAGAAATAATTAAACTTTCGTTCTAAAGAGGTTTCGCTTTAAAGATGTGTGGTTTCGTGAGGTAATACGGTTGACGTGATATATATTATGTTGCAAAGCCGTCTGCTTCACAAAGGTGAAATTGCTCTTTTATGGAGATTTTTCAGGTTGTTGTCACTATGTTTTCAACGGTCTGCTGCAGATATGTTGTATGTAGGAAAGAGTTTTTAAAAAACAACACATCTCAGGAAAAAGTGATTTTCAAACGGTGTTTTTTTTCTGGAAAAGGGCCGATCATATCGGAGAAGGTTTGTGATAATATCATCGTGCGCATGTTCAAAATCGGATCTTAACCATTTACAGTACTCCCTCTCCGGAGCAACAACTTAAATTGCGGAGGAAATGCACTGTGGTCGTTTTAGAGAGGTGGTGCTATTCAGAGGTTACTATTTTCCCCTGATATAAACATATTTAGACGCATCTGAACACAGACAACTTTTTGAAAAACGTTGTTGGAAAAGAAAAAATTGCTCGTGACGAGCAGTTTTTCCCTTTCTCAAACTAACATTTCTTTAATCCACATTTTCCCTTTCTTTTCGTTAGGATAGTAAAGAAATAATTAAACTTTCGTTCTAAAGAGGTTTCGCTTTAAAGATGTGTGGTTTCGTGAGGTAATACGGTTGACGTGATATATATTATGTTGCAAAGCCGTCTGCTTCACAAAGGTGAAATTGCTCTTTTATGGAGATTTTTCAGGTTGTTGTCATTATGTTTTCAACGGTCTGCTGCAGATATGTTGTATGTAGGAAAGAGTTTTTATTTATTTTTTGAAAATTCCCCCCCCCCCCCCCCCCCCCCCCCCCTCGTTCTAAGCAATTTCTCCCTTTTTTCAAAAAAAATTCAAGTCATCTACTACAATGTTAATTCAATTTTCCGATGCTTTTTTAAACGTATGAATTGAAGATTTGTCAGGATTCTTCTCAATATATATATGGCCTACATTGCTGATGCGTTTGTTTTTTGTTTTTGTTGTTTAGCGTGTGTTTTTGTGTGTGTGTGTGTGTTAGTCACTGTCCGAACCAGAGGGGTCAAAAGTCGAGTAGGGAACCAACCGTATTTTTTATTTGAATCTAGCTGGTATGTAACATTTAAAGAACTTAATTGTGCCTAGACAGTGATTTTAAATAAGTTCACTTAAATGAACATAAGGGAATGTTCAGCATCTGAGTTTCATTTTTTCTTACGTCAAAGATGTTTGATCCTTTCCCACAAGCAAACACATTTTGGCGCATTCGCAGCAGACGATTTTAGAAAAAATTGAGGGACAGGGAGAAATAGTTCACTATGTGCAATTTCTCCTCTTGCCACAATCATTCAACTCTATGACATACTTATAGATCTACCTTCATTTAAAGACAAACATAGACGTTTTTAAATATGTCTGCTGCTGCAGAGTTGTTTTATGTGTAATTATAACATTTGAGTTCCAGGCACTAGCCATGAATACGATTTGCATGTAACTTAAAGCAAGAAGTATAATTTAGAACGAATTTTGTTTTATAGATGTTTTTGTTACGGTTGTTGTGACAACTGTGTAGCAAGCGACAGTGGAAGTAAGCTGAAAATCTCAACACAACAAAAAGGGAGAAATATCTCAATATTTGTGTTTTTTTATTTTTCTTATCAAACTAAGATCTATTTCTTCCAACCTAAATCGAAATTTGAATGTATTCATTTGTTCCAGTCAAAAAGACAGTTTAAGAATACAACGGGCTTTACAAAATATATTAGAGGAGAAACAGCGGCTCTGTCCTACTACTCAATTAGCAGCATAGGTAAAACGTTAGTTTTGATGAGATTTTCTAATTCCCAATGTGACTTGCAGGTGCTCTCAGGTTTTCCCGTAAATGACCCATAATGCACTCCGTAAATAATCGGCGACGTTCGTTAATTTCTCATTTGGTATGATCTCCCAATGAGAAGTGAACGATTTATCACGTGATCGCGAAAAACGAATGAATAATTTATTTCCGACGTATTCGGGAATGTTCGGCTCTTTCTGTGACAAGCGTAAAACTTTTCATCAACAGCCGCCATCTTGATTGGATTTGGTATTGTGAGACGAAATTTTAAAGTTGAAAATACGGCATTAGATGGACTAGATTTAGAAAATCTGTACCTTACATGAACAATGAAGTTTCCATGTACATTTAGATAAGAAGAAAGGATTTCTTTGAGGGATTGTTTCCGAGATGTGAGGATTATTTCCAACGTGAGATCGCGGCTTTGTGGAGTTCTGTTTTATTGGAAATCCCGAACTTCCGAAATATTAGGATATGTTGTTTCAGAGAAAAAATTCTTCGCAGGATGACATGAAAACGATTATGACTTACAAGGTTTTATTGTTCAATTTAAAAATAATCTATTGTTAAATTGGCGTTTTCGGAAATTTCCGATTCCAAAAAACAAAAATGGCCGACATTGCGGGTGATGGTCCTCCGAACAAGAGACAGAAAATTGCATCTCCAGCCCTCACTCCTAGTGGAAGTGAATCGGGTAAGTTGTGGACAAATTTGATTTTTTCAACCTCTCAGGTTATTTTGATTGACAAATAATGTCATGTTAAGCCTGTGTTTGCAGCTAGGAAGGGTTTGTTTTGGTTTGGAACTCGATGAAAGAACCAGCCTCATTTTCGTTTTGTCTTCATCTGGGATTTGTTGACTATTTAATTAATTGAAAATTGCTTTTAAATCTTCTTTCACATTATTATGATGACAAATACAGACACTCATCATCTTATAAATGCACGGTTTACGTGGTTAGGTCAAATATCATTCAAGTCAAAGAATAACCGTATTATTTTGGAATAAAATGAGATTGTCCATGGTCATTAACATTTTTACATTGAAGACATTTCAGAGGTAAAAACATTACCGAATAGTGTTTTTTTGTATGAATTTTCTACAAGTTTGGTAACAGTGACTTGTTATGAATGTAAAGTTTAATGGACAATGATGGCAACAATTTGTAAATATATTAATAAATTTCGGAATTATGCATGATGTCTGGGTTCTGAATTGATGATTGATAGTGTTGCTATCCTTTTAAAATAAAAGTTTATGCCTTTGAGATACAGAATAATGGATGGGACTTCATCAACATATTTTATTTATTTACATGAAGATAGCCAATATCTTGTGAGATATGGATAAAATTAATTCAGATTTAGTAGCTTTCAGTTGCTCTAGATTTATCATCTTGAGACATTGATGTCTTTTAACAAGTGCCTTCTTTGGGTATTCAACATTGTTTTAACTTGGCCTACCGTATATTGCATTCCAAACTACTTAATAGGTAGATGATATAATCAGTTAAGCTGTTATTAATAACATTGATTTCATTGTCGCGTAGTTATAACTTATGGAAAGGATTGTTATATGATCAGAAGAGCTTAACTAATACTGACTTAAGTTTCAAATGCAGTGGTCCGAATAAGATATTCAGGTATCTTATCTTCAATTATATTTCACAAATGCAATGCTACATGAATACCTACGCCTTGTGTAGTCGTAAGAGCATGTGGCTTTGGAGCTGTGTACATGGGTTCGATCTAAGGATGGCTATGTCTCATGCTATTAAATGACTTTCCTTTTTGTCACTCAGAGTTTTAGAGATAACATTACATCTGATGTTCTACCAGTGTCAGAAGTGATACTGGTTATTAACCCAGGAAATGCATTAATATCATTTTTGAAATGTGTTTGCAAAGTTGTCTGATGGACAATTGTTGTACATCATTGTTGTCATTTGTATAGCCGGTAATAGGTCATGTTCCCAATGACAAAAAATATGTTTTTCCTAATTTTTCAATAAAAATTCCCAAACAAAAGTTCCAAAAAAAAAATTGAGAGATAAAAAAGGAAACAAAGAAGAAAATATAAACAAAACTGTTATTTCCCTTACATGCGAGTGTTTATTCAGAGAGACATACAATCCTGGTACCATAGAAGCATATTATTTATTGAAAAATTCCAATTTTGTCACAAAAGACGCAAAAATTCTCAATTACATGGGTATTGGTCATATTCCCAAAATTACCGAAATAAACCCTGCCTCATAATCAAGAGGAAGTCTAGTTTTGTCTACTTCTGAAAATGTCACAGAGAAGACTTGTTAAATTACGGTTTTACCCTGAACCCAACATCATATACCGTAATAGGCATACTTTTTTCGGAAGATGCATTTAAATCAAATTATAAATGCCAAGTGGATGCAAAAATTGCCACTCAAAAACTAGTGTCCTTGTGTTTATCAGACAGAAGATGAAATAAGCATAGTAACAGCTAGATGTCGATATCTTTTACAACACCATTAATTTGTAACTTATGTTCTTTGGTCAACAGTGATTTATAAACAAATCAAATGAATTTTTATGAAAAAATAGACATTCAAAGAACTATGCTGCCGATGACTTAACAAATCTTTATAATTCAGAAATGTTTTTACAAATCTTTGTAATTCAGAAATGTTATTCAACTCATCTCTGTTGACTGCTAACAACCAATAACAGGTTGAGAATAATGATGTCATGAACTTGGGATAATCACTAAGTTAGAATGTGTGTTTTATTTCAATATATCAAAAAAGAAATTTTGTTACCAAAAGTTAATTACACAAATTGTGTTTAGTGTGATATTTACAAACTAACTTCATTGATTGATCTATCAGACTATGCAAAAGTCATCAGTCCTGACTGACAAAAATTCATTCAGACTGGCAAATTTAGATGCAATAATTGGTTGAACAAAGAGGGAAATATATGAAAAATAAGCTTTCGGACTGACAGGTTTCAAAAGATTTCGTGAAGACTGATCTATTGTACCCCTAAATTACTTCTAGCCCTGAGCGCCAAGGATAACATCATTCAAATGCTTCCGTACAAACTTAATGTGGAAATGACTGATTTTAATATTAATTTATAATTAACCCTTTCCCTCATACGGCAATTCTGCAGCAGACGACTTTGAACATATTTTGTCAAAGAATAGAAAATCTCCATAATTAAATGGACAACCTATGACAAAAAGTGGAAAACATTGTGGCAAAAGGAGAAATTGCACGTTTTGTGCAATTTCTTCTTTTGTCACTATGTTTTTAAAAAGCTGTCTGCTGCAGAGGCGTCAGAAAGCGTCTATATGAGGGAAAGGGTTAATGAGCTAACTGCTTACATAGTATGATAGTAGCGATGTTAACCCTATTCCCCTTGCCACTGAATTTTGTTGCATTTGCAGCAGACAGCTTTTTTAAAACTTTGTCTACTGTAGATTTGTTAGCCATTTCCCAGATGACTTTGAAAGCATAATGTAAAAAACACAGAAAATCGCTATAAAAATAAATTATGTTTACTTGGAATAAAGCTAAAAACATTGGGGCAAAAGGAGAAATTGCTTGTTTGTTTATGAAACAACAATAAGATTCTTTTGTTTGCATCATATCAGATTTAGAATGGATTTTTCAATTAAATTTTGCTTCATCAACAACCATGGAGTATGACTTGCCTTGGGTGAGCATTACTATTAGTCTGTATCCATGACCATATCAGTTCACACGCATGCTGACATAGATTTTCATACTTCTTTTAATATTTGGGTAAGGAACAATTAGGAACCAAGCAAAATATAATTTGTTATTCAGCACTATTCACATTATGTGACAAAAGCTATCAGCCCCAATCCTTTACACTATTCAGGGCTTTTTTTCTGAAAAAGGGGAAGGGGCCTGGGGCCTTTGAGAAGGGGAAAATTTCGCGGCGTTTTAGAAAAAAGGGGAAAAATTGTAAACTAGTATAATGTGCATGTTTAACTTTTATCATTACAAGGCCATCTGTCTATTTTTCATGTTCTTGAACTCCTACACTAGATTGTCATAATCCAGTTCACTTAAACTATACCACTGTCAAGGGTCGAAATTAGCAAGATTTTCTACTTGCATTAATTTTTTCGCAAGTGCTATTTTTTGTTACTTGCTAAATGAGAAAACAACTTATTAGAACTTTAACTTGAAGCAACACAATGTGAACTACAATAGTGCAATACACTGTTATGGTCAATCATGAATGTAATGTAAACATGGTCCAAAACATGCTGTGAAAAGAAGCTGCTGAGACTGTCAGATATACAACATAGTCTAGAAACTGTGTTTCAATTCTGGCTCCATATGGCAAAGTATGGGGTCTTTTCTGAATTAGTCAAGACAACATCCATGTTGTCACAGCAGTTTTTTGGTCATATTCTCTAGGGGCAAACAACATCAGCAACTTTAATTCTCATCAAAATATTAAGTATTTCAGCACCAAGCCTACACCTCGAGTCAAATTGTATTCTGTTCATTGTGGAAAGATAAATGAGATTTAAGCTAATGTTACAAAAATTAAATATGAAAAAAAAAAAAAAAAAAAAAAAATTTTTCTTTTTTCCTAGGGGAATTTATATTTTTAGGGGAAAAACTATGCTTATTTTCCGGGGGGAAGGGCCGTTAAACGGCCCCTTTTATATAAGGAAAAAAAAGCCCTGCTATTTCAAATGTGCCATGTGCTGTTGGTGAAGCCCAGCAAATCTCTCAGTCTGATACATACAGGGCCGTACGGTAATAATCTTTGCATAAACATCATGATTATTGTCAATGAATACTTGTCTGATTATGTGTACAGTCAAACTTGTGTTAGCGATCCAACTTTAAGCAGCTACTTGGAGATTAACCAAAACAACATTTTTCTATTTATTGGTCTTGTATTAAGCAGCCACCTGTGTTTAGTAGCCAACTTTTGCCCTTCCTCTGGGTGGCTGCTTAAGACAAGTTCTTGTTTGACTGAACTTGGCTATTTGTTCAATTTCATGATTCTCAATACTGTGCATAATGATTTCTATTTTATTTTACAGAGTTCAATTTCTTGCTGGACAGCATTGTTACTGATCTTCCAGATGAGTTGATGTCAACAAATGAGAATGGGCCAAATGACTCGCCATGGCATGGGGAATAACCTGAACCAGCAGGATAGTGCAAGTCAAAGGCATCAGCAGTTATCACATCTGTTGTCAAGTAGTGTATCTACACCATCAAGTGGAACAACCAGTAGCATATCAAGTTCAAATATCAATGTCACAAACTCAGCATTGAGTAATGCTGTTAAAAGCCCGGCTCCAATTTCAAACAGTTTACAATCTCCACCCCATGGACTTCAAAATAAGACTGGACCTCCAGCGTCATCTCATTTCTTATCAGACGGTAATAACTTTGTGTCAAGTAGTTCATCATTTTCATTAGCTAGTACATCATCATCAACTTTGTCATCAGCATCATTATCCATGCGGCATGGATAATGATGCTGATGACAAAGCTTGATGATGATGTACTAGCTCAATGAAAATGATGAACTACTTGACACAAAGTTATTACCGTCAGACTAAGCAAATGAGATGACGCTGGAGGTCCCAGTCTATATTTTCGACACAGTACATGGGATGGTGATGCCAAATGCTGGTAACAGCATGCAGCAAGGAATGGGAATGTCACAGAATAACATGATTGGAGGGGCAATGAACAATCCACAGATGTCCAGACAGAACATGGACCACACTGGGTTGATGCAAAATAATTCACAGCAAATGATGAAGGTATTTATGTCATTATGTTTTTATATATTTGCTTTGCCATAAAAGCCCTTATTGCACAAGCAAACAGTGAAGAATCTAATCATTCTAACCAGTTTGATTATAATTCATTTCATCAAACATATTGTCGCGGCAATCGCAGCCCTCGCTGTTTATGAATGGCAAGAAAGGTTTTCCTGCATGATGCAAAAATATATTTCTTGATTTTAAAAGTATGTGTTACTGATGCAGACTTAGGAGTAATCCTTTCCAATGTACATCAAATATGTAGTGTGCAACTTTGAAAACATAAAGCATAACCTGAAAATCTATAAATGAAAGCAGTGCTTGCACTAACTTTTTGAAACAGGAAGTCCTGACTTCCTGGGTCTGAATTTTGGAAGTCCTGCTCATAATTCTTGGAAGTCCCAGGTGGCACGCTGGCTTTTTTCGCATCTTGCACATTGTATTGTGTTTCCCTTTGTTTTTATTTTTAAATACATTATTGGAAAAGAAGCTAATTAATACAGAAAGTGGATATTGCTCCTTTGTCAACAATGTTATTGTTGGTTCTATCATAATACTTTTAAACCAGTAGGTTTTTATGTGATATAGAATGCTTTTTCCCAGTCATGTGTCAAAAGCTATCCAGCATAAAATTCATCAAAAGATTGGCATGGCCATGATTCATTACATTCACATTAAACATGAATTATGTTCTTAAATCACATTCAGTAATCAGTATGGCAAAAGGAATGATTTCTGTTAATGAGTTATTGATTTCATTTTAAACACCAGTAAATAAAGTGTTCTGCAGTGAGACATATTACAAACACACATTAAGGGCACTAAACTTTCATAATAGTCAACTTTAAAACAAATAAGAATGAGTGTGAGTAATACTTTCTTGAATGACATTTCCGATTTCCAAAATGCAGAAAATGCACGAAAACCCATTACAAATTACAATATGTATTTTTCACCCCCAGACTTCAGTTTCTTTTATATTTTAAAGAAATAATGAACTAAAATGGGCTTATATGCAATTTATTTCATAGGCAAGTCCTTTTTGACAGCTGGTTGTGATTTTGATAGATCTTCATGTCAACTGTTTTTAAAAAATCGGCAATTAAAAAGTGTTTCCTATGGATTCAGGCAAACAAAATAATAATCTTTAAACAGTTAAATTAATATAGGGACATTCTTTTATCATATCCTAGTATGTTTTTACATGGGTTATTGAAATTAATTACCCCTACGCTGTTTATAATGAAAAATAGAATCGATTGGTGTGAAGTTGTTATCAAGTGTCAAATCTGGGGGTGGGAGGGGTACGCATTCTTGATCGTGATTGGCTTAAATCTACCAATTGATAACTCCCACTGTCCATAATTGATACTTCATAAAACACAATACACAGTGTCTTTAGATAATTGCACACAATTTCTAGTGGACATATATACGTCCTGTGTTTTGATTGTCGGCGTATACCCTTAATTCCTGGACGTACTTGGACGTCTCCCTTGTCAATTTTGGGCGTACGGGATCGATTTTCGGGCGTAAAAACGCCCAATACGTCCATTAACGTGAGCGCTGTGAAAGTATAATTATTAAGAAGAGTTGAAAACATTGTGGGAAAAGGATCATGAGTAATTTCCTCTTTTGCATTTGTAATTGGGAAAGGATTAGGGCTGTAACGAATACACTAGGTGGCGAATACGATACGTATCACGTATACAGGGTAACGAATACGAATATTTATTCACGAATACTGTCATGTATTCAAAAACATGTAAACACAAAAGAGATCATAATTCAGATTTAAGAAAGTATAATGATTGACTAGTAAGTCTTGTTACTCTTCTGACAAATAAAGTCCAACTAGAACAGTATAAAAGTTAATAACGTATTTGACTTTTTGCCCCAAAAAGAATATAAACTTATTTACTTCAAGTACTTTGATTTTACAAGAGGGGTAATTTTGAATTTAATGTAGCGTTTAACTAATTGTTACCCGATTTCATGTCTACCAATTTTGATAGTGAGCAATGGAAAGTCTCCCTCGAGTCCTTTCGGGAATCTGAAACTTTCCAAAACAGCTAACATATTTGGCCGGACGTTCAATATTTTCAATTTCTACAGGGTCAGCCATTTTTGTTGTTGACGGATTTTGGTTTATTAACTGGGAATTGTCCTAACTTTTCAATGGAATTATAATTCAAAATTAATTAAAAACACATTTTAAACACACATAAACGTATTTCAAAATACATTGTAGCGAACACAACATCAAATATATTATGTGAATAAAAAATATGTCGCAAAAATTGTGGTCAGCTGTTGTGGGTGGGGTACTTAATTTGGCCGGAGGTTCAATAGTAATCTCGAGTTCCTCGTGGTTCGCCATCAGTTGACGCGTTCTGGTTTTCGTTTGTTGGGAATTCTTCGATCTTTTCAATCGAATATTATAATTCAGATTTAATTAAAAACCGATTGTAAACACACTAAAACGTAGGTCAAATACTTCGTAGCGAACACATCAGCAAATATATTTTGAAAAAAAAGTACAAAGTATGTCGTAAAATCAGTGGTCAGCTGTTGTGGCAGGGGTACTATATAAATATAGCTCCGAGTGCGCTATGAAACTGAATAGGTTTGCAAGTCTGACAAAAGGTTTGTTATGTTTGTAGTTTTAATTAAATTGATTTTAGTTTTAGAGTATACCGGTTTTGATTATATTCGTGAATATGGGTGGAGCGAATAATGAATACGATTCGGACAGGCCTGTATTTGATTATATCGAATATTCAAATGTATCGTTACAGTCCTAGAAAGGATTAATGAGAGGCAATGCCCCTAACTGTATGTTTTAGAGTTGGGGGTCAGTGAATTAGATTAGTATGAGGTTGAAAAAATAGGTTGTAATGATCTTATTCTACATTTCTTTTTTTCTGCTGGTGTCGAAATAAGCAGTGGTCCTATGGTCCTTCTCCAGTAAATTTTGGTTCGGACCAATGGAAATTGTCCCTTTTACATATAATATATAACCTAACCAAACATGAAGGATTTATGGGCCAGTGAATGTTAAAGGTCAATTTCAATGTCTCTTCTTGACTTACAATTTGGAATAGTTGTGCCCCTATTTAGACTTAGTATGATATGCTCACTGACCAAGTTTGTAAAATATATTGACAGAACTTGGAACATATTTCTCCTGAAAGTGTTTGATTTCAAGATAACATGAGAACATTGTTACTACATGATCCTCTACAAAAAATGTAAAAGACATATTGACAGAATATTAGTCTTGAAACAAGTTGAGCTATTGTGATTCTGTTGTGCGTCGTTTACACTCAACATGCTACATGTTGCATCAGATCTTCATTAAAATTTATCCGAACATTTATCTCAATGAAATCTTGGGACAAGTACGAAACCGGGCCATTTGAGGTAAAAAACTAGGACAAATCAAAGGAAAATCTTGTTAACTGGAGTCCGCATTTTTAACTTGAGCATGTTCAAACTATCAGAATGCTTGTCTTGATGATATATAGGCCAAGTATAAATATGGGTTATTTTGGGTCAAAAAGAAGGTCGCTAGGCCAAATTGAAGGAAAATCTTGTTAACACTCGAGAGACGGCAATTTTATCTTGAAATTATTGAAACTTTATCAGAATTTATCAGTTTGTCTTGGTGATATGTTGGCCAAGTTTGAATATGGGGCATTTCAGTCAAACGCAAGGTCACTAGACAAAGTTGATGAAAATTCTCGTTAAAACTCAATAAAGGCCGCACTTTTTTCTTCAGCAGATTGAAACTCTTTCAGAATGTTTGTCTCAATGATTTCTAGGCAAAGTTTGAATATGGGTCATATTGGGTAAAAAAATAGCTCACTAGGCAAAATTGAAGGACAATTGTTGTAAACACTGGAGGCTGCATTTTTAACTTGAAAATATTGAAACTTTGTCAGAATGTTTGTCTTTTAAAATGATATCAAGGTCAAGTTCGAATATGGGTCATATTGACCTAATTTTGAAGTAGCCTTAATTCGGTATCTTATATAGTAGGTGGAAAGGCGCTGCAGTCATGCATATATTAAAGGTTTCCATTTTATATTTTTCAGCCTGGAGGACCTGTAGGTGGTGGTGGATTTGGGTATAATGTTCAACCGGGTCAGGTTCACCCTCTGTCTGCCCCTACTTCCAATTTCAACAGCAACTCACCATCCACTGTACTCTCTTCGATGGCTTCGCCTCCTCATAACAACATGTCGGCAAATGCATCTAACTCCGTAAGTATTGGACTGTATAAGTGTGTCTCTGCTTCTTTGTGTTGACAATTTATCTATTCAATATTGAGCATGTTTTTTACATTTATTTAATTTGAAAAGAAGGATTTCTTAGTACTGCTGAGCTTTGCTATGCTATTACTTGAAATGCTCAAATTACAGAATCCTCAGAATGAAGTTATGTAAATTGTAATGGTACTTCAGTTTTTCTGAATAGGTACCTGAGCTATTCTGAATGATTGGAATTCATCAGGTTATCATTTTGAGTTATTTCATTTTAGTTTAAATCAATTGGAAAGTTTATTTTGTAGACATGTCAAAAGGTTGAAAATGATAATGCAAAAGCAATGTTGGCAATAAGCAACCTGCATGTTTTGATGATTGAACTAGATTTGAAGCATATTGATGTCATAACTTTTAATAGAGGAAGAACAAGAATATAGTTCTAGCTTGGTGTAGCTTTTATTAGCTCAACTTCGCACATAGTGCGATGTGAGCTTTTGTGATCACTGTTAACAATTTCCTATAAATGACTTTTCATACTTAACCAATGGACTGATTTCAAAATAACTTAACAGGAATGTTCCTTAGGTGGTCCTCTTTTAAAGTTGTTAAAGAATTTAATTCCAAGTGGATCTTTGGTTGCTGCAGCATCAGAAAGGGGGGAAATTGTCAAAACTTTAAAAATCTTCTTGTCAAAAAGAACTGGCCCAATTTGAAAATTGTTTTGCACAAATGTTCCTTGTGGCACCCTCTATCAAGATTGGTCAAATTTATCCGATCCGTTGAAAAACATGGCTACCAGGAGGCGGAGCTTCTTTTCCTTATATGTGCATTGTCAAAACTTTAAAATCTTCTTGTTCAAAAGTACTGGCCCGATTTAAAGATTATTTGGTACAAATGTTCCTTGGGTAACCCTCTAGCAAGATTGTTCAAAAAATTCTGATCCATTGAAAAACATGGCAACCAGGGGATGGAGCTTGTTTTTGTAAAATCTTTAAAAAATTACCATAACTTTAAAAATCTTCTTGTCCAAAAATACTGGCCCGATTTGGAAATTATTTTGCACAAATGTTTCTTGGGGCACCCTCTACCAAGATTGTTCAAATATTTCAGATCCATTGAAAAACATGGTTATACAAATTAATCCCACCAAGGGCAGGGCTTATTTTCCTTAATTGTGCATTGTAAAAACTTCTTTTTGGCAAAAAGAACAGGCCTGATTTAAAAAAAAAAATTATTATTCCGATCTGATGAAAAACATGGTCGAAAGGGGGGGCGGGGCTTGTTTTCCTTATATGTTATATAGTGAAAACTTGTACTAAATCACTGGCCATTGAAAATGATTTGGCACAAATGCTCCTTGTGTGACCCTCTGCTAGGGTTGTTCAATTTATTCTGATCCCTTGAAAAACATAGCCACCAGGGAGGTTGCTTGTTTTCCTTACATGTATAGAGTAAAAACTTTGAAAACTATTGAAGTTCTATTCAATCAGGTGAGCGAAAGAGCCCTCTTGTTTAGTTATGTCTTTGGCTCGTGACATATGAGGTTCTTTGTACATATTGTGATATTCATTAAAAGTTCCTGTTTCTCATGTTTAGATGCCTCAAAATCAACAGATGGCTCACAGTGTGCCTGGAGCACCTGCAGCCCAAGTACCAGGGGCACAACCCCAGCCTCCCACTGCAGACCCAGAAAAGAGAAAACTGATACAGCAGCAACTGGTTTTGCTACTTCATGCCCACAAGTGTCAGAGGAGGGAACAGAATAATGGGGAGGCATGTGCTCTGCCCCATTGTAGAACTATGAAAAATGTGCTAAATCATATGACAAGCTGTAATGCTGGGAAATCATGTCAAGGTAAATTTTTGAATTTAATTTCAGAAACATTGATATCAAAGTTTTACAATAAATGGTAAACAACATTAATCCTTTCCCAAACAAAGTAACGTAAAGTGAATAAAAAGTGTCCGACAAATTTTTAGAATTGTGTGGTTTCCAACAGGGCTACCAGATTTGGAAGCTGGTAGCCCAATTATAGCGAATGTTTGAGTGTTTTATGATTGTAGTTTTTTTCTACTTCTGTAGAAAGATAATACGAGGGTCAGTGTTACAAAGAAAGACATATTATGTAAGATTCAATTTTATTAACCAAAAGTCAAATTTATCAGGGTCAATGTATAGTTATTTACATGCATATAAATGGTTTTACCCTTTCCAACATACAGTAAATCTATGGAAGGGGATTTTGAAAACATCTCAACAAGAATATGGTAAATGATAGTTTAATCCTCAAAAAGAGTTGGAAAACATTTTAGCAAATAGTGAAATTGCTCATTATGAATAAATTATTCTTTTGTCAGAATGTTTTTTGTATGTTGCAGAGGTGTAAGAAAGCGTCTATATTTGGGAAAGGGTTAAACGATCCAACACATTACTCGGCATTCCTACTGCTAAATTATAACATATCGTCAAAAACAATAACAGACAACAAAACATTAAATTTGTTTCATATGACCCTTTATTATTCGCAACATAGCCGCCATCTTGATGATTGTCAATGTTTATCATTGTTCCCTACTTTGAGAATTAGAAATCGGTAAACAGTGTTGAATGTTAACATCGGGGTCTTCAGGTCGGGAATGTCATTGGCCCAATTTCTTATTTTGTGCAATGAAATTGCTATTAAGTCATAGGATTTTCCCCCCCCTGGTTATGCTTATTAATTTTGGTAAACAAAGCCTTGATTGAGCATTTATTTTACTTTGGAAATCATTTATAGTTTTCGTTTCAAATAATTTCTGTTTATACACGGCATGTGTGTAAGTAATTAAGCTGTGTAACCAGACACAGGAATTGACAGTAGCCAGTTGTGTTTTCATTTTCAAAAATGATGACCGCCCGTAATTAAGCTGGGCAACCAGACAAAGCAATTGACAGTAGCCAGTTGTGTTTACATTTTTAGCTTGACTTTTGAAAAAACGAGAGCTATTGTCATGACCCTGGCGGCGGCGTGGTCGTCCGGTTAAGGTTTTTTGTTTAGCTCATTTTTTTTCTTCCTCCCTATCAGTCGAGCGTCTGTACCGTACGCGGTGCTATTGTTAACAATGATGGTAGCCCATGAAATTATTCAGGTAGCTTGCAGGGTCCGGGCAATGGATTTGTTGGACACTGTAGAGTTCAAAGTATTGTGACAGAAAATGGAATTACTCTTTTGAGCAATTACTTCTTTTGCCTGAATGCTTTCATGAGTCATCTGCTGCAGATGTGTCAAAATGTTTCTGCATGTGGGAAAGGTTTTTAAAAAAAACCTTAATTTTAAATTGTTGTAGAAAATGTAAGCCTGAAAAACAAATGATTGTTGTAAAAGGAGAAAATACTCATAATGGGGCATTTTGGGCAATTATGCAAGTTGGGCAAGTTTTTTGTGATAAGAAAGAGGTATGACAGTCAGTAACAATTACAGTTTGTTGGTTTGTTTATTGCAGTGGCCCACTGTGCATCATCACGGCAGATTATTACTCACTGGAAGAACTGTACCCGTCAAGATTGTCCAGTTTGTCTGCCTTTAAAACATGCGTCAGATAGACAGAAACAGCCTGGTGGTAAGTCTACACTGTACAGGGCATGTTGATACATTTTCAGCTTCAATACAGGAACATAGACCTTCAAGCATTTGCGCCCGCTGTAGCTCTAGATCAGTCTGTGCTTTTGCACTATCTGATCAGGATCTACAATGTTTGCTATCAAGTCGGTGTACTAGTAAATGCTATCAAGTCAGTGCGCTAGTAAAGATTTGAAACACCAACCAGACTGTAGGCTCATCTTAAATTACACACACAGGGCAGACATCCAAGTTGGGCGCGATGGCTTAGTTTGTGATTACAAGGGCTACCAATCCAGGGTTTATGAGTTTGAACCCCGATTTGACCATTGATTCTTTATGAATCAGGTGATTGACAAAAGTTGTGGTGACTGGTATCATTGAATCTCCACCAATGGGTAAAAGAAGTCCTTTGTTTGAAAGTAGCTAATTGTCTGGGAAATATGTTATATGAAGTACTGGTGAGAGAAGTTGACATTTGGTTTACTGAACTGGCTACCATGATATAACTACTTAACCCTTTCCCTCATATAGACACTTTCTGACGCCTCTGCAGCCAACAGCTTTTTGAAACATATTGACAAAAGAACAAATTGCTCAAAACAAGCAATTTCTCCTTTTGCCACAATGTTTTCCACTTTTCGTCATAGGTTATCCATTCAATTATAGAGATTTTCTAATTTTGACAAAATACTTTCAAAGTCGTCTGCTGCAGAATTGTCGTATGAGGGAAAGGGTTAAAACAAGTTTCACTCCATCAAAAGCCCCTTTTTCATATGTAGCGGCTCTTTTGCTATCCTTTCAAAACATCTTGTAATGGAAAAAAATTATCCAAATTTTGTAGAGTTCAACTAGACTTTTTAAGGTACAGTCCACATTTGAACCACTATGGAACAAGGAGAAATTGCTTAAAATGGAATGTTTTGAGCAAATTATCCTTTGATGCAATGTTTTCAAAAAATGATCCATATTAGAAAAATGGTTGAAATTACTTTCTGTATTAATTATTGTTAATGTTCACAATAACTTCTCTTTCCTTTCTCTATACAACAAATCTGCATCAAATGACTTGAACTGACAGTCTGTTGTTAAAGTTTAGAGAAATCTTAAAAAAAATAGATCTGTCTGTATTTTGGAAATATATTTTACCTTTTCAGCTGTTCCTCAACCATCTAACACAGCTGCAACCACTGGTCCCCAAGCTCCTGTCAACACAGGGGGACCACCGGCAGTTCCACCTGGGATGAATGATGCGCAGTTACAGAAAGCTTATGCAGCGTTAGGTTTACCTTATAATGGAAAACAGGCTGCGGGAATACAAGCAAATAGTGCTAATAGAGCTGCAGTCAATAGTCAAGGTTAATATATTTTCAGATTGAGGGCATATCATTAAAAAGTTTTGTACTTCTAACATTTGAAATAGTATTAGAATAAACAAGTTGTAGGGTCTCTTAAATCGAAGTTCATATCTTTGATCTGTCGATAGGTCAATATTGAAACATGGACAATAGATAGTTTCAAAATCTTTTGAAAACTGGTTTATATTCAATAGATACGTATTTTACTTGCATTTGAGAAATTGGGTGAAATTCTGACAAACATTTAACTATTAATGTGGTAATCCCATAGGCATCTTCTATGAAAGCAACTAGGTTTGAAGTTTGATTACAGGATAAAAACATTGTGGGGGGAAAGGAAACACTGATTTGAACAATAAAAGAAAACTGTTCTAATCTTACTGTTTTATAATATTTATACAGGTCCTGGTTCTGTTGGGTCAATGCTGCCTAATCCAAACAACACTCTAAATTCTTTAATGAGTTCAGGTGGTTTATCTGGGACAGATGGATTACAAATCATTGCCCAGACAAACAGGGGAACCAAGGAATGGCATCAAAGTGTGACGCAGGATTTAAGAAACCATCTTGTGTACAAATTGTAAGTAACCTTTCATTCCAGTGCATGTATATTTCTTTCATTTTGAACTGCAATTTGGTTGAAGTTAATCAAATCAAATTTAAAGTGAAGAAAAATAAAATTAAAAAAGTATTATATGGACTTTTCAAAGTATATATTTTGTACTTTTGAAAGCATTGTTCAATTTTAAGCTCACCTGAGAATGAAGTGCTTTTGTGATGGCATAATGTCCGACGTCCAGATGTCTGTCTTGAACAATTTTTTGAAATAACATCTCCTAAACCGATCTTTGGATTTTGACTAAATTTGCCAACTATGATCCTAAGGTGATCCTCTTTCAAAAGGTGATAAAAAATACCTGTTTTATATAGAGATAAATGAGAAAACCTTTGAAAGTATTCTTGTCCGGAAGATCTATCTAGCTTAGCTATTTGGTGTGCAAAATTGTCTTGTCTACCAAGATTGTTCAAAATTGGCCATCAACACTTAGGTCACCTGTTTTGGAGTTTTATAGGAGGAAAACTTGTTGTCAGTTGGTAAAAAACAACACATTACCATAAAGGACAGGGTTAGTTTTTACTATATTCTTAAAGTGGATATTTTTGAAATCTTCTTTAACACAATTGGCCCTTGTGGCAGAGCGTGCTGTAGAGCTCCCAAATGAAAGCTAAAAACCCACTAGTGTTGTTTTGACTTGAGTAGGATGCAAGAATATAATAACCCTTTCCGGTAGTCATCTTTATTATTGTCATTTTTTGCTCACCTTCTTTTCTCCCTCTGCTCTTAATTGACCTAGGAATCCGCTGTGGTCGAGTGGTTAGCGTTGGGGATTTCGAAACCGGGTGTCCCGGGTTCGATCCCCAGTCGCGGCACTACGGTCATGGTGGAGTGCCCTTGGGCAAGGCACATTTTCTAGCCTAGTACTGGTTTGTTTACCCAGGGATCATGAATAATTAAATTTAATTGCGCGCTAAATGACCTTAGCTGTCGATGCGCCATAAAACAATATACATTCATTCATTCTTAATTGACCTCTTTGTGTTGAAGTCCTGTAAAACAAAACTCATTCATTCTATAACAAAATGATTGGTAGAAATTATTCATTCAAGTGATCCAGGGCCATCATTGCCCTCTTGTTTTTAGCTCACCTGAGCTTTGCTCAAGGTGAGTTATTGTGATCGCCTTTTGTCCGGCGTCCATCGTGCGTCAACTTCTTCTCCTCAGTAACCGGTGGGTCAATTGGGATGAAACTTCACAGAAAGCATCCTCTCAATGACCTCACCAGATTTCCTTCAAATTTTTGGGATCCATGCAGAATTCTGGTTTCCATGGCAATGAAATGAAAAAAACTTCAAAATTCTTCTTCTCCCAAACTGGTTTAATAGCAGATTTTCAAATAATTTTGTAGAAATGTTCCCTTGATGACCATCTGTCAGATTCCTTCAAGCCATGTTGATTGGTCGAAAAACATGGCCGCCAGGGGGGCGGGGCTATTTTGCCTTATATGGCTATAGTGAAAACTCAAAAAATCTTCTTCTCCAAAAGTGTCAGGCCGATTTTCAAATAATTTTGTAGAAATGTTCCTTGGATGACCCTCTATCAGATTCCTTCAAGCCAAGTTGATTGGTGAAAAAACATGGCCGCCAGGAGGGCGGGGCTATTTTGCCTTATATGGCTATAGTGAAAACTTAAAAAATCTTCTTCTCCGAAAGTGTCGGGCCGATTTTCAAATAATTTTGTAGAAATGTTCCTTATATGACCCTCTATCAGATTCCTTCAAGCCAAGTTGATTGGTCGAAAAACATGGCCACCAGGGGGTCGGGGCTATTTTGCCTTATATGGCTATAGTGAAAACTTAAAAAATCTTCTTCTCCCAATCTGGTTGGCAGATTTTCAAATAATTTTGTAGAAATGTTCCTTGGATGACCCTCTGTCAGATTCCTTCAAGCCATGTTCATTGGTCGAAAAACATGGCCGCCAGGGGGGGGGGGCGGGGCTATTTTGCCTTATATGGCTATAGGGAAAACTTAAAAAATCTTCTTCTCCAAAAGTGTCGGGCCGATTTTCAAATAATTTTGTAGAAATGTTCCTTGGATGACCCTCTATCAGATTCCTTCAAGCCAAGTTGATTAGTCGAAAAACATGGCCACCAGGGGGGCGGGGCTATTTTGCCTTATATGGCTATAGTGAAAACTTAAAAAATCTTCTTCTCCGAAAGTGTCAGCCTGATTTTCAAATAATTTTGTAGAAATGTTACTTAAGTGACCCTCTTTCAGATTCCTTCAAGCCATGTTGATTGGTCAAAAAACATGGCCACCAGGGCGGGCGTGGCTATTTTGCGTTATATGGCTATAGTGAAAACTTAAAAAATCTTCTTCTCCGAAAGTGTCGGGCCGATTTTCAAATAATTTTGTAGAAATGTTCCTAGGGTGACCCTCTATCAGATTCCTTCAAGCCAAGTTGATTGGTCGTAAACTATGGCCGCCAGGGGCGGGGCTTATATAGCTAAAGTGAAGAAAAAAAAAAATCAGGTGAGCGATTCCAGGGCCATCATGGCCCTCTTGTTTGATAATTTTAATAATGAATGGACAATTGGAAAATGCTCTGGTTCAACAGCAAGTAGTTGAAGACGTAATGTACTGGAACTTTATAAGTTTTTCTCATGTTTACAAAAAAATGATTTGTGTTGATTATTCTCTATATATACATCCTTTCAGAGTTCAAGCCATTTTCCCAACTCCTGACCCAGCTGCTTTAAAAGATAGGAGAATGAACAACTTGGTAGCTTACGCAAGAAAAGTGGAAGGAGATATGTATGAAACTGCTAATAGTCGTGTAAGTTTCTTTGTCCAAATACAGGGCCTGTTCTGAGGTTTTCTTTTTCTTTTTCTTTCGCCAAATTGAAAAAAATATCGCCACTTTTATTTTTAAGGAGCCAATTAATTTCGCCATTGTGGCGAACAGATTTAAACCTTGTTTCGCCACTTTCCTTTAATTTTCCAACAAATATTTATATGGGTCCACTAATTATTTGTACACACTCATAATTAAACAGATTTTTCCAAATAAATAATGACAAACTCACATTGTCATTCAATCTTAACCCTTTCCCTCATATTAACGCTTTCTGACGCCCCTGCAGCAGATAGCTTATTGAAAACATTGTGACAAAATAAGAAATTGCTCAAAACAAGTAATTTCTCCTTTTGCCACAATGTTTTCCACTTTTAGTCATAGGTAATCCATTCAAGTATAGAGATTTACTATTTTTGACAACATATGTTCAAAGTCGTAAGAAAGGGTTATCTTATTTACGGCCTTCAATGTACCAATATCGCTTAAGAGATGTTGGTCAGTCGGATACAAATGCAGTTTACACTTCACAACAATAAAACAAGTTTGAAATAGTTCAAATACACAAACTGTCAAAAAAACCAACAGGTGTCGTAAAAAAAGACGTTAAGTAGTCACTGAATCCAGTCATTGTATTAAATATATGGTAGTGTGTTATCTGAGATAAACGGAAACAGTCACTCTATGTCGTGTGATTTCCAGAACAAGTAAATCTTGATTATTTTATTTTATAAGAAAATCCTTTCGCCACTTATTTTCGCAAATCACAGAACAAACTTGCAACTTCAAAATAATTTTCGCATTTGGCGAAAATGGGGAAAGACAGCACGGGCCCTGAAATATATATTTACTGCCCTGCTAGGATGGCACATAGGAATGACTTATTTTGTTATGTCTGTCCACACTTAACATTTACTGGCAGAGGCAGACAACATATTATGTTTTTTTTTAACCCTTTCCCACCTATAACAAATCTTGAAATGATTAAGTCCAAAGTATGGAAAATATTTTTAAATGACAGTTTTTATATTGAACAGAGTTGAATTAATTGTGGAAAATTGAAAATTGTGAGCAATTTCTCCTTTGCCAAAATGATTCCAAAATGTGTCTGCCTCAGAGGGGTGAGAAAGCATCAGTATGTGGAAAAGGGTTAAACAAATCATGTATGTGGCTTGTGCAATGCATCGGAATTTTATGATTCTTATTTGCTATGTAATAACATCTTATTTTGTAGAGAAGTGGTAAAATATAGATACAATAAAACAGCTTCAGTTAAATAAGCTATGTATAGCTCAAACAGACATGGCTGTATGGTTATTGGTTTAATGAAAAGGAGATAGTAATTAAAATAACTTGCTAATAAGATGCATTTTCAAGTTTCGTTCCTTATTGCAGGAGGAATATTACCATTTCTTGGCAGAAAAGATCTACAAGATTCAAAAAGAATTAGAAGAGAAGAGGAACCAGAGAAGAGAACAGCAGCAACAAGTGAAGGGAGGAGGCAATGAACCCGGTGTTATTGGAATTCGGCCTCCTGCAACCATGGGCAATAACTTATTGGGTGGCGGGTCCACTCTTAGTAAGTATCTTATCTCTTCATATAGGTTATTTTTTTGATGATTTTATCTTTCAAATGGTTTGTATTATTGTAGAAGTCTGAAACAAGGATTTTCATAATTTTTATGTAAACACCCAAAATGTACATCAATAAATTTCATGTTCAATAACTGTGCAGTACATCCTGTGGACAAAATTTGTTCATGCCTGCAGGTTTTGTTAGCTGTATTTTGCAGTGTTTATTAATCTATTCTTTCAGATGGGCCAATGTCAAACCCTACATCAGTTATTGGTATGCCTGGGCCTGGAAATGATCCCTTTGGTTTAAACCCTGGCATGAACATCAATCAATCAATTGGGTCACCAAACATGCCAAGGATGCCTGGTAACATGCAGGTTCCTCATCCTAGGACTACACCTCCATTGGTAAGAAAATTGGTTACAATCTTCTCGACCATTTCACTGCAGCGGACTATTTGGAAATCATCTTTAAAAATGAAAATATAATAATTGAAAAGAGTTGATTTATTTTTTTGCAAAATGAGAAGTTGCTCGTAATAAGCAATTTCTCCTTTTTCCACCTTGTTTTCAAATGTCTCGGCTGCAGAGGTGTCAAAATGCATCTGTATTAGGGAATGGATTAACACAATGAAATGCCAACATTTATTTATGATATAAACATTAAGAATTATGAGAGTAATAACTAAGAAGCATGTCAACTGGATTCGGCTGGTAGGTGAGTTTCATGTGGCAGAAATTACGGGCGATCCATTGTATACCCAATCAAGGAGATCTGTGATAACACTTTTGTCATTTATCATAATATTTTATAAAAGTTACTGTGTTAATTATTTTTCATGGTGATATAGTTGAAGTATCGTAAATACTCGGTTATAAGTCGCCCTACTTTGAGGTCTTAAATCTAGGATTTTATGCTGTTCTCTCTAATAAGACGCAGTCAGATTTCTTGAGTTTTTTCAACCCCCCCGAAAAAATAAAATTTCGAAAAAGATTCATGTCAAACAAATACGATAAATACTTCAATAAAACATGGTTCTAGATGTAAAACTGGATAATGATATATTAAGATAATAATGCACAAACCTGATTTTATAAATCCAAATAAGCCAAACTAACTAATTTCTTAATATTTGTTTCAATATATATAAAAATAAAAGCGCGAAACTCGAACAAAGGGGTTTGTTGATGTCGGTGTCTGTACCATCCATTCAACCCTTAAGCCACATTTGTCCGATTCCACACATGAAAATTAATCCTTTCAATGTTTTCAAAAACTGATAAGTTAAAAGTAAAACAAACACAGGAGTTTGATAGCATTAATACAATTATGCGTATGATGCATGAATTAAATAGGACAATACATGTTTCTCCTTTTCTGACAATATTTTCAAAAGCTGTCTGATGCAAATGCGTCAAAAGTTATTGAATTGACGAAGTTTATTAAAAAGTGTGTGTAATTCACAGAGGTGAAGACGAGGGTTTGAAAGGTCTATGGAAAGAAGGTTGGACTCTATGGTTATATGCAAACAGTTGTAATTTCTCCAGGTAATTTCTCCAGGAACACGCTTTAGTTACAACCGACTTGCATAAGCCATATAACTGTTTGTCGCGTGAAAAACACAGGGCTCGATAAATGACGTCACTAATTTACCAGCTGATTGAGCCGTGACAAATGAAATACACCCATATAAATTAATGTTAAATTTACGATCCTATTTATTAGCTTAGTAATACTTGTGACTAAACTGCACATACCCTTTTTTATGACGTAGCTCGTAGGTCTATATAGATTTCACTCTTACCCATTTTAACATGCATTTATACGCATCTGCAGCAGACTTCTTTTGATAGCGCTCTGAGGAGAAATTACTACATTTTCTTTAAATTGGACAAATTAACTTTGAATTGAAAAGGATTTAAAAGGGCATGGTATTTATTTTTCCTTTGCAATTTATATTTTCACAACTATCAAAATGGCTTCCGATCGTGAATAAATCAAAACAATAAAGACAAAAGAGTGTAAATTCGTAATTATATTTTTTCTTCTGTTCAGTTTCTAAACAAATCAATTCAATATGTTATTATTATTTCAATCAAACTTGAATTATTCTGTTAAATCGGCTCTTTATATAAATGACAGCTTTTGAAGATAGGTAGCTTGGTGGGTATTTTTTTTTCTGAAATTTTGCTTGACCCGCTTATAAGTCGCTCCCCCAACTTTACTTTCGATTTTGAAGGTAAAAAAATGCGTCTTATAACCGAGTATTTACGGTATTTAAACAAATTCTCCCATTTTATAATGATTTCTTTAAATATTTACAATATGTTAAACATACTTAATAAATTAAGAAGTTTATGGAAATAGAATATTTTTAACTTAAGTAACCGTTTCCCTAATACAGATGCTTTCTGACTCCTGCAACAAATGACATTTAAAAACATTGTTGTTAAAAGAAGAAATTGATCACAATGAGCAATTTCTCCTTTTTCAACAATGTTTTCTATTTTTTTGCCTTATTGTTTTGAAAGTATTCTGCTTCAGAGTTGTTGTTTGTTAGAAAGGGTCAACAAGTTTACCTTATTGGATATTTTTATAGCTGTCTTTGACAATTTCTTAACATCTTGAAAGTTTAAAGTAAAATATAAAATAGCAGATTTCTCCTTCATTGCATGATAAAGATGAATAAAGATAAATAAATAAGCAGCATAAAAGTATAATTAGTTTAATTTTTGTATAAGAACAAGCTTACTTTCATATTGATTCAGATTTATATATTCCCTTCTCCTTTGCTGCTTTTAATATGAAATAAACATGAAAAGACACTTAGCTATTTTAAAAGGCAAAATCTGTGAAATGTATTCCAAAGGTTGACTATGAGCCATGCTTTGGACAAACTTAGATATGTGTGGACTGCTGTCTGCAAACATGAACAACAAGTTTTCAGATGGATGACTTGTTGATTGTTTCAGATGAATCTACCTGCCAATCCTCAACAGATGAATACTGGTTTGAGTCAGAACCAGTTTGATCCAATGGCGAGCAGGATGCCTGGTCACATGATGAACCCACAATCCCAACCAAACTTACAGCAACCACTCCAACAACCTCAACACATGCTCCAGCAAACCGCCAGCCAGAACTTACAGGCTAGTAAGCCTCGTGGGATGTCTCCCCAGGTACATGGTCTCCAAGGATCCATAGCCAATCAGTCAGTAATGCAATCAATGCCAGGTAAAAGCATGCCCACATCTGGACGACCTTTCATAGATTCGCTGGTGTCATCAGCCAACTCGCCAATGGCAACATCATCAGTTCAAATGCAACAATCCACAGCTCAAATGGTAAGTATTATCTTTGAAAATAAGCCTGCAGGGGCTGGGCTGTGTGAAAGTAGTTTTGCAATAAATAATTATAACAGATAATTATATTGTAGGAAGTAGATAAAATGTATCAGTTTATGGGTTACATTTGGAAATATGTTGTAGGTGGCTTTCAATTTGTGAAATGTCTGTACATCAATGGTTCACTTGTGATACATTTAACACTTACTTAACATTTTTTGATGTAGAGAAAGAATGACGTTTTGTGCATAAGTCCAGAAGGAGGCAGCTTGGGTATAAAATATTGATGGAAATTGATATGATGTAATTTTTAGGCAATTGATTGATTCTCTATTTACATTCGATTAAATTATAGAATTACTTTTTTCTGATGTATGCAGTCATCTGAATATGATAGTCAAAACATGCATCTTGGAAGGGTAAAAAAAAAGATAAAATTCTAACTTTCAATTTCTCAAACTACGTTATAAAATGAAAGGTCATTTCTAATGAAACATTATTTACCTTGTAGAATGATTTAATGGGCCTTGGAATGGACAAAAAGATAAAACACGAATCTGCAATGGATGTCAGTACTCAACCACAGTCTTTAACTGAGGTATTGTCTTCGCCAGCCTCCTCAGAACAGGGACCTACAGCATCGACAACTTCAGTTGTAACGCCTATGTCATCTACCACCTCCATCACTAGTACATCAGCATCAAACGCTATTGATATCAAACCCGAGATTAAAACTGAAATTAAAACTGAGGTAAGTTTGGTAAGTTTTTGTATCTAATTAACCCTTTTGCTGGAAATAGGCACTTTTTGATGTCTTTCAACTGTCATCTTTTGAAAACTGTACAAGCAATTTTTGCTTTTCTGAGGAAGAAAAGAATCGACCATTTCATAAATTTGTTCTACTATCTACACACAGTTTCACTATTTTCTACATATAATTTCAATTTAGGAAGAGTTTATTCTATTAGATCATCAAAGGGTGAATGTTGAGAAGAGTGAAAGTAGATATTCTATTGGTACACTACTGTCATTATGCTTAGCAGAAACTTTAGCTTATTGTTTTTCATAACTGGAAAGAAAATAACGCTTTTTATTGCTGTTACAACATGCTTATTCTATGATGTTTTTCAACTCGGAATCAAAATTGCACTTATTTGTTGCAGATTTTACATCATTTTCTTATAACTTTTTCAAAGCAGATGATTCTAAAATATGAAGTGGGGTAAAGTCATGATCAGAATGTTTGAGTCATGAAGTTGTCTTAGCTGTTTCCAACACACAACAAATTTAAAGCATAGTACTTACCAAAAAACCAGGTCAAAGTCGGGCAAATCCCAATATAGGAGGGTATAATGATTAGAAAGAGTTAGAAACATTGTTGCAAATGGAAAAATTGCTTGTTGTGTGCAATTTTTCCTTTTTTCACAATGTTTCAAAGTCATATTCAATTTGGAAAGTGTAAATGTATATTATTTCATTATATTTTCAGATCAAGTCAGAACCTCTATCATCAGACATTAAACAGGAATCAATGGATACGTCCTCTGGTATTACTCCGAAGTCCGAGCCCCCAGATACCAATGGTGAAGACCACAAACCTAGTCCCAGTTCTACCACACCTGTGGCATCACCTGCTCCACAAAAACCAAGACAAAAGAAAGGTAAATTCTAGATGAGCCCATCCATGGGAAAAGGTACAAGTTGGCTAATGTGAAAAGTAGTTCAAAGTCAGCCTGTGCATTTGTACATTCTGATCAGGATCTCATATTATTTGCACAATTGTGTATGAAGATCCTGTCAACTTGTGCACATTCTGATAAGACTGAGCAGATGGACAGACTGATCCCGACCTACGTTGACAAGCAATGCAAACTTGTACCTTTTTACATATTAACCAAGCTCATATCATAATTCTAGATTACTGGTTCTTTACTCTTTTGTACTCGAGACAAGGAGTGATCAAGAATATTTCTCACATTTTGGAAATAGCACATTAGATTGATATGTATTTTTCATGTGATAAAAGAATGTGTGTAACGTAATTTCACGTTAAGTATTAACATTTTTAGAAATAAGATAGTTTCAACAAACAATAATTTTAACAAACAATATTGGTATTTTCTAAAATTGTTAATTGTTTTGCTCGGCTTTTTACAGTTTGAAGAAAGAATCCAAATTTCATATTATATAAGGTTGGTTATTTTAGTATGATTTGAAATGGAGAAAAAATTACCAATGGCTTCTGATGTTTTTTTTTAAACAGTATTCAAGCCTGATGAGCTTCGACAAGCACTCATGCCAACACTGGAGAAGTTGTACAGACAAGATCCAGAATCCCTTCCATTCAGACAACCTGTTGACCCAGTAGCATTACAGATTCCGGTAAGATTTGTGAGTCAAGGACAATAGAGAGCTGCTCATATTTTCTTGCTATGTCATTTTCAGAGTTCTTCTGTTTTGAAAACACCTGCAGAGCTTCAAAATCTTTTCACCCATGGAATTGAAAATTGATTGGGTTGTTTTTCTAAAACAATGGATGAAGCATGAAAATGAAGCAAAATCAAATAAAAGAAGTGTATCTGGCATGACACACTTCTTCATATACACTTGGTTACATAAAGTATTACAATAAACAAATATGAATAACATCTCTTAAATGACAATGTCCTCGTGAATAATTTCTTTTTACCAAATCAATAACAAAAAAAGTATGTTTCAGTGAAAACTGTCAAAATAGAAAAGGCATATCACCGTTGGAATGAAAAGTTCATGTGCCAAGTTGACTCGGCCTTAAAACTTTAATATCAAATTTTGAAATGGCCTTCTTGTTTGATTTAGATGGAATTATGAAAGATTAACTGATTTATTGGCACCTTTATGTAAAAGCTTTATTTACTTTTTCAGGATTATTATGATATTGTAAGAAAACCCATGGACTTGTCGACCATTAAAAAGAGACTTGATACAGGCCAGTATAAGGATCCATGGGAGTATGTTGATGATGTATGGCTCATGTTTGACAATGCTTGGGTCTACAATAAAAAGTCATCTCGAGTGTATAAATATTGTTCAAAGGTAACATTCATCTTTAAATTCATTTTAAAAGTTTGTCTTGTATGCCTTTTATTTGTTGCCTACCTTTGCAAGTAGACTCATATAAGATCATGATTGTTATATCATTCAAATCAGGGTCTGTCCTGGTTTAAAGAATCTTGTTGCCATCATTATACCCCCTTCGAAGAAGAGGGGGTATATAGGAGTCGCTGTGTCGGGCTGTCTGTCGGTCGGTCGGCCGGAAGCCATATTTTGTCCTATTTTTAGCTCACCTGTGCACGAAGTGCTCAAGGCGAGTTATTGTGATCGCCCTATGTCCGTCGTCCGACAACATTTTCTCCTCTGTAACCGGTGGGTCAACTGGGATGAAACTTTACAGAAAGCATCCTCTCAATGTCCTCACCAGAATTCCATAAAATTTTTGGGCTATTTTGCCTTATATGGCTATAGTGCAAACTTAAAAAATCTTCTCCTCCAAAAGTGTCAGGCCGATTTTCAAATAATTTTGTAGAAATGTTCCTTGGGTGACCCTCTATCAGATTCCTCCAAGCCATGTTGATTGGTCAAAAACATGGCCGCCAGAGGGCGGGGCTATTTTGCCTTTTATGGTTATAGTGAAAACTTAAAAAATCTTCAACATCTTCTCCTCAGTAACCAGTGGGTCAATTGGGATGAAACTTCACAGAAAGCATCCTCTCAATGACCTCACCAGAATTCCTTCAAATTTTTGGGATCCATGCAGAATTCTGGTTTCCATGGCAACGAAACGAAAAAAACTTCAACATTCTCAGAGCTACAGATAAGCAGCGTATTTGCGTAAATACCCAATTAAAAATAGCAAAAACCCAATAAAAATTAAACTTACGCGTACAAAAAAGCATACAAAAAGCCAATTACGCAAAACTTTTTTTCGGCCTGCGTATGCGACGAAAGGTTGAAATGATACTAGAAACTGGAAATTCCGTGATTAAAAATAGATTTCGCCCAGATGGGGATAGCTCTTATTGATCAAATTGTGGGATAATGGAATCTGTATCAGTCGAGAGATTGGTTCGCATTTCAAACTCTTTTGTACCGCGGAAACAAGCGTCCAGTGATAAAAATAGATTTCGCCCAGAGGGGGATATCTCTTATTGATCAAATTGTGGGATAATGGTATCTGTATCAGTCGAGAGATTGGTTCGCATTTCAAACTGTTTTGTACTGCGGAAACAAGCGCCCAGTGATTAGTATAAAATGTCGAAACGGGGAAGAAAAAAGTTTGATGTGACTACTGTTTCACAGAAAAACGATATATTTAAGTATTTTACGGTCCCCAAATCTACTTCCAACGCGGAAAAATATGCAAATGTATCATTGATGACATTATTACCGTGTGCCATAACTGATAGTGATAGCAACGGCATTGCATGATCAATCGTGAACGAAATTGCAGACGATGTTTTCACTCGTGTGCAGAAGCCTACGGCGCATTCAGGCAGTCGCGTTTCGAAAAAAACGTTGAGGGATTGGATTTATAAGTATCCTTGGCTTATGATTAAAGATGAAGATGAAAAAATAAGACTGTTGTAAAACATGTCTAGAATTTAAAGACAAACTAAAGTTAAGCAATGTATTTGCTCATTAAGTCATTCATATTATACATATCATTTTCAGAAAATACCCAATTGTTAAAAAATTGTTGGGTATTAAAATTGGTGTTACCCAAATAATGCCAATTAAAAACCCAAATACCCAATTCTTGAAAAATGGTTGGGTACTGACCCAATTGATCCAAAAAGTTATCTGTAGCTCTGATTCTTCTTCTCCCAAACTGGTTGGCAGATTTTCAAATAATTTTGTAGAAATGTTCCTTAGATGACCCTCTATCAGATTCCTTGAAGCCATGTTGATTGGTTGGAAACTATGCCCGCCAGATGGCAGGGCTTATATAGCTAAAGTGAAGAAAAAAAATCAGGTGAGCGATTCCAGGGCCATCATGGCCCTCTTGTTTACAAACCACTGGGCGGAATTCAATAAAATTTTACATGAAGCTTCTATACCAAGAGGAGATGTGCATATCCTAAAGGGGTTACAATTGCGTGATATTTTATAGAGTTATGGCCCTTTTACTAATTAAGTTATGGTGTAGGTCAAGGTGCTGTTTAGGGGGTATTTATCATCTTCAGTGATAGTTCTAGTTTTCACCAAATTTGTTACCATTTTTAGCTCCACTGGCCAGTCGAGCTTATGTCATGGCGAATTGTGCGTCCATGCGTGCGTAAACTTTTTCCTTTAAACGACTTCTTCTCACTAACCACTTGGCCAATTTGGTTGAAACTTCATAGGAAGCATCCTCTCAATGTCCTCTCTTAAATTCCTTCAATTTTTAGCTCCACTGGCTGAAAGCCAGTCGAGCTTATGTCAAGGCGAATTGTCCGTCGTGCGTGCGTGCGTGCGTTAACTTTTTCCTTTAAACGACTTCTTCTCCCTAACCACTTGGCCAATTTGGTTGAAACTTCATGGGAAGCATCCTCTCAATGTCCTCTACTAAATTCCTTCAATTTTTTTTGATCCATTCAAAATTCTGGTTTCCATGGCAACCGAAAGAAAAAAATAGTGAGAACTTAAAAAATCTTCTTCTCCGAAAGTGTCAGGCCGATTTTCAAATAATTTTGTAGAAATGTTCCTTGGATGACCCTTTATTAGATTCCTTCAAGAAATTTTGATTGGGCGAAAAACATTGCCGCCAGGGGGCGGGGCTTTTTTGCCTTATATAGCTATAGTGAAAACTTAAATAATCTTCTTCTCAAAAAGGGTTCAGCAGATTTTCAAATAATTATGTAGAAATGTTCCGTGGGTGACCCTCTATCAGATTCCTTCAAGCCATGTTGATTGGTAAAAGAACATGGCCGTCACAGGGCGGGGCTATTTTGCCTATATGGCTAAAGAGCAAACAGAAAGCATCCTCTCAATGTCCTCACCAGAATTCCATAAAATTTTTGGGCTATTTTGCCTTATATGGCTATAGTGCAAACTTAAAAAATCTTCTCCTCCAAAAGTGTCAGGCCGATTTTCAAATAATTTTGTAGAAATGTTCCTTGTGTGAACCTTAATTAGATTCCTTCAAGAAATGTTGATTGGGCGAAAAACATGGCCGCCAGGGGGCGGGGCTTTTTTGCGTTATATAGCTATAGTGAAAACTTAAAACATCTTCTTCTCCGAAAGTGTTCAGCCGATTTTCAAATAATTTTGTAGAAATGTTCATTGGGTGACCCTCTATCAGATTCCTTCAAGCCATGTTGATTGGTCGAAAAACATGGCCGCCAGTGGGCGGGGCTATTTTGACTTATATGACCATAGTGAAAACTTAAAAAATCTTCTCCTCCGAAAGTGTCAGGCATATTTTCAAATAATTTTGCAGAAACATTCCTTTGGTGACACTCTACAAGATTCCTTTAAGCCATGGTGGTTGTTAAAAAAAATAGCCACCACGGGGCAGGACTGTTTGGAGAATTTATTTTTGCCTTATGGCCGTGGAGCGATACTGGCCCTCTTGGGCCTCTTGTTAGCTCCACTGGCTGAAAGCCAGTCGAGCTTATGTCATGGCGAATTGTCCGTCGTGCGTGCGTGCGTAAACTTTTTCCTTTAAACGACTTCTTCTCACTAACCACTTGGCCAATTTGGTTGAAACTTCATAGGAAGCATCCTCTCAATGTCCTCTCTTAAATTCCTTCAATTTTTTTTTATCCATCCATAATTCTGGTTTCCATGGAAACCAAAAGAAAAAAATAGTGAAAACTTAAAAAATCTTCTTCTCTGAAAGTGTCAGGCCGATTTTCAAATAATTTTGTAGAAATGTTCCTTGGGTGACCCTTTATTAGATTCCTTCAAGAAATGTTGATTGGTCGAAAAACATGGTCGCCAGAGGGTGGGGCTATTTTGCCTTATATGACCATAGTGAAAACTTAAAAAATCTTCTTCTCCGAAAGTGTTCAGCCGATTTTCAAATAATTTTGTAGAAATGTTCATTGGGTGACCCTCTATCAGATTCCTTCAAGCCATGTTGATAGGTCGAAAAATATGGCCGCCAGAGGGCGGGGCTATTTTGCTCTATATGACCATAGTGAAAATTTAAAAAATCTTCTTCTCCGAAAGTGTTGAGCAGATTTTCAAATAATTTTGTAGAAATGTTCTTTGGGTGACCCTCTATCAGATTCCTTCAAGCCATGTTGATTGGTTCAAAAATATGGCCGCCATGGGGTGGGGCTATTTTGCCTTATATGGCTATTGTGAAAACTTAAAAAATCTTCTCCTCCGAAAGTGTCAGGCTGATTTTCAAATAATTTTGCAGAAACATTCCTTGGGTGACACTCTACAAGATTCCTTTAATCCATGGTGGTTGGCAAAAAATATGGCCACTAGGGGGCAGGGCTGTTTGGAGATTTGATTTTTGCCTTATGGCCGTGGAGCGATACTGGCCCTCTTGGGCCTCTTGTTTTTGATCCATCCATAATTTCCATGGCAACCAAAAGAAATAAATAGTGAAAACTTAAAAAATCTTCTTCTCTGAAAGTGTCAGGCCGATTTTCAAATAATTTTGTAGAAATGTTCCTTGGGTGACCCTTTATTAGATTCCTTCAAGAAATGTTGATTGGGCGAAAAACATGGTCGCCAGAGGGCGGGGCTATTTTGTCTTATATGACCATAGTGAAAACTTAAAAAATCTTCTTCTCCGAAAGTGTTCAGCCGATTTTCAAATAATTTTGTAGAAATGTTCATTGGGTGACCCTCTTTCAGATTCCTTCAAGCCATGTTGATTGGTCGAAAAATATGGCCGCCAGAGGGCGGGGCTATTTTGCTCTATATGACCATAGTGAAAATTTAAAAAATCTTCTTCTCCGAAAGTGTTGAGCAGATTTTCAAATAATTTTGTAGAAATGTTCTTTGGGTGACCCTCTATCAGATTCCTTCAAGCCATGTTGATTGGTTCAAAAATATGGCCGCCATGGGGTGGGGCTATTTTGCCTTATATGGCTATTGTGAAAACTTAAAAAATCTTCTCCTCCGAAAGTGTCAGGCCGATTTTCAAATAATTTTGCAGAAACATTCCTTGGGTGACACTCTACAAGATTCCTTTAATCCATGGTGGTTGGTAAAAAATATGGCCACTAGGGGGCAGGGCTGTTTGGAGATTTGATTTTTGCCTTATGGCCGTGGAGCGATACTGGCCCTCTTGGGCCTCTTGTTTTTGATCCATCCATAATTTCCATGGCAACCAAAAGAAAAAAATAGTGAAAACTTAAAAAATCTTCTTCTCTGAAAGTGTCAGGCCGATTTTCAAATAATTTTGTAGAAATGTTCCTTGGGTGACCCTTTATTAGATTCCTTCAAGAAATGTTGATTGGTCGAAAAACATGGTCGCCAGAGGGCGGGGCTATTTTGCCTTATATGACCATAGTGAAAACTTAAAAAATCTTCTTCTCCGAAAGTGTTAAGCCGATTTTCAAATAATTTTGTAGAAATGTTCATTGGGTGACCCTCTATCAGATTCCTTCAAGCCATGTTGATTGGTCGAAAAATGTGGCCGCCAAAGGGCGGGGCTATTTTGCTCTATATGACCATAGTGAAAATCTAAAAAATCTTCTTCTCCGAAAGTGTTGAGCAGATTTTCAAATAATTTTGTAGAAATGTTCTTTGGGTGACCCTCTATCAGATTCCTTCAAGCCATGTTGATTGGTTCAAAAATATGGCCGCCATGGGGTGGGGCTATTTTGCCTTATATGGCTATTGTGAAAACTTAAAAAAACTTCTTCTCCGAAAGTGTCAGGCCGATTTTCAAATAATTTTGCGGAAACATTCCTTGGGTGACACTCTACAAGATTCCTTTAAGCCATGGTGGTTGGTAAAAAATATGGCCACTAGGGGGCAGGGCTGTTTGGAGATTTGATTTTTGCCTTATGGCCGTGGAGCGATACTGGCCCTCTTGGGCCTCTTGTTTGGACATTAGAGCCAAATAATTAGGCTAGCCATTGAAAGCCGAATGAAAGCAAATTCCCACAATTTGCTAATTTATAGGTGGTTGTATCTGGGACACACTGATAGTATTCTCTATCATTTATCATTTTTAATGTAGAGTTTTATTTTATTATGTGTGTTATATTTCTTGACATAATATTATCTTTGCATATATTTTGAAAAGTATTCAAAAACAGAATAAGAGGAAATATAAGTTTTTTTGTACCCACTAAGTGAGTTATAGACTTTGCAATGAATACATGGCACATAATTTTGGAAATTGGTGTCTCTTGTGATCCATCTTTAGTTAATTCTTGTCCTCATATAGACGCTTTCTGATGCCCCTGCACCAGTCAGCTTTTTGAAAACATGGCGACAAAAGAAGAAATTGCTCCAAACGAACAATTTCCCCTTTTGCCATCATGTTTTCAACTTGTTTCGATTTTTGTACTTTCATTTAAAGAAACTTTCCCCCCTAAAAATTGGGTATGTTTTCAAAGTCCTCTGCTGCAGATCTAATGTATGTGGGAAAGGGTTAAAAAAACCACTTCAATCATTTTCTTCAAAATTTAAACATTTGAAGTAAACACTTATTGAAAGGAAGGTTATGCTGAGAGCATTGAAAGTATGTGAGTAATGATGAATACTGCACTTATAATGAGAAACTTCTCATTTTCCTAAATCATCTTCAGCTTTCAAGAAAATATGGTTTCATTTTTATACCCCCCGGCAAACAAAGTTTGGGGGGGTATATAGGAATCACCCTGTCTGTCCGTCCGTCTGTCCGTCTGTCTGTCTGTCCGTATGTCCACATTTCTTGTAAGCACTACTCCTCCTAAACGGCTCAATGGATTTGGTTCAAACTTTACATGAAGGTTACACATCATATGTAGATATGCATGAAGGAAGATCACACGCCTCGGACTCTTCCAAGGGGAGATAATTTAACTTAGAGGTTATCTGCGAGGGACTCCTGTGCACATACCTCCACATTTCTTGTAAGCACTACTCCTCCTAAACGGCTCAATGGATTTGGTTCAAACTTTACATGAAGGTTACACATCATATGTAGATATGCATGAAGGAAGATCACACGCCTCGGACTCTTCCAAGGGGAGATAATTTAACTTAGAGGTTATCTGCGAGGGACTCCTGTGCACATACCTCCACATTTCTTGTAAGCACTACTCCTCCTAAACGGCTCAATGGATTTGGTTCAAATTTTACATGAAGGTTACACATCATATGTAGATATGCATGAAGGAAGATCATACGCCTCAGACTCTTCCAAGGGGAGATAATTCAACTTAGAGGTTATCTGCGAGGGACTCCTGTGCACATACCTCCACATTTCTTGTAAGCACTACTCCTCCTAAACGGCTCAATGGATTTGGTTCAAACTTTACATGAAGGTTACACATCATATGTAGATATGCATGAAGGAAGATCACACGCCTCGGACTCTTCCAAGGGGAGATAATTTAACTTAGAGGTTATCTGCGAGGGACTCCTGTGCACATACCTCCACATTTCTTGTAAGCACTACTCCTCCTAAAGGGCTCAGTTGATTTGATTCAAACTGTATATGAAGGCTACACATTATATGTAGATATGCATGAAGGAAGATTTTTCTCCTCAGATTCTTCCAAGGGAAGATAATCAAAGTAGAAACTTTACCATTGTATTCGATGCTTTGGGAGGGGAGCGGGGGGTATTCTTCAGTGAGCTTTGCTCACAGTATTTCTAGTTTTCCCTGTCTGAAGAGGTGGTGAGACCTTTATAAATCCCTTCTCCATTGTCTTTCTGTTCTGTCATTCTTGAACTTGATTGTTATACTTATCCCTTTCCCACATACAGCAAATTTGCAGCAGACGACTTTGAAATCATCTAGGCAAAAGTATGGTAAATCTCTATAAATGAAAGCATAATTACTGAAAAAAGTTGAAAATATTGTGGCAACAGAAGAATTTGTTTGTTTTGAGCAATTTCTCCTAATGTCACCATGTTTTCAAAAGTCCTCTGCTGCAAAGGCATCAGAAAGCGTCTATATAAGTGAAAGGGTTATTGGTTACTATCAAGAAATATGTATGTTTCTATTGAAAACTTTTATTCCGGACAGACTAGTACCTAGGCAAAAAGGAGATAAAAACATATTCTTAATAAAATATTTCATCTTTTCAGTTGTCTGAGGTGTTTGAAGCAGAAGTTAGTGGTGTGATGCAGTCTTTGGGCTATTGTTGTGGTATCAAACAGTCCTTCAGTCCGCAGGTTCTCTGTTGCTATGGAAAACAGTTGTGTACCATATCCAGGGAAGCAGTTTACTACTGTTATCAGAATAGGTAGGTTTCTTTAAATTCTATTCTATATTCTTTAAATTATAGTTCTAGCTCTTTTGAACTGTGTTGCCACCTTTTCATTAGTATCCTCTTTTAAGATCACCTGAGTCGAAGGCCATCTCTGTCCGTCATCTGTCGTCAATCGTTAACCTTTAGCTTTAAACATCTCCTAAACCACAAGACCAATTTCAACCAAACTTCACAGGAATGATCCTTTGGTGGTCCTCTTTCAAAATTGTTCAAAGATTTAAATTCCATTGAGAATTCTGGATTCAGATTCCAATATAATTTGGTAGAAATATTCCTTGGGTGACCCTTTACAAAAATTATTCAAGCCATACTGATTGGTTGAAAATCATGGCAGTCAGGCAACATCGGAAAAGAAGCAAAATGATAAAATTTTAAAATTACATTTTTATGAAAGTTCTTGATTTTAAGAAAATATAACCATAATGAACCAGCCATATTGATTGGTTACAAAATCATAGCAACCAGGCGTCATCACAAAAGGGTTCAATTGAACTTTTATCTACAAATGACAACTCCTACCATTGCAATGGACCAATTTTCAACTTAACTTCAGGAATGTTCCTTTGTTGGTCCTCTTTCAAAATTGTTCAAAGACTTACATTCTGTGTAGAACTTTGGTTGCTGTGGCATCAGAAAGTGAGAAAAATACCCAAACTTTAAAATCTTTTTCCTCCATAATCTTATTGTCTGATTCCAAGATAATTTGGTAGAAATGTTCCTTAAGTGACCCTCTAAAAAACCTGTTCAAGCCATATTGATTTCGTTGAAAAACAGGGCAGCAAGGCAGCATCAGGAAAGGTGCAAAATGACAACAATTTATAATTCCATTCTTATTAAAGTTCTTGTTAGATTTCAAGTTACAAATGGCCTATACTGATAAGCTATTTCTTTAACAGTGTCCACTCCTTGCATTTTCATTTGCACTCCTGATCAAATTTTCTCAGATATTTGCAGTTAAATATTTGCTACTAATTTCCTATCAATCAGGTGTCAGATCAATTTAGGGCCCTCTTGTTTAACCCTATCCCTCATATAGACGCTTTCTGAGGCCTCTGCAGCAGGCAGCTTTTTGAAATCATAGTGACAAAAGATAAAATTGCTCAAAACAAGCAATTTCTCCTTTTGCCACAATATTTCCTTTAGTCATAGGTTATCCATTCAATTATAGAGATTTTCTATTTTTTGACAAAATATGTTCAGTCATTTGCTGCAGAATTGTCATATGGGGGAAAGGGTTAACACAATTTTGATATTCTGAATATGACCCACTCTGCAAGCTCTGTTAACTACTGGCAACTCTGATTTCTTGGAGGTTTACGTGCTGCAACAATATGTTTTAACACCATTTTTATGAACAATAATATTACAATTTACTTCAAGTTTCTCATCTGTAACTATAGGACAGATGTAAAATTTAAATGATATAAACCATTTCCAACATTCCTGTATAAGGTGTATTTTGATGCAGCTTATCTGTCTGTTTTCATTACTTAATGTATGGTATCATGTTTCTTAGACACATTTTAGATTTTGTGTGCTTTCTTTTCTTCAGATCACCTGGTCTTCTCTCTGATAAATACACCTATTGTGAAAAGTGCTTACTAGAAATCCAGGGCAATGAAGTGGAAATACAGGATGACCCAGGAACACCTTCAGTGTATGTGTTTTACTCTATCATACTTGCATCAATCACTGAAATACACAATTCTTGCTAAGTATTTCTCTCAACCCATTCCTACATACAACAAGTCTACTGCAGAGGACTTTGAAAACATCTAGGCAAAGAATAGAAAATCTTAATAAATAAAAGATTGAACACAATGCTCCTTTTGCCAAAATGTTTTAAAAAGCTGTGCCTAAACATCCTGTCAGAATTGTCCATTCCTACCTTCAATAAGTATTATTTGACATCAGATTATTCTAACAGAGTTACTGCCCTTAAACATTGAAACTTTTGTAGATTATTCAATGCTTGCTAATTTTCCTTGCAATGCATGCAGATATTTCAATGATTTTGTTGGGTAGTTGGATTATGACAAGATACATATCAAGTTCAAATGGATTCTCTGTCTGATTATTTTAACCCTTTCCCTCATACGACAATTCTGCAGCAGACGACTTTGAACATATCTTGTCAAAAGATAGAAAATCTCTATAATTGAATGGATAACCTATGACTAAAAGTGGAAAACATTGTGGCAAAAGGAGAAATTGCTCATTTTGAGCAATTTCTTCTTTTGTCACTATGTTTTTAAAAAGCTGTCTGCTGCAGAGGCAGCAGAAACCGTCTATATGAGGGAAAGGGTTAAACATAGTTAATGCCCTGGACTTGGCATATTTCATAGAATTTAAATTTTGCTACTGGTAGGGCATTTGATTCTTTCTGTGACACATTTCTAGTTCCATTATGTTTTCAAATCATTTCTGCTGAGATGGGGTAAAGAAATGAGAGCTTTATAGGAAACTTGTAATTAAGCATCTAATATGTTATATTTACTTATATTATAGGCGGATTCCAAAAGATCAGTTTCAGAAAATGAAAAATGATCTACTGGAAATGGAACCGTAAGTAACTAATATCTCATCTACATTATAGCTTGGTTTGAATGTATTTGTTAAAGCTGTATTGCAAAAGAGAATATGAGAGAAACAGACTGAAGAAACTTTATTAATTGAACATTTAGATCTATACTTTAGTTAATATTAGAATAAGTTAAACAATTTATTTTTCTGTGGAAATAACGTAAAATAAAGAATTATCTCAATGAAGTATATTTTGTTCACATTGTATATTAGCTGGTTTTAGCTCCATTGACTGAAGGCCACATGAGATAAATTCATGGTTCATTGTTAGTTGTGCATTCATCATGCACTAACTTCTTACTTCAAAGGTCTTATCGTCTGTATCTTCTTGGCGAATCGTGATTGTTTACCATTCTAGTCCAAAAATGTTAGAAGTTTGTGTATAATTAAATGATGATTTTTTTTTTGTCTTGCAGTTTTATTGAGTGTGAAGAGTGTGGCAGAAAGGTACACAGAATTTGTGTACTGCATTTTGAGCCTATTTGGAACAATGGGTAAGTTCATGTTAAGTTTGTATATTTCCTACATTACAGTTTTCTTTCTGGAGACTTAAACTGTACTGAAAAAATCATGAGTTTTTCCAAATTCTTTTTGTCATTCATTACCTGTTTAACAGGTGGTATTTGTTGATTCCCTGGATTTACCTTGCACATTTGTCGGTTCAAAATTTTATTGCTGGATTAATTCTGACTTCATTTTAAAATTTGATAAAATTCTTTTTAATCATTTCCCCCCACCTACAACAAATCTGCAGCAGGCGACTTTAAAAATACATAGACAAAAATGTTTTCATAAGATGTATGCTGCAGGTATGTCAAGTTGCGTCTGCAGATGGGAAAGGGTTATGGAATAATTAATTTTAAAATAAATGGTTTTGGAAGATTCTATATTCATATCTAGAATGTCTGTCATACTTTCACTTACTAACACATTAGCAGTTAACACATGTGATTTTGTAAACACTTTTTTTTTATATGAAATGAGAGATAAATGAAGTATCTGATGCTAGAGCTAGGGATTGGTTTCTGTGTTTCCTCTCATTGACCTTAATAATTACATGAATTTTAAGTTGGAAGTAAAGGCTGAAAATTATGTCGGGATACATTAAATAAAAAAAAATTCTTTTAAGCATGATATTACATAAGATTGCATATTATGCATTTGTTAATGATAGGCTATTCATTTTCAGGTTTACATGTGAAATATGCCTTAAAGCAAAGGGTTCGAAGAAAAAAGATAATAAATATACTTCAAAACGTAAGTAACATTTAACATACTGCAACTATTCAATATAATGGCGCAATATTTTCTACAGCTTGAACAGTCTTTGAATGAACTTTTGTCTGTCAAGTTTGTTTCAAATCATAAATAACTTTGTTTGCCTATTGGAATTTGCATGGCAACTATGATTTTAAACCTTTTAGTCCAATACTGTAACATTCTGTGTTTTAGTTCAAACACGTTGAAGGTTAACTTACATTATTTATTTTGGTAACATTCTTGATTTATACTGTAGTTGGTACAAAACAGTTCAAGAGTATATTTAATAAGATGCCAGGTTTGAGAAGTGCATGAACATTCATCCTATTAAATTTAATTTGACTCTTCCTAACTGAATTATCTGAAGTATGAATGAAAGAAATTCAAAAAAAAAAATCCTTTTGTACCAAATTATTTGGAAATGGACTAGTCTTTCACGATTATTTCATGTTTTCTTTCAGGATTACCTGGTTCCAAACTAGGCAATTATTTAGAAAACCGTATTAACACATTCTTGAAAAAGAAAGATGCAGGTGCTGGTGAGGTGTCAATTAAAGTGCTATCTAGTTCAGACAAATTTGTGGAAGTCCGGCACCTAATGAAAACCAAGTAAGACTTTTTTGGCTTGTCACATAACTCTGGCTATAATAATTATTCAGAAATGACCCTTTTTCGACTTAAAAAAAAATCAGACGAGAATTGGCGTTAGCTTTCGGCGCTCTTTGTTCATTTGGGTGGTAATAGAATAGACAGTAATTTCGTTTTGGTTTTACAGAGCTCTAGATAAGGGGTATTATATATGTTATAAAATGCTTATTCCATGCTCTAACCATATGTTGTCAGTACTCAAAAGAATCGTCTCTGTGAGTACACACAACAAAGGGTTTGGGTGAGTAATAACAGAGATATTGTTGGAAAAAGACCAGTTTACTCCCCCTTATCTAGTCCACTTGTTAAACTTTTCAGAACATTTTCAATAAAATAACTTTCTTCGAGTGATCAGATGACTTTTGCCATTTGAAGTCTACCCCAATTTATATTTATGGGTATAGAACAAGCATGTTTACAAATGATAACTGTGTGATCACCAGCAGAGAGACATTTTCATAAGTGAAAAAGAAACCTGTTTTCTATTCCTGTTTAAGAATTCAAATCTTTACAATCTTTTACCAACATGTTATGCTCTCTTTCTTGTAGGTTTTTAATTCTAGAAACTGGATAATGTATTGACACAATGCTATAATTATGAATTTAAAATATTATAGCTAAACAAATGAACAAATGATGAATCAACGGGTGATTTTGGATTTCAGTAATTAAAAAAATGGTGATGGATTACAGATGAAACTTTGATATAACATGTAGTATAAATATAGCACTACTTGAGAAATTATTTGAAAATATTGAATATGAGCCATCCCGTGAGAAAACCAACATTTTGACACATGGGGGACAACGGTAAAGAGTAATGATTCCTGAAACAGACAATCCACAGGAGGCAAAACGTGTCGATCAGGGTAAGCCTGCGTGGCATGCTTAGGCTGATCCGGGTTGATACTTTACGTAGAGTCCACAATATTGGTTTTCTGGTAGAACGGCTCATATGATCATCTCTGTACTTGAGTATTAAAATGTTACTTTTTATTCTTCTCCAGGTTCACAGATAATAATGAATTTCCAGAGTCATTTCAATACCGTGCCAAGTCTATGTTTGTATTTGAAGAAATTGATGGAACAGATGTTTGTTTCTTTGGTATGCATGTTCAAGAATATGGATCAGAGATTCTGCATCCAAACAATAGGTAACTTTGGAATTATTTAACAAAATGATTTCTGTGAAGACGCTTAAATTATCATTGCTTCTATGATTTAATCATTCATACATATTTGTATAAAAACATTACAGTAGTCACTGTAATATCAAAGAGAAGAGTTGTTCACTTCAGAATCCACTTTCAAAGTTTGAAAAAAAAAAGGGCTTCACAAAATCATTGCTACAACTCTGAGAATCTTTACTGGTCATGGTTTTTATAGGGTCCTCACCATTTATCATAATATTACAATGTTGGCTCTAAGTGTGGAGTAAAACAATATGTTTTGGTAATTGAGCAAATTTTGATAAAACTGTAGTTAAGTATATTGTATTGGCCAACTACACTTCCTATTTCGCCAAGTATTAAGTTTTAAGATGCATGCAATTTGTCATGATTTAAGAGAATTATTTTTTAAATTGAATATTTTCTGAATTTTCAGGAGATGTTACATTTCATACTTAGACAGTGTACATTTCTTCCAACCACGACAGTTAAGGACTGCAGTTTATCATGAAATTCTCATAGGCTACTTAGAATATGCTAAATCAATGGGCTATGTCTGGGCGCATATTTGGGCTTGTCCACCTAGTGAAGGGGATGATTACATCTTCCATTGTCATCCTCCGGAGCAGAAAATTCCAAAACCCAAGCGACTTCAAGAGTGGTATAAGAAAATGTTAGACAAAGCTCTCATAGAAAGAATAGTCATTGATTATAAGGTAAGTTGATATTGCCACATTACTCAAGCTTTTGTTCTCTATACATTTTCTTCTCCAAGTCATCAAATGCAATTTATAAAATGCTTGTAAACTCTTAGAATATCATGAGGATTAATTGCTTATAGTTATCGGTTATGAGCAAGTGTTAACCTAGGTTCCTTTTTAGCTCTATTCTTTCTAGAGTACAACAAATCTGCTTCAGATGACATTGAAAACGTCAAGGCACAAATATTGAAAATCTGTACAAATGACAATTTTGTTATTTATTCTGGTTTAGATCATTGTTGCAAGAGTCATATGATGCAGACTCGTCAAAATGTGGCTGTTTGTTGGAAAGGGTTAATAGCCTATGTTTGTATAAATTGATTCGTTGCAGGACATTTACAAAGATTCTATTGAGAACAATATCAACAAGGTTACCGACTTGCCATACTTCGAGGGAGATTTCTGGCCCAATGTTTTGGAAGACATTATAAAAGAGCTGGATGTGGAGGAAGAAGAGAAGAGAAAAAGGGAAGAGGAAGAGGCACTTGCTGCTGAAGCTGAAACAACTAATGCCCAGGAGGAGGAGGAAAGCTCTGCAGTGGTAAATAGAATGTTATTACAGAGTATTGATACAAAACGTTACAAGTTGGCTAAACAAATCTGCTTCTGATGACATTGAAAACGTCAAGGCACAAATATTAAAAATCTGTACAAATGACAATTTTGTTATTTACTGTAGTTAAGATCATTGTTGCAAGAGTCACATGCTGCAGACTCGTCAAAATGTGTCGCAAAAGCTCAATAGAGAGATGTAGGCTATTACTCGAGAAATCTTGAGTTCAATCCCAGACTCCCCCATTGATTCATTTTGATCATTGATAAAAGTCATTGTGACTAGCTTCATTCCATTTCATCGATGGGAAGGGCACCAGTTGCCTATGAGGAAAATTGTGTATAATACTGGTATGAGAAAGCCTTAAAATACATAGTATAGAAAACTGGCAGGTCCGATACAACTTAAAAACTTTTGAAAAAGGCTTTGAACATCAACCAATCAATTGGAACAAGTTACTTATTGTAAATAGTGTACATGCATATATATTCTTTTATGTCCAAGCTTTTTTTAAAAATCAGAATCGACACATTTCAAGAAAAGCCTTCAAAAAGCTGTAACAGGTTATTTGCAAATAGTGTAGATCTTGATTGGACTGTGTTGATTTGCATGCTGATCAGAATCACATTGTTCTGAAAATTGTATTAATATGTATGGGCTTACTCAATTATTAACAAATTCCTATGTCAATAGATTAACTTATTTCAGGATGCTCAAGGCAAAAAGAAGGGCCAGAAAGGGCAGAGTAAGAAGAAAAATAACAAGAACAAAAACAGTAATAGGAAAACAACTAATAAAAAAGTCAACATGCCACATGGTGGAAATGATCTCACTGCTAAACTATACTCAACCATGGAGAAGCATAAGGAGGTATTGTATTTGACCTTAAGTTTCTTACTATTTTGAAATATGTTTTTTCGACTGATATATATTTTCATAAATTGTCTAAAGCTTTGATAAGAGGTGGAGTAAATGACCTTTCCCACAAAATATGTCTTATAACTAAACCAATCTGAGTGTTGTGGATAACAAAAAGAAAAGTCTCAGTGTAAATATGTTGGATAATAGTACAAAATGATATCAAAATGACTGGAAAATCTAGCTTGCATGTTGTCGTCAAGTTAAATCCTTTAATTAAACTTTATAAAGAATAATATCCTAATTTCTTTAGACTGTTAGAAGAAGTGTTGTTTTATTTTCAGGTCTTCTTTGTTATACGCCTTCACTCAGCACAGGCTGCTGCCAACCTACCACCAATACATGACCCAGATCCCAATTTTAACTGTGATTTAATGGATGGACGTGATGCTTTGTTAACTCTATCTAGAGATAAACATTATGAATTTTCGTCCTTGAGGCGAGCTAAATATTCCTCCATAGCTCTTTTGTATGAGCTGCATAATCAGGGAAAAGAGAGTTTTGTGTATACTTGTAACACATGTGAGGCCCAGGTGGAAACTCGGTGGCATTGTTCTGTATGCGCGGTATGTATATTTTAGTAAATAGGCCATGACACACGAAAAATCAACATTTAGGACTTTGCGATCAGAGAAGATCCATAACAGCATGAACCTCTGCACAGTCTTAACAGAATCTATTCATAATTTCTTAATCCTTTCCCACATACTCGTGATACTAACAAGTTGTGAAAACATTGTGGCAAATGATCAATTTCACCTTTTGCCACAATGATTTTCAACTCTAATCAGCAATTATCCTTTCATTTGTTTTGGGCCAATAAACCTTCTGTCGTCTGCTGCAGATTTATTGTATGTGGGAAAGGGATAAGCCTCTGGAGAACAGTTATGACCAAAACTGACAATTCAATTTTGCAAGGTTATTATTTGTGTGTCGTGGCTCGAATTGTTTTTTAACCCCTTGCTATAGGTAAGCTATAATGATCACTATATGTGTCCTTTGTAATTGGCCGTCAGAATTTTTTGACTGGAAAGAGATCATCTCATTGCAGAATTGTTCCTTTGGGATGGTATAACTTTTTTTCAAACCATGTTGATTCGTTAGAAATCATTGCCCCCAGGACCCGATTTCTGCAATTTACTTAAACCGTTAACCTATTAAACTTTCTCAACTCGGGTAGTCAAAAGAAAACCAATAGAATGGTTTGTCCTATATTCATAAATTTCTTAAGAAGATTGAGTTGCCTTAGTTTCTCTACCAAATTCATTTAGTTTGTATTGATTTTGAACTAGTCTGATGATACTTAAGTGAGCGATTTTAGGCCATCAGTCTTCTTTTTATTATGCAAGTATAATTTTGGTATAAGAACAAAAAAAAAATCATGCACTGGTCACAGATATGCTTTGGGTGGTTCTCTTGAAGTGCAGCTGTTTTGAAGTACAATATAAATTTAACCCTTTCTCACTTACAGATGACTTTTAGAACTTAGTGAGGAAGATGAAAATGTATTTAACCCTTTCTCACTGGCAGATAACTTTTGAAAACTTAGCAGCGAAAGGTTAAATTGCTTATAATGAGCAATTTCTCCTGTTTCCAAAATGTTTTTATCTCTATTTAATGACTTAACCTTCGTTTAGAAGATTTCCCATATTTTGTCAAGATGTTTTCAAAGTCTTCTTTCACATTTTGTTCGGGTATGTTTTCAAAGTCATCTGCTGCAGAGTTGTCATATGTGGGAATGGCTTAAACAAGATGAAAACCCATCTTCGATGGAAAGGTGCAGAAATTGAATACTTAGTTCTTGAATGTAGGAATAATTCTGTTTTATTTTGTTCTAGGACTTTGACTTGTGTAACAAGTGCTACCAGTCGGATGGTCATGCTCATAGAATGGACCGTCTTGGCTTTGATCTTGATGATGGTTCCTCAAATGGAGACAAACAGGACCCTCAGGAAAATCGCAGGCAGTCCATACAGCGATGTATTCAGTCCCTGGTGCATGCATGTCAGTGCAGAGACGCTAATTGTCGCTTACCTAGTTGTCATAAGATGAAGCGTGTTGTTTCTCATACAAAGACTTGTCGGAAGAAGACAAATTCTGGTTGTCCCATTTGTAAACAGCTTATTGCATTGTGCTGCTACCATGCCAAACATTGTAATGAAAATAAGTGTCAAGTGCCATTCTGTCTTCAAATTAAGCATAAACTTCGTCAGCAGCAGTTACAACATAGACTACAACAAACTCAAATGATGAGGCGAAGAATGCTTACCATGCAGAGAACTCAGTCAGCTACAGCCCCAGCTGCTTCTCCAGCAGCCCCTGTTGTCGCACAACCAATTCCAGGTGGGAAATCAGCTGGTGGTCCTCCACCTGCAGCAATGCAAGCTGCCCTTGAGGCCCAGGAGGCTGCACAGAGGCAGGCGGGTTCAAACATGGGCAAACCACAGATGAATGCAGTGGCAACCATGCCTCCACCTAGCAAGGCAGGTATGAAAACAGTGCCAACTGGAGCCAGCCTACCACAAACAGCAATGCCAGGACAACAATGGCCACAACAACCACCCCAGCCACAGAGTCAGCCCATACCCCCTCCACAGCCTGTACCCCAGCCACAAATGGCTCCCTCCACAATGCAGCAGAACTTCCCACAAAGCCAGCCAAACGTTAATCAGATGAGACCAATTCAAACGATGCCACAAAGAATGCCTACTCCCAATCAGAATATGGTGGGTATGAACAATGTGGATATGAATCAAGGGATGAATGCAAACCGACCAATGTTGCCAAGGCCCACTGGGCAGCAGGGTCCTCCAAATGAAGCCCTTGAACAGCTGTTGAGAACCCTGAAAGCCCCAACATCTCATCAGCAACAACAGCAGGTGATACAGATCCTGAAGTCGTACCCACAATTGATGGCAGCTTTTATAAAACAAAGGAATCCACCCCCGGTTGGCATGAACTCCCAAATAAACAGAGGAAATAACCCACAGATTGGTGGCATGCCCCCCAACATGCAACAACAGAATCAATCTTTCCCCACCCAGGAAATGATTTGGCAACAACAACAACGTCTACGTATGCAACAAGCTCAGCAACAACAGCAGCAGCAGCAGCAGCAACAACAACAGCAACAACAACAACAAATTGGTGGACAACAACACATGGGCCAGTTTCCAAATCAACAATTTAACTCAGTTCAGCAACAACGAACTCCAATGGCTTATAGCCAGCAGAGGTTTCAGGGGGACAACATGCAGCAGTATCAAACCCCAAACCATCAGATGATGCAGCAGGTTCAGCAACATCAAGCTCAGATTAAACAGCAAATGGCTGGAGGTCAGCCAGTCAGTCCCCAAATGCTCTCCCAACAAACTGTGAACTCTAACATTATTCAAGTGAGATCACCCCCATCTTCTTCATTCAGTCAAACTGTGCGTTCCCCACAACCCACTCCATCGCCACGGCAACAGCTCAATCCGTCACCACGACAACCTCAAATGTCACCCCATCATAATTTACCTCCGAATCAGTCACCACATCCCAACATGCCGGGCGGCGGAGGCCCAGACTTTAATCAAATGAACTCGGATCAAGTGATGTTATCCCAGTTACAATCTCATAGTTCTGTGCCTCAAGTACAGAACACAGGACTCGATAGTTTAGGTCATAGTTTAGCACAAGACTCTGAGGTAACACAGTTACCGCCACAAGATCAATTGTCCAGATTTGTTGAAACATTATAGCATGAGGTTTAGAGTTAGATTTAGAGAGAAATAAACAATTAAGGAAATTGTGATCATGTCTATCCTTTTTAATGTTCAAGAATTCTGTGTCTTGTGTGTGTATTCTACTGACTAATTTAATGACAACAAATAAGTATGGTTTTCTTCTTTTCTAAATTAATGTATGTACATGTAATATATTGACAGATTTAGAGATTGTTTTCACATTGTATACGGTGTCCAGTGTTTCTTATGGAATTCATGAACAAAGTGGCAAGTGTAAGTGTATGTCGTTATCATGTGTGAGAGAATGGATATTAAAGAGTTTATTTTATCTAAAGAAAACTTGTACAAAAATATAGTAAAAAAAGACAAAGTGATCAGTTGCATCCTCATTTATACATTTTATAAATAGGCATATTTCCATCTATCAGTTAATATTATTATTCATACAACAAACTGTTTTGTACATTCTCAACAATTCCCCATTTTTTCCATTTTTTTTTTTTTGCTTCATTCAAGATTAATGAAAGGTGTACTAAAGGTCATTCTTTATGTATATAGTATTTACGATAATTGAGCCTGTGCATGTGAAAAGGTACAAGTTGGCTTTTGTGAACAATATAGATCTCAATCGGCATGTGCATCTGCACAGTCTGATCAAGATATACACTGTTCACTTATTTACTTACACAAGATTGTTAGAACTGCTGTAGATTCTGAGCAGGTGGGCAAGGTGATCTGAAGCTACACTGTTCATAAATGCAAACTTGTATATTTGCTCATGCACTGGTTCATATTTCCTCCTAGGAGCACAGTGTTGTAGATACGGAAAGTTCACTCTGCATAGAATCAACAACATTATCATGATGACCTTTTGGCATACATACTTTGAAAATATTTTTGTTTTAGGTGAAATGTCTTTTAATGAGCAATTACTTGTTTTAAAAGCAAAAATGTTTTCAAAGATATGTCTTACATTTACGACTTAATTTTCCATTCTAGCCTTAAGTTAAGTAATTTAAGTTTGAATTTTAACAATCTAAACAAGACATGAGATAGTCATTGAGTGAAATGATTATTATCATTAAATATATTCAAGGCCCAATGGACGCTTTCCAAAACACAGTGTACTTAAGTTTCCTACAACATTTGATATGTTAGTAATAAGAATAAGATAATCCGTTGTGGCACTTCCCTTATCTACAGCTCTATAAAAATGTGTGTGTGTCCAATAAAAGTTGTCTTGTTGACTCTTATTTTAACAATCATTACTATGGTATTCAAGGTCTTGCTTTTTCAGCAGCATACAAGAAATTACCTGTTATAGGGGAGAGTAATTTGTGTTTGGACACCGCTTAACTCTTTACCCGCCCACAGAACTTAGTTTCTGCAGATGACATGAAAACATTTAGTAAAAAATTACGAAACTTTAACCCTTTCCCTCATATAGACGCTTTCTGACGCCTCTACAGCAGACAGCTTTTTGAAAACATAGTCACAAAAGAAGAAATTGCACAAAAAGTGCAATTTCTCATTTTGCCACAATGTTTTCCAATTTTAGTCATGGGTTATCCATTCAATTAAAGAGATTTTCTATGTTTTGACAAAATTTGTTCAAAGTCGTCTACTGTAGCAGAATTGTCGTATGAGGGAAAATGTTCAATGAAGAAAAACTAAAGGTGAAAAATGTTTGGCAAAAGGAGACATTGCTCATTATGAGCAATTTCACCTTTAGCCATATTGTTTTCAAAAGCCTTCAGTTATAGATGCATCAAAATGCATTTGTATGTGGGAAAGTGTTAAACATTGATCTGTTCATATGTAGGTGGAAAAGGGTTAAGCATTGATAACACACATGTGAGCCAAGTTGCAAGATAATCTTACTTTGTTTTTACATAACAAATCAGATCAGGCTGCATGGTAACACAATACCCTTTGTCATATCCATTGCATTGAAACCAATTTCCTGATTCAGACAATATTTGTTAATATTGTTCGAAAAGGAGTCATTTGCTCCAGTGCAATTTTACCTTCTTACAATATTTGAAGCTGTGTTCAAATTATGCTTCAACATAAATGTAGAATTTTTGTCCCCTAGTATGATTTCCTAATGGACGACTCTAGTAATAGCACTATCCAGTACTAGGTTGAGTTCTGAATTGTGGATGTGAAAGATCCTCATCTGTCTGATTTGTTTATGCAAAATTGTCAAAGGTACGTTTAACTGTGCTCTACCTGAAACAATATAAGTGTACTCTGGTTTGTTATGTTAATTCTTTAATTTGGGGTTGAGTAGATCTCGACGGCAGATGACATCTGAAAAGGTTTAAGTAGAAAGAGAAATGAAATCTAATGAGCAATGATTTCTATCACCTTGGTGTTTCTTTTTTAATGTAAAAACAAAAATACAGATTTTATAAATTTGGAAATGTCTAGAATTTGATGAGGAGGTAATTTAACTTGAAATTTATCTAATTTTATGTTTTAGAACTACAATTAAACAGCTAAGCCACACTTTATATGGTGGTGGAGAAGCATGGCAAAACTTGACAACTATAAGGTTGACTTTATGACAGTAAACATCATTAGGAGAAAAATACATCTCATGATAAATCTCCTTTTCTCACATTGTGTATTTAAGACATCAGCTTCAACTAATTCAAAAGTCGTCTTAATGAGGGAAGAGTGAAGTTATGAATAGTTTTACTAACCATTTCTATTCTCGACACAGATCAGGTCTTTCCTAAAGTATAGACCTGCTCGGACAGAAATATTGAATACTATGTTTGTTAATTTAACAAAATGCATGTACCTTTCTGAGCCCTTTCTATCAGTAATGTACATTGTTTCATAATAAAACAGATGAATTTGTGCTTTGCTATTCAACCTTTGTTTTATGTAAAACTTCTTGTTCCTGAAAAGATGTAACAGACAAAATACAATTATAATGCAAACGAATAAGAATTTAAGGATTAATTCTAAGGCAATCCTCGGAGTGAAATGTTCCTCAAATATTATATGTTTGGTGCTTTGAAATGGCGTACTGTCTAACAATAATGAACATGGATCTCTCTCACTCTTCTTGGAAAACTGGAAAAGGAAAAATGATGTAACTGTTTACTTAAATAATAAATTAAGATTGATAAGATAAGTTGGAAATCATCTTGGGTAATAAAATAAGCTTCAAATTAGTTAGAATTAGAATAATCGAAAACAAAGAGGGAAAATGAGAAATTGTTTGTGATGAACATTTTCACAATTTTATATTGCATTTGTCCGGGAAAGGTTTAAAGATGTCTTCTACTCTGTCCCAAATTAAAGCTGTAATACTTATCCTTCTATACACTATACACAGCTTTAAATAGCATTTGTGAACAAAGCAGACTCATGAGCAATTTCTCCTTTTGCCACAATGATTTGCAAGTAGGAAAGGGACAAATTAATGATACCTAATTGATGATTATCTTAGTGGGGGTGTCCAGTTTTGTTTTTGACAAATGGGAATCTTGCAATCTTTTTTTCTTCTGTCTTTTTCAATCAATGTCTCTGTGTAATATTAATAAGTGTGCAAAGCTTCCTTTATTCTTCAAAAGTTGTCTGCTGCAGGGGCAACAAAGAGCATTAGTATGTGGGACTGGCATATCAACACTTTGAATGTAAATGGGCTGTTCTTGCTGTTTCAAGCGATTTTAGATCTTGTGTCTTCTCAATTTTGGTAACAATAAACCCTTTCCCACTTACAACAAATCTGCACAGATAACTTTGAAAACAAAAAACTATGGAAAATCTCTGTACATGAACGTATAACTATTAAACAAAGTTGAAAACGGTGGTAAAAGTAGAAATTGCTCATATTGAGCAATTTCTCTTATTGCCACAGTGTTTTCAAGAGGTCTGCTCTGCCATTTGGAAATAGAAAGGGTTGACCCTTTCCCTCATACGACAATTTTGCAGCAGACGACTTTGGACATATTTTGTGAAAAAATGGAAAATCTCTATAATTGAATGGATAACTATGACTAAAAGTGGAAAACATTGTGACAAAAGGAGAAGTTGCTCGTTTTGAGCAATTTCTTCTTTTGTCACTATGTTTTCAAAATGCCGTCTGCTGCAGAGGCGTCAGAAAGCGTCTATATGAGGGAACGGTTTAAGGTACATGGCTGTGATACTAGTATGGACTACTTTTACCATGTGTATCACATGTATGATAAGAGTAACGGCTCTGTTGAGATTACATATACATTACCCAAGTTTTCACTGTATGCAGATACAACAGCACCATCCCTAATGGCATGACATGGCTCAAATAAATTTAAATCAATATGTGAGCAGTGTTCTTGGATCTATTTCGACAAGTGCTCAAAACAAAGTTATTTGCACATCCATACCATGTGTATTATTTGTACATGGCATGCAAGAGACCTCTTGAATGATCTTTTGACTTATTAGAACAGTGCAGATCTAGATCAATCTGCACAGAGGTGCAGGGGTATCTGGATCTACAGTGGTTCCAAATGTCGAATGGTTGCTATTCCTGTAGCCATAACAGCATTTCACACTTTTTTTAACTTGGGAATCATTAGAATACTGCATGAATCACATTGTGATTGCTGTCAACCTGTTTGACTTGGTTTTGAATAAACCTTGTCAATCAGAGGCTATTGCTTAGAGTTACACGGAAGAGTGTTTTTGGAATACAGATCAAGGTTTAACCCTTTACCTGATACAGATGACGATGCAACAGTTGACGTATTAAAACATTGTGGAAAAGGGAGAAATTGCTCTTTTCTCCACCATATTCTCAACCCTGTTTCAAAATTCTCTCTATTGCCAAGTTTTGTTTGCCAATCCCAAGTTGTTATTCTCGTTTATTATAAAGTTTCTTCAAAACAGAATACCGCTCTAATAATACCAATTCAGGGAAAGGGTTCAATTTTCAGCCACCAGGTTGTGTTAAACAAAATTGTGATTTATTTATATCTTGACCCCAGTGTTTAAAACCCTTACTAATCTACCCAACCATCATAAAATTAATTACCCTAATTGGTAAAATGGAATTGAAGTCATTTAGATTGCTCTGTTATATAATTCAGAAATGAACTTAATTCTTTTCGTTGTAGATAATACTTGAAATAAATAATGTTTAAATGAATTAATTTGCTGTAAATTATAACTGTAATTAAATATGTTGAATTGTTTTTAATTAATGAAAATGCATTTCATTGGGAATTCAACTGATTATAATCTGGCCAATGATTCGTCTAGTTCGAGTTCCTATCTTAACCCTTTCCCAATTGTAGAATCATTCTGACAAAGTTGTAGCAGACGACTTTGGAAAATATTGTGGCAAAGGGAGAAATTGCTCATAACGAGCAATTTCTCCACTTTCTACAATGTTTTTAACTATTTAAAAACTAAAGTCTATTTAATGGAGATTGTTCATAGTTTTGCCTTGGATGTTTTCAGTGTCGTCTGCACAGATTTGTTGTATGTGGGAAAGGGTTAATAATAGAATCCCTGTTATAGTGGTGATTCTTAAATGACAATGTCATTTCTATTAGTAATTATTGCAGTTACAATGTATTAAGTTTCATGAATGACTTCAATTTCGCTATACCTAATGTCCTATTGAGTTCAGTTTCTTTATATAATTCTCGGAGTGTTGTTATTTTTGTTTTGTACAAAGTCGGAGAGAAAAATATTTATAAAGGGAGGTGATATTGGAATCGATTATCTAGTTTTTGTTATCAACGTTGTCTCCCTTGCTCTGAAAGAGAAACCTGTACATGTCTTTTTGTATTTTTTCGTCAAGAATCACGTGTGAGTGAAGAAGTCCACTTGCAAATAATGTAAAATAAAACATTTACATATATATTAACATGTTCTTTTTATGTTTTAAACAATATTCTTTTAATTCCCCGTTGCATTTAAATTTAGTGAACATGGATTGTGAAACAAGGTGAAGCAATCAATAACTCGCGATAGTTGATTCTCGAGACAGGTACTGGGTGTCTTGTTCACCTTATTCGAACTTGTTACATTTTGGTGCTGGAGGTCGGGTGTTTGATCCCTGGCCAGATCATACCAAAGACTTTAAAAATGGTAGTAATGGCTGTCCTCATTGGCGCTCGGGGTTGCGGGTTAGCATTACGACTGACAAAATGGTGTCAGGGAAAATGAAACGGTAGTACTGGTAACTTGCCCAGGAAACGCCGTGATATAATTGAAACATTGTTGAAAGCGGCGTAAAACACCATACAATCAATCGATTGACCAAGAGAAAAATGCTTTCCCCCTAAACATCTGTATAATACTGTAGCTGTGTTATACCCCTATTAATTTATATCACGGTGGTGTACATCTGGCAAAACGAAAATGTTACAGAAAACCTCAAAAGGCTTTCGTTGAACAAGCGACTAACGACGAAGTAGATCATCCTGTGTCTATGCAAAGTATAACCAGAGTCTGCCCTTTTCACTATCTAATTAGACAACATCTGGAGGATGTTCTAAACAAGAGTTTACGAATATGAAATCGGATTGTACTTCAACGTTTTCCAACATACACAAATAAAACAAACTTTGAAACTATTTTTTTTTTTTGCAACAAACTTATGGAAATTCTCTGTATATGAAAGCCTTATTGTTGAATAAAGTTGGAAAAGGAGCCATTGCTCATTATAAGTGAGTTTTTCCTTTTGTCACAATGGTAGTAGTGGTGGTTCCCGTCCTTACTGTTTAAGTCTGATTTAGATAGCATTACAACAAATACACCGGTCATAGAATAAGCATACTGGTGATACTGGAAATTTGATTTGAAAATCATTAAGGCAGAACGGATTCAAACCCGGGATCTTTGGTACGAGAGGCAGTCGCTCAACATTTGCACAACTGTCTTCCGTGTTAAGGTACTGGTAATGTACACGGGATACGCCATGATATGACTGGAATACTGATTGAAGTGGCGAAAAACACCTCTCAAAATTAGCTGATTAGACTGTCAAAGCTGAACTCGCTTTACAACTAGCAATTGTAGATCTCTGATAAATTGCGTATAGTTTGATGTGTTTTGTAGAGGCAGCGATTGTTATGATCCCATTCCCTGATACAGACGACTCAACACGAGCTTCTTTTCCCACAATGTTATCAACTCTGTATCTAAACACATACTAAATGTTCTTCAGATGCATCATTTTCTTCGTCGGTTGCTTTATATATATATATATATGTTGTCACTATATAGTTTGATTGGTTAAAAAAGAAGGTCATGCATTATGAAAGAAATAATCCATATTGGAACAAATCGGTTTCACATTCAAGCAAGCCAGTGATAAAATGATATCCAGAAAACAGCACAGGCGCAGTTTCTGATTGCTAGTTCGACTTAAACGAAGTATTCCAAATAGCACACTTTCGGGTACATTTCTATCTATCTATCTCTTGTCCGGTCTTCTAACACAAGAATATAATTTTCGAAAGCACTTTCATTCCTTTTATTGGAGCAAAGATTGGTTGTTTTATTCGGGTTTTAAGCCAGTTGTCGGCAGTATTTCATTTTAATCACGGTGTACTGATTTCCTAGCTTTCTCAACATTCAATATTCCCATTAGGCAACTGGCAACTTTCCCACTAAAGGCAGACACCATTCGTGTAAGACGAAAGACAATGGCCGTATTGACTTTCATCAGTCATCAAAATGAGGGGGAAAAAATGAAAAACTTGCAAGTACAATTTTTGGACAAAATGGAACATAATGCTAAAATACAGAAGAGGAAAATATATTTAATCTTGGATTTACATAAATGATGCCATTAGTCGGTGCTAGTTCGGTGATAAGATAAGTATTTTTAACAGTTTCTAATTTTAAACTTTTTTTTACATATTTCGAACCCGTTCAGGTTTGAAACACGGTCGAATCATATCAAATACTTAAAATAACCCATCGAAACCTAAAATAACACAGATATATATGCTACATGGCTTAGGCAAAGAATAAAGGTCACGCGTTATTTCCCAGCGGACGAGATTCGGCAGGTGAGCGCATTTTGTAAGGCGTCACACTGTCCCGAAATTGACCCCAGATGGCCATACGAATATGGAATTTTGAATTTCGCGCGAAGTTGGCCCCGAACTTGGTCAACAGCCAATCAACAGCCGAAGCAAGTGCGATGCCTACAGAAGGTCACGCGATGGCACCACAACCACCCACGAAGGCAACACGAAGATGTGAATTTGTATTAAGTAGTCTACCCGCAGGACACACGAAGTCCACACGATGGCTACACGACTTTGTATTGGGAGTACGATGCGTTCGAACTACATGTACATTGTAGGTCAGAAAGGCGTCACGTGACCTCCCGATGGTATAAAACCTTTGGCCGACCGTTTCCCAGGTATCTTCTTATTTGCCTCCCCTCCTGGGTTCAAGTGTTCCTTGCTCTCTCATGGTAAACACCCAGAAGTACACTGTCGTTTCTCCATACCCATGGGGTGACATTCTAGAGCTGGTCCTCTTAAGTCCATCAGGTTGTTGCGAGTGGCTGAATATCTGATAAGATTGAGTTGTTTCTGCATGTCGCTGGCCTCTGGTTCATGGTCCTCATCAAAACTCGGAACTTGTGTGCCAGAATACCAAAGGCATTCTCCACTACACGCCTGGCTCTGGTGAGTCCGTAGCTAAATATTCTCTCATGGGGATCCATGTTTCTGATTGAAAACGGGTTAATCAGGGGCTTGCTGATCCCAAAAGCATTGTCTCTACTGTAGTATGGGACAGGAAAGTCATCACCAGGTAGGTAGAGACTTCTCTTCATGGGAGATTGAATATGTTGTTCGGACTCTCAGTTCTGACCCATTGTAGATACTGGCATCGTTACTGGAACCATCAGAGCCGACATTAATCCAGAGAAACTCATAGTCTGCGTCGACCAGGGCCATGAGGACAATGGAGATGAAGCCCTTGTAGTTTATGTACACAGGGCCATTATTCCAAGGACAGGTGACCGCCACATGCTTGCCATCCAGAGCACCACAGTAGTGTAGAAATTGCCATCTCTTCTCAAACTGCTCGGCAATGGCTGTTCACTCTTCAGTTGTAGTAGGACACTGGATCACCTCAGCAGCAAACTCGGCTTTGATGGCATCGCAGACTTCATTAATGATGAGGGAGATGGTGTTTGGAGCAAATCTGAAGTTGTAGAACAGGCTTGGATAATTGTCGGGTGTCGTACAGTGATGGACAGCTTGAGACCAGGAGGGAGACTTTTTGTACCACGTGTCCATCTTCTCTATTCTGCATTCTACCCTTCGCAGGACCTTATCGTAGACATGTGTAGTTGTAGAAGGCCTTCTCATCTTCTGTCTTCATCTCATATAGTAGTGCTATAGTAGCCATAGCATTTTCTTCTTTTGGCAGACAGCCATTCCCTGACATACACAGACCTCGGTTTCCTCCTTCGCCTCGGTTTGCCCCTACCATGGAAAATAAAACGCAAAACAAGACAATTTCATTGTCGAATGCTAGAAACGCAAATAGCAAGAAATGACAAAGTGAAATAAGACAATTTTTACCTGTAAGAGTTGCTCATCTCTGAGGTGCATCAAAAGAAGCAATGATGTTGCCTTCTTTTTCATGGTTGTCACATCATCAAAGTATGCCATCCTGCAGGAACTGAATTGTGATTAACTGCGATTGAAGCTTTAGGCACGCCCCTGTTCTGTAGAGTTGCTCAGGACTGACTGAGGAAGATTATTATTCTTTGGTATTTTTTTTTTTACCCTCACCGTTCAGAATTAACTATTTGGCGAAGATGCTAGGAGGCTGGCCTTTTATATGTTTACGTTACCATGACACATGGGAAACGCTTGGGCTACTCAAATTCGGCTGTCTTCGCCGACACCGTGGTCCCATTTCGATGTCATCGTACTATAATTCGATGGCTAAACGACGGCATTGCGAGGGCTTCGCGTAGTCGTGTTGCCTTCGGGCAGCTTCTTGTTTCCATCGTATGTCTTCGTGAGGCGAAAAAAACAACGATGGCACCGATGATCACACGAAGTAAAGACGAAGATGACACGATTTGACAAGACGCCTTCACGATTGCCTTACGAAGGGCAAAATGGACACACGAATTCAACAGGAAAATTAACCTACGCAAGGTCCTTATTCAGCAATTTTTTGGCATGCCAAAGATTTTGTCTCCGTTCACGAAGTTGCTGACCGAGCCCGAGAAACTCAGCCGGCGGTCATACGATGGCATAAGATGCCCTCACGAATGGCCCTATGTTTTGACGATCAGAGCCGAATTTGAGCATTTGCTTTACCGTGTGTCCATCTGGTGTCAATTTCGGGACAGTGTGACAGGCGCTAAAATTTAAATAAATCCAGAAGGGGAAAAACCTTATTTCATAACTAGCGAAATTCTAGCCAAAAATATGCGATAAATCAACAATATTGAAGAATACCGATGCAATTACGCAAGTAAGTTTTTACCATTTGTTATTGTTATAGAAATTATATTAACTATTGTAAAATGTTACAACATGGAGTAATTTATGAAATCATGTGTCAGGGAATGTTTTTTGCCAGTTTCAGAAGTGTTACGATGTTTTTTTTTCTACCGAGAGTGTAACAGTCCTTTCAGCTCTTTTCATAAAACCTTTTTTAATGTTGGTCCAAATTGCTTGATTTTAGATTTAGAGTTTGTTTAAATGATTTCCCCCATATATTAATAATATCATGAAATGTGTATCCCGGTGTTAAGAAATGACATTAGGATGGAGAATTTGCAGCATTGTAATCTGATTCGAAAAGCCACTCTACCCAGTCCTTTCAGCTTTTTTCATATCATGTTTTTGTAGATATCTAAATGAACATGCTTAATTATTAAGCCTTTTCACTTACAATACAGGTATTTTTTAAAAGTTTAACAAAACAATGGCAAAATTCCTACTTTGTTCATTCATTGTATAAATTAATTAGATAAAAATATAGCAGAAACAATTCTTTCATTCTGAAGTAATTATTGATTTGTATTGAAGATGCGACACTTTCATTCTGGATCAACAAATGTTGCTGCACAATTAAAAGACTAATATGTTTCTTATACATTAAAATATTTGAATTGAATTGACATTTTATGAGTTCAAGAGTCTAAAGCATATGCTTGATCATAGTCACCATTCAATTAATCATTTGCTATGCTCAAATTGAGATTTCATGAAAACAAACCAATATGAATCTACTTAGTTGAGATTGATTTATCATAAATTTATTTGACCCTTTCCCACATACAGCAAATCAAAGCAAAACATATGGTAAATCTCTATAATAGTAGTTTAAATTACTGAACAATTGTGGCAAAGAGAAAAATTGCTTGTTTTGAGCAATTCCTTCTTTTGTCATGATGGCTTTTTTAAAGTCATCTGCTGCAGAAGCCTCAAAATGTGTCTACAGGTGGAGAAGGGTTAAGGATTGAACCCCCAGGCCCTCTCCACAAGTTTCAATATATTATCATATCATATCATATCATATCATATCACTTCTTATTGATTTAATTCATTATTAACTGGGAAAGTGAAGAAATGAAATAATGTTGAAAGCACTTGGTTTAAAATATTCAGTCAAACAAATATGGTATTTTTCAAATCGTATACATCAAGATAAATTCAAAATGACTTATAATTATTAACTTATTACTCGATTATATAGATACTCGATTTTCAAAAACATTGTGGGGAATGGAGAAACTGCTAGTAATAAGCAAATTCTCGTTATATTCTTACACTACTTTCTAATCTGGTCTAAAAGTTATCTGTTTCCCTAAATGTTGTTTTCAAACTTTCACAAATAATTTGCCTTTCAAAGTTTGGAACAAAAATTTATTGATAAAAAGGGACAGAAGTCCAGAGAGCTATTTTTCTGGCATTTAGATGGCTATAACTCCAACATAAATAAGAAATCTGCAAAATCTGTCATTCACTAAATTCATTATTCAAAATATCCTTAAACATTATGCATATGTGACTACATCTTTTGTGGGATCTTTCTGAAACTTGCACATATTATTTGATTCAGTGAGATTAAAAGCTTATCAAAAAGATGTGTTGAATACTTAATTAATTAATCTTTGTAAGGGGCACCAATGTCACAAGGAGAGACCCAGCAGTAATATCCCACTGTAGCATTTGACTGGAAATTGTTAAAACACTTATCTTTATCATAAACTGTTGTAAATCATTGATATAATTCTTTCATTCACCTAATATAGAAATTGTTTTTGACTCAAACCCAAACCATTGTTTGATGGATGTTTTTTAAAAAGCCCCTATGGTAAAACTGCATTGAAACAATCAATAACTCTGGCAGAGCCTACATTCTCGAAATGAAATAAGCTTTCTTATAAGGTTGTTAATTCTTTAGAATAACTAAACGGTTATATAAATTTCAGATGCTAAATTTAGTTAAATTCAACCCTTTTTTTGTAACACACGTACATGACATTGTACAATACTCTTGAAACTTCTAAACCAGTTTTCTATAAAATTATAAGAATAAACGTTTAGGTTTTCATTCTTTTGCATTGTTTATAGCATACTAGGTGAAAAGATAAAGCTAAATATGTTTAACAGTTTGATAACATCTCAAAATTCATTAAAATTTAGTCAGATATTTTCACACAACAGGTTTGTTTTGTAAACAGCACAATTGCTAGAGCAAAACTATTGTAAGTGACATTTTACTAAATTACTGAAAAACCAATGATAAAAAATTACTTTGGTTTTGAAGTAAAATGATAAAATTGAATTAATTCAATTATTATTGTCCAGGTTTAATTGATAAGTAAGGATTCATAAGAAAGCTTTTTTCCTATCCTGTAAAATTTGTTGAAATGCAGATACAATAGTTACTGAGCATGTATAAAATATGAAAATTTTAGAATTGAAGTGAAAACATTATGGTGTAATTTCTATTCTGCCTGATGTTCCAAATATCGTCTGCTTGAAAAGATTTTCTCCATTTCTTTTCTTCTGGAAGGGGTTTCACTCTACTTATAAATGGATTTTATCTGAATTGTTTATTCACACTTTTCAGACTGTCTCGAAGACTGTGAGAGGATTTATTTGTTTTTGGAATTGTCTCCAAGACTGTGCAATGATTTATTTGTTTTTGAACTGAGGGCCTCCTTCTTGTTAACCCTTTCCCTCATACGACAATTCTGCAGCAAACGACTTTGAACGTATTTTGTCAAAAAATAGAAAATCTCCATAATTGAATGTAATACTTCACCATATATGCGTCTAGAATTACCTCTTTCAGTTCATCTTTTTTCAACATGCCACATTCGTTCTAACCACATTTTCAAACTCTCTGATGAGAAAAAAGAATTCATCGCTGGGTTTCCTTAAGCCTCCCCGGTCTTCCATCTCCAACATTCTGGTGTATTTGTCGGTGAAGCTTTTTGTAGATTGGTCACTGCACAGACTTCTTACTTTGTCTGTTTTTCTCTTTGTTTTTACTTGGTTTTTGATTTTGTTGAACTTCTTCTCTAATGCCCTTATAATATAACTAGATATATACATGTAGTACAAAACAGTATTGTCATTTTCACCTAACCCTTTCCCTCATACAACAATTCTGCAGCAGACGAATTTGAACATATTTTGTCAAAAAATGGAAAAGCTCTATAATTGAATGGATAACCTATGACTAAAAGTGGAAAACATTGTGGCAAAAGGAGAAATTGCTCGTTTTGAGCAATTTCTTCTTTTGTCACAATGTTTTCAAAAAGCCGTTTGCAGCAGAGGTGTCAGAAAACGTCTATATGAGGGAAATGGTTAATGATACAGACTTTCGGTCCGATTTCTTCTCACCATTTTCAACGAGGCCTTTGAAAATTTCTCCCATAAAATCAAGTAAAAATGTTTGAATAAAGTTATTGATGTCTTCTCTACTGTAGTTTTTGCTGACAATAATGTCTATCACACCAAAAAAGTTCATTAGCACATCCTCATTTGTTCTGAGATTATGAAATATTTGGAAAATCACTTCTCTGTCACTAGAACTGGCAGCAGAATTGTTCTTAAAGATGTCTTGAGTTTACTGTCTGAATGGTATCTTTCAACTGTGTATCTTTTGACACAACTCTGCTAATGTAGCCTCATTTGTTTCTCCATAGATGTTGTACATGGGATTTGTCATGATGTTAACCATACGTCTGTCATATGCCCCTTCAAACACGGGCTTTACATGGTCAGTAAGCGTAGTGGTATCTGTGTCAGAGCCACATTTCCGACGTTGATGTGCTGAAAATAATAAAAGCAAATGTCATTTCCTTGATGGCAACTCATTTTGATTTACTTTTAGATCAGTAATGCTTTACAGAATAAATGCTTTTTCATAATGTTTGTCTTAACCTTTTCCCACAAAAACAAATATTCAGCAAAAGATTAGAACATCTTGGCAAAAACCCTGAAAATCTATATAAATGAAAGTATAATTACTGCTAAGATTTGAAAACATTGTGGAAAAAGGAGAAATTGTTTATTTTGAGCCATTTCTCCTTTAGTCACAGTGTATTCAGGAGTCGTCTGCTTTAGATGCGTCAGAATGCGTCTGCATGTGGGAAAGGGTTAACTAACGAGTCAAGTCTGTTAGCATTTTCATGTAATTATGGATCTGCATTTTCTTTAAACCATTTCCCCGATATACCTATAGAAGCTCAGAACAAGCAATGTCTCCATTTGTCACAATGTTTTTATTTTTTTTCCATGTTTCTGAAGTCATCTGCTGTTATCTTTCTGCTTGTGGGAAAGAGTTTAGTGAATTAAATTACATTAACCAAATGGGAATGGGTTGGGTGTTCTTTATGACTCATCACAGAAATATAATTGTATTTTGTTTATATTTATTTCTAGATCATGCCAGGGTTAAACAAAAGGAAGTTGCAGTTTGGTTATCATTCTAAATACCATTATAAGAAGGAAGATACAGATGAATCAACAGAGGGTCTTGTCCATCATCTACCAGAACGCGAGTACCTCTCTTCAAGTACACAGTATGTTTCATCAAATACAATGGTTGCATGTGAGCGGATTCAGGTTGAATTAAAGAGTGACCATCATTATGCTAGGGCTGAAGATGAAATGCAACTACCAAGTGACCCACTTATACAATCAGACTGTTTACATGCGTATGTTTCAAGGGAGCTAGACAATAATTTAGAAAGTGTCAGCAATCATGCCAATGTTGAGGTTGATATGGAAGAAGTGACAGTGTCCAGCACATCATTTAAACAAGAGGCTCATGAGGGTCTGTGCTCTACTGGAATGGTTCTTTGGTCATTTTCAATCCAGAGCATGTATTTATGGGCAACAAAGGAATTTTGACAATTTTTTGGTTTTCGAAAAGAACCAAGCTGTCATCAATATTTATCTACCATCTAAGTTTGGTGAAGATTGGATAGTAAATGGGGGTTCTATTGTGTTCACAAGCTGTATAATAGCAATTTTGACAATTTCAAGGGCCGTAATCCAGTAATGCACAGGCGGATCTAGCTTGTTTTCGAAAGGACTTGAGCTCTCATCAATATTTAACTACCAACTCAGTTTGGTGAAGATCGGATAGTAAATGGAGGCGCGATTGTGTTCACAAGCTGTATTATAGCAATTTTGACAATTTCAAGGGCCGAAATCCAGTAATGCACAGGCGGATCTGGCTGGTTTTCGAAAGGAACCGAGCTCTCATGAGTATTTAACTACTATCTAAGTTAAGTGAAGATCCGAGAGTAAATGAAGGCTCTATTGTGTTCACAAGCTGTATTATAGCAATTTTGACAATTTCAAGGGATATGATCCAATCATGCATAACCGGATCTGGCTGGTTTTCGAAAGGGACCGAGGTCTAATCAATATTTAACTACTATCTAAGTTTGGTGAAGATCAGATAGTAAATGGAGCATCTATTGTGTTCAGAAGCTCTATTATAGCAATTTTAACAATGTCAAGGGCCTGGCTGGTTTTCGAAAGGAAACGAGCTCTCATGGATATCTAACTACTGTATAAGTTTGTTTAAGATACAATCAAAACTGAAGACTTAATCACGTTCACAAGCAATTGTTTATGGACGCAAGGACGACTGACTCAACGCCATGGCATAAGCTCTTCTGGCCTTTGGCCAGTAGAGCTAAAAACTAGCTGCAGATGTCAAAGTATTATTTAGTCAAAAGTACCCTGTAAGGGAATTAACAAATAAAATATGTATTCTACGGTTTTTTTCTATGACAGTCATACTTCAGCATTGAAACTTTCTATTAAGATTGACAACAGTTTCAACTGTAATATAAGTGTTCATAGAATAATGTTGGCTATGACACATAGTATTTGGGATGGACTGCCTGTTATTTTTGACAGTGTGGAAACGGTAGTTGTATAAATAGATAGACTGGAACATTTTCATGTGTGTGGGGGTAATTTTGAATCTGAATATTCTGATCTAGTTCCCATCGGCAGTGCCTTGTCAAACAGAAATGAAGTTGGAATTACTGCTTACAGGGAAGGTGACTTTGGAAAAAGGATTTCTTTTAATATGCATCCTGTAGGTCAGGATGAAGTTGTGTACAGGTCGGTTAATCCTTTTGACACCAGCAAATATATTTATTTTGTCTCCGATGTACCACATTTGTTAAAAAATTTACGTAACAATTTATCAAACTCATATTCTCACACCTATCCTGGCTCCACGTTGTAAAAATGTTTGAAGAACACTGTGAATTGAAGCTGTATAAACCTGCCCTAAACTAACAAGAAAACACATAGACCTTGTTTCCTTCAATTATATGAAGGTAAATCTGGCAGCTCAAGTTTTAAGTGATTCTGTTGCAAATTTGATTGAAATGCTATATGGACCAGAAACGTCAGAGACTGTATAGTTTTTGAGATTGTTCAATAAGTATGTGAGAAGGTCGTAACAAACGCAACGAAATTGTGGCACCATATTTGACTCAAACTGATCCAAGGCTAACATTCCTTACAAATGATTTGATGAATTATTTGAACGATTGGGAGCAAGAAATTGAAAAAAGACCTAGCAAATCACAAAGATCAGGGATGAAACTAAGCTACCAGACCATTACAGGGTTGAAAATATCTGCCAAATCAATAAGTGAATGTGTTAAAATACTGCTTCAGGACGGTACAAAATATGTGTTCACCCATTGCTTTAACCAATACCCTTTGGAGCAACATTTTGGACACTATAGACACAAGAGTGGTGCAAATAACAATCCCTCCGTATTTGAGGTGAGAAACACTCACAACACTTTGAGCGGTCAATTCTCAGGCCATTGCACCTAGTCGTGGCAATATCAAGCGGGGACATATTGAGAAAGAAAATGTTGATCATTCTAAATTACCTAGGAGAAGATAAATTTTATATTTTTTAACCGTTTCTCCATATAGCCGCTTTCTGACGACTCTGCAGCAGACAGATTTTTCAAAACATTGTGACAAAAGAAGAAATTGCTCAAAACGAACAATTTCTCCTTTTGCCACAATGTTTTCCACATTTAGTCATAGGTTATCCATTCAATTATAGAGATTTTCTATTTTTTGACAAAATATGTTTAAAGTCGTCTGCTGCAGAATTGGTGTATGAGGGAAAGGTTTAAACACTCATTCCTACAATTATAGAAATTTTCCATATTTTTGAGTAGACATTTTCAAAGTCTGAGTTCTGCTATAGATTTGTTGTATGTGGGAAAGGGTTAACACATATTAGCTCAAATATATTAAGGTTTGCCTGCTGCATTATTGTTGTATGAGGGAAAGGGTTAAACACTCAACTTCTCCTTTTGCCACAATGTTTTCAACATTTTTCAGTAATTATTTCTACAATTATAGATTTTCCAAATGTTTTCAACGTTTTTCAGTAATTATTCCTACAATTATAGAGATTTTCCATATTTTTTAGTAGACATTTTCAAAGTCTGAGTTCTGCTATAGAATGGGATTTGATCAAAAGAATGTATCCAGAGTTTTCCATGCTATATTGCCCAATACCTTCAAGAGATTGGTAGAGCAGGTCGTTGTGGCCAGCCGTCAAAGGCTACTTTGCATTACAATGCCAGGAACATAGCCAGAAATATTCCTGGGATAAATGAAGATATCATTTCATACTGTACAAATGACACCTATTGTCTAAGAAACCAACTACTTTCTGTATTTGGATATGAGAAGGACAAAAGTAGTGTGGGCTGCAAATGATGTTCCTTCTGCAAGACATCATGCAACTGTGAAGAGTGTTTGTTACTTAAAATGAAATTATAAAGCAACAATCAGAAACTGTGTATTCAAACAACAAAAGTTCAAAATATTTAATTAATATTATTCTATCATTCTTATATGTCAGTATTACATACAAACATACATGTACATCAAAGTATTACTTATATGATAATCTACAAGCACAAAGTAATAAGTGACAGTGTTTTATACTGACTGTTTGTTAAACCCTTCCTCTCATACAACAAATCTGCAACAGATGACTTTGAAAACTTTTAATAAATTGCATGGAATCTCTGTCTAGATGAGAGAATAAGTATTGTATATAGTTAAAGAACATTGTGGCAAATGGAGAAATAGCTTGTTTTGAGCAATTGCTCATTGTGTCGCAATGTTTTCAAAAGCCGTCTGCTGCAGATCCTATATCAGGCAAAGGGCTAATAAGAAAACATTTTTTGAATGATGGAAAGCTGTTTTGTAAAATGATTGTATAATTGTATTGAACTATGACTTTTGAATTAAGTATTTTAAGAGTATAGCATATATATGCAAGTTATGTTACTGTGTTATCAATACAAAAAAGGTTATTTAGCAGATGACTTTGAAAACATTTAGACACCCCTATGGAATATATTTTATTTTAAAATGAAGGTATAGTTATAATTTATTGACTGGAATTGAAAACATGGCAAACGAAATGATTGCTCATCATAAGCAATTTCTACTTATACCACAATGTTATCAACAGTATTCTATTGCAGTGGCCTCAATAAGCGTAGGTATGTGGAAAAGGATTAACCCTTTCCCTCATATAGACGCTTTCTGAATCCTCTGCAGCAGACACTTTTTTAAAACATTGTGTCATAAGGAGAAAATGCTCATTTTGCCACAATGTTTTCAACTCTTTCCAATAACACAATTTTAACTTGTAGACATTTTCAGTATTTTTGGCAAAAACTATTTTAAAGTTTTCTGCTGCAGATTTGTTGTATCAGGGAAAGGGTTTACACATATTTTTTCCTGTTTGATTGTCTAAGTCTTAATCTAATACAGAGAATTATGCTTGCAACTTTTCAAATGCTACATTTCTTTTGCCATGTTTTCTAAACACAGATGTCTAACAATATCATATCAGGTAAAGTCTTAATCCTTTCCCTGATATAGGTGCTTTTGACCCATTTGCAGCAGAGAACTTTTGAAAACAATTCTATTTAATAATTATACTTCCATAAATAGAGAATTTTCATACTTTTGTAATGTGCCGGGCTAAAGACGCAGAAGATCCCTTCAGCGAAAAGTATACTCAACCCTGAAGGGGTCCACTTGTCTTATATATCTAACCCTAAACTCCATCACTTCGAAACAGTGATGTAAATTTGCATATCAAATGCAACGTATACCGAACGTTTTCGTTACAACACTTCCCACTCCGAGAAGACTCGTCCCGAGTCTTGGCCTGGGAAACCCATGGGTAAGGCAACTCCGGTATGGCAGTTGTCTTCATCCCACCGCTGCCACCAATGTAACGTGCCGGGCTAAAGACGCAGAAGATCCCTTCAGTGAAAAGTATACTCAACCCTGAAGGGGTCCACTTGTCTTATATATCTAACCCTAAACTCCATCACTTCGAAACGGTGATGTAAATTTGCATATCAAATGCAACGTATACCGAACGTTTTCGTTACACTTTTGCCTTGTCATGGGAAAGGGTTAAAAACATTAAAATAGAAATCTTACTGGTATGCTGCTTGACATTAGGTAGGCTATACATCATAAAGTGTGTATGATTATCCGTTTCCCACATACAGATGCTTTCTGACGACTCTGCAGCAGACGATATTTGAAAACATAACTGCAAAAGGAGAAGTTGCTCATGTTAGAGCAAATTCTCCTTTTGCCACAATTTGATTCACTAATTATACTTTCATTTATAGAATCTTTCCTATTTGTGCCTATATATTTTCAAAGTCATCTGCAGCAGGTTTGTTATATGCGGGAAAGGGTCATAGTAAGCCACCTCGGGTACTTATTGAAAACAAGAGTCATGCTTAAACAACAACATTATTTCTTAATAAAATTCACTGTTTGAAACTGATTTTAACAGGAAAAAGTAAATGAATAACTGAATAAACTATGATAATTTCCTACCATGATTTTAATGAGAAAGCTATGATAATTTACCTGTTACCTGACACAGATGACTTTCAATGCCTTAAACAACAGACAACCTTTAAAAGCTTGTGGTCAAATTTAGCAATTTCTCTTTCTCCATAGAATTTAGAAACATGGTTTGCTTATATTTATAGAGATTCACAATATCTTGCCTAGATGCTTTGAAAGCCATCCACTGTAAAATTCAGTTTATGTGGCAAATGGTTAAAACCGATTTGTCATAATCAATATTTTTCTTCTTCCAAAAATGCTTTCAAATGTTATTTGCTTCATATGAATCAAGTTATCTGTATCAGTTGACAGTCTGTATGAAATTAAAGCACTCACAATAATTAACCTGGTACCTGATACAGATGACTTTCAATGCCTTTAACAACAAACCACCTTTAACCCTTTCCCTCGTATAGATGCTTTCTGACGCCTCTGCAGCAGACAACTTTTTGAAAACATAGTGACAAAAGAAGAAATTGCTCAAAATGATAAATTTTTCCTTTTGCCACAATGTTTTCCACTTTTGGTCATAGGTTATCCATTCAATTATAGCGATTTTCTATGTTTTTACAAAATATGTTCAAAGTCGTCTGCTGCAGAATTGTCCTATGAGGGAAAGGGTTAAAAGCATTGTGGCCAAACATGGTTTTGTTGTGTTTTCTGCAAACTTGCATGTTCTTAAAAAAAGTCACCTCAAGTAATCATTAAATAACATATGTATACATCTTGTTGACTTTAAAATCATGATGAATTTCTAGAATTACTCATTATATATCATTATTATCATCTTCCTAAACAACTACATGCAGTCTTCCAGTGAGTCTCCCAATAATCTGGTTCAGTCTATCGTTCATAAAATTGAATTTGGTCTACACTGACTGGAACAGAGTTAATATTTGTGAAACCTGGACACTTTCTGCCTGGTGTGAAGAGAAAAGGTCTTATTTTTCTTAATATTTTTGAAACTAACTTTTGATCTGATTCCTTCAAGGGTTTACAGTATGGTGTTCACTTTTTCGTTTAATGTGAACACTTTCGTCTAATTTTGAGCATATGTCCGCTATTGTGTCTTCAGCACCTGTGACCATTTTGATAGCTTTTTCACTTTCATTAGCACCTAACAATTTAACCCTTTCCCTCATACGACAATTATGCAGCAGACGACTTTGAACGCATTTTGTCAAAACATAGAAAATCTCCATAATTGAATGGATAACCTATGACAAAAAGTGGAAAACATAGTGGCAAAAGGAGAAATTGCACGTTTTGTGCAATTTCTTCTTTTGTCACTATGTTTTCAAAAAGCCGTCTGCTGCAGAGGCGTCATTAAGCGTCTATATGAGGGAAAGGGTTAATCAAAGCTTTTTGGTTACAAACAGAATGTTCATGTGTCAGAACACTTTCAACATTCTGACCTCTACCTCCTTTAACCCTTTCCCTCATATAGACGCTTTCTGACGCCTCTGCAGCAGACGGCTTTTTGAAAACATAGTGACAAAAGAAGAAATTGCACAAAACGTGCAATTTCTCCTTTTGCCACAATGTTTTCCACTTTTTGTCATAGGTTATCCATTCAATTATGGAGATATTCTATTTTTACACAAAATATGTTCAAAGTCGTCTGCTGCAGAATTGTCGTATGAGGGAAAGGGTTAACATCGACATAAGACCCTTCAAGAACACAAATCTTATTTAAAGGAGATAACAGGAACTTACATTTCAGCAAATAGTCCACATTTCCCACTTAATAGTTTTGAATGAGAATAGAAAAAAGGCAATGAGTACTGGCAATTAAGAATTGTCCCGTTTAAGTCACCTTCTTTTGCTGTATCATGCAGTTCACTGATATGCAGATACCAATGGCACAATTGTAAAGAATAGTTGAATAACTCATCTAGTTCAGACATGGTAGCATTAATTGGCTGAATTAGTATCTGTTGTCCCTCTGACTTCACCACATACATGGTTTTGGAAGTTCCAGTGTTGTTTGGCTCGATTTTTGCTGGGCTGTCTAGCATTCCATATCCGTAGTGACCCATGAATTCCCGAACAAGGTTCATTAATTGAAGCTTTTGATCTTCCTCAGACTTTTCAGCTAGATCGTTAACAAGTTGTGATGGGGCTGACTGTCGAAGGAATCCATCTGTAGAAATTCAAGAAACTGTTTCACCAACATGCATTCACCTACCACCATTAGCAATTCAAAATGGGGTTGAAACTGCCTTTTAACTTTTCCATTGAAAAAAACAACATTCTCCATCAGTCCGATGGAGAATGGTTTTAAAGTGATTCAGAGTACCAGGACTAAGCTCTGCTTTAAACAATTTCTTGTAGCATTTCTATAAAGAAGAATAACCTTTCCTGTATTCATAACACATTGACATAATTTGCATACATTAAATACAAACAAGAGCTTAATATATTAATTGATTAGGGATTAACGCCGTTTTGAACATTTTCTCAGTCATATCACAGCGGCTAGTTCACCACTCATTTGTTTCCTGGTTTCTCTCACCAGTTCTCCATACAACAATCTTCCCAAGCAACTGACTGCTTTTCCACAACTTAGTCCAATGGTGAAAGACGAATGACGCATTGACGTTTGTCAAACATCGGAAAAAAAGTTGGCCGAGCTGGGATTCGAACTCACAACCCCTTCATTGAAAGCCCACATCACTACCGACTGACCTACCTGGGCTCATCCAAGAGCTTATGAAACAAACAAGAGGGCCATGATGGCCCTTGAATCACTCACCTGATAAATGGGTGATTATGAGTAATGCTAACTACGGATGGAACTAGAACTATCTTAATTAATTCGGCCCTTTTTTTCATGCCACAGTGGCCAAAGTTCTACATGGATCAAAAAGATTTTAAGAATTCCTGTGAAGCGTCACCCAAGGAACATACCTGTGTAATATAATGAAAATCCAGCATGCAGATTCTGAGAAAAAGATTGATTTTTAATTTCCTTTGCCACAGCAATCAAATTTGGCCCAGTGGTTACAGAGGAGAAAAAGTTACCGGTGATCCCAATAAAATAAATGTCTAAAGTAAAAAGGCAACAAAGCCTCATGAAACATTTTTTCAACTCAACAGCAGATGAAAATGCATGCAAGAAAACTATTTCTCCAGTTCATATTCGGTGTCATTATAAGATATATAACAGACCCATTTTTGTAATATACATCCATTAAAATGTCTTTTAAAAAAACATTGACAACTAATGCTTCGCTTGCAAACAGTTTTGTACAAACTACTTTTATGACATATATATATGAGTTTGTTTTTTTATCTTTCACCTGCTACTGAATATAAGTAAAACCAACCTCAAGGAAATCTTGCTTAGAATGCCACATTTCACATACAATAGGAATGAATGTATATTGTTTTATGGCGCATCGACAGCTAAGGTCATTTAGCGCGCAATTAAATTTAATTATTCATGATCCCTGGGTAAACAAACCAGTACTAGGCTAGAAAATGTGCCTTGCCCAAGGGCACTCGACCATGACCGTAGTGCCGCGACTGGGGATCGAACCCGGGACACCCGGTTTCGAAATCCCCGACGCTAACCACTCGACCACAGCAGATTCCCACATACTATAGGATATGAGTCATCATATCGTTGTTCTGATGTGACAGATAACATTTTTAGCTTCTTGAAGCCGCACTCTATTCAACTGGTCCCCACCAACAGGCACGCCATACTTTCTGAGTATGTCAGTATTACCTAAAATAAGTTCAGTCGAGTTTGTTAACATGGATTCACTAGGTAGGCTGTAGCAAAACAAACTTTATCCCTTTCCCTGATACAACAAATCTGCAGCAGACGACTTTGAAAACTTCTGGGCAAAATGTGGAAAGTCTCTATAAATAAAAGCTTTATTATTGGAAAAAGTTGAAAACATTGTGACAAAAGGAGAAATTGCTAGTTTTGAGCAATTTCTTCTTTTGTCACGAGGTTTTCAAAATACGTCTGCTGCAGAGACCTCAGAAAGCGTCTACATCAGGGAAAGGGTTCATGTACACTGAATAATCAATGCATCTAATGGAAGGCAAGAATTTATTTAACATAATCTTCAAACCAAAGTGAAATGAAGCTGTCCAAAAATTGATTGTACTGTGGAAACACAGATATATGTTGTTGTTTACAAGAGCCTTATAACTGTTAAACCCTTTCCCATATACGACAAATCTGCAGCAGACGACTTTGAAAGCATCTAGTCAAAAATATGGCAGTCCTCTATAAATTAAAGTTTAATCGCTTTGAACAATTTCTCCTTTTGTCACAATGTTTTCAAAAGTTGCTACAGTTGCTGTAGAGGCGTCAGAAAGCGTTTATATCAGGGAAAGGGGAAGATCTGCCAGCGAAAATTTAAAAGGTGTGAGTTGATATATGTGTGTGTGTGTGTGCCTGCATTGGTGGGTGCATGAGTGTCCGAGTTGAAGATAATAACACAATTTACCAAATGCTTGAGTATAAAGGCTAATCAGCTCCTGTTCATAGCTGTCCATGATGGCCACACAGGCTTCATGCTTGCACTTATTCTTCATCATGATCTGTAGTGGATATACAGTAGATTTTCTGACTGAATTCATGCGGCAAATGAACAAGTACCAGCTTTCTGTACTGCTCAAAAGCAGGTACTTTACAAAGGATTCTAGCCAGTAGCACACTGTACGCTTCTAAGAACTTTGCCTTTTCAATTTCAGTCATGATGAAACTTTCACATTTCAATTTTGGGATGTCAATCTTCGGGACAGAAGTACTCATATCAACAGTAGCAACTCTGCTGAATATGATATTACTGGTGAACATGTGTAGGTCTTTGTTTCTTCTCTCTTTACTTAGGTGTGAGGTCATAACATATATATATATATCCAAGTTGTCTCTTGCAATCATATAAATCTAAAGTTTATATATTGAACATTATCATGTACTAATGAAGTTCATATGTTAAACTTACAAACTGAAATAAAATACAATGGATAAGATGGCGAATTCAAAGATCACAGCTAATTTAGGAAAACATACACCATTTTATGTACATAGAGAACCGGCCTTGTTTATTTGTAGCATGTTTGCAAGATATGGTAAGAATTTTTAGTCATTACTATGAAAATCCAAGACTTGCATACAAGTAATTCCGTGTTATAAAAGCCTTAAACATATTTTATGGATAACTTTGTGTAATTGATACATGAAATAAACTTACTCCACTTAGGAACTTAAGTCTTATTTTCATGCCCACAAATTTAAACTCACTGTCAATATTTATTTGGCACATAATTTAAGTACTTTCTTGTCTTCCGATCATACTATGAACACAGTCTTACCAGTAATTTTTATCAATGGGTTTTGTTTCAAGTTGTCAGTAATGAGCTTTTCAGACATTGTCTGAATGCTGTCCTGCAGGTTCACTCTAGTAGTCAATGATAGCATAAGTCCAAGATGGCTGAACCTTGTTTGTGCCTGAAATTGCCAAGAATCATATTGAAGTTAATTGTGTATTTATTAAATACTCTTAATACATGTTCATTCTGATGTTGAGTAAAAATATTAATCATGTTTGCCCTGATCAAGAAACTGTATATGAATCTAAAATACTGTAAATTAATTTGGTCTTGCAAAATAACTAAATATAGGAACTTATACAGGTGTTTCTCAAATGCAACAGCACAATTCCTCTTAACCCTTTCCCTCATATAGACGCTTTCTGACGCCTCTGCAGCAGACAGCTTTTTGAAACATAGTGATAAAAGAAGAAATTGAACAAAACGTGCAATTTGTCCTTTTGCCACAATGTTTTCCACTTTTTGTCACAGATTATCCGTTCAATTATTGAGATTTTCTATGTTTTGACAAAATACGTTCAAAGTCATTTGCTGCAGAATTGTCGTATGAGGGAAAGGGTTAAAGTAATACATTTTTAACAGCTTACATAGATTTCAAGTCTTTCGGTCTTGTGTAATAAAGTTAATGTAACACTTACTATCTTCTACATACATTTGACTTGAAAGTCTTCACTACAAACAGATTTTTAGTTTAGTTTATAACTTTATATTAATTCATTTTAGCTCGATTGTGAAGAAAGCTTGTTGCTCATTGAGTCAATCTCGAGTCTGCTTCCTAGAAAAACTAATACTGGTGTCATATGACGAGGTACTGTAGTGACTCCAGTTGGGCTTGAACCCTCAACCTCCAGGATGAGCAACAGACACCTTCACCTCTACACCACCATTCCCCAGATGCTTGTAATGAGCAAGCGTAATTTTCTTATTTCTTAGCAGTTTTAACACATTATCTTTCCATATGCATCCAAATAATAGTCTAATCAGTGCTTAAATCTTCTTTTCTAGAAGTTACCCAGATATCCATAGATATATGATTCTTTTTTTTATTAACAAAAATATAAATGACGTAAGTCTCTTATAAATGTTCCTTTCTTTAAACTGTATATCAAACTCACTAGCCCTTAAGGCATTTAACCTTGTTACCAATTTTGAAAAAAAAACGGTTCACATTTGTAGCAGTTATTGCACGGAAACAGCAAGAAACAACATTTTTTGTTAAATAAGGGGCCATAACTCCACCGAATAAAGTCCGCCGAAAGTGACGATCGAACTTGGCCTAGCCCTTAAGGCATTTAACCTTGTTTCCAAGTTTGAAAAAAAAAAAAATCACATTTGTGGCAGTTATTGCACGGAAACAGCAAGAAACAACATTTTTTGTTGAATAAGGGTCCATAACTCCACCGAATAAAGTTCCCCGAAAGTGATGATCAAACTTGGCCTAGCCCTTAAGGCATTTAACCTTGTTACCAAGTTTGAAAAAAACCGGTTCACATTTGTGGCAGTTATTGCACGGAAACAGCAAGAAACGACTTTTTTTGTTAAATAAAGGGCCATAACTCCACCAAATAAAGTCCGCCGAAAGTGACGATCAAACTTGGCCTAGCCCTTAAAGCATTTAACCTTGTTACTAAGTTTGAAAGAAAACGGTTCACATTTGTGGCAGTTATTGCACGGAAACGGCAAGAAACGACATTTTGTGTTAAATAAGGGGCCATAACTCCACCAAATATAGTCCGCCGAAAGTGACGATCGAACTTGGCCTAGCCCTTAAGACATTTAACCTTGTTACCAAGTTTGAGAAAAAAATATTCACATTTGTGGCAGTTATTGCACGGAAACAGCATGAAACGACATTTTGTGTTAAATAAGGGGCCATAACTCCACTAAATAAAGTCCGCCGACAGTGACGATCGAACTTGGCCTAGCCCTTAAGGCATTTAACCTTGTTACTAAGTTTGAAAAAAAATGGTTCACATTTGTGGCAGTTATTGCACGGAAACCAAGGGTGACAGACAGACAGACAGACAGACGGACAAACCGAAATTAATAACCCCCCTTTTTTTCTTCGAAAAGGCGGGGGATAATAATTATAATACTACTTTATTTTAAAAAGGGGATTCATTTAGTGAGTTAACCCTTTCCCTCATATACACGCTTTCTGACGCCTCTGCAGCAGACAGCTTTTTGAAAACATAGTGACAAAAGGAGAAATTGCACAAAACGTGCAATTTCTCCTTTTGCCACAATGTTTTCCACTTTTCGTCATAGGTTATCCATTCAATTATGGAGATTTTCTATGTTTTGACAAAATACATTCAAAGTTTTCTGCTGCAGAATTGTTGTATGAGGGAAAGGGTTAAAACTAATCTCCCATGAGGCCTCTTATAAAATTATATCATAGAATTACAAGTACAATCATAATATAACTTCATTAGGAATAAAACGTACTAACAATTAAACATACAGAGTGTTGAGTATCAGCATTATACAAATTAAGTCCCATCTTAAATTAATTATATAAACAGTTGTATTGTGCTTATAGGGAGATATTGTTTTATTTTTGACAAAACATTTACCTTTGTAGAAATTGCTTTGCATATTCTGTTAATTTGTTCTTTAAAGTCCAGAATTTTGTCGATTTCTGACTCTATGTGATGACACCTCTTCAATTAATTTACCATAGATGTAGAAAACATTTAAGCTGCAAGTGTATAGAATTTGAATAGTGCATATTATGTGTATATAATGTTGCTATTTTGAAAGAGTCAAAGACCTAAAAGACAGTAAAACAGTTTTACCACCCTGATGACCTGTTCATTTCATTTTAAATCTATGTTACTTACTTATTTTGTTTTCTCAGCATGGCTAAGACCAATTGACTCTCCAAAACAGGTGGGTGGATGGGTTATGATATTGAAACTGGAAGAAAACTGAAATAATGATCAGCATTAAGCAACGTTTTGTAAAACCCTTTCCCTCATACAACAAATCTGCAGCAGACGACATTTAAATCATCTAGGCAAATATGCTAAATTTCTATTAATGAAAATTGTATTACTGAATAATGTTGAAAACATTGTGGCAAAAGGAGAAATGGCTGGTTTTGAGCAAATTCTCCTTTTGTCACAATGTTTTCAAAATTTGTCTGCTGCAAAGGCGTCTATTTGAAGAAAAGGGTTAAAACAGAAGCAATCCGAAATATAAAACATAACTAAAATTTAACAGTTCAATAACAAACATGCAAGGTTACATGGTACTTTCCAATTTATTTCTATATATTGAATAAGTTTTAGCATATTTGTTTTAATACTAAGTGTACATGCATTTGTATTTTTACATCTAAATAATATTTCATTTTGTTCTGTAGATAGCTTAGAAAAAAACCCAATCTATTTTGAAAATAAAATTCCAATCTGGTCTTCATTCATGACAATTATGCTGAAATAATAGTACTATAACCTGGCACATGTTGCAACTGTATGACAACACTTTCTTATATCATTGAACTCAGAGAATCAAACATGGATATCTGATACATAGCTTTACATATTTTTTGTATGATTAATATATATGTCATGTGATAAAATTGCATGTGATTTCATTAAAATATCAATATGTATCCAAAAAAGTATAATTTTCTTCCATGAATTGTTTTTGTAAGAATTTAATCTTTATCATCTATCTATATATCTATAATCATATTGCTAAATTTGAGATAACTCTTCAAGTAAACAACATATCCTATAAATGGAGCTAGAATGCTTTTGTCAGCCTGTAACAGATTGATAACAATATAAATATAAATTTATGAACAGTAGAATTCAAACTAAACAACATGCATTGCTTCTACTTACTCTCTTGTCTAAGCCACCCCTAATATCAATGACACTTGTCAATCTATGGTATGCAGACACATTGTCATACTTGTGCTTCATGAGAATGCTGTATGCAGAAGCAAGGAATAATGGAGGCTTGCCCATTAGCTGGTTCTGCTACAGATAACATTACCTTCAGCAGAAAGGGGACCCTAAACTATGCCATACTACATGTATTGTATTTGTAATGATCAAAACATACTTTCTTCATAAAAACATACACATACTAATCCTTATTAATGACCAGCCCCCAAGGCGCTGTTCAATTGTCAAAACTAATTTGGGATTTTGTAAGTCAGAACGATTTGTAAAAAAGTATGAGAGAAAGGGGGCTTTTATTAGGATGAATAGGGTATGTTGAATAGAAATAAGAAAATTTTAAAATTGATAATATCCAAAAAGAGACAGGGTTGCATATATTACAAAAGAAAGGAGAATTATTATGGAAAAAAAGAAGAAGTAAAATAGTCGATTACAGTTCTTGTAAGTGGTCAGACTAGAGTAGTATAGCAAAGCTCCTTGGTGTTTATTAGGGTTATTATTATTAGCATCAGAGACGTTTATATGTCTCTATTAGCATTTATCAGTTTTGGTCATTTCCATTTATTCCCTAAATTGCAGCAAATCCTGTCCTGTAGCCCATTTCCATTTTGTCAGTATAGCTGGTCTGACAATGAGGCTTTAAGTAATATAGTAGGTTCTACGAATACCGTGTTATAACGAATACCAAGGTAAACACAAAACCAAAACTGGTGTTTACTATGTTCTGCGCGCACAACCGGATGTCGTATGATTACATAAGTAGTAAAGCTCTACTAAATGAATACTTTAGCAAAAAAATACCTAAATCTAGACTTCAACAATTTAAATGCTCTTTCTACTACCATTCTTGTCCGACTGTGTGCCAGGTTGAAGGCAGTTTCTTGCTGGTTTGCAGGTCGCATCTATAAATGATATCGTGAAAATTGTCATGTGCCATTTTATTATCAAATGCATCTACACAAACCAGCTGAAAAGTTTTATCAATCATTATGGTCAGCATAAAAAGACTGGAAGCTTAATGGATTTATCAATACCATTACAGAATTATTATTGGGGTAAGATTACATGAACAAGTGATTGATTGGAATAGAAAAACGTTTATGCTACTTTCTGTATACTATATTAATATGTGAATGGAGTCATTTTCTTGCCTTCGGTGTCAGTACGTAAGGTTTCAATATGCATAACCTGCATATATCTCCAAGCAGCCAACCAACAGGATTTTGATCTAGCCATGCCTTTAGGCCACAGTTTTCAAAAACTGTATTGTCATGCGTAGATCCTGGCCACTGAGAGACCACATCGATGAATCTGAAATTTGAATATGTTTTAACCCTTTCCCACTTACAGACACTTTCTGATGCCTCTGCAGCAGACAGTCTTTTGAAAACATAGTAACAAAAGAACAATTGCTCAAAACAAGCAGAATGTTTTCCACTTTTAGTCATAGGTTATCAATTCAATTATAGAATTTTCTATTTTTTGACGAAATATGTTTAAAGTCTTCTGCTGCAAAATTTTCGTATGAGGGAAAGAGTTAACACGCTCAAGTATCTGTATTTATCTTCTTAATTCTGATGCACTTGTATTGAACTGTTTAAACATTCTTAATCACACTATGAACATATAATGAATTGTCCATTGAACACTATTTTAAATTAAGTGACATATAACTCTATTCATGGAATAATAGGATGTCCACAGTTTCAATTTTGTTACAGCCGAGCCCCGGTGGCTCAGTCGGTAGCGACGAGGGCTGTTAATTCTGGGGTTGTGAGTTCAAATCTCGACAAGAGTCAATGCGACATGCGTCTTCCACCAATGGGCTAAGTCTATGTGAAAAAGCAGCCAGTTGCTTGGAAAGATTGTTGTGTGGAGTACTGGTGTGAGAAAACCAGGAAAAAAAAGTAGGTGCCCCATGTAATATGACGTGAGAAATTGTTGTTAAACCACAATCAATCACTAAAATGTGTTACAGATTGTCAATCATTGATGGGAAACGCTTCTCGTGTTTTTGTATCAAGACTTTATTAATGAAACATGTAAGAAGCTGTGTGTTATGAATTATGAGGTCAACTTGCATTCTGTTTTACATATTTATTGTAATGTACTATTATATGGGATCATAGTTCCAGTAAATTTAATCATACCTCATATCTGGGCTGACCACTGCCTGAACATTTATGGCATGGTATCCCTTTCTACACACATAGATGTCCTCCCTCACTTTTGGAGCAATAATTGGTATGAGAGTCCCATCCACTGCACCAATGCAGTTGGGAAGCCTGGCAACCTGGTAAAACTGTTCTTTTATGGCACCAAGTCTGTACGGTGTCGTTGGATACTTTATGTTAACCACATGCCTGTCTATTGCAGCTACAACCTTTAATTAATAGTGTGAAATATGAAAAAAAAAATTTTTTATTAACTACTGACTTATACATAAGAACCCAAAATGTTATGGTTCTACTCTTGTCTCCTTTATCTGTCCACATATTAAAGAAGCATATCAACTAGAGATAGTTTTTCACAAAAAAAACCACAAATGTCTCCAACCATTTAGCATACATATAAATGAACAGTAACAATCTGAGATATAAATGAGATATAAATGGACATTTATTAGATCCACTGTCAGCACAGGATGAAGGTTGTACCAAAATTCTTACAAACCCCAGATCAGACTTGAACTGACATCTCTCAAGTTGCTGATGTTTCCATCAACAGTTTTGAGTGCACTACATTGTACTACTAGGGTGATGACAAATTGCTGGTAAACATCTGAAGCTGATTGACTAGAGTGAAGTAAAACTTAATATCAGATTTACTACAACTCATAGCTATTTCAGTTTAATTATTTAATTTTTTGTTTACCGGTATATGCATTTTTAGTATTTTTAATATCAGATTTACTACAACTCATAGCTATTTATGTGTGTGTGTGTGGATACTTTAAACATAGTCTCATTTAATCAAGTTTCAGTACCACATTGTGTACTTAAGCGTTTTTTCTGTTTGGATAGGAAAAGTAACGTTGACGGTTTAACATGAAATCAAAAATTGTATACACGTGTATATCTGTTTAACTAAAGCTAATGATGTATATGGACACACGGTCATACCTGAGGAATCTGAGGAATTTGGTGCTAATTATTTTACACATAAGAAAAATTCAAAAATTCTGGTAAATATATGATTTCAAACATCAAATGCTTATTATAGGCAAATATGGAAATGTTCAAAATAACAAACATAACACCTGTGTTGCCTCAGCCATTTCCAACAGGAATCACATTCAACAGCCTGGTTATGCCCCAAAACCAGCCTTAACCCTTTCCCTCATATAGACGCTTTCTGACGCCTCTGCAGCAGACGACTTTTTGAAAACATAGTGACAAAAGAAGAAATTGCACAAAACGTGCAATTTCTCCTTTAGCCACAATGTTTTCCACTTTTGTTCATAGGTTATCCATTCAATTATAGAGATTTTCTATGTTTTGACAAAATACGTTCAAAGTCGTCTGCTGCAGAATTGTTGTATGAGGGAAAGGGTTAAACAATGTAAACAGGGGTATTGTGTACTCATGATGATTCAGAATGCAATGATGAATATATTATTATTCTCCTCAACTTAAATACTTAGGAATCGATATAATTAAGATACAATTAATTAAAAATGCGGTGCATCAAATAGAGTGACAAAGGAATCTTTCACAGTTGGTAAGACATTCCGATAAAAATTAAGGGTTTTTGCAAACTGTTAAAAACAAATACCAACTTTAACTGATTGGATGTAGCATGCGTTCTTAATAATCATTGATTATCACACTTCACACATCAAATGCAATAATACGTGTGAAAGCTTGAGCCGAAGGCTCGAGCGAAGCACGCCTATAGGTTATACGTACGAACACATCATACGAGATCAAAACAACGAGAATTCAGTACAATCTTACTGTTTTTCACATATCAAATCTCAACCCCATAGCACTTTTTTTCGGCCATTTTGCTTCCGGTCTTACTGGTGAATGTAGAGCGCCTATGTAATAGAGAGTGAGAGCGCCTTTGTAATAGAGATTGCCAAATGTGACGTCATTGCAACGAAAAGTAACGTCATTGTAAGGCAAGTAATAAATAAATAACAAAAGGAAAACGACAGGAATGGTAGGAAAAGATAGTTTGACTCGTCACAAATGGATTTCATTCACTGGAAGGACTTTATGAAGGCTAAGTCGACTATTCTTTTGTACCTGTCATCATTATTTCATGGATTTTATATCTTTGCAATATAGAGAAGCAATAAACACTTGAAAATGATTGTAAATAATTTCAACGGAAGTTATCGTTCGTTACACTGGCCTCGGATATTATTTTAACTGAAAAGGACGAACAATTCTGTTTCCAACATACATCATTATAAATGGGACTTTTGAAAATATTTGTCAAAAATTACATTTTTCTCAGTCATCTTAAATTGTCTCAAGATTATACATTCAGCCAGATCATGCAAAGTTAGCCATCTGCCTTGTAAGATTGTTGTGTGGAGTAATGTTAAGCGCAAGTCATTCAATCAACCATGGTAAGAGTCAGTTTTCAATTATATGTATTACTAGTTTACAAATAACTGGCATTTGTAAAAATAAATCAGAACATTCTTCAATGCCTTCTAGTGTTGTTTTCCATCAACATCCTTGGAAATCTTACAGTCTATTACAATCCTGACCTAATAAAAAATAAAACAGATATATATGTACAAATTAAACTTAAATGCATGCTAAGTTTCGTTTTTTTCAATATGTTTTTCAAATTCTGTTTTTGTAACTTAAATTTCTACAATTTGCCTATTAATTTGTTTCTTGTTGGGGGACAGACAGTGCTTAATTAATTGTTCTTGCTTTCACACGACCTAGGCTTTGCCTATTAACATATTACGTGTGAAAGCTCGAGCCGAAGCACGCCTATAGGTTACCCGTACGAACACATCATACGAGATCAAAACAACGACTGTTTTTCACATATTAAATCTCAACCCCATAGCACTTTTTTTCGGCCATTTTGCTTCCGGTCTTACTGGACGGACAAATTATCGTAACCTATTCATTTTGTAACCGGTAAAACCCACAAACACGATATTCGTATGTTTTGACAAATCAAAAAATACTTAGAACTAGAGAGAAAAATTAAATTAAATTCCTTCTCGATAAAGGAATGGAAACAAGGAATCTGATATGTGATAATTTGCTTGTAATTGCACTCGATTTCTATTTTTAAAATAATATTTTCTCAACCGGAAGTAAACACATCCAAATGTGACGTCATTGCAACGAAAGTAACGTCATTGTAAGGCAAGTAATAAATAAATAACAAAAGGAAAACCACAGGAATGGTAGGAAAAGATAGTTTGACACGTCACAAATGGATTTCATTCACTGGAAGGACTTTATGAAAGCTAAATCGACTATTCTGTTGTACCGGTCATCATTATTTCATGGATGTTATATCTTTGCAATATAGAGAAACAATAAACACTTGAAAATTATTGTAAATATTTCAACGGAAGTTATCGTTCGTTACACTGGCCTCGGATATTATTTTAACTGAAAAGGACGAACAATTCTGTTTCTGTATCGGCATAGCTTCATTAAGGTAAGCTATTTATTATATCAATAATTTGCTTAAAAATTAAAATTCATTTCTAAATTATTTGTTAGTATCTGTTGGGAACGTTCCACGATGCTTTCGTCACATCGCGTGACGTCACATGGTGTGTATCGTTTTTTGTCTGTATCTGTCATTTGAAGCCGAAGCCGTCTTGTCAAATGTAGACTCCACTCAAGAAAATAGCTAAACTATCATATCTTCGACTTCAAATTTCTAGTAGATTCATCTTTTTTTTATCCAAAATGTGTTTATTGATCACACTTAAATGAGTCCATTGTTTTAAAGAAATGATTTCATATGTGTTATCGCTATCTTATCATGACACTGCAGTACACAGGGAATCTAAACCTATGCAGCTCATTGCTTGTGGAAAAGGGTAGAAAAGCCCTTTTCAAAATAAAAAAAACAGTTGGACTTAATAACCCATGCAAGCTTTTAGAAAAACTATTTGACTCCCTTGTTGTGCCTATTGCTCTATATGGTAGTGAAGTATGGGGGATAGGTAAACACATTTTTTTAAATCATAAAATGTTCTATGAATTGTAGTTCGTCTTCGTTATCATCGTCAACTTCTAATTCTGTAAAACGGGCACTGTTTGGTGCGTGAAATATACTGATATCATCATCATCATCATCATCTACTATTTCAAATCTATGTATAGGCTGTCTTGTTTGGACCAGTGGAACGAAATGATTCGGTACCCATTCCAGCTTTCTCATCTTAAAGGAACTATTTATGTGTTGGCTGGTGTTCGTCCACATGACTGTAATAGCTGGTTGTTCTGGGTCAACAAACCTTGGCTTGAAAGTTGTGTTCAGCTGTTGATAGTTGTAATGACCGGACCCATTCAGACTGGGGTTAACAGAGGTCACGGATACTTTCAGAATGTTTGATAAGGCCATAATGTGCCAAACGGAAGCCCATTCCCCTCTTCTTGGACAATCTATACAGTCAGTATCAAATTCTGGGCTGATGACGGCGAGTTGTTCGTACATACGATGTTTTAGGTATTTGCCTCTGTTACCGACCATCTCTAGGCAGCATCTATATCTCAGCTCGTGACTTCTTGATTCGTCACCGGCAATGCACAGGGAAAACGAGTTGAACAAACAGTCACCATTTCCAGTACTGCGAAGGGCTGTTTTGTTGGTGGTGTGATGGGAAAGGAGAATTGCATTTGCCACTGGATCTTGTGGGAGGTTGTCGAAATTATCATGTAAGGAACGAAGAAATTTTTCTGATCGGATGATGAGACTTTCTCTTTTTACACCCATCTGTAGGCTAACTAGTCCATTGGATGCATCACGCTCGAGTCTCTGTAGACCTTTGACGAAATCAAACTTTCCATCCTCAGAAGAACGACAAGTGACACAATAATAAGACAATATATCATCATCATCCCACAGTTTGCGATCTTTCTTGGCGATGCCCTGACATCTAAAGTGAGACCAGGTTTCACATGACTGCAAAAAAGGGAATATGACCTTAAGAAATTGGAATATGACCTGAATAAAGGGTAATATGACCCGATTAAAGGGGGAAAAGACCAAAGGACGGAGAGATTATCAATCATTGTATAATCCCGAGGTGTTAATTGTTTTATTATCCCGTTCACAGCGTGTGATCAATTAGCGGTGAATAACGGAAGCTAACGGAGTCAGTATATCACATTCAGTCACTCGTCAATTTTTAGAAAAAAGTAGAAATCGTTAGAAATTAGCGAATGCTCCTTTTCTTTTAAGAATTATACATTTTCCAAGTTTTCAACTCAATCAACAGGACAGGAATTATATCACATTCAGTCACTCGTCATTTTTTAGAAGAAAAGTAGAAATCATTAAAAATTAGCGAAGGCTCCTTTTCTTTCAAGAATTATACATTTTCCAAGTTTTCAATTCAATCAACAGCACGGGAATATAATCAGTATATCACATTCAGTCACTCGTCAATTCTTAGAAGAAAAGTAGAACTCGTTAAGAATTAGCGAAGGCTCCTTTTCTTAAAATAATTATACATTTTCCAAGTTTTCAATTCAATCAACAGCACGGGAATATATAAAGTTGTTTTCGTGACAGCCGAGCTGTTTCCGTGAGCCGATTCTAATTATTTATACGGGTTTTAGCCTATGCCATTATGAAATTTATCTATTTCGCTATTATAAGTACAAAAATAAGATTTTAAAGTGTTAACATTTATCTTTATATGTTCGTAACGGAGCTATTGAGGTAATACTTATAATAAAATATGGAAGTATGGGCTTTATAGTCATATAAAAAGTTGTTTTCGTAAGAAAATGTTATTTCCGCGAAAACAACGTTGTTTTCGGTATCTAGCTATACCGCCTATTAACATATTATGAATTGCCAAAATCATGTAGTTAATATTCCATCATATAACCTTTTATAATGTGAAATGAATACGAAGTTTTGTGTATTTAATGTGTAAACACATACACTTAAACAAGTTACGAGTAACATTTTTTCTAGACAAATACAAGATTTGCAGGAATTAATCCAAGGCCTAATGTTGGTTACGAAACAACCGAAATCGACAGGGTACAAAATAACGAGGGTACGAAACAACCGAAAATGACAGGGTACAAAATAACTAGGATACGAGGTAACTGTATTCCCGTCAGTTTGTTGATTACAAGTTGCATATAGTTGCAATACAATGTTGGGGAAATGTCACCCAGTGCAAATCACAGACAGTTCTTTCCTAACGGCGATATATTGAGATTATAAGGATTAAGCTGTTTAACACAATTTCACATTCATTCTTAACATTGAACTTATCTGAGTAAACGCCTACAACGTGGGTCACTGATTTATGTAGTTTCGATGCACTTTTAAAAGCAAGTACAGTGCTGTAGATATGATTGTAAAAACAATTATGTTTCTAGCGTTGCATTATCCGACATTTTATATCCAAGGTGAAGGTCTACATTAAGGCAGGGTCTTTCAAATAATAGAAGTACTTTTTTCTCCGGCTATACAAACGGAAACGGGTAATAGGAAAGACGAGAGCTTGAAACATTTACCTTTGTCATCGCTGGAATGGCATGACTTCGTGTTGTTTTAGGTTCAATATCCTCCTCTATGAGCGCATGCAAATCTGTTATCTGCTGCCTTGTCAATCTATACTTCTCTTTTACCTACCTATCACTTAGGTTGTTCAATAAATCGGTCCTATCGCGGAAATTGCGAGGTTGGCGACGTCTGACTTGTATTTGGTCGGCCATATTTACGCTGATTAAAATAAACTTAGGCAAGCGTTCTTCCAACGTAAATCTACGCAAATATTTACGTGAAAGTTACGTAATAAAATTTTAGTAAAACGCAGTAACGAACAAAATATTTGCGTACGCACAAACTTACGAAAATTCTTGAGTTACGTAAGCGTAAATCCGTTAGTAAAACGGGCCCCTGGATATATACATACACGAACTAGGTCAATTCGAGGACTGACCGTGTCGTCGACTTAATAAATAGAGGATATTACATGAGTGGCCATTCAATACGGAATTTATTAAATGAGTTTTCTGAAATTGATAAGAACGAGCCTTGGCGAGTTTTTATCACTTTTAGAAAACGAGTTTTATAAATTTCGTATTGAATGACCACGAATGTAATGTTCTTTTTATATCATAAATACTAATTTAATAATTTACAGCGCTATATCTATATAAACGTCGCTGTAAAGCTCGCGTATTTACAACGCTAAACGTTACGTTATGACGTCACGTTACGTAGCATTGTTATTACACTAGTTGAATACGCAATTTATACAATGGCTTTATTACACTCCGGCGACGTCATTTATGATATAAAATAGAACAAATCGACATTTCGTAGAGAAAGCAAATTATATATTATTTATATAAAGTTATATAATTCAATGTGTAAACAGCATCATTGTTTAGATCTATAATGAAGTATTTGAATTATTTTCATACTTTAAATTATTAGTCGCCGGGCAGAACCGGGCAGAAGCCCGCGACTTCTATTTTTAATAGGTTTTCGAGAATCACATGGGAGGAGGAGTTATTATTAGAAAACAAACAAAATACCAACCTCGTAGATCAATCTCCTTTGCAGAGAGCCGCTCTTTACACTCACTTACAAATAGTAAATCATAGGTGATTTAAAATGTTTATTTGGTTCGAAACAAATGAAGAAAAGAACAAACGAGATAAAACTGGTTTTATAGAAAAAATACTTTGAACGAACACTCTCTGCATATAAAGAGAGTTTCAAGAACGACACCTCTGCGAAGAAGAAAGAATCGGGTCCTTCGTACAAAATTATTTCGTCCTTGACAATTTTAAATGTGTCATTTAATTCCCTAAAGGCATATTGCTTCCGATCTGCATACTGTTATGCATCATTGACACAAGGGCGCTCATCATAATATAATTTTAAAACATGAGTAGATCTAGTTTGTTATTTTCATTATAAAAAAGGAAGGAAAGAATTACAATAAATTAACATGTTGTAGGGCTAAGTTTATGTTCGAAATTAAGGGTCAGAGGTCATGTTGAAGGTCATAGGGACATGAAATTTGCGTGTTGCACATCTACTACTCCTGATTAACATTTATGCCAAGTATGAAGTAAATCAGGTTGAAACTGAAGGAGGAGTACAACAGATAAGATTTAAAAAAAAAAATCCTATTTCAAGGTCAGAGGTCAAGGTGAAGGTCACAGGGACATGAAATTTACGTCTTGCACATCTACTACTCCTGATTAACATTTATGCCAAGTATGTATGCCAAGTATGAAGTAAATCAGTTTGAAACTGAAGGAGGAGTACAAGAGATTAGATTTTAACAAAAGAAATTCCTATTTCAAGGTCAGAGGTCAAGGTCAAGGTCGCAGGGACATGAAATTTACGTCTTGCACATCTACTACTCCTGATTAACATTTATGCCAAATATAAAGTAAATCAGGTTGAAACTGAAGGAGGAGTACAACAGATTAGATTTTAACAAAAAAAATCCTATTTCAAGGTCAGAGGTCAAGGTGAAGGTCACAGGACATGAAATTTGCGTCTTGCACATCTACTTCTCCTGATTAACATTTATGCCAACGTACATTTATGAGTACAACGGAACAGATTTTGCAGACCGACTGACCGACCGACCGACAGGCTGATTCCAGTATACCCCCTTCAAACTACGTTTGCGAGGGTATAAAAAATGTATATATTTTACGATATTAAGGGAATAACTTTTTTTTTTATATTTTCTATCTAAACTCTTCATTCACTGTCTTCAAATGCCATTAAGGAAAATCACTGTTCGCAAGAAAATAAAACATATCACATATTTATTGAGATTTTTTTTTTAACCCACTCCCTCATGTAGACGCTTTCTGACACCTCTGCATCAGACCGCTTTTTGAAAACATTAATCAGGGACACTATATTACATATATAGTGTCCCTCAATGAATTAATAGATTGTTAGAGTTTCTTGGTGATCAAAGTACTTTAACCAGAGACCTAAATAGAAATATGTCTCTGCTTTAACTAAAGGATTGTTGCAGTTTTTGGTTTAATTAATAGATTATTACATTGTAATAGTTGTGATCAAACTACATTAAGTACTTTAACTAAAGGATTGTTGCAGTTTTTGTTTATCATTTATATAAACACTTTGCTCCATAATAAATCATTAAATGCAATTAAATAATTTATGTTAACAGAAAAAAATTCATTTTCATTTTCACTAATTACATAAATAAATATAATGTAAATGAAATAAATGATATAAATGAAAATTCATCAAATTCAATTTTATAAGAGGTGACAATTAAAACAACTGAATTGAATGTATTAATTATTTTAATCTTGTAAAAGTGCAATTTCATATAATACACAATCTAATCAAAGGTTATTGACAGTCACCTGTTAGTTATCACTATAAGTAAGTAAATTGTTTATTAATGTGACATGTGTTACAAAGCATTTATAGTATACATTTATTCTTTAACAATTATTATTAACACCCGGCCCCATGGGCCTATAAGTCACCAAAACATATATATTTCATAATATCATACAAATATACAAGATATATATATATACAAAAAAGTGTGCTTCATATATGGGCCATATCTTCCAAATATGGGCCATAAATGCAATGGGCCATAAATGTTTGGGCCATAACTTCCAGAAACCGATCACGACCAGTCGTATGATGTACAGGTCAAATTACGCTCTAAATACATCCGCTGACTTGTAGATCTATAGTCCCTAAAAAAAACTTTGTTTGTGTAGAAATGAGTGTATACCATCACCAGAATGTATTGCATATATGACATTAAGTTTAAATGCATTGTGAATGTGTATAGGACGCACTGGAAATGGTTGATTTGATCACTTTTAGTATTTTGACCTTGTTTGAAGAAAGTAGAGAATGCTAAACACCGGTTTTGTCCGGGCCCGATTTGGTCCAAAATGACGGTTACCATTTTCGCCTGGTGAGTTCTTTCTTGTATAATGCATGACCCCACATTTTCTTTGGATTATTTTAAAGCTAGGAGGTAACTCTTTTCAATGATATATGGTGTTTTACATGAGAAACGCTTAGCGCCAGTATATTAGTATAGACTAGTTAGGGATTCAGAATATCCGTCGAGTGATACGCCAAATACGCTTGAACTACTGTCAACTCCTTCAACAGACTATGGCACAGATGCACAGTCCCATACAGTTGATGTGAGTGACACGCTACAGTGTCCCCGCCCGCAGCGTTCTCGGAGGCGCCCCACTTACCTGGACAATTACATAACTCAGTGACAATTGATAGACAATAACATGGCTTAGTGATAATTGATAGCAAATAACTTTTTAACATTATTTAGTTAACTTCACTACAATACTCAAAGTATGAGTTTCATAGATTTGATTTGACAAAAGAAAAAGAGATCGCGCCAGTATATTAGTATAGACTAGTTAGGGATTCCTTTATATGAACACTTTACCCTTACCTATAGTAATAACACAGTTGTCTCCCTTGAGTTACTCGACATCTTGTTTCCGTGATTAAACGTAAAAGTTGAACAGTATCGTCTGCGGACCTTTGTTTAAAATCGCCTGCGGACCTGCCAATCATTTATGTAAATGAGGTTACTTATTATTCATAGATTCCCATATACGTAAAAACGATTACAAAGGGGAAGAGATTGACAGTCTGTCTTTTAAACAACCGTTTACTCTTCTGTGATTGGACAACACAGTTATTATGCTCTTGTCTGCATTAAAAAAAAAAAAACGTTCAATCGATATTGTTTCTTAAATCACTATTGTTTCATCAACAACGCTAGATCTACAATGAAAATAAAACTACATTTTACAGAGACAATTGAACACATTATAGTATGTATTTACATGTTTTCAGTTTATATCCTTATAGTAAACACTATGTTGCTTTTTCTTTAAATGCGACGTTATTTGCGACCAATGTCGAACACGATCAGCTGCACATCCCTACAGTCTGATATAAGTCTACACCGTGCACCGTATCTAATTACTCCTGCTTGATTATAATTATATTACAAAGTAAATATGCAGAAAGTCTCAACAATAAAAGATGAGTTATACTTTATTAGTTTCTAAAATCCCATCAGCAAGGGTTAACGCGTGACTTCGTTATCATTTCTAAAATTAGAACACTATTCATCAAATAGCAAAAGTAGGCGTGCCTTATCATTTTCTGACTTAGTTATATCATGTAAGGCGTTTCTACAGTTACATCTGATTTTACTTATTTAACAATAAGAAAAGGGGAGTTTAAATCGTTTCTTACATGAAGACGCAATTTGAATCTGTAGCAGATGCCTTTCGAAAACATTGTAACAAAAGCATGAACAACTCTTATTACTCATTATAAGTAATATGTTAATAGGCAAAGCCTAGGTCGTGTGAAAGCAAGAACAAATTATTTAAGCACTGTCTGTTCCCCAACAAGAAACAAATTAGTAGGCAAATTGTAGAAAGTTACAAAAACAGAATTTGAAAAACATATTGAAAAAAACCGAAACTTAGCATGCATTTAAGTTTAATTTGTACATATATATCTGTTTTATTTTTTATTAGGTCAGGATTGTAACAGACTGTAAGATTTCCAAGGATGTTGATGGAAAACAACACTAAAAGGCATTGAAGAATGTTCTGATTTATTTTTACAAATGCCAGTTATTTGTAAACTAGTAATACATTATTATTATTATTATTCTTTATTTCCTCCCAAATGGAAGATCATTTCAAAATAACAAAGACAATTATTAACAAATTCGATTGAAATATACAACATTATGAATGAGAGAGAGGGGGAGAGAGAAAGAGCGAGAGAGAGAGAGAGAGAGAGAGAGAGAGAGAGAGAGAGAGAGAGAGAGAGAGAGAGAGAGAGAGAGAGAGAGAGAGAGAAGAGAGAGAGAGAGAGAGAGAGAGAAGAGAGAGAGAGAGAGAGAGAGAGAGAGAGAGAGAGAGAGAGAGAGAGAGAGAGAGAGAGAGATAAACAGAGTGAAAGACAATATACAAAAAATAATCTAATTAATTAATGTCAGTATATGAGATGCACCGTAGCTGAATTTAACTAAATGCAATTGTTGATAATAACTTCCCACTTAAGAAACGCTTGACCGAAACGAAGAGAAAAGCGTTCATAGAGAAGGGGATGCAAAAAAAAAAACGTGCAGAAATATACCCACATCAACATATCTCAACAATTGATACATGCAATATTACAACAGCACACAAACAAACAAAACAAACATGACATAAAATAATACTGACAGTATTTATTCAACCCGGTACAAAGTACTTGTAACTATTCCATACGTTATGTAGAAATAGTACCACATGTTTGTAAAACATATCATAATTGTTAAGCAGTAAGCTGGTCAAGTTCAGATTCAAACCGAGTAGAGCTTCAACATACTCCTTACCATCCAAAGATTCTAGCATATTGAAAGCACTACTACCAAATTTGACATAAGTTATTTGTTGAAAGGAATCCGAGAGGGGTCTTACATACAAACAGTTAATCAGAATATGCTCAGTCAAACTTGTTTTAATATCACTATGACTACACCGCGAGCAATGGGAGTAATCAGTGCATGCCGTGTATGCAATTAATTGGGCGATAGAAAAACAAGCACGTAGCATATTCGGATTACGTTTGGCGTAGTCCCACACTGGATTAGCAGAGAACTGATACTGTAGTTTTCTGTATAAGACAAACTGGCTCGAAGACGTTCGAACATTCCATTCTTCTATATATTAAGTAGTTACGAACCTTTGTATTAATACAATGTTTCCAAACATATCTACTAGGAAAATCACCATAAGCTAAATAGTCTTCCAAGCTATTGTAAATATTATATTTATGTAGCAGAGAAACAACATCTGAAATAAACCCGAAATCGGAAGACCCATTCTTAAACAAACTAAGACGTAATAAAAACAAACGTTTGACTGTGCAGTCCCTTTCTAATCGACACAGCTGACCGAAGAAGACAAGTTTTCTCTTCTCTATTTCGGCAGCCAGAGGCAGAGCACAAAGTAAACCAAGTACAATATCTGTTCTTGATCTACTTCTTAGACCTTGGATTTGTTTTAAGCATAGTCTATGAGATCTCTCTAAAGTCAACATGTCTCGATCAGGAAGCGGCTGTAAAAATTCACAACCAAACAGCGCTTTAGGAATAACAATAGATTTGTAGATACTATAGCTGGTTAAGGGATTAAGCCCATGTACGTGTAGTCCTTCCTTAATAAGACCGAAAAATGTCCCCCTTAATTTCCTATCAATATGTTTAGTAAGTAAAGAGTAGTCAGCGTATTTATTGCATTCTATTCCCAAATGATTGTATTCCTCTTTTTCATAAATAATTTCATTACCCATGACAAATGAACGAGAACTGCGTTTGTAAGCACGCTTGGACTCATTAAAAGTGACAACTGCACACTTGTTGGAGTTGTATTGGTATCTCCATAAGCACGAGTATTTGTAACATATACCAATCATACTTTTTTAAAGAAGTAATGGATAAAGAGAGAAGGGTCATGTCGTCTGCAAAAGACGGGGCACACAAATGGAGCCCTTCGATTTGAAATCCTAACTGACTGTAAACTAATTGCTCAACTCAAGCAATGAATTAATAAATACTAGATACAAAAAACGGTGACATAACTCCACCCTGTCTGGTACCTTGTAGAACAGGGAACCAGTCTGAGTAAAAGCCTCTATGCACAACACTGCTATACATATTATAATACATAGCAATTATGGTCTTTAACAATTTAAGCGAAATGCCAAATTCAAATAACTTTATAAATAGACCGTCATGCCAGACTCGGTCAAAAGCTTGTCGAGCATCTAAAAAACAAGCGTACAACTTACTGTCATTCTCTTTAGAAAATCTTACACTTTCATGAAGAATAAAGGATGTCATAGGACTACCCATATTGGACTGAAACCCACCCTGGAGCGGATGTAACGGTTTATTAATAGACTTGTGAAGACGTTGTAACAACACTTTCTCGTATAATATCAAAATAGACGAGGAAAGTGTTATAGCACGATAACTGTTGGAGTCATTTTTCGGCTTGCCGCCTCCCTTGTGAAGGGTTATTATAGTACCACGCTTAAGCATAATAGGAACAAAACTATAACAAAACATCAAATCAAATAGAAACGTTAAATAGTGTTTCAGAATAAGGCCTCCGTGTATCAGGTGTTCATTAGAGACACGGTCAATACCACACATTTTACCGGTTTTTAAAGTAGACATTGATGATAAAACTTCCGCCTGAGAAATGTGATCACCACTATCCACAATAGGTGCTACCTTGATACTATTACTTCGTGCAGTAACATCTACAAAATGAGTGTTATCATAAGAATCACATTCTGTATCAGAGTACAACGAGGCGAAATAACGACCCCACTCATGGCAAATACTTTCTGGATCGCGAAAAACAATCCCATTAAATTTAATTTCATTACAAACATTATTATTTACAGATTTATTTTTATTTTGAAAAAGCCTCCAAAACAAAGGACTATCTACGCCAGAGGCAGTGTCTATGTCTTCGTTTATCTGCTGCAGATACTTGTATGAACGGTTTCTATAAATTTTGCGAAAACATCGTTTAGCATCCTTGTATGCCTTATACGAGTCATGATCAGTATCTCTTGGTCTGCCAGCATCAATCCAAGCCCTGCGTTTTATTCTCATAAGCGCATGGCATTGTTTGAGACTGTCTGACCAATAAGGTTTAAGGTAAGGGCGATAACTGGAGTGCGGAAGATGCGAGGCGGATACTTCATTAATGCTAGTAATAATGCATTGGTAAAGTTTATCAATAAAACAGTGTACGTCATCGGTGGGTATGTTATCTATACTAACTGTCAAACAGCGACTAAGATCAGATTCATAATTATACAATTGTTCATGGGATACTTTATGCCATTTGACGGTCAAGACTGGATTTTGAGAAATGTACTCATATAACGTAATTTGTATATTAAAAACTATAGGCCGATGTGAAGAAACGTTAATACTGTCATCATCTAGTATTTTACAGTACTTTATATAACATGACAGTTCTTGAGAAACAATGATGTGATCAATCAAAGACTTATGGCGGTTGTCAAAAGACACATAGCTCGAGTCCGCGCCGGAACACAAGGGGGATATAGTTACATTAAACAAATCGAAGAGAGTGGTTAATCCGCTCAGCGCCGTACCCCTCCCATCGATTTGTTTAATAAAAGTATTTCCATTTAAGTGGGCATTAAAATCTCCCATTAATATGACTCTACCTGATTGAGAGTACAGACTGATTAGATCATGCAGCATCTCCAAGTGTTCCCTAAAGCGAACAATACTATGGTTAGAGCTAGGGAGATACACTTGTATAACATAAATATAGGTTTCACGTGATATCTGCACTTGAATACCCATAATTCTATCCGAGTCAATACATAACGGTGAAATAATATGATTTAATTCATTCTTCCATAGTAAAGCAATGCCGCCTTTTCCTACTTTTCTGTTACTGTTAATAAGAAGATCTGAATCGCATACACCCAATCCATTAAACTTTGGATGTATACTACTCAGAAAATGAAGATCAGACGGATACAACCAGTGCTCAGAAATACCACATATATCTATTGACTCATTTTCTAAAACATTGCTAAGATAGTAAGCACTGGACATTAGTCCAGTAGCGTTCCATGTACATATTTGTAGATTAGCCATAACGCACAGTGTATGAGAAAACAACAACGAAAAGGTAGCCCATACAAGGACCAACAATATAGGACAAATGAAATAACACATCATGTAGTATATTTGCTATTATTACTCTAATATGCATTATCAATTTGATGCTCATGGGGATATGTGTATTCGTGATCACCGTAATTCCCATACTGATCGCAGTCTGCACTGTTATAATCCTCACGACTGCTACGAGACTGCCCGTAGTAGTGGTGACGATTATAACTACCATGGTGTCTATCAACATGGGGATTATACCTCGACCTATTGTTGTTATTCCTAGAGGGATTATTATGCGCCACGTCCCCACTCAAAACAGTATCATCGCTGTCAACTGTATCACTTTGGCTATTCCCATGATATTTCTTAGTGTAACCGTTTTTAGTCAACCATGGCCTGCATGTAACACCTCGCGGCCAGAATCCTTGTTCGGTTAGCTTATTCGAATTAGGCGTTTCAACATTCAGTCTTATTACCACTGACTGTCCGTACCTTTGGCGGAAAACCCTGATCATTGTGACCTTTAAGCCCCTGTTTTTAACATAATTAGTTAGCTTTGGTATTTTCACAGACGATTTAAAACCACCGATATAAAATCGTTTTGTTTTTTTGGCTACACTTTCCATAAAGTCATCATCATCCAACTCAGCATCCTCGCCGATATCACACTTATCAATATTGGCTTCACTATAACTATGACATTCCTGGGTAGACGCTGAATTATGTTTAACGGTTAAGTCACTGTGTTTATGATTCTCCCCCATACGACGGGAAATATGCACGGGAATATTGCATTTATTACTATAAACAGATGGTTTATCACATGGGTGAACACTGGGCAGATCACGTGTGTAACGGTCTGGTTCGGGTATGCTCCTGTCTAAATTGGGCTGGGTATTGTCAAATGACACGTGTTTGGGCAAAGTGACAGGTCTTTTAGACTTACGTTGATCGTTGGTCGCAGTCATTTTCTCGATATGGATAGTGGGGTTTGCTGTTTTGGGGTTTTCCCCTCTCAGGACATCCCGATATGACGTCTTTGCTTGCTGATCTATATCCCTTTTTTGGATCGCATTGGTGATTTCTATCACTCTCGATTCAATTTTGCCAAATTGTTTGTCCATCCTTTAACTAATGTTAGCCATTTTCTCATTTAAAATCGCCTGCGGACCTGCCAATCATTTATGTAAATGAGGTTACTTATTATTCATAGATTCCCATATACGTAAAAACGATTACAAAGGGGAAGAGATTGACAGTCTGTCTTTTAAACAACCGTTTACTCTTCTGTGATTGGACAACACAGTTATTATGCTCTTGTCTGCATTAAAAAAAAAAAAACGTTCAATCGATATTGTTTCTTAAATCACTATTGTTTCATCAACAACGCTAGATCTACAATGAAAATAAAACTACATTTTACAGAGACAATTGAACACATTATAGTATGTATTTACATGTTTTTAGTTTATATCCTTATAGTAAACACTATGTTGCTTTTTCTTTAAATGCGACATTATTTGCGACCAATGTCGAACACGATCAGCTGCACATCCCTGCAGTCTGATATAAGTCTACACCGTGCACCGTATCTAATTACTCCTGCTTGATTATAATTATATTACAAAGTAAATATGCAGAAAGTCTCAACAATAAAAGATGAGTTATACTTTATAAGTTTCTAAAATCCCATCAGCAAGGGTTAAGGCGTGACTTCGTTATCATTTCTAAAATTAGAACACTATTCATCAAATAGCAAAAGTAGGCGTGCCTTATCATTTTCTGACTTAGTTATATCATGTAAGGCGTTTCTACAGTTACATCTGATTTAACTTATTTAACAATAAGAAAAGGGGAGTTTAAATCGTTTCTTACATGAAGACGCAATTTTAATCTGTAGCAGATGCCTTTCGGAAACATTGTAACAAAAGCATGAACAACTCTTATTACTCATTATAAGTAATATGTTAATAGGCAAAGCCTAGGTCGTGTGAAAGCAAGAACAAATTATTTAAGCACTGTCTGTTCCCCAACAAGAAACAAATTAATAGGCAAATTGTAGAAAGTTACAAAAACAGAATTTGAAAAACATATTGAAAAAAACCGAAACTTAGCATGCATTTAAGTTTAATTTGTACATATATATCTGTTTTATTTTTTATTAGGTCAGGATTGTAACAGACTGTAAGATTTCCAAGGATGTTGATGGAAAACAACACTAAAAGGCATTGAAGAATGTTCTGATTTATTTTTACAAATGCCAGTTATTTGTAAACTAGTAATACATATAATTGGAAACTGACTCTTAGCATGGTTGATTGAATGACTTGCGCTTAACATTACTTTCAATGGTACTTCAGTTCACCTAACATTTTCCCCTGGCTTTCTAGAATACTAAAATACTCCACACAACAATCTTCCAAGGCAGATAGCTAACTTTGCATGATCTGGCTGAATGCATAATCTTGAGACAATTTAAGATGAGAACACTATGCATACAGACTGAGAAAACTGTAATTTTTGACAAATATTTTCAAAAGTCCCATTTATAATGATGTATGTTGGAAAGGGTAAAGTTTAGCCCCTTGTCTGATGTAAATTACTTGATTTCTGTGACTAATCTGAATACATTGTCGGAATGGTGTATAATTGATCCAAAATGAACATATCCAAAATGAACAATATGTTCTTATTCAACAACATTTTCACTTTGAACCCCTATATATCTCCTTTTCTGGTTTTTAATTTGTAAAACATGAAACAGCATCAGATTATGTGTTAATAATAACAATAGTAAGTACCAGACTTAGAGTCAACAACTGATTATATATACATGTATCTGAAATATGTAGTTTGAAAAAAAATGGATAATGAAAGATCTGATCAATATATTCAATATATATTTTATTGCATAAAACAATAAACAGTATGCTTATAGCAAATAAAGAAATTATAAAAAGTACATAAAGAAATTATAAAAAGTACAAACAGAGAAATGGATTTTCCAGAAAAATTTGCAATAATTAAACATTGTTAGTGATCATGTTAAAATTGCTCTATTATAAAAACATGATGTATACATTTTCTTAAAACTTTGATATTAGAACGGTTATCAAAGCTGGATCAAACCTTGAACATGTACATATTCTCAGAGTTATCAATGTTGATAACCATTCCTTTTTTTAATTGTTATTGCTCAATTATAAAAGCTTTTGAAAAGGGTACAGGGAGTAAACTATTTTCACTAGAAGCCTGGATAAAAAATGTAATAAGTGTTGTAAGACAACTCCCCGCAACATAATTGTTTACATTATTAAGTTAAGTTGCTTCTTTCAAAACATGTACCTGCTGAGATTTGATCTTAGAACTCTTGTTAGACCAGGTGTTTTACCATTAAAATACAGTATAGGTTTTTATTTTGAGCAGCAGTTCATGAAAATATGTGTAATTTTATTACCAGTAAAGTATAAGATTTTTTTTGTTACAATGAATACCAATTTAAATTTTACCATTTTTATTGTATAGATTATACAATTTCACACCGAAAAATGGATTTCACAATAAATTACATCGAAAACAGATACATTTCTGTGGTATTTCAGTTATATCCGAGGACAGAACACTTATGTGAGGTCACTGGGTGACTAATATAACTGACATTAATTATGAACTGCCTTATAGCATTTTTCTGTTGAAAAACAGATGAAGTTTTCTTTATTTTTCAACCAAAATGGAGATTCCTACCTTCACGTAATGTAGATTTCTGCCTTGGCGAAATGAAGAATTCTAGCTATATTGGGAAATATACAAATGTTGGGAAATTGAGATGTTTTGTCCCCTGTCCATATGGAGATGTCTTCCTTGGAGAAATTCAGAACATTCCTTGGCAAATTGGAGATTTTCTCTCCATTCTCTCACGCGAAATAGAGAATATACTGCTTTAAACTTACAAAAATGGACAAGTCTGCTTATCGAAAACTTGTTTATTGTCATTGTATAATTATTTTGACAGAAAAAAGTTGCCAAATGAAAATAATATCTTGCGAAATGGAGATTTTGCTTAGGCGAAATGTAGATTTCCTCTAGGCGAAATGGAGATTTTCGCCTTGACGATCAATTGACAAAGCTTAATGGAATTGTTATAGAGTTACAATGTATCATTATTTAATTGTCTCTAAATATATATAATTTGATTTAATATCTGAATAAATCTTAAGATGTTTTTTTTTTTTTTTTCACTTGAATAACAGTTGTTTATGGCATAAGCCTAATTTAATCCATTTTCATACACTGTGGCAGTCATATATTAAAAGGTGTCAATTAGGCACGCGTGCCGTAACATCACACAACACCATATTGAATTTGTGTGTATAGCTATTAATCACATACCTCTTATCAAGTTGTGAAAAACGATTGACTAATTAAATGCTAATTAGTACATAGATCACCCCATCAATGTTTAATGAAATATCCCCGACCAATTTATCTCTTTAAACGAGCTTCATAAAAGGGATATTGTTTGTCATACATTTAATGATATTCTTTAATGAGTATTACAGAAAATGAGAAGGTATATATAGAATACCATGCTATTCTACTATTCTTATTACCTTACGAAATATATAAGTTTCATATAAATTGTCAGGAATTGTGTCAATATGCCTAAAAAATAATTGTGCTATGTGTGTTCAAATAATGTAAGGATTATTGCAAATGTCGCATAAAGCGAATTCAATTTGTCGCATAAACTTTGCTTTAGTGTTTGTCCATTTCGCTGGCGTATTGTCTCCATTTCGCCGGCTTATTATCTCCATTTCGCCAGCATATATTCTCCATTTCGCGAACATATTAACTCCATTCCGGCAGCATATTTCCTCCATTTCGCCGGTCCACTGCAGCACATAAAAGTTCTAGATATGCTGTGATTTACAAACAACCCCTCTGATGTAAAAGTAAAACACATATGTTATAGCCCTGCATATCCTAAACATTCCTTGGGATCTCTATTTCGCCGACACATTTCTTCAGTTCGCCGACACGTTTCTCCATTTCGTCGACACATTTCTCCATTTCGCCGACCTATTATATATATGAACAACTTACTAAGAACTTTCATTTGAAACAAATAGTATATATATTGTTATATATCTTTCATCTTCGTTCCGCTGATGCAATAATCTACATTTCGCCTAGGCAAAATCTCCATTTCGCCGATAAATTTCTTCATTTCGCCATAACATTTCTCCATTTCGCCATAACATTTCTCCATTTCGCCAAGCTATCAAATAACCTTCATGGTCATAATAGACAATAGTTTTACAAATTAATAATTGAATGAAACATAGAATAATATAAAACCTTTATAAATAAATAAAAAATAACTAGAAAGTATGCTTTTAATTATCCCCATTTCGCCAGTATTCAATGCGATAGAAATAATTGAAATTGCAATATCAAGATATACTTTTTACCAAAAAAAAAAAATTAAAATATAACTAGTAATACATTAATCTTATGAGAATAATAATGAATTTAACAATAATTAACTTTTAATATCATATTTGATCTACATTGCGTATTTTCCTCTACATTTCGCCCATTTCGCCCAAAAATCTACATTGCGTATATTGGTAAACCCCAACATGTTTATACAAATTTATTTGAATAAAAAGTATTTTTAGTGTTTGTTGAATTTAAAAAGAGATTGATCCTCTTTATCTACATATTTCAATGCTCAGTTTGTTTTTTACCTTATTTGAGTTTGATATAGTTAGTATAGTGAACATTGCCCTGTTTCATAGACGGACCTAAATTGGTGACCGTAAAAGGCTTTTTATTTTGCATTTGCTCTTCAATTTGAAGAGTTCTATGGCATCATTGGTTGTTGTGCTCCCAAGTATGAAAATAGTGCTGTCAATAGATGTTGAATCTTTTGTAAATGTTGTTTGAATACATATATGCAGAGTATTTAAAATAACCTAGTGAAAATAATGTTTTAATTCTTAGTAGATCTACCAAGTTTGTCCAATCTGATCAATAAACACATTTTGGATAAAAAAAAAAAAAATGAAACTACTAGAAATTCAGCCTGTTGAAAGAAAAGTAATGTGTTTTACTGATAGCCCCCATATGACATCATTTCTTTAAAACAATCGTAACTCATTTGAGTTTGATCAATAAACAAATTTTGGTTAAAAAAAAAGATGAATCTACTAGAAATGCAGCCTGTTGAAAGAAAAGTAATGTGTTTTACTGATAGCCCACATATGACATCATTTCTTTAAAACAATGGACTCATTTGAGTTTGATCAATAAACAAATTTTGGATAAAAAAAGGTGAAACTACTAGAAATTCAGCCTGTTGAATGAAAAGTTATGTGTTTTACTGATAGTCCACATAATTATGACATCATTTCTTTAAATCAATGGACTCATTTGGAGGCATGAAAGTGTTTTCCTCTCTTTCAGGTTGGAGGATATATGTCTTTATTCATTTACTATGTATACCCCAAAACCAGGGTGAACTGATTCTGGTCATACTTTCATGATTTGACAAATGCTAGGTCATAGACATAAACTGTTAAACTGTACAATGTAAAAAAAAAAAGTATATTGAAGGCAAATAATTTGAAATTGACTGAAGTTTTATTTGTTTACTACATTTACTTCAATATATTAATAAACGTCTTAAAGTAAATACAACTAGACAGTCGAAGATATGATAGTTTAGCTATTTTCTTGAGTGGGGTCAACATTTGACAAGACGGTTCGGCTTCAAATGACAGATACAGACAAAAACAATACAGGTGACGTGACGCGATGTGACGTAAGCATCGTGGAACAGATACAGACAAAAACAATACACACGATGTGACGTCACGCGATTTGACGAAAGCATCGTGGAACGGTTCTCAACAGATACTAACAAATTATTTAGAAATGAAGTTATATTTTTTAAGCAAATTATTGATATAATAAATATCCTACCTTGAAATGAAGCTATGTCGATACAGAAACAGAATTGTTCGTCCTTTTCAGTTTAAATAATATCCGAGGCCAGTGTAACGAACAATAACTTCCGTTGAAATATTTACAATCATATTCAAGTGTTAATATTGCTTCTCTATATTGCCAAGATATAAAATCCATGAAATAACTATGACAGGTACAAAAGAATAGTCGACTTACCCTTCATGAAGTCCTTGCAGTGAATGCAATCCATTTGTGACGAGTCAAACTATCTTTTCCTACCATTCCTGTCGTTTTCCTTTTGTTAACTATTTATTACTTGCCTTACAATGACGTTACTTTCGTTGCAATGACGTCACATTTGGATGTGTTTACTTCCGGTTGAGAAAATATCATTTTAAAAATAGAAAACGAGTGCAATTACACGCAAATTATCACGTGTCAGATTCCTTGTTTTCTTTCCTGTATCGAGAAGGAATTTAATTTAATTTTTCTCTCTAGTTCTTAGTATTTTTTCATTTGTCAAAACATACGAATATCGTGAATGCGGGTTTTACCGGTTACGAAATTAATAGGTTACGGTAATTTGTCCGTCAATTAAGACCGGAAGCAAAATGGCCGAAAAAAAGTGCTATGGGGTTGAGATTTTGATATGTGAAAAACAGTAAGATTGTACTGAATTCTCGTTGTTTTGCTCTCGTATGATGTGTTCGTACGGGTAACCTATAGTCGTGCTTCGCTCGAGCCTTCGGCTCGAGCTTTCACACGTATTATTTGCTTTATAGAAAAAAATTCTAATAATTTTAATATATTTTCATTTTAAGAGATTTTCCTTCATTTTGGCAACATCTTTTAGATGCAGATTTGTTTTAAGGCTAGGGGTCCGCAAGCGATACTTTTAAGACAAATAGCCTAATGAGCTATTTAAAGTCCAGGGTCCGCAAGCGATACTTTTAAGACAAATAACATAATGAGCTGTTCAAAGCTCAGGATCCGCAAGCGATGTTTTTAAGACAAAAAACATAATGAAATGTTTAAAGCTCAGGGTCCGCAAGCGATAATTTCAAGACAAATAGCCTAATGATCTGTTTAAAGCCCAGGGTCCGCAAGCGATACTTTTAAGACAAATAGCCTATTGAGCTGTTTAAAGGTTATGGGTCCGCAAGCGATACTTTTAAGACAAAAACCCGAATGAGCTGTTTAAAGCCTAGCCTAATGAGCTGTTTAAAGCCCAGGGTCCGCAAGCGATACTTTTAAGAGAAAAGGCCTAATGAGCTGTTTAAAGGCTATGGGTCCGCAAGCGATACTTTTGAAAGAAATAGCCTATTGAGCTGTTTAACGCAAAGAGGTCCGCAAGCGATACTTTAAAGACAAATAGCCTGATGAGCTGTTTAACTCCCAGGGTCCGCAGATGATACTTTTAAGACAAATAGCCTTATGAGCTGTTTAAAGGCCATGGGTCCGCAGACGATACGTTTAAGACAAATACCCTGATGAGCTGTCTAAAGGCCATGGGTCCGCAGACGATACTTTTAAGACAAATAGCCAAAGGAGCTGTTTAAAGGCCATGGGTCCGCAGACGATACATTTAAGACAAATAGCCAAGGGAGCTGTTTAAAGGCCATGGGTCCGCAGACGATACATTTAAGACAACTAGCCTAATGAGCTGTTTAAAGGCACTGGGTCCGCAGACGATACTTTTAAGACGAATAACCAAAGGACCTGTTTAACTCCCAGGGTCCGCAGATGATACTGTTAAGACAAATAGCCTTATGAGCTGTTTAAAGGCCATGGGTCCGCAGACGATACGTTTAAGACAAATAGCCTGATGAGCTGTTTAAAGGCCATGGGTCCGCAGACGATACTTTTAAGAATAATAGCCTAATGAGCTGTTTAAAGACCATGGGTCCGCAGACGATACTTTTAAGACAAATAGCCTAATGAGCTGTTTAAAGGCACTGGGTCCGCAGACGATACGTTTAAGACAAAAACCCTGATGAGCTGTTTAAAGGCCATGGGTCCGCAGACGATACTTTTAAGACAAATAGCCTAATGAGCTGTTTAAAGGCCATGGGTGAGCAGACGATACTTTTCAGAAAATTAGCCTAATGAGCTGTTTAAAGGCCGGGTGTCCGCAGACGATACTTTTAATGTAAATAGCCTAATGAGCTGTTTGAAGCCCGGGGTCCGCAAGCGATACTTTTAAGACAAATAGCCTAATCAGCTGTTTAAAGCCCTGGGTCCGCAAGCGATACTTTTAAGACAAATAGCCTTATTAGGTGTTTAAAGCCCAGGGTCCGCAAGCGATAATTTTAAGACAAATAGCCTAATGAGCTGTTTAAAGCCCAGGGTCCGCAAGCGATACTTTTAATACAAATAGCCTGATGAGTTGTTTAAAGGCTATGGGTCCGTAAGCGATACTTTTAAGACAAAAAGCCTAATGATCTGTTTAATAGCCAGGGGTTCGCAAGCGATATCTTACCCAGGAAAAGCCGTCACATAAATATAATCTGAAAATTATCTAAAACGGCATAAAAAATAATTAAGCATTTTCTTACACCACTTAAATGCTTTCTTTATTTCGCATTCATTATTTTGTCTGATATTTTAAATAACGAAGAAAGGACTTATCAGCATGAAAACAACGTTTATCGTTGTAACTTCTTAATGGCACGCGTAACGGGAAGGGACAAGCATCATATAACAAATGTTATCTAAAACCCGTCACTGTATGATATATTTAATCTCTACGTGACTCAGAGAATGTTAATACTTAGTCAGGCCAATACATGTTAGTATACAACATTATATTAGACATGTTGGTAAAAAAAAACCAATTATGTTGTGGATTTGTTAAAATATCTCTTTACTGGGCAATGAAAAAAATCCGATTTTACCATTTAGACGTTAAACATGGTTTTATCAAAGACAGGCACATTGTTGACATTTCTGACTTTTGAAAGGAAATACAAGAAAAGAGAAATTGCTAATTATGATAAATGTTGAGTATTTTCGTGTTGCCTTGGAACAGAGACACTTAGAAATCCCTTCACCATTGTCTTTCTTTATGTACTAACTTGTTATATAGATTATAGTACCTATTTTCATTGAATAGCGTACAAGGCCTTGGGGGAAATGAGGATTTTTTCGTTTTGAGCAATTTCTACTTTTGTCACAATGTTTTCAAAAGTCGTCTGCTGCAGAGGCATCTGAAAGCATCTTCATGGGGGAAAGGGTTAAACACTATTGGAACCGTATGTCATAGTACGAGTTTATTTGTGTAAAGAATTTGATTTATATCGCTCATACCACATCAATGGTGTAGTATTTAGGGCGACCTCCTTTGGAGCAGGAAAGCCGATCAGGTCATACCAAGAATTATAATAGAACTGATCAATTTATCCTGATACCACCCAATCAGTCCTAATGATAACCCCGAAACCCTGAGCGGCAAGGAGGGCAGCCATTACTACCATTTTTAAAGTCTTTGACACGACATGGTCCGGCCCGGGATCGAACCTGCGACGATCAAACCCGCGACCTCCCGCACCTTCGACTCTGTAATGTAACTGATTGTGATAATACATAGAAAATTTGCGTATGCAGCGTGAAAAGGTTTTAATAACATGGTTATCACATGTGGTCAGTAAGAACGGCTTAATTCAATTCACATGATATCAGGTTTCTTTGAATAAAAGAGATACAAAAGGATAATAGATTGATACATATTTTATTAACAAGAAAGTCATACATACATCTTAATGTAATACAAAAACGTCAAGAAAAAAACCTAAAAATCAAATTGCAGGTTTTTCATGAAAAAAAGATTCAAACAATCACAAGCCAAAACACTGTTCTTTTAAATTTTAACAGAGACATATGTCACTGATTTTAACTATAGAGAATGTGAATGAACACATAAGCAATGTCATTAGTAAAATGTAATAATGATTTTCTTTCTAAAAACGTGAATTTCAAGTAACTTGACAGCTGTAAAGTTCTATTTTATTTGTGTTTTTCAATAATTGTACCAATTTTATCATACTTGGCTAATAATTTAGAGGATAATTGTTTGTTTCAGTGTATTATCGAAATGTATTTCATCTAGTAAAAAGCAAAGGTGATGTTTTTGAGAGTGGCGTAGCCACCAGTGAAAATATAACCCTTTTCTTTTCACGAGATGAAAGAAATTTCAATAATACACTGAAACAAACATTTATCCTATTTCTTTAATGCTATAAATGAGTTTTCTGAAAGTTCTAAATTTAGCCAATACAAGATGTTGGCGTAATGCGGTCGATACATTAGGGGATTTTTTTTTTAAAGTAGACATTTTGGTTTAATATTTAACGGGTAATATTTATGAAAATTCATGTTACCTTTTTAAAAGAATATTTTCAGCGACAAATAGTATTCCCGGCGATCCATATCTAGGCATATCTAACTCTTTCTTCAGTTATTAATGCGGATGAAATTCTTACGCCTCTCGAATAATTGTTTGGAAGGCTTCGCTAAAAACAATCAACTGTGTATTTTAACCATTTATTTTAAATTTTAAAGGATTATAATTATTTCATTTGTCGATATTTCGCCGAGATTTATTGGATGGAAGCCATTTGCAAAAGAAATTTTGTTTGATATCGATTATCAGAGAAGAGAAAATTTCAGTCAAAATGGATCGACTGTTCTTACGAGATGGCTAGATATAAATTGAGGATGATACAGGCGACGTACATTATTCATATATAAAAAGAATATGCGTACTCTTAAACTTTTTTCTTATGATAACATGACTTCTGGTTTATTCGATGCCTGTTACTCGTAATATTCTTATATAATCTTTTAATTAGAACAGAATGGACGTACAATTAAGACAGGTAGAAAAATACAAAGAACAAAAAAAAAACATACATAACTAACATATGGCTAGTTTCAACTTCAAGCAAAGTCTAAACACAGTGGTGAATATCAAATGCAGAAATGCTCTTACAAGATTAACAGTATCTAGTGACAGACTTGAAATAGAAATGGGCAGATGGCACAAACCTAACAAAAGTATTAGATCTGAAAGAAAATGTCAGCATTGTAATGTCTTAGAAAATGAGTTTCATTTCATTTTGGAATGTCCTGTTTATCATGAAATAAGATCACAACAAGTAAATGTTACTGGAAAAGACCAAAATGCATACATTATTCATGTCAGAAAACAAGAAAATTGTCAATAATCTTGCAAAAATCATATACAACAGTTTCATTAAACATTAACAGAGAGCATATATATTACGATAGGTAATATAAGTAATAATAATATTATATATATATACTTTCATCTCTGCTTCGTTCTCTCTTGTTGGTTTACTATAAGAATCAACATACTTTGTAATTCGTACTAATATGTATATGTAATAACCTTACATAGTGTAACTGTATTATATATACACGCATACACATGCTGTATATTGTATACTGTATACTGTCTACGTCCCTGATATTGTATATTGTATACTGTATACTGTATATTGTATATCGAAGAAAGAGGCTGATCAGTTAATAACATTTACACTGCTGAGCCTTAAAAATGGAACCTCATGCTATTCATGTTGGGATATTCCAAGTATAGTATCGGATACGGTTTTTCATGTATACTTTTGGGGTGGAATGCGATGCAAGTTCAGATACGACAGCTCGTCACGAGCGGTCCCATCTAAATCAGTATTGTTTTCAAGACCCTTCTTTTTCAGCATGCTGCAGCGCGATGGTTATGGAGGTTTATTCTTTTATTCGGCCGGAAATTGTTAAATTGTCAAATATATTCATACATGTATGCTGATGGAGTGTACATCTCTTTTTGCATAATAATTATATGCAGGTGGCACACACCCAACCTGTTTTGAGGGAGTCTGCGCCACCGAGTAGTAGTAGGGGAATAACCAGAATTATCTCCCGACTGAACTCTTAATCGAAACGGAAAAATAAGAGTTCAAGAGAGACATTACCTTATGTAAGACCCATACTTCAATTATCATACTTGTGAATGTGAATATGCACACGTGCATTCAGATGTATATACGCCTCTATTATGTGTACACATTCACACACATGTACAAACAATATATACATCAACATGAAGAACATAAAATCATAAATTTCAAGAAGTTTACCTTGGTTGTGTAGCCAAGCTAGCTCTGTAACCTATTCACATATAAACGCTTTCTTACACATCTTGAGCAGATGGTTTTTGATAACATTGTTGCAAAGGGTAAATATTCTCCTAATGAGCAATTTCTCCATTCGCAGCAATGTTCTCAACCGGACAAATAGCAACGGACAACAAGAAACAAGTTAATAAGGAACACATTTTCAAAAATACGATGAAAACCAATATGTTTAAGTCTAAAAATATAAAAAGACACAAACTATATAGAGGATAAATGTAATTTCTTGATATTTTATTAATTTAAAAAAAAAAATACATATTAGGGAAAGGTTATACCTTAGTGCATTTTTCAATGAAATTTAGTCAGATTAAACTATTTACAACCTTACAGTAATATATGTAACTTAAAGTGATAATATTTCTTTCACTTAACAACTTTATTTTATATAATTATTATGCATGTCTGTGTGAAGATGTTTGAAAAAGCGAAAGCAAAACATTGTGGGAGAAGAGGTTACTCATAATTAACAATTAACCCTTTTCACGCAATAATATCTTCTGTCAACAATTATGAAACATATATTAGAACTGTTGCTTGTCTTTTGTGAAATTATCCACTATAGCAAATGCAGGGTGAAATAATTCTATCGCCATATCTGAAACTGTTTAACTATGACACCCCATTGACTGAATTCTATGAATATTTCTCTAAAATGCAGACTGATCTTTCAAACGTTTATGATGACGAAAGTGAATCGTTTTGCATAGATAATGATTTTAATGCAACGGATCCATTTTTTTTCCGAGCTGGACAATCCTGTTACAATTTCAGAGGTTGAAGCTGCTATTCGTTCTCTTAAATGTAACAAAGCCTTTGCTGCCGACCAGTTATTGAATGAGTATTTTATTGAAACCCTTAATATTTTGTCTTCACACATCGTTGATATTTTTAATGCCATATTGAATTCAGGACCTTTTCCAGATAAATGGTCAGAGGGAATAATTGTGCCAATTATTAACAAAAATTACCCCACAAATGTAAACAATTATAGAGGTATCACTTTTGTGAGTACTTTTTCAAATATATATACAGGTATATTGAATAAAAGGCTGAACACTTGGGTGGAAAATAATTATATGTCAAGCGATTCCCAGTTCGGCTTTCGTAAAGAGCGTTCAACAGTAGATGCAATATTTGTTTTGAATGAAATTATCCAAAATATTTAAAATGAGAAAGGGAGACTATTCTGTGTTTTTGTAGATATGAAAAAAGCCTTTGATACCATTTACTTGAATGGTTTATGATTGAAACTGTATAAGTTAGGTATGAATGGGAACATGCTTAGAATAATAAAAGACATGTATTATAAAGCAAAGGTATGCATAAAGGGTTGTAACTCTTACTCGGATTTCTTCAATTGTGCAGTAGGATTGAAACAAGTGGAGGTAATTTCGCCAATACTATTCTCATTTTTCATTGAAGATTTAGAGCTATTTTTACAAGATGATCATACATCTGGTTTATCACTTCAGGATATAACATTTATACTCATGCTGTTCGCAGATGACATGGTTATTATTGGAAAAAGTGTTGAAGATTTACAGAATAGTTTTAATCTGTTGGAAAATTATTGTAGAAGGTAGGGTTTAGAAGTAAATACAGATAAAACTAAAGTAATGGTGTTTCGGAAACGAGGAGATCTACAAGCACAATGAAAAATGGTTATATAAAACAAATGTCTTAGATGTTGTGAGTAATTTCAATTATTTAGGAACAGTCTTTATCTATACTGGTACATTTGTTATGAATCAAGAAACACTTGTTGGAAAAGGTTTAAAAGCATTAAACATTCTTTTATATAATACTAAACGATTTAATTTTAAACCCTCAGTATTGTGCCAACTGTTTGATGCATTTGTTAGCTCTACATTGAATTATGCATGTGAGATATGGGGGTTTGGTAAATACAAGTTAGTATTACTAATGAACTCAAAGGACGTATCTGTTAAGAAAAAGCTAGGTAAATATATCTATGAGTCATTTAATCTTCGCAGATAACTGCCATATATCATAGCTACCTAATGTATATAAGTACATGTTCTTCCTCCTTAACACAGTAATCGCTTTAGTATGCTAAGCGTATGCACTCAATATGACAAATGTATGAAAGATATGTTACATTCGTATGTATATGTAAGTATTTGTATGTGAATGTGTGTGTGTTTGTGTGTGTGTGTGTGTGTGTGTGTGTGTGTGTGTGTGTGTGCGCGCGCGCGCGCGCGCATATGTGATTGGTGTCAAATGCGGACACACATGTGTATCAAACCTTTCAAATGGGGACGCACGTCAAGTGGGGACGTCCCCATTTGGATCAAGCCTTTAAAACAGAGTTTTATCGTCTTCCTTGTATTTCCCGGTGTTTTTCAGGCGAAATCATTGCTTAAAATAGTATGTCCTCAATTGATCGTATTTTATTGGACCAGAGTGTGTTTGCCATTTCAACTCGCACTAGCGCCTATACACACAGGTCCGCAGTTGCGCGATTTTGTACGGACAGTGTATAAAGTTAAAAATAGATCACGATGGCCAAATTGACTCGAAAATATTGTTAAACCTCCGGAGTCCGCATTTTTAATTTGAGCAAGTTGAAACTTGATTAGAATGTTTTGTCTTGATACTATCTAGTCCATGTTTGAGTAATAGTTCATATCAGGTAAAAAGAAAAAGGCACTAAGCTAAATTGTGTTTAACCTTTTGCTCATATATAGTCGCTTCCTGACGCATTTGCAGCGGAACGTTTTTTGAAAACATTTTGAGTCATAGGTTATCCATTCAACTATAGAGATTTTCTATTATTTCAATTTATTTGGCAAAGTATGTTCAAAATCGTCCGCTGCAGAATTGTCAAAATAATTGCCTTAATGTGTTTTGCCTTAGAAATCGCATTGCATAATTCAAGTGAGCAATATATGGCTACCATTGCCCTCTTGTATTATAGTTGCATGACTGATTCCAAGAAAAATTAATAGGAGTCTTACTTCAGCGATGCTCTACTTAATTTGTTCAAGCCGTATACAAAATCATTGCAACTAGGCGTCATCACGAAAGGGGTGCATTGAACTTTTAGCTACAAATGACAACGCCTACCGTTCCACAGGACCAATTTCATTTTGACTTCATAGAAGTGTTCCTTTGTTGGTTCCCTTTCAAAATTATTGAAAGTTTTACATTCTGTGCAGAAATTTGGTTAGTGCTAAATCCTTTACCTCAATAATCTGCTTGTCCGATTCCAAGATAAATTTAGTAGATTTGATTTATAAGGGTTTAACGTCGCTTTCAACATTATTTCAGTTATATCGTGGCGACAGTTCACTTATCCATGATCCCTGGGTAAACAAACCAGTACTAGGCTAGAAAATGTGCCTTGCCCAAGGGCACTCCACCATGACTGTAGTGCCGTGACCGAAGATCGAACCCGAACACCCGTTCGAAATTCCTGACGCTAACCACTCGACCACAGCGGATTCTCTAAGTGACACTCTATAAACATCGTTCGACCTATATTGATTTAAGGATTAAAAGAAGTTTTCGAATATATTTCTTGTACAGGTTGGTTTAGAATAGATTATTTGTATTACAGAATGCGGTTATAAGTATAAAATTGTTGTTGAGTGGCCATATTTTGATACAAAATTGTAAAATTGGAACGGCAGTGTATCATTGTATGCGATGTATATATTTGACCAAAATCAAAACAAACAAACAAAAGTTAGTTCGGGGAGTTTCTCCATTTAAATATGGGGTTTATACTTGGCTATGAGCTTTAAGAGCGTAGTGATTCATCCTTTAATGAAAGAAAATACACTTAAACTAATGATGTGATCGAAAATTTATGTATGGGGGAAATTGACGGTGACGTCACTCAGGAATGTGGATTTCTCTCGCGCTCAAAAATGTAAACAAATATACAAGTGTACAACTGCAGGATCATAGCTGTTATTATTTCAAATCGATCGGAGTCCGCACAACAACCAACCCAACATCCTTATTTTGAAATATATAAATTAAATAGGTACATAATTAGTCATTTCTTACTATTAAAAGACATGGATTTTGTGTTTATATTTAGAAAAGGATTTCAAGGAGTGATGAATAAAATCAAAATTATGTTTAATACATAACGAGAACTTTAATGTTAACAATATTTAGACTGGAGGAAACACATATTTGCCACAACACCCGTTTCTGAAGGATGATGACCAACCTGGCTCTGAGTGGACCCGGATCAACATACATGTACAAACTGATTTATGGCTAATTGTGATATTTTTCTCTCTATCTCCTAGCTATATCTCTATTTGTGCATGTCTTTATACCATCACTATAATGATAGAAGAGTCATACAATTGTTTTTTGATCGATGATCACTCCTAGCCACTGCAGATAGCAATTATTTATATTTTATCTATCATCTCACAGTCACAGTCAAGCAGGTACGTGCCCAAGGCGAGAATTTCTGGAAAGGTTGATTTTGGAAAGCCTTCAATGGAATCAAAATAGTCTGTTTTGTTTCAAACTCCACATTCATGTACTTGACAGATAGGTGAGCCATACTTATTGGGGTATCTTACGCAACCAGTCAACAGTTTTTGGTTTTAATCTTAAAAGCGTCACAGCCCTGTCCCCCCATTTCGAGGTGGAACTTAGGTCTGGGGCTGTTCCATTTTGATTCATGAAATTGTTGGTACTGTATCTAGCCAGCCTTTTTTATGTTGGCTTTGATAAGTGCATATATTTCTGATTTTGACAGGGGGAACTCTATATCACAAACAGAACTCTGCAGTGTGCCTTTAGCAGCCATATCCTCCTGCCTGGAACTCCACATGTGCTGGACACCATAATTATATTATTTGATGATATTTAGTTTTTAATTAAAATTTATTTATTTTAGATTGATTGCGAAACAAGCTTTAAGCTTATATTAATCATGCTAGATGTCTGCTTCCTGGAAACTTAACCAGTACACACGCTGTTATTTACATAGCACTAATCATTTATGATTAAGGGATAGAACATTTTCTAAAATATCTGGCCTAGAGTTGCTATTTCTAATTTGGATGGATTGTAGAAATATAGTCAGATAGGATAGCAAAGTGGTTTGTTATTTGATTCCAATTTAATGCATGTTTTTTCAGGGATGGCGATATATGATTTTGACTTACTTAGATAAATCCGTTTTTTCAAAATGCTATTTTGCACTTGTCTGTATGATAGTCATACATGTATACAGGCTGTGTTACTTAATGACGAGTCATGTCACAAAACTGTCCAAATTTATTGTTAAAGCGTATTCATTCATTCATGCATTCAGTAATGTATACATTAATTCATAAGATCGTTCGTTAGTCTGGCCGTCCGTTCATTAATTAATTAATTCATTCATTAATTCATTAATTCATTAATTCATTCATTCATTCATTCATTCATTCATTCATTCACTCACTCACTCACTCAGTATATTCTTTTTGGTTTGTATTCTTCAATTTTTATTTGAGATACTGTATGATTGGTTTTCTTTACGTTTCGTTTCTGTAAAGAACTCAAGTCTTGCAACCAGTTATTTGAAAGATATATTTTATTACTATTTTTTGGTTTTGCAATTGTGTTACTGTTCTTTTCCAAAGGACGCTGTTGCGAAACGAAAACTTTTATGAAACACGCCCCAATTGTTGTATATAACATAAGAATGATTAGGGTCATGCAATTGAATTCAGGCACGTTATTGGTATGTATCTTGTCCTTTTTTGACATAGGAAACATGCCAACGATATGGGCGACTCAGTGCTGTGTGTATTAATATGTTTATAACAGGAACAGTGAAATGTACTCACTGTGTAAATCTTCTTTCTTAACAGTGACATATAGGCCCATGGGGCTGGGTCTTATCCCATTATTATATTTTGTTATACGTTTGTTTTGTTAAACACATGTCACTATAATAAAAGATTTACTGACTTACTTACTTACTTTGTATGGTTAATCCCTACAAAATTGCACTTGTCTGTACATGCTCTGAGACAAGCTGGGCAATACTGACAATGGTTTTTGCCACCAGTTTTATTGCAGTTATCTCTGCTGCTTATATTGATAAATGTTTGCCGAGTCTTTGACTGGTAGTGATATTTTGCTCTGGAATGACCTTTGCAGCAGAGACTGCATTTGCTGTATTTTTACTACCATCTGTGAATATTTGAAGGTGCTCAGCATAGTTTTTTTTTTTCCAAAGTGATATAGGGTTTATCTCTTTGTGTAAATTGAGAACCTCGTGATATGTTGACTTTAGGAGTAGCTAACATCCATGGAGCGTCCAGACGCGGTCTGAAGTCTGCTTACACTGAATTCATGGATCTGATATTCCACAGACAGCTGATTAACAGCTGCACTTAATGGTATTATAATTAATTGTGTGATTTTGACTTTGCATTCCTAGCCACGTATTTAAAGGGACTGAACTCCATATTGGTCAAAAATCGATGTATTTTATGCTTTTTCAAATTAATCCAAAATATGTCAATATATATGTAACGGAAGGATGTAAAAAGTCGTACATGTCTTCTATTTCATTATTTCATAGAAAATAAGCAGTTAAGAAAACGTCCGCTCCGTGTTTTCCCGTTTAAAAATACCGTGGAATTCTCTCTTGCGAGCACCTGTCAGGTCATGTGTTCGGAGACCCATGTGATCGAGGTCACGTGATCAAATTCAAATTTATCATCAACAAATTTGCACCAGTGATGTCTTTCAGACGCTTCCATCTACCTTTTTCGTCCCCAACAGTTATAATTTAACAATTTTAAACTGATCTTACAACATATGTATATATATATAAATACTTGACGAGGCACCCGATATTGAATTTAAATATGTTAAATCAGAGACATATAAACACAGAGATAAGCGACACTGGATTTTCAATCGAAATCACGATTCAGTGAACGGGTATAGTATTGCGTAATATGATCCGTGTATTGAAGGCGTTTTATGTAAAATGAAAAGCGTCTGACGATCCCGATTTTTCACGCGGAATTCCTTGTTTTACTTCGTAGGTTCTATACAGTTCTAAGCGAAGTCTTATTTGTCCCCGTATAAAATATTAGTTATATATGTCTGTTGTCCCGTCAATATTTATCTTTGGTAGTTTAATAATGGAATACGAGAACAATTACACCATTACTCGTAAACATAGTATGATCTAATGTTCACTTTTATCTTTAGGGACCGTTATCAAATAATATACAGCTAATTAATGATGTAAGACGAGCACATATATATGTGTGTGCTTATATGTGTTAAACTGTATGTTGCTTTAAACATGTATGTATGTTTTATTTCCGAATATAAAATATATTATTATTATATGTCTCTGATAAAAAAAGCCAACTTCCCACCTGCGACTATTTAATCTTGCTTACTTGTGTAAGATGATAATAGATGAAGAAGATATGGTGAGCAACTTCTGTGTTTGATTACCCTTATACTCGGCAATACAGCGATATTGCAAGCAGCAATGTAACTCATCAAGGTAAGTTGCTTCATGATTTGTTTTATAAATAAACAACCAGTATTGTATGGTTTACATGACGATGTATTGTATTTCAATCCAGAGGACCTATTTTTTTAATTACATTTCCTGTTTGACATAATTTTGTTAATTAGAAGTTGTCACCGAGTAAGTGTTTTCACACATTTACATGATTGTTTGACATAAATTGTTTAATTAGTAGGTGACAGAGAGTAAATGTTTTCACACATTTCCTCTATAAATGGCCCAGTGATTGTCAAACCTTTTTTCAGTTATTACCTAATTAGTAAATCAAACAACTATACATTTCTTCCATCTGAGGAATTGTAACTATCTCTCATTTAAAGAATACTTAAGATCGTTAATGATGGCCAGGTACAAGCAAGGGGACTTTTTCTCCTGGGATGATGACTTGGACTTAGATATGTTACTCGGAGATTATACATGTGACGAATTAGAGAATAGTTCTGACGGAAAAGACACTGTGTGTGTGTGTATCAGTGTCCTCAGTGTAATATTAAAGGAATATAGAAGCATCTCCGGGTTTCGTGGTCATGTCTTGAAGAAGCACAACATGAATCTGAAAGGTCTGTACTTTCTTGTATATATGTATCTATATGGTTGCTAGGTTGTCATTCTAGTAATATAAACAACAACAAAGATCTGGTGTTTCATTTATATCAATTTATTTTCCTATATTACTTGTTGCAAAGAGAGGATATTTCATATAATTAGAAGTTTCTCCTTTTGCCACCTTAATTCATTAATTGGTCTATTAGGTAATGTTTCCTTGGTTTAATTATGATCAAGGTCTGGAATATATGTTTGTATACTTTGATCAATGTTGGTCTGTACAAGATAGTCAATGCTTTGCATATTGGTCGGGTAAACAATATTAAGAACACATTCATTATCCTGCTGCTCGGTAATGGATTTGGTCAATTTGTTCCTAGGGCCTTTTTCATCAGATACGGGTTTCTTCCAAAACCCCTTCTTTGGGAGACAAAGCCTAACTTTATTCTTTCTAGGCATCTTAATCTGAAAATAATAAGTACTGGTTAACAACATCTTAAGAATAGATCTAGAGTGTACATACAGCATATCTGCAACATACCCACATTTCTGAGGAAACTCGCTTAAACCTTTCCTTTCCCTGCAAAATATGCAGCAGACAACTTTGAACATATTTTGTCAAAAGAAGAAAATCTCTTATTGCATGGTTACCTATGACTAAACTTGAAAAACATTGTGGCAAAAGGAGAACTTTATTCTGTTGTCACGAATGTCGGACGAAGCGTACCACTGCCTAACCGTACCAGGACGAAGCGTACCACTTTATAGGACGAAGCGTACCACATATAGATTATATAGTGAAATTTTATTAATATTAATAAAGTGTTTGTTAAACTGTTTAAAAGTGTATTATGTATATATTTTTTTAATGATATTAATGTATTACTTGTTAAACTGTTAAAAGTGTATTATGTTATTTATATTTATGAATTAAAATACGTCTATGATTTAACTACATGTTGCTGTTATCTATTTACATTCCAGTGTAATTGTGTAAATGTGTTTTTCTTTCTGTTTTATATTTCTATTTTGATAACTCTTTGGCTGTGTATATAATAACCAATTTGTACTATTTGGGGATCTTAATTTGGTTAAAGGAGTTCATCGTAATTACAACGTTGCGTGTTCCACTGGACCCAGCGTATTTATCGCATGGTAGTGCGTCTGGGTCTTAGTACTACCTACACAGAAGGGGGGTCAACATACGCCTTCATCAGAAAAGTATTAGCGCTTCCATTCCTGCCCGCAGAGCACGTGAGGGGTGCATTCGACAATCTAACCGAACTCGCTGACCAGGGGGGCAACGAACAAGTCCTCCACCTAGTCCAGTACGTAAGAAATACATGGGTGGAGGGCCACATCTGGCAACCGGAACATTGGTCCGTGTTCCGGGAGACCGTGAGAACGAACAATGACGTTGAAGGTATGTATCCCTAAATTTAACTTTGTGTAAATATGTTTTGTATGACGAGATGAATGTACTTTGTATAAGTCAAATTAAATATGTTCTGTTCTTTAACTGATAAATTAAATAAAAAAAATTGCGCAACATTTTAATTATATATATATATTTAATAGTTCACTTTTATCTTTACAGGTTGGCATAGAGGCCTCAACTCAAGAGCGAACGGCAGCAGCCTCCCGTTCTACGTTTTAGTCCCACTTCTGAGATCCGAGGCACAAGATGTCTCCATAACTGTAAGACTGGTATCCGAAAATCTGGTGACAAGAAACCAACGCAAGAAATACGCAAAAGTACATGGACGTCTGTTCGATCTGTGGGATCAATACGAAGAAGAAGACGGGTTTACAACGTCGAAGTTACTCAGAGAGTGTAGCAATCTCATAGGCCATGGTCCTATCCCCAGAGTGGAAGACCACGGCGAAGATGAGTAAAATATGTATATATGTATGTGTTTTATGTAAAATGTGCTATTTGTTAAATGTTTGAAGAAAAAAATGTGTTTGTATGTATGTTTTATCATATTTCAGGTTATCATTTAATTATGACAAAAATAAAATGTTTGTATGTGCTATATGTAAAATGTGCTATTTGTTAAATGTTTGATTGAAAAAAATGTATGTTTTATCATATTTCAGGTTATCATTTAATTATGACAAAAATAAAATGTTTGTATGTGCTATATGTAAAATGTGCTATTTGTTAAATGTTTGATTGAAAAAAATGTATGTCTTATCATATTTCAATTAATTATGACAAAAATAAATATTTCTTTAACTATATTTTCATTTAATAAGTTATTCACACGTATTATATATTATCACCATGTAAATGACACTTGTTATGTTGTTATTCACACCTTTTATCGAGCGCCCCACTAGGTATTTACTACTATATAATCTATAGGTGGTACGCTTCGTCCTGAAATGGTACGCTAAGGCAGTGGTACGCTAAGACAGTGGTACGCTTCGTCCTGCACCCGGTGTATCGTGAATTTGTTCAGACCGTGAAAAGATTCATATTTACCGTACTGCGCATGCGCAGAAAGAGCCAATAATAAGAAATTCTTGGCCGTGAAATAAATGAGACTTGTTACATTCCGGCTAGCCTGGCACAAGGCTCTATGTTTATTATTATATGGCTGCATTTCAACTGGTCCGAAACATAGATGGTCAAGCCCTAAGAACGATAATCAGAGGCATGCATATTTTGTCTATTAGAGTTCTCCCCAATTGTAACATTGACAAATAACCATAAGGACTGTGGCCAGTCTACATTCCGGCCAATATATGCGTTGGTATCAAGTCGATCATAGAATTTTACAGGTGGTTTTCATTTCTTACGTTTGCTTATACCCCTTCAGTCATTCCATACGGCATAGATTTAACTGTCAGGATCGTAACTTTTACGGTTTTCGTTCGCTTTTTGTTTTGTTTACTCTCGATACGGGTCCCTTCAATTACCTTTTAATTGTAAATTGAACGTTTTCATTTGTTGTTTTTGATCCCAAGTATGCATACTATTTATTAGTAGATCCAGTATTGAATTATCAGTTTTCCTCATACGACAAATCGGCTGCAGACGACTTGGAACATATTTTGTCAAAAAAATAGAAAATCTCTATAATTGGATTGATAACCTATGACTAAAAGTGGAAAACATTGTGGCAAAAGTAGAAATTGTTCGATTTGAGCAATTTCTTCTTTTGTCACTATGATTTCAAAAATCTGTCTGCTGCAGAGGCGTCAGAAAGCGTCGTTATGAGGGAAAGGGTTAAGTTATTATTTATTATTTGCCCAAATGTTGAGGTGTTTGTAGATCTGTTGATTATAGTTTCTTGGTGAATGTTTTTTTATTGTATTAATTTCTCCCCCTTTGTGTTCTAAATGTATCCCTTTCTTGTAATTCATTACAACTGTCTTTATAGTTTGGACTTCTGCCTGTTACTAGGTCCCTTATCATTATTAGGAGATCACGTATAATAGTGTCTGAGTTTGTACTTATATAGCACTACTATTCTGATTTATGTTACAATCTTGTGTAAATTTATTAAGCCATTCTGAAAGTAATTTACTTGTCAATATGCAAAGTAGCTTCTTATCATTGTTTCATCAAGTCTTATAATTTTCATAACAGGTAAGGGTTTTCCAGCTGTTTTATAGGCTCTGTAATGGGCTCATCAATGAAATAAACAACATAACCCCAGAAATCCATTAAATAACTGGAACTCCATTAATTAACTGGAACTCAATTAATAAATGTAGTTTTACATAAATCACTTGGAGACTGACTACAGATAGAGGTAGTGACCTTAGCAGTGTTTACATCACAGTGGGATGTCTGGATTCAGAATTTTTAATGCAATAACATATATGAATACTAGTTCAGAAGGGATGGCTTAGCTAATGCTAAGTCTTAGTAAATTCTTGGGAAGAGGGTGGAGTTCTGTTCAATGTTAACAAATCAAATCTGAATAAATAGAGCAGGGCATTACCTTAATTTTGCTCACCAAATATTTAATTTTATAAGGCAGTAAAAAAAAATCAAAAAAAAAATTGTTAACTTTACAGTGCATATAATTGTATCAGTTGAGCTAGGTTTATTTTTTAATATTGTTATTTTCATTATAATCTTAAGTGTTCAATAACATAGAAGTGAATCAGACGGTATATTTGCAGGGCTACAAGTAAATAAGTATTAATTTCATGATGACATAAAGGTATTCCTGACTCATGGAATATTTCCTACCAGTTTTCAAGGACCAGGTCGGGCGTTAGTCAACCAAAGACAACATTATAAAAAAAATCTGAAATCTTCTCCATAAAAGGTATTTGTACAGAGGCAATCCTTACCTAAACCAGTAATACAAATTAGTTGACAGTAAGTCTAGGAATATGTCTTCCAAATTTTGCAGCAGACAACTTTGAAACACGTATGCATAAACATGGGAAGTCAGTTGTAAACAGGATTACAATGATTTCGTAACCTAGTTATCACAAAACTATATTTTGTATACTCAATTGTATTAATTGAAAATTTAAAATTAATATTGACTTAAAAAACTAAGGCTCATTCATGCAAGCTGCTCACTGTTTCCTATAGTCTTAAAAAGGAATATACATATAGGAACTCCTTATTGTTTGTAAAGTAACAGCTGATAATTAACCATATCTTTTCTTAAAATGAGCACTGGTATAATTTATGTCCTACACCTTTCCTACATACATCATATCTGTAGAAGTCGACTTTGAAAACATGTATGCATAAACATAGGAAGTCGACATGAATGAAACAATGATTATTGTTTGGAGTTAGAAACATTGTGGCAACAAAAGTCGCACATTATGAGCTGTGTCTTCTATTGTCCAAAATGTTTTCTAGTTGTCTCCACTGTTTTAAAGTGCGAAAGTGTTAACACAAAAATATTTCCCCATATACCATCCAAACATTAACATTGTGTTTAATGAAAAATCAGCTATTTTTCAATGTCATTACTTGTTACATAGACCTTTAACCATTTCCATCTTATAGACGCTTTCTGATGCCTCTGCAGAAGACAGCTTTTTGAAAACATAGTGAAAAAAGATTGCCACAATGTTTTCAACTTTTAGTCATAGGTTATCAATTCAATTATAGAGAATCTTTTGTTTAAAAACAAAATATGTTCAAAGTTGTCTGCCTAAGAATTGTTGTATGAGGGAAAGGGTTAACACTCCCAATGGATTTTTAAAGCTGTGGTTACATTTTAGCTACCTATCTGTGCCATTTTCATATAGTCTGATATTTTTCACCAGCTACACATTATGTTTTTAACTTGTTTCATACATAAATACAGCAAATCTACAGCAGACAACCTTGGAAACAACTAGGCACACTTATGGAAAATCTCTATAAATGAAAACATTATAATGAAAAAGAGCTGAAAAAGTTGTGGCAACAGGAGAAATTGCTTGTTTCAAGCAATTTCTCCTTTTGCCACAATGATTTCAAAATGCATTTGCTGCAAAGGCGCAGAAAGCGTCTGTATGTGGGAAAGGGTTAAAAGGAATATACATAAAAACTCCTTATTTTTGGTTAACCCTTTCCCTCATATAGACGACGCCTCTGCAGCAGACGGCTTTTTGAAAACATAGCGACAAAAGAAGAAATTGCACAAAACGTGCAATTTCTCCTTTTGCCACAATGTTTTCCACTTTTTGTCATAGGTTATCCATTCAATTATAGAGATTTTCTATTTTTTGACAAAATACGTTCAAAGTCGTCTGCTGCAGAATTGCCGTATTTTAGTTTAAACATATTTTATTACGTATGTTACATAATATCAATATATACAAATGAACATTAAATGATAACAAAATATATAACATATGCAAATGGATTGAACTACAAGTTATAACAACATTAGTTACAGTTCTCTCCAGTGCGGCTATATAAATGTATATGTTTACCGGATTGAAAAAAAAAAAAAAAATGAAAAGAGAACTTATGAAAAGAGAACTTATGAAAAGAAAAAGAAAAACTATATTGAAATAAAGAAAAAACAGTAAGAGAAAAAAAACACACCACACAAACAAATAATGATACCATGCCGCCCAGTCCCCATAGAATCCTCAATACCTCACCACATACACTGTTCACCCTACGAACAGTGACAGCACTCAGTTACTTTAAGTTATTATCCAGGTTGAAAACGTTTTGTCTGTTTAATATATTTTTGGAAATGATGAAAAATAAGTTGATTATTCTCTAATGCTAGATCTGCATTGCCGTATAATAATTTAATGGTACTTAATGGGTGGAATTCACGAGTATTTGTAAATAGTTGCCGTCTTTCAATTCTGAAAAGGTCACATCGAAAAATAAAATGTTCTGCATCTTCGAATTCATCACCACATGCACAAATGGGAGTATCTCTTAAGTGGTTAACATAAAGGTCGGCGTTTAAATTACTGCAATTATTTCTTAATCGAGTATGTTGAATTGATAAGTATCGGTCACCGAATAAAAATAACTTAGGTACTAAGTTATTTTTATTCGGTGACCGATACTTATCAATTAAACATACTCGATTGCCGTATGAAGGAAAGGGTTAAGTAAAGGCTGCTAATTAACTATATATTTTCTTAAAATGTGCACTGGTATAAATTATGTCCTACCCATTTCCACATACATCATATCAGTAGTAGTCGACTTTAAAAAAAATGTATGCATAAACATGGGAAGTTGACATGAATGAAACAAAGATTATTGTATGGAGTTGGAAACATTGTGGCAACAAAAGTCTGCTCATTATGAGCTTTCTATGCCATTTTCATATAGTCTGATATTTTTCACATGTACAAATTATGTTTCAAACTTTAATTCTCATAATAAACCCAAATATTAATCTTGTGTAAATTTATTTAGCCATTCTAAAATTAATTTACTTATTAAAAATGTTTCATCAAGTCTTATAATTTTCATGGCTTAAAAAAACAAGGCTCATTCATGCAAACTGCCCACTGTGTCCTTTAGTCTTAAAAGGAATACCTAAGAACTCCTTACATGTATGCGTAAACATGGGAAGTTGATATGAATGAAACAATGATTATTGTTTGGAATTGGAAACCGTGTGGCAACAATGGTCTGCTCATTATGAGCTTTCTATGCCATTTTCATATAGTCTGATATTTTTCACAGCTACAAATTATGTTTCAAACTTTGGTCCCAATACAAAACCAAAATATTAATCTTGTGTAAATTCATTTAGCCATTCTAAAATTAGTTGACTTGTTAAAAATGCTATTTCATACAGATGTTTGTTTTTTGGAAGCCATGGAGACCTCCAAAGTAGCTTCTTATCATCGTTTCATCAAGTCTTACAATTTTTATGCCTTAAAAAAAAACAAGGCTCATTCATGCAAACTGCTCACTGTTTCCTATAGTCTTATAAAGGAATACACATAAGAACTCCTTACATGTATACATAAACATGGGAAGTTCACATAAATGAAACAATGATTATTGTATGGATTTGGAAACATTGTGGCATCAAAAGTCTACTAATTATGAGCTATATATGCCGTTTTCATATAGTCTGATATTTTTCACAGCTACAAATTATGTTTCAAACTTTAATCCCCATACAAAACCAAAAATATCATCTTATGTAAATTAAATTAGCCATTCTAAAATCAATTAACTTGTTTAAAATGCTATTTAATACAGATGTTTGTTTTTTGGGAGTTATGACGACCTCCAAAGTAGCTCTTATCACCATTTCATCAAGTCTTACAATTTTCATGGCTTAAAAAACCAAGGCTCATATATTCATGCAAACTGCCCACGGTTTCTAATAGTCTCATCTACTGCATTCTTCTTGCCTACACTTATGCCTGCCGGTAGCTCAGTCGGTAGCGACGAGGGCTGTCAATCCAGGGGTTGTGAGTTCGAATCCTGGCTCGGCCAACTTTCTTTCCGACGATTGACAAAAGTCAATGCGACATGCGTCATTCGTCTACCACCAATGGGCTAAGTCTATGTGGAAAAGCAGCCAGTTGCTTGGGAAGATTGTTGTGTGGAGTACTGGTGTGAGAAAACCAGGAAATGCATGAGTAGGTGAACTGGCCGCCGTGATATAACTGAGAAATTGTTAAAAAAGGCGTTAAACCCTAATCAATCAATCAATCAATTGCCTACACTTATTAAATAATGGAGTTATTTGAGGAGTGTGGTTATAACGGGAATCTGCTTTTGAGGGGATAGATAAGCATTTGTATTTATATATAATCATCCTGTACCACATCAACGGTAGCTCAGTCGGTAGAGACGCGGGCTGTCAATCCAGGGGTTGTGAGTTCGAATCCCGGCTCGGCCAACTTTCTTTCCGACGTTTGACAAAAGGCAATGCGACATGCGTCATTCGTCTTCCACCAATGTACTAAGTTTATGTGGAAAACCAGCCAGTTGGAAAGATTGTTGTGTGCAGTAGTGGTGTGAGAAAACCAGGAAACACATGAGTAGGTGAACTGGCCGCCATGATATGACTGAGAAAATGTTAAAAAAACGGCGTTAAACCCCAATCAATTAATCAGTGTACCACATCAGAAATGCTGCCACATTATTTGTGTCATTATATTGTGTAAGGATTGCAGATGAGGATGCATTTATCAATAAGAACATTCCCATTTCCTGCAATTCTTACACCTGAAGTATATAAACTCCCCTTGAAATTTTCTTCCGGGAACTTATTTTGTTCCAGAGATGTTTTCAATCCTTTCTATCAGATGATGGGCATTGGCTCTGATCTAAGTGTGGTTATTTAAAGAGATATTTTATTTGTGTGTATAACCTTTCCGTTTTGTTCTTTTTTCGTTATATTCTTGTTTCAAAAATAAAATAAATATATCCTTATATACATTTTTAATTGCACTTGGCCATACTATATGGTACAAACTTAATTAGAGAGTTAAAGTGTTTCAAAGAGCACGTGACGTGGTAGCAGCTGAAAATACCCTTGACAATCATTACAGATTGAAATAGAGCCCGGCATACAGATGCAATAGCTCGTCCCATTTTACTAAGTGTCTATACACCCAACAATATCTTTTCGGCAAGAAAGATGTATAACCCTGTGTGTAATTTTCTTCTTCTTAGAAACAAAACATCTTTTCTTATGATTATCACCATCAAAGATTAAAGTGTACGTTAACGCAGCACTGGACAAGTTGTCCTAGAACCAACTGTGAGAACGGACCTAGAATATGAACATAGGAAAAGGGACCAGGTGACTGACTGAAACTATAAATATAGATAAAGGGACCAAATCCGACTGCGGCTATGAGTATATGGTAGGGGCCAGGTGTCCAAAAACCGTCTTTGAGTTATAAGGGATGGAACAAGGTTTCCAAGAACTGGTTGCGACTGTGAGTTCGTGTCCAAGAACCGACTGTGAGTATGAGAATATAGAAGGGACCAGGTGTCCCAGAACCAATTTTGAACATGAGCATACGTAAGGACCAGGTGTTCAATTACTGACTGACTGAGTATAGATAAAGGGCCCAGGTATCCTAGAACTGCCTGTGATAGTGGGTATATAGAAGGGACCAGATGTCCCAGAACTGACTGACTATGCGTATAGGGGAGGGACCAGGTATCCCAGGATTAGATGTCCCAGAACCCACTGTGAATATGAACATAGGGGAAGGGACAAGGTGTTCCAGAACAGATTGTGAGTATGAGTATATGGGAAGGACAATGTGTCCCAGAACCGACTGACTGAGTATAGGGGAGATAAAAGGTGTCCCAGAACTGACTGTGACTATGAGTATAGGGGAGGGATCAGATGTCCCAGAACCCACTGTGAGTATGAGCATATAGAAGGGACCAGGTGTCCCAGAACCGATTTTGAACATGAGTATACGTAAGGACCAGGTGTCCAATTACTGACTGACTATGAGTATAGAGAAAGGGCCCAGGTACCATAGAACTGCCTGTGATAGTGGGTATATAGAAGGGACAAGATGTCCCAGAACTGACTGACTATGAGTAAAGGGGAGGGACCAGGTGTCCCAGAACAGACTGTGACTATGAGTATAGGTGAGGGATTAGATGTCCCAGAACCCACTGTGAATATGAACATAGGGGAGGGACAAGGTGTTCCAGAACAGATTGTGAGTATGAGTATAGGGGAGGGATTAGATGTCCCAGAACCCACTGTGAATATGAACATAGGGGAGGGACAAGGTGTTCCAGAACAGATTGTGACTATGAGTATAGGTGAGGGATTAGATGTCCCAGAACCCACTGTGAATATGAACATAGGGGAAGGGACAAGGTGTCCCAGAACAGATTGTGAGTATGAGTATAGGGGAGAGATCAGATGTCCCAGAACCCACTGTGAATATGAACATAGGGGAAGGGACAAGGTGTTCCAGAACAGATTGTGAGTATGAGTATATGGTAATGGCAATGTGTCCCAGAACCGACTGACTGAGTATAGGGGAGATAAAAGGTGTCCCAGAACTGACTGTGACTATGAGTATAGCGGAGGGATCAGATGTCCCTGAACCCACTGTGAATATGAACATAGGGGAGGGACAAGGTGTCCCAGAACAGATTGTGAGTATGAGTATAGGGGAGAGATTAGATGTCCCAGAACCCACTGTGAATATGAACATAGGGGAAGGGACAAGGTGTTCCAGAACAGATTGTGAGTATGAGTATAGGGGAGAGATCAGATGTCCCAGAACCCACTGTGAATATGAACATAGGGGAAGGGACAATGTGTTCCAGAACAGATTGTGAGTATGAGTATAGGGGAGGGATCAGATGTCCCAGAACCCACTGTGAATATGAACATAGGGGAGGGACAAGGTGTTCCAGAACAGATTGTGAGTATGAGTATAGGGGAGGGATCAGATGTCCCAGAACCCACTGTGAATATGAACATAGGGGAGGGACAAGGTGTTCCAGAACAGACTGTGACTATGAGTATAGGGGAGAGATTAAATGTCCCAGAACCCACTGTGAATATGAACATAGGGGAAGGGACAAGGTGTTCCAGAACAGATTGTGAGTATGAGTATATGGGAAGGACAATATGTCCCAGAACCGACTGACTGAGTATAGGGGAGATAAAAGGTGTCCCAGAACTGACTGTGACTATGAGTATAGGGGAGGGATCAGATGTCCCTGAACCCACTGTGAGTATGAATATAGGGGAAGGTACCAGATGTCCCTGAACCCACTGTGAGTATGAACATAGGGGAAGGTACCAGATGTCCCAGAAAATTGTGAGTATGAGTATATGGGAAGGGCAATGTTTCCCAGAACTGACTGATTATGAACATACTGAGATGGAAAAATGATTTTTTTTAGCAAATTTACTTGAATGATATAACCTGAGACGATAACTTAAAACAACATAGGTACACTATTGGATGAAAGAATACCTATTATTGATCAAACTGCCACCTGCGATACCATCGACTAATACATTCTCATCAAAGAACATCACAGTTAGAACAGAGTCTCCAATTTAAGTCTGAGATGGGTCGATTATTACGTATGAAGCTGCTTTGTGTAGAAATGATGACACGTGTGAGAGATGAAAATGATGGTGAATGCCCTCATGTGGATAACATTACGGTATCACACCTCTGTACTTTCTCCTAAATTAATGTTTATATATAATTCAGTTACAAGAGAGAACTACATAATTGAAATAGCTTGGATAGTCAATTGAAGGTCCAAAAAGATGTTCACAGACATTTTATGAATTTCGGACGGACAGATGGACACCACAAACTAACAGAAAGTGGTGTAGATGGATTGATTTGATTAAGTAAATATATTCATAGAAGACGTCTAGACCCCCTACCCCAACACTACTATGAACACCTGTTGAATTATATATACATATGAATTCCATGTCTTTCGATTTGTTTTACTTATGTAAAATTATAAGATAGATTGATTGATTGATTGAGGAATGAAGAGATGGGCAGGAATGTCAATGTAGGTGTTATACCATTAACCCCAATTTCATGTAAGCAGTACAAATGTAATGTTGAGTTATAGTGGGTAGGTAATATCACCTGTCTTTTCGTTACGGTAATCATTAATTAATTAATTAACTAATTAATTAGTTGATTGACTAGTTGTACAGGTAAGTCACAGGTGTATCACCCCATAACCGCCGTAGGTAATATCACCTGCTTTTCGTTACAGTAATTATTTATTAATTAACTAATTAATTACTTGATTGACTAGTGGTACAGGTAAGTCATAGGTGTATTCACTCCATACCCGTCCTGCCCCGGTAGCTCAATCGGTAGCGACGAGGACTGTCAATCCAGGAGTTCTGAGTTCGAACCCCAGCTAGGCCAACATTCTTTCCGACGTTTGAAAAAAGTTATTGTGACAAGCGTCATTCGTCTTCCACTAATGGGATAGTACTGGGGTGAGAAAACCAAGAAACATATGAGTAGGTGAACTGGCCGCCGTGATATGACTGAAAAAATGTTGAAAACGACGTTAAACCCCCATTCAATGAATCACCCGATACCCGCTTATTTTAATGTATAAATTAATTACATTTACATTTATTTGACGTGTCTTAAGGTTTTACTAAGGAGCCTAATGTAATGCCTAAAATGCTCAGTTTTACATTATTTCAGTTCGCTCAAACAGAAGAACGCATGTACATAATTAATGTTAATATCGAGAAGATGGAACGAAGTCGAAAAATACAAATCTAAATTGCATTAAATCAACCTGTCTTAAGATTTTCACGCCTTAAAATTTTCACGACCGTACTGTGAGAAATGTAAGGTCTGATAAATGTCACGGTCTGCCTATTCTCACGCTACACCGTTGTCACTATGTTGAAAAAAAGCTGTCCACTGGAGAGTCGACAGAAAGTATGTTTATAAGGGAAAGAGCTAAAATCCTTTCCCAACAGAATGCAAAAAGATTAGACTACAGTATGAGTAAGTGTGGTAAATGAGCCCTCTGATCTGAGTCTATATTGCTTGTGTATGTAGTCTAGACCCAGAACAGAGGCCTCTGATCACGGTCTGCAATACCCTAATAAAACATCAATTATTTCCCTTCTGTATGTTTTTGGTCTATACTGTTTGCATAGAAGTCTGTTTCACAAATACAATGGCTTATACTCATAATGATATACATGTGATAGATGAGCCCTCTGATTCGAGTCTTTACTGCTTGTGTATGTAGTCAGGGTGAGTGTATTACAGGGTGAGGTCTCTTTAACGATAATCGACAGATTTCCAATATTATCCTGTCGTCCTGAGGTCTACCATACCTGTACGCATGTTATCGAGGGAAAAAAATCGATATGTAAACCTCGATAAGGTTTTGTGTACTGTAGAGGTTTAAGTCTACACCGCGTTGCCTACTATTTTGTTAACTATGTTTAGTAATGTACTTTGCACACGTTTTGATCAAACTAGTTGAGAATTCATCCATGCTAACCATGAGTCCACATGTATACAATCAATCTGCAGATGACTACCGTATATCCGCGGCCATAAGTCGAATTTTTGAGACTCAAATTTGGGTGTTGAAGCAGGGACTCGACTTATGACTGAATGACAATCTCTCCTAAGGCTATATTTTACATTTTACGCGCGACAAACAGTAGAGAAACTGCTTTTCATCAGCGATGCATCCTTTCCTTACATTTTTTTTTATCTAGTTTTTAAGCCGTAAACAAAGGAAAAATAAAAACCATACCCTTTAAAATCCTTTTCAATTCAAAGTTAATATGTCCAATTTAAAGAAAATGTAGTACTTTCTCCTTTTGTCAGAGCTCTATCAAAAGAAGTCTGCTGCAGATGCGTATAAATGTATGTGAAAATGGGTAAGAGTGAAATCTATATAGACCTTTATTTACGCAAACCATTTTCCCCAACAAATGAGCTACGTCATAAAAAAAAGAGTATGTGAAGTTTAATCACACAAGTACTACGCTAATAGTATTGTAAATTTAACATTAATTTATATGGGTGTATTTTTATTTGTCGCGGCTCAATCTCAGCTGGTAAATTAGTGACGTCATTTATTAGAGCCCTGTGTTTTTCACACGACAAACAGTTACAGGGCTAACGCAAGTCGGTTGTAACTACAGCCTGTTCCAGTGGAAATTACAACCGTTTTCATATAACCATAGAGTACAAACTTCTTTCCATAGACCTTTAAAACCCTTGTCTTCACCTCAGCCATCTCTGTGAATTACACACACTTTTAATAAACTTCGTCAATAGATTAAAACAAATATTAAGAAATTTGGACTAGTTTAGTTTGTTTGGCTTATTTGGATTTATAAAATCAGGTTTGTGCATTATTATCTTAATGTATCATTATCCAGTTTTACATGAGAACCATGTTTTTTTTTTTTTTTGGCCGAAATTTTTAAAAAGTCGACCCCCGACTTATGGCTGGGAGTAACATTAAAACCACCGGTATATAGAAACACAGGATATAATGCTAAATGTTTTCAAAAATCATAACGGGTCAGGCAACGGAGTATAAATTAAGGACCAGAAAGAAAAGATATATACCGTTTATAAATACTTTATTTTTGAAAGTTAACATATACATTTGTACATGAAAACCTTAACACTTTCCATAATAAGACAATTCTGCAGCCCACGACTTTTTACATATTTTTTTCTGAGCTGTTTTTGATTTCTTCTTGGTCCTATTCTTTTCGAGTTCCTCACTCTAGGCGTGGTTATATATTTTGCATGGTCCCTGTAAACATAAAGTGAAGACAATTAGTTTTACGCGTTTTCAACATAATTTCAAGTTACATAGAACAGCAACATTTTACAATGATCTCTGCTCTAAGTTATAATCTGAAGCAAAGATTAGAGAATGTTATTTGTAAAACAATGAGTACAGAACGGGTTAGAACCTTTTAGCACTAAATACCACTTTTTTATTGAAATAAACATTTATATTTTGGAATTAAAATCATGTTTTCTATTTGCCGATAAAAAAACATGTATTGAAGTGCAAGAGCAATACCTAAACATGACTAAATCATTACAAAAATATTGATAATATAACAAATATTCTACTAAGTAATTCTCCAAAATGGCAAAAAATAAGTCAAAATGAAATGTCTGTAACTTCTTCTGTAATCGTATTATCAGGTAAAAAAATATCTCTGGTGTTAGCAAAATTGTTTATTTACACTAAAATGCTTAAACATACCTTCTAAAAATACGGACTTTATTAGCAAATCTCGCAAATTGATATGGAAGAAAATTAATTATAAACCAATTTTCACTAAAATCTTCAAAAAGAGCAAAGTTTGTGACCAAAAAAATATACTTTATATTTAATCAAATAATTTTAAAATATAATCTGATAATCAAAGGATTCATGCACATTACATCGATCGTAATTTTAAATCAAACAGTATTACCGTTTTGTCAATATTTAGACAAAGTCTACACACGATTGGCGATTTTCACTTGAAATTCGCTGTTTCGAAGAGACGACATTTTACAGACGCTGATCATCACAATTATTAAAACGTGTAAATACGAACTATTACAGATTATTTTAAAATTTTGTGTAGCTGTATAAGTATTTAAGTACTTACTTGTCCTCGTATATATTTCATTAGGTTTGATTACGACTGAATTGTTTGTAACAATAGAAATAACGAAGCGTGTAAAATGATCCAGTCTCCGGTATTTTTGTAACTTGTAAAATCGCAATATCTCGGACGCTCTCGGGAGACAGGATAAATGAGAGTTTGGTCAAGAGACTTCACCCTTCATTACACTCACCCTGATGTAGTCTAGACCCAGAACAGAGGGCCCTGATCACGGTCTGCAATACCCTAATAAAACATCAATTATTATACTGTTTGCATAGAAGTCTGTTTCACAAATACAATGGTTTATAATTATAATGATATACATGTGATAGATGAGCCCTCTGATCCGAGTCTAGACCCAGAACAGAGGGCTCTGATCACGGTCTGCAATACCCTAATAAAACATCAATTATTTTCCTTCTGTATCATGTTTTTGGTCTATACTGTTTGCATAGAAGTCTGTTTCACAAATACAATGGCTTATAATTATAATGATATACATGTGATAGATGAGCCCTCTGATCCGAGTCTATACTGTTTGCGTAGTATATATATGTATATACAGTAAGAGTAAGTGTGGTAAATGAGCCCTCTGATCTGAGTCTATACTGCTTGTGTATGTAGTCTAGACCCAGAACAGAGGGCTATGATCACGATCTGCAATACCCTAATAAAACATCAATTATTTTCCTTCTGTATCATGTTTTTGGTCTATACTGTTCGCATAGAAGTCTGTTTCACAAATACAATGGCTTATAATCATTATGATATACATGTGATAGATGAGCCCTCTGATCAGAGTATATACTGTTTGCGTAGTATATATATGTATATACAGTAAGAGTAAGTGTGGTAAATGAGCCCTCTGATCTGAGTCTATACTGCTTGTGTATGTAGTCTAGACCCAGAACAGCATAGAAGTCTGTTTCACAAATACAATGGCGTATAATCATAATGATATACATGTGATAGATGAGCCCTCTGATCAGAGTATATACTGTTTGCGTAGTATATATATGTATATACAGTAAGAGTAAGTGTGGTAAATGAGCCCTCTGATCTGAGTCTATACTGCTTGTGTATGTAGTCTAGACCCAGAACAGAGGGCTATGATCACGGTCTGCAATACCCTAATAAAACATCAATTATTTTCATTCTGTATGTTTTTGGTCTATACTGTTTGCATAGAAGTCTGTTTCACAAATACAATGGCTTATTATCATGATATACATGTGATAGATGAGCCCTCTGATCCGAGTCTATACTGTTTGCGTAGTATATATATGTGGTAATTGAGCCCTCCGATCTAAGTGTATTGTGCTTGTGTATGCAGTCTAGACCCAGAACATAGGGCTCTGATCAGGGTCTGCGATACCCTAATAAAACATAAATTAATTTCTTTAAATAATAACAATTTCGTTAAATGATAAGAGATAATTTCCACTTTTCACTCAAGGGGTAGGGGTTACAATTCTGAAAACATGTTTTAAGTTGGAATTTAACAGCCTTTTCTTTTGTAAATTGGTCTATGATCAGTTATTGTATCATCTTAACCCTTTCTCACATACAGCAAATGACTTTGAAAACATTATAACAAAAGCATAGAAAATTGATAGTATGTTGACTGCAAAGAGTTGAACACATTGTGGCACAGGAGAAATTTGCTTGTTTTCAACAATTTCTTCATTTGTCACTTGTTTTCAATAGTTGCTACTCTGTCAAACACTCTGGAGAGCGGCAGAGGACGCGTCTATATGTGGAAAAGGGTTAATTTTAATTTAAAAAAAAATTAATCATATATATGTTATACTAAAATACTTCAAAAAGAGAAATTTGCAAAATATCTTTAATAACAATGAGTTGATATATTACAATAAAACACCAATGAGGGTATTACTACTTTTGAAAAACTAACAGTTTCATAATCATGCAAAACGTTTGATTGGTACAGCGTTAAGGGTTTTTAAAATACAGTTTTAAGTATATATCAAAACTTGAACTCCTCTGAACTGAAGTTTAGTTGAAAGTTACTTCAGGTTTGGTAACATAATGTGTACATGTCAAATCAAACATCACATCCTGTAATTAAGTTGTATACATGTCACATCTGGTAACCATCTGGAAACCAAGTTATGTCAATTATTTAAATTGTGCTGTAGCCACAATATTTTTTTGAATTATTATACTTTCAGTTAAGCAGAAACCTGTGTTTCACATTATTTTTTTTAATAAGATATGTCTTCCTGACAAGACGGATTAATTCAAATTGACAACAAAAATTGAAATCACCCATTTTCACCAATTTTATAAAAGGAGGCGCTCTCAAAATCAGTGCAGTTGATATGTAAAATCAGAGAAATCTTAGTCCTAACACCTATGTTTCGCATTATCAATTTAAAAAAAGTGTACACCGTTTCAAAGATATAAGTCTTCCTGACAGGATGGATTAATTCAAATTGACAAAAGAAAATTGAAATCACTCATTTTGACCAATTTAAAAAAAGGAGGCGCTCTCAAAATCAGTGCAGTTGATAAGTAAAATCAGAGAAATCTTAGTCATAACATCTTTGTTTCGATTTATCAATTTTAAAAAATGGTACACCGTTATAAAGATATAAGTCTTCCTGACAAGACGGATTAATTCAAATTGACAACAAAAATTGAAATCACCCATTTTCACAAATTTTACAAAAGGAGGCGCTCTCAAAATCAGTGCAGTTGATATGTAAAATCAGAGAAATCTTAGTCCTAACACCTATGTTTCGCATTATCAATTTAAAAAAAGTGTACACCGTTTCAAAGATATAAGTCTTCCTGACAGGATGGATTAATTCAAATTGACAAAAGAAAATTGAAATCACTCATTTTGACCAATTTAAAAAAAGGAGGCGCTCTCAAAATCAGTGCAGTTGATAAGTAAAATCAGAGAAATCTTAGTCATAACAACTTTGTTTCGATTTATCAATTTTAAAAAATGGTACACCGTTATAAAGATATAAGTCTTCCTGACAAGACGGATTAATTCAAATTGACAACAAAATTGAAATCACCCATTTTCACCAATTTTACAAAAGGAGGCGCTCTCAAAATCAGTGCAGTTGATATGTAAAATCAGAGAAATCTTAGTCCTAACACCTATGTTTCGCATAATCAATTTAAAAAAAGTGTACACCGTTTCAAAGATATAAGTCTTCCTGACAGGATGGATTAATTCAAATTGACAAAAGAAATTGAAATCACTCATTTTGACCAATTTAAAAAAAGGAGGCGCTCTCAAAATCAGTGCAGTTGATAAGTAAAATCAGAGAAATCCTAGTCATAACAACTTTGTTTCGATTTATCAATTTTAAAAAATGGTACACCGTTACAAAGATATGTCTTCCTGACAAGACAGATTAATTCAAATTGACAACAAAAATTGAAATCACCCATTTTCACCCATTTTACAAAAGGAGGCGCTCTCAAAATCAGTGCAGTTGATATGTAAAATCAGAGAAATCTTAGTCCTAACACCTATGTTTCGCATTATCAATTTAAAAAAAGTGTACACCGTTTCAAAGATATAAGTCTTCCTGACAGGATGGATTAATTCAAATTGACAAAAGAAAATTGAAATCACTCATTTTGACCAATTTAAGAAAAGGAGGCGCTCTCAAAATCAGTGCAGTTGATAAGTAAATCAGAGAAATCTTAGTCATAAAATTAATTATCAATTTAAAAAGACTGTACACCGTTTAAAGATATAAGTCTTCCCGACAATTCGAAATTGTTTAAATTGAAGTAGAATATTTGAAAATTGTCATTTATTAACACGTCTTTTTGCTTATTCTAGTGGTAGACGGTGGCAAGACAATATTCCAAATCAGTATAATCTGTACTTTCACTTTCAACATCAATTTGATAAAGCTTTCAAATAAATGATAAACAATGTTAACAAAATCAACTATCAAACGTTTCCTATGTAAGACCTAAAAAAGGAACCCGAAAATATTATTTCTTCGCTGTGAATATAACATAAACAAATGGGTGTCAATACTGTCATAATATGGAGCTTCACAATATTTGCAAAGAAGTTTTTTAAAACAATTTTTCCATATACTTCTCCTATACATATGCATTAATAAATATCAAAAACATAAATAATTATCAAACAATTTACCTTATTTAGTTTCCTGGATGTGTAAAAACAATTTTCCACCGCTCGCTTGCTTTCACAACAAAAAAAATATGGCACCTCATTTTCAGAATCCACTGTAATGATCACGTGGTTTGAACACGTGGTTTGATCACGTGGCTTGACCCGCTCGCCGTTTGAAGTATTTTGTTTTTCGTAAGGCATTGGCAATCGCGTGTTGCTTATCTCTGTGTTTATATGTCATTTACTGCAATCATGTAAAAATTGCGAAGCCGCGGCCATCTTGCTTGTTTACTAACTGCGAGATTAACGCGAGATTTTTTTTTAAAAACCACTCTCTGTCATTGATGGTACCCCGTGTGGCACGTATAGTACGCGTATTTTTAAAGGAAACGAGTATTACAAACCAGAGACCTTGACAAGCAGATTTGTTTGTTTGAATACACTAATTATTAAACATTATCGTTATTTTCCTTTATTATTTCGATTGTTTATTCAAAATGAATTTATTACTGACGAATGTTTTGAAACGCCCCCCCCCCCCCCCCCCCCCATTTTTACGACCAAACGCTCTTTTTTCGCCATGTTGCATTATGCCACTTACAACATTGTTTTCAGTTATATCACGGTGTTTCCTTGGTAAGTTACCAGTACAGCTGGTCCATTTATTCTGGTATCATCGAGTCAGTCGCAATTGTAACCCCACAATAAAAAACATTATTTGGTATGACCCAGCCGTAGATATTATTGACTCTGATAAGCAGATGGAAGTGTAGAAACTGATAAGACGCCGTCTGAAGCGAAACAACTTGCAGCGTCTACACTGTTTTGTAATGTCTCATTGTTGGACACCGTGCAACGGCGCTCATGTATTTTAACTTTTCTGTTATTATTTTTACAAACAACTGTTTTTTTTTTTTTTTTTCAATAACCCATGAAGCTTTCTGAAATGAAACTGGAAAAATCCATGGGTGCCGCCATTTTGGATATGTATAAAAGGCAGACGTAAAACACAGATTGAAAATTATTGTCGTCTTTTTAATCATTTTTTTAAATCGGTATTTTGGGTATGTATAAAATGAGCAGAACAACACGGATTGAAAATTATTGTCGTCTTTTTAATCATTTTTTTTAAAATCGGTATTTTGGGTATGTATAAAATGAGCGGAAAAACACGGATTGAAAATTATTGTCGTCTTTTTAATCATTTTTTTAAATCGGTATTTTGGGTATGTATAAAATGAGCAGAAAAACACGGATTGAAAATTATTGTCGTCTTTTTAATCATTTTTTTTAAAATCGGTATTTTGGGTATGTATAAAATGAGCGGAAAAACACGGATTGAAAATTATTGTCGTCTTTTTAATCATTTTTTTTTTAAATAGATATTTAAGATCATTAAAATGCTGTGTTATGTGGGAATAAACATTTGTACGAAAAGTTAAAACATAATAACATAAATATGTTTTCCCGTTCGTCAAAAAATCGACAGCATTAGCCTTCTACGCCCGAACCTAAATTTTGACTGTATCGTTGCCAAAGAAGGACGTGACGTCATTCCGTTACACTTCATCTTGGCGTAACGTCAATGGAGCGACGTCGTTTCCCGCCAAAAAAGTGGTATCAACATGAAAGACCCCAAATGAGCTATTGCCACACTCATTCAAAGTATAATTATTTATCAAACATTGTGGCAAAAGGATAACTTTCTCATAAGGAGCAATTGTTCTTTTGGTGACAATCTTTTCCTAAATCGTCTGTTGCATAGGCCTCAGAAACTGTCTCTAATAGGGAAAGGGTTTAGCAGAAATGTGACCCCTTACATAATTTGTTCCAGTCATATTGACTGGTTGAAAAAGGTAGTCGCCAGATGGCATCAGAAAAGGGCTGATCTATTTGCTTCTTTACCATAATGCAGGTGATCGATTAAGGATCATCTTGGCCCTCATGTTTTAACCTCGTTCATTATAAATGTATTCCTTGATTTTCTGAAAGTTTTTACTTTATTATTTTCTGTTCGTAATAATAGACGACAGCAATACGAATACTAAATATGTTTTGATAATGCAAGAAACATGACATTAACATTATTATTGTCTAGTCAATTACTTATAAATCCTTCCAAAAAAAGTGGTATCAACATGAAAGACCCCAAATTCCTATACATGAGCTATTGACTCACTCATTCAAAGTATAATTATTTATCAAACATTGTGGCAAAAGGATAACTTTCTCATAAGAAGCAATTGTTCTTGTGGCGACAATCTTTTCCTAAATCGTCTGTTGCATAGGCCTCAGAAACCGTCTCTAATAGGGAAAGGGTTTAGCAGAAATGTGACCCCTTACATAATTTGTTAAAAAGGCAGTCGCCAGGTGGCATCATAAAAGGGCTGATCTATTTGCTTCTTTGCCATAAAGCAGGTGATCGATTAAGGATCATCTTGGCCCTCATGTTTTAACCTCGTTCATTATAATTTTCTGTTCAAATAATAGACAACATCAAAAGGATTTCCAAAAATATGTTTTAATAATGCAAGAAACATGACATTATCATTGTCGAGAGAGAGAGAGAGAGAGAGAGAGAGAGAGAGAGAGAGAGAGAGAGAGAGAGAGAGAGAGAGAGAGAGAGAGAGAGAGAGACAGACAGACAGACAGACAGACAGACAGACAAAGAGACAGACAAAGAGACAGACAGACAGAGAGACAGAGAGACAGACAGACAAAGAGACCAAGAAGACCACCAAATGAAGATTACTATGAAATTGGTTTACTGGTTAAGGAGGAGATGTTGTTTAAAGCTAAACGTTTACAATGAACGACGGGTGATGGACAAAAAGTGATATAATTAGACTAAAGAAAATGGAAGCTTGCCCCTGCCAATTGCCATGTTTTTCATCTAATCAATTTAAACTAAAAATAAATTTGCAGAGGGTTACTTACGGAACAATTCTGCCACATTTTGAAATAAGACAACCAGATCCAGAGAAGAAAATTAAAATTGTTGACGTTAATACCAATTTCCACCATTCTATAGCCACAGCATCCAAAGATCTACATCGAATATAAATCTTTGAATACTGACCAATAAAGGATAATTCCTGTAAAGTTTGACTGGAATTTCAGGTTCAGGAGGAAATGTAAATAAATGCAAAATTGGATTAAAAGTCGTCTGCTGTAATTGTGTTGTATTTGGGAAGCAGATATATGGTGAAAAACCTTGATAATGATCAGGAAATGGATGTTTAATCGCCATATGGAATGGAGTTAGCTCAAGTAGATCCTGGATTCATACTTAAGACCTCTTGATTTGAGGACAAGAACATCCCTCGGATCTGGAGCTCGACCGCTGTGACAGATAACAGTTTTTAAATATTCAACTTATCCCAACATACATGAAACCTACGACAGATAACGTCGACCATATATGGCGTACAGTACGGTAAACGTAAGGCAAAGAACGTATAAATGTTGAATAGAGTTGAAAACATTGTGACAAACATTGCTCAGTTTGAGCTATTTTCTCCATTTGACAAAACACTTTTAAAAGTTATCTGCTGCAGAGGTGCCAGAAAGGGTCTATGTGTGATAAAGGGTAAATTAAATGCAGAAAGGCGTTTTTGTTGAGCAGCTTTCAAATCATTCTTAAATACATCTTAGCCTGAAACCTGTACTTAGTAGCTGCTTATCGAGAAAAAAAGCCTTAGGCTATATTTTAGAATTCTGCAGCAAACGACATTTGAAACAGGTTGACACAAGAGCAATATTGAACATAATCATTACCAGGGAAAGGACCCGAGAGTGATTCATATAGGCGTATTAATTGTCACCACATTTCAGCTCAACTCTGTCAGGACGGAATTTTATAAAGAAAACTATTTCAGGTTAAATATCGGAAGATAGTATGTTTAATCAAAGACCTGTGTTATTAGGTCTTTGGTTTAATGTATCAACAGTTTAAGACTTTTTTCATAACTTTAATCTAAGAAAATGGACTCGTTCTCCATATATTATTTCAACGGCTTTAATTCGGGATGAAAAAGGGGTATTTTAATGTTTGGTAACTCGATAAACACCTTAGTTAAAACTGAATGTTATTATCTGGATGCCTTGAAGACGTGTTTTTTGTACATACGTTAAACCGTCGTTTAATTGGGGTTATATGCCGTTTCCAACAATATTCCAGTTATATCGCGGCGACAGTTCACATATTCCTAATCCCTGATCAGGCAAAAATGCATTCGGCTAAGAAATGTGCCTTACCCAAAACACTTCGACGGTCCCCGACGTTCAACCACTAGGCAACGGCGGATTACTTATAAACATATAAGGCAAAACTGAATGTTAATATCTGGACGCATTGAAGACGTGTTTTTATACAGACGTGAAACCATCATGGATTAAGTAGAACTTGTATATCTAGAGCACTATCTCTTGTTTTCCCGTACATAGGTTCTATAATAACGCCTGCGGTAGACACGTGTGTCGACTATATCAAGGTAAAGGTAACCATATCTATCCTACACACAGACGCTCTCTGACACCTCTGCATTAGACGATTTTTGGAAAACAATAGATGATAAATATCTCCTTTTGTCAGATTGTTTTTAACTCTATTAAACAATTATACTATTATAAAAACAGAGTGTCCATAGTTTTGCCTAGATGTTTGCATAGTCTTCTGCTGTAAATTCGTTGTGTGTGGGAAAGGGATAAATTACATGTACATCCATCTGTCAAGGATACATCATGTAACCCAGTCTCTATGTTATTTAGTCTATCTTATATGGCTCTGGCTTTCTTAAATGCAGACGTAGTTCAGGCATCTGCAGCAGACGACTTTTGAAACATGTTGGATTTTTTTTTTAAATAATCATGACCAGGAAACGGACCCGAGAGTGACACATATCAGCATTCTAAGAAAATGACCATTACTAGAACATTATCACGGCTTTAACCCCTTTCTACATACAAACACTTTCTGATGCATTTGCAGCAGACGACAATTGAAAACAATGTGTCAAAAGATGAAATTGCTCAAAACGAGCAAGTTCTCCTTTTCCCACAATATTTCAACTTGAATAAGTAGCAATGTTTCATTTACAGACATTGTTCACACCCGTCTGCTGTAGACACGTCAGTTGTGGACAGTATAATGGGAAGTGACAAACCTGCCTGCCACGGACATCAACATACTCTATGTAATTTTATCTATCTGTTGTTATCGAATTTTCACGGGGCTAAACACACGTGCACCGTGTCTAGCGATGTTGGATCTTAATGCATCTGCACAATCTCATCAGTTAACTCACTTTTGGCCAAGATGTAATATAGACATTAAACCTTTTCCACATACAACAAATCTGTATTGAGCAATTTCTCCTTTTGTAAAAAACCTTTTCAAAAGTCGTTTGCTGAAGAGGCTTCAGATTAATCGGAAGAATGATTTCACGTCGGAGTGTCAATAAGGCCGCAAGTCGCCTGACGCGGTTCATATTAGAGTAGAAATAGACTGCGTGTGCCTAGGCACGAGAAAATCTGTTATAAATTATTATTATAACTGACGTTTGGTAATCAGGGATCAACCGTAGAAACATCTCGTAAATATAGCGAAAAGTCCGTCAATTGTCTGTTTTGAACGTGAACTGTCTGATCGATAACTGAGCGTCTTCACAAGCTGATCTGAACCTTGGTTGAGGATCGATGTGTATTTGCAAGGATGGAGTCTTTTGACGGTGCACATAATTTTGCGTATTAAACCTTTATCATCATTCGTAAAAACTGTACTTGTTTTCGTAGAAGACGCATATTTAAAGTAGGTCCTTTGAAAAGAAAAATATGCGTTTCAGAAACATGAGAATGCCGATAATGAAATATGAACTGTCTGATCGTAATTGTGCGTCGACACGTATCTAAGCCTGTATCATTATACGTATTAACTTGAGATCTTTTCGTAGAAAACGCTTATTTAAGGTAGGTTCATTGAAAAGAAAATAGTCATTTCCGTAACATGTGATGAAATCGTTTTTTTTATAAGGTATTCATTGGTTTACGTACTTCTCGTCTTACCTATCACGTAGCTGAGCCCCGGTAGCTCAGTCGGTAGCGACGCGGGTTGTTAATCCAGGGATTTTGAGTTCGAACCCCAGCTCGGCCAACATTCTTTCCGACGTTTGACAAAAGACACTGTGACAAGCGTCATTCGTCTTTCACCAATGGGCTAACATATGCTAGGTGAAAGTGACACACTCTGGCTACAATTTGCGCTAGCCGGAATACACCCGGATTTATGGCAGCCGGCTACAAAACCCAGCCAGAGTTGTGCCTTCAGAGTGGCTCCCTCCTTCGTTGTGGCGTGCCTATTGTTCGAGACAAACAAATTGAGATAGCTGGATTGGACGGTTGATTGATGCATGCCAGGTGAAAGCGCCTCAAACTGACTTCGTGTTGCATGAGGTTATATTTCGCCAAGTTGCCATGCTCAAACGGAGTAGTTCGAGTTCCGCCTGTTCCGGTTGGTTAATACAGTCGAAGTAGACGGAGTTCCGCTTGTTTCGGCTGATAAATATTGCCTTTTTAACCTGAATTCTCGCTGTTCTGGCTGGTTAATTCAGCCAACGTAGCTGGAGTTTCGGCTGATTAATACAGGCGATGTAGACGGAATTCCAGCTGTTCCGGCTGGTTAATAAAGTCGGTGTAGACGGAGTTCCAGCTTTTACGGCTGGTTGGTACAGCCGGAGTAGCCGGAGTTCCGCCTGTTCCGGCTGGTAATACAGTCGGAGTAGCCGGAGTTACGGATGGTTAATACAGCCGGAGTTCCGGCTGTTACGGCTGGTTGATACAGCCGGAGTAGCTGGATTTCCGGCTGTTCCGGTTACTTCGGCTGACTTCACACACATGCAGATGGGCTGCATATACGTACAGTTAATATTTTGGTGCAATATTGCGTTGACTACAAGCAGGGACGTGTATATATTGGCCCTGCTACAAGTCACCCGGAACAGAACTTCCCCACTGCACACTGACTATAATTCTAGCATGCGTGTTCATCCCACTGTTTGTACCTTTCCGACCATTTTAATACGCCCGTTGATATAGGGACCGCACTATGATAACACCTACGACTTTAAGTCCATTGGTGGATGACGCTTGTCACAGTGACTTTTGTCAAACGTCGGAAAGAATGTTGGCTGAGCTGGGGTTCGAACTCACAACTACTGTATTGAAGCCCGCATTGAAACCGACTGAGCTAACGGGGCTTGGCATATAAAGACAAGACCGCCCGGTCTCCTAGATATATCGAGTTGTCTTTGCGGCTTTATATCGTTTTGTTTGTGAAGTCTGTATTATATTGTTTGATTTAATATGGCAATCTGAAATGCGAGGCGTCTATGGCACATAGACAAATCGTATCTTAGGTATACTCTGGGATTGACTATATGTATAACTTACCAATTTTAACAGCTTATTGAGAAGTGAATATATTGCCTTTCCCTTTTCAACAAAAATGCAAAGATAACTGCATGCGTTTGGTTAAAAGAAGAAGGCCGGTAAAGAAAGATAATGTAACATTGTGGATAATTTAGCTGAAATTCTTCAATTTCTCCTTTTCAGATAGTGTCTATCGCTCTTGACACATAATTATATCCTTGATATATAAAAAATGACCTTTACAATTCTTTCAGTAATACAATACAGTAAATTCTTTACATCACGACAAAGTTGTAGCCGATGACTTAAAGATACGCTTTAAAAAGCCGAATTAGCTCTAATAGTTATCGAGGGCTTAGCGTGAAACAGTTGAAACTAAAATTTGTATTTTTTTACCAAGGTTAATCACCTGGCCATAAAGTCTTTAAATGTGTAAAATAATTTTTTTTGGTAAACAATGGAAATGTATGTGTTATTGCTCATTCTGAGGAACGGCACCTAAATTTGCATTGTTTACAAAGGGGTCCAAATTGCCCCTAGAATTTTAGTTACAACCGTTTCACGCCAAGTCCTCGATGTTGATACGGAAGATAGCTGTTTGTTTCAGTTGTTCTGTTTTTGTCTTGTTTTAACCTGTTCCCATATACTCCTTTTCTTCAACAGTGGAATTTGTAACCATCTATGCAAAAATATGAGAAATCGCTTTAAATGAAAGATATTTTTGTAATATAGTTGAAAACATTTTGGCAAAAGGAGAAATTGCTTATAATGAGCATTCTACTCTTTTACCACAATGTTTTCTTAAGTTGTCTTTTACAGTTGCGTCCATCAATGGGATTGCGTTAACCCTTTTCCACCTGTAGGTACATATTGACACATCTGCAATAGATAACTTTTGAAAACTATGCCATAATGCTTTTTTATTTAATAATCAAACTGTCATATATGGAGATATTTCACATTTTCAATGCAGTGTGGGAGACTATGTAAAGAAAAATATATATAGTGAAAAGTATCACTAGATAATTTCACAAACAGGGGCTTTCTGACAACTCGGCAGAAGATGAATTTTGAAAACATGATTTTAATTCATTCATCAACTCTTTTGTTTGTTGAAATTCTTGGTATCGTATCCCGTATCTTGCTCGCTTTTCCGAAATTGTCGTTTTGACCGACGTTTTCAGTGGTTTCAACGAGCGCCGTACTTCTCACTCGATTGCTCTATCAAATACACTTGTTATTTACTCTTTCTTCAAAATGAACATATATTGATGTTAACAATTTATATACCTTATTTTGTCTTTAATTGCCATATGAATTAATGTTTGATGTTAACAAATGACTTTGTAAATAAAATAGGTCCCAAAATCGATAGATATATTTCGTCAATAAAATATGGAAAAAAAATGCAACCATTCAATGCGCCAATCACGATCCAATCAGAGTGTCACTTTCATGCTGGTCTTAACTGTATGTTACTGAACTATTGTTGAGAACATCAGTAAAATATAATGAAAAAGTTGGTAAAGGATGTATTCAAACTTGAACAGAGCAGACGATCCTAACATACCATATCGGGTTACTTCAAAGTATAAGCACTGGATATTTGTACATTTTATCATTACCTTACAAGGTAATAACTTACCTTATAAGGTAATAACCACCTATCGATACTAAGTATTATACGGTTTCTAAGCGCAATATCACGTGATTGTTGTTTGTAAAGACTGCATGGTCGTTTGGGCCCGTCATTACGCTTTTGACATTAATAGAGTTCTGACATATCTAACATATTATATTGGGGGGAAAGAGCGGTGGGCAAAAAGGATAGAAGATTGTATTGGTGAACTTTGAGAATTCGGTAAGTTAAATAACATTTTACTTTTAGTTTAAACATTATATTTTTTTTCCTCGTTTATCCAATGAGACCGAACCTAACATACTTACTATAATTTTTGGGGAAAACAGATTTGCAAACCGTGAAGTATAGAAATGTGATGTAACATTTGGAAGAATTATTTCACCGGCACATGCTATCGGGGATAATCTACCATACAGAAATAAAGAGTTGTTGTAACTTTAACGATCTATAATACTTTTATTAATTAAGTTATCGCTTAAGTGCAAACGGCTCCACAAAATATAATTATCTATCTGTAATATGTATATTTTATTTATCGAGAAAAAGATAATTTAAATAGTCTTTTTCTGGTTGAATAAACGTTGCCAATATCATAAAGACAAAGAACAAAATAAAATTACCCCTTCACTTATAATCGATGTATATCAAATATTATTATAGATATTTCTTAGGAGCAAACGATCTCAGATTATGCCCTTCTTCATCTACAATGTAATTTTTAACGAATTATTTTTTCTCAAAAAATAATGCGGTTAATGCGATCGTGTTGCTTTGCGGAAGTCAAGGTTAAACTACACTTCCGCTTAGAATACACATTAGCTGCACCTAAATAGTCCTAGTATTTTTTCGATATTAAAATGACTTCTACGTGTTTTTTCAATACAGTGAAGTCATATTTATACTATCGAATCAACATAGATAATCAATTCTCTAGAAAATATCAAATTAACAGTAAATGCATATATATTTCATTTGTCGGCAAGCGTATGAATTTTTAGTTATATGCCCATTCACTAGTGAGTGACGTAGTTAACGGAAGTCGAACCTATGCTGAAGAACCATGTAAATCTCACAGATATGCCATGGGTGCTCAGACTTTACAAAGAGCTTAGTGAAAGTGTAGGTGTGCATTTTATTTGATTTCTTAGGATGACTGTAAACAAATAAAATTACAAAAAATACGTAAACGCTCACATCGCCGTTGTTTCTCCTTTTTCCAGCTTGATAACGGTGTTCTAATGAAATAATCATATATATTATTATAAGCCAATCGGGAAAGGGTGCACGTTAACTATTATCCAATCAGGAGAGATAGAGGTATAGAGTAATGATTCATGAAACAGAAAATTAACAGAAAGCGAGAAGTGTCTGTCCGTGTTAAAATGCTTAGGCTGATCCGTGTCGATACTTTACGCAGAGACCACAATGTTGGTTTTCTCGCGGGACGGCTCAATAGTTCAAGTTTCATTTAATTTGAGTATCATGCAAAGTATATGCACATATAATAAGACAACATACGATTAAGTTTATTGAATTTGGTCTATTTCATGTTGTCCTCGTGTAAAATCCTAGAAAAAAAAGGTAAACTTGAAATAGAAATGTTGCTTTTTGCACGGCTATCAGGGCAAAACAATGTTGCTTTGGATCCTAATTACCTTTTAATTGAGAACATGATATAATCATTTTGAAGGGTTTATTTTTACTCCACAGATAAACTAAGCAGGTATCCTACTAGTTTAAGAATTACTTTGTCTCATTTCGTATTTGTCTTATTCATTAAATGTTAAAGTATCAATTTAGTCACGTGCAGAAAGGTTATAGTCAGGTCTGGTCTAACCTGTTCGCAACGGGAGACACTCAAAATCCCCATGCTCAAAATCGCTATGGTTCAAAAAAGGCTTAGTACTCAAAATCCCAATGTCTAAATTGACAGGGTATTTAAAATCCCCACGGCCAAAATGGTTGGATATTCAAAATCCCCATGGTGAATTTCTGTGTTTATTTTGCTTGTCACAGCCAGTCACTTAAATCATCATACCCCTTAATTTAGTTAATTATTTTGATTGCATAATCGCTTAATATCTTGTATGATAATTACTTTTAATAATCATGTAGATGATTAGCTTGTTATTTTGATTGTATAATTGCTTAAGATGTTTTACTTTAGATAAAAATAAGATTACTTAATTATTTTCATTGCATAATGGCTTAAGATCTTTTATGATAATTACTTTAAAAAATCATAAACTTCTTCATGAATTTCTGTCTAGCAGCGGACATGTGATTAGAATAAAATGAACTCGGTGTTTGAAGTGCAATGTGATTTTGTGGACTTGTGTTAATGTGAAAAAGGGCTAAAATAAAATAAAACAGTGTTTGCAGTGCAGTTTATGATTTATTTGATATAACAGTTTTTAAACTTTTTCTATATTATCTATAATTTTAAGTTCTGCACAATTAAATTAAATAATGCATATTTATCAATTAAAAATATTAAAGTTGCTCATTGTTTCATTTGTCTTTTATTTCACTTATATAAGAATATTCCCTTTCCTACATACATGAAGTTCAGCAGACAACTAAGAAAACATCTTAATTGGCACGTCCGGTTTTCTAATTCAACTAATTCCCCTACTCATCACCTTTTAATAACCAGTCATTTTTGCCATGGAGATTTTGTCTACCCATCATAGGGATTTTGAATACCCTGTCATTTTAGCCATGGGGAATTTGAGTACTTTGCCAATTTTGAACCATGGGGATTTTGATATACACTCGTTCGCAACACGATCCAGATCGCGCACAGCAGGTTAAGGGTTAACGTTTGAAGATTATGTAGTTATTTTGTTGTACAAAACTGATTAAAAGTGTAGTTTTCATATACTGATCTCAGTTTAAGACAATATTTCAAACTTAGAAATAAATCATTATGTGCATAGCCATTTTTGAATTCATTTCTATACATCAGTGTTCGTAAGATCGCTTTTTTATAATGGATATGCATATAACTAGTTTATTTGCTGTTTTTCTTTCTTGAATATGAATATATATATAGTGATATTATATAATGTATTAGTTCAGATGATACATTTTTATCTACAAATGTTTGTATAATATATTTGTGTGTTTTATATGTGAAATTCAAGTTTATGTGGAGCGTGTGTCACTAAATTACGTCATGGTGGCGCTTATTACTGGTTTGTTTGCACAGGGATCGATCATGAATAAGTGAACTGTCGCCGTGATATAACAGAAAAAATGTTGAAAGCGGCGTAAAACCACAATACAACAAACAAACAAAACACTAAATTACGAACTTCATTATTCTAACCAAATACTAGAAAGGCGACACCTTAAGGGTTTCGCGGGATAGAATGAGTGGAGAGGAGCAGAATATCATCCGAACTACCAACCGACCACACACAATGCTGAATATATTATTTCGATTCTAACATGATCCAAAACGTAACAATTGATGAAACTAGTATTTTGCAACACCAAAATTATCTCCGTAAGTCTAAAAGATAAATAGAACATTATTATCGGGATTTGGCGCCAAAGTTTAGTTTAAACTTATTTATTTTAAATCGATTGCGAAACAAGCTTTAAGCTTAAATTAATCACACTCGATGTCTGCTTCCTGGAGACTTAACCAGTACTCGTGCCGTTTTGTGTTGAAAAATCTCAAAAGGACCCGCTCATCACGGGACTCGAACCAGGGACCTTTGATACGAGAGGCCGACGCTCTACCTCTGCACCACTGTAACGTTATGACGTCAACCGCTGACGTGACGTCACTTTCCTAGTCACGCCCACAGATTTTTTTAAAATCAAGAACCCCTATTGAAAGCTTTCTCCAAGAATCCAAACTGAATGTATGAGAAATCTAAAAACACCGTTGTTTGCACCGGATCTCGGACAAGTTTCAGTATGAATTTCAGGTCTCTAGCTGATTCCGTTTTTTGCTAGTGCGAGATCTACAGAAATATGTAGTCAAAATGTCGATTTTTCGGGTTTTAACCTTAAAAATCTCTGAAACTAGATTTTTCCCAGATATAACGAACACGCCCAGACCTAGATCGCATTGAGTTCTATAAGTGTGGCTAATTTCAGCGAAATCGTTCTCACCGATTTCTTTGTCCCCAGATCGCTGAATTTTACAACACATTGTGTCCCAATAGCCGTATAGACATTTGTTCCATAGAACAGAATAGAATAATTCTGTTCCACTACACTCATTCTATACTAGATAGGCGACACCTTAAGGGTTTCGCGGGATAGAATGAGTGAAGAGGAGCAGAATTATACCGAACTACCAACTGGCCATACGCAATACTAAATATATATGTTATGAATATGTAATTTCAATTCTTACATGATTCAAAACGTAACAATTGATGACACTCAAGGTTTTTTGGCAATACCAAAATTATTTCCGCAAGTCTAAAAGATAAACACACCATACTATTGGTTTTGGCGCCAAAGCGATAACGTTATGACGTCATACAGCTGAAGTGCTGAACGTGACGTCACTTTCCAAGTATTTGGTCACGTGAAAATATTTGATTTAAGAGCCCCTATTAAAAGCATTCTCCAACTATCAAAACTAAATGTATGAGAAATTTAAAAACACCGTTGTTTGCACTGGATCTTTGACAAGTTTCAGTTTAAATTTCAGGTCTCTAGCTGATTCCGTTATTTGCTGGTACGAGATCTACAGAAATATGTAGTCAAAATGTCGTTTTTTCGGGTTTTAACCTTAAAAATATCTAAAACTAGATTTTTCCCAGATATAACGAAACCGCCCAGACCTAGATCGCATTGTGGTCTATCAGTGTGGCTAATTTCAGCGAAATCGTTCTCACCGATTTCTTTGTCCTCAAATCGCTGAATTTTACAACACATTGTGTCCCAATAGCCGTATAGACATTTGTTCCGTAGAACAGAATAGAATAATTCTGTTCCACTACACTCATTCTATACTAGATAGGCGACACCTTAAGGGTTTCGCGGGATAGAATGAGTGAAGAGGAGCAGAATTATACCGAACTACCAACTGGCCACACGCAATACTAAATATATATGTTATGATTATGTAATTTCAATTCTTACATGATTCAAAACGTAACAATTGATGACACTCAAGGTTTTTTGGCAACACCAAAATTATTTCCGCAAGTCTAAAAGATAAACACACCATACTATTGGTTTTGGCGCCAAAGCGATAACGTTATGACGTCATACCGCTGAAGTGCTGACGTGACGTCACTTTCCAAGTATTTGGTCACGTGAAAATATTTGATTCAAGAGCCCCTATTAAAAGCATTCTCCAACTATCAAATCTAAATGTATGAGAAATTTAAAAACACCGTTGTTTGTACTGGATATTGGACAAGTTTCAGTATGAATTTCAGGTCTCTAGCTGAATCCGTTTTTTGCTAGTGCGAGATCTACAGAAATATGTAGTCAAAATGTCGATTTTTCGGGTTTTAACCTTAAAAATCTCTGAAACTATATTTTTCCCAGATATAACGAAACCGCCCAGACCTAGATCGCATTGTGGTCTATCAGTGTGGCTAATTTCAGCGAAATCGTTCTCACCGATTTCTTTGTCCACAAATCGCTGAATTTTACAACACATTGTGTCCCAATAGCCGTATAGACATTTGTTCCATAGAACAGAATAGAATAATTCTGTTCCACTACACTCATTCTATATCTCCGTAAGTCTAAAAGATAAATAGAACATTATTATCGGGATTTGGCGCCCAAGTTTAGTTTAAACTTATTTATTTTACATCGATTGCGAAACAAGCTTTAAACTTAGATTACTCACACTCGATGTCTGCTTCCTGGAGACTTAACCAGTACTCGTGCCGTTTTGTGTGGAAAAATCTCAAAAGGACCCGCTCATCACGGGACTCGAACCAGGGACCTTTGATACGAGAGGCCGACGCTCTACCTCTGCACCACTTTAACGTTATGACGTCAACCGCTGACGTGACGTCACTTTCCTAGTCACGCCCACAGATTTTTTTAAAATCAAGAACCCCTATTGAAAGCTTTCTCCAAGAATCCAAACTGAATGTATGAGAAATCTAAACACACCGTTGTTTGCACTGGATCTCGGACAAGTTTTAGGTTCAATATCAGGTTTCTAGCTGATTCCGTTATTTGCTGGTGCGAGATCTACAGAAATATGTAGTCAAAATGTCGATTTTTCGGGTTTTAACCTTAAAAATCTCTGAAACTAGATTTTTACCAGATATAACGAAACCGCCCAGACCTAGATCGCATTGTGGTCTATCAATGTGGCTAATTTCAGCGAAATCGTTCTCACCGATTTCTTTGTCCACAAATCGCTGAATTTTACAACACATTGTGTACCAATAGCCGTATAGACATTTGTTCCATAGAACAGAATAGAATAATTCTGTTCCACTACACTCATTCTATACTAGATAGGCGACACCTTAAGGGTTTCGCGGGATAGAATGAGTGGAGAGGAGCAGAATTGCACCCGAACTACCAACCGACCACACACAATGCTGATACTATTATTTCGATTCTAACATGATCCAAAACGTAACAATTGATGAAACTAGTATTTTGCAACAACAAAATTATCTCCGTAAGTCTAAAAGATAAATAGAACATTACTAGATAGGCGACACCTTAAAGGTTTCGCGGGATAGAATGAGTGAAGAGGAGCAGAATTATACCGAACTACCAACTGGCCACACGCAATACTAAATATATGTTATGAATATGTAATTTCAATTCTTACATGATTCAAAACGTAACAATTGATGACACTCAAGGTTTTTTGGCAACACCAAAATTATTTCCGCAAGTCTAAAAGATAAACACACCATACTATTGGTTTTGGCGCCAAAGCGATAACGTTATGACGTCATACCCCTGAAGTGCTGAACGTGACGTCACTTTCCAAGTATTTGGTCACGTGAAAATATTTGATTTAAGAGCCCCTATTAAAAGCATTCTCCAACTATCAAAACTAAATGTATGAGAAATTTAAAAACACCGTTGTTTGCACTGGATCTTTGACAAGTTTCAGTTTAAATTTCAGGACTCTAGCTGATTTCGTTATTTGCTGGTACGAGATCTACAGAAAAATGTAGTCAAAATGTCGATTTTTCGGGTTTTAACCTTAAAAATATCTAAAACTAGATTTTTCCCAGATATAACGAAACCGCCCAGACCTAGATCGCATTGTGGTCTATCAGTGTGGCTAATTTCAGCGAAATCGTTCTCACCGATTTGTTTGTCCTCAAATCGCTGAATTTTACAACACATTGTGTCCCAATAGCCGTATAGACATTTGTTCCGTAGAACAGAATAGAATAATTCTGTTCCACTACACTCATTCTATATTATCGGGATTTGGCGCCCAAGTTTAGTTTAAACTTATTTATTTTACATCGATTGCGAAACAAGCTTTAAGCTTAGATTACTCACACTCGATGTCTGCTTCCTGGAGACTTAACCAGTAGTCGTGCCGTTTTGTGTGGAAAAATCTCAAAAGGACCCGCTTATCACGGGACTCGAACCAGGGACCTTTGATACGAGAGGCCGACGCTCTACCTCTGCACCACTGTAACGTTATGACGTCAACCGCTGACGTGACGTCACTTTCCTAGTCACGCCCACAGATTTTTTTAAAATCAAGAACCCCTATTGAAAGCTTTCTCCAAGAATCCAAACTGAATGTATGAGAAATCTAAACACACTGTTGTTTGCACTGGATCTCGGACAAGTTTCAGTATGAATTTCAGGTCTCTAACTGATTCCGTTTTTTGCTAGTACGAGATCTACAGAAATATGTAGTCAAAATGTCGATTTTTCTGGTTTTAACCTTAAAAATCTCTGAAACTAGATTTTTCCCAGATATAACGAAACCGCCCAGACCTAGATCGCATTGTGGTCTATCAATGTGGCTAATTTCAGCGAAATCGTTCTCACCGATTTCTTTGTCCACAAATCGCTGAATTTTACAACACATTGTGTCCCAATAGCCGTATAGACATTTGTTCCATAGAACAGAATAGAATAATTCTGTTCCACTACACTCATTCTATATGTAATAAAAAGAAATACGTAATGGGTATATTACTAGAAAGGCGACACCTTAAGGGTTTCGCGGGATAGAATGAGTTGAGAGGAGCAGAATTGCATCCGAACTACCAACCGACCACACACAATGCTGATAATATTATTTCGATTCTAACATGATCCAAAACGTAACAATTGATGAAACTAGTATTTTGCAACACCAACATTATCTCCGTAAGTCTAAAAGATAAATAGAACATTATTATCGGGATTTAGCGCCCAGGTTTAGTTTAAACTTATTTATTTTACATCGATTGCGAAACAAGCTTTAAGCTTAGATTACTCACACTCGATGTCTGCTTCCTGGAGACTTAACCAGTACTCGTGCCGTTTTGTGTGGAAAAATCTCAAAAGGACCCGCTCATCACGGGACTCGAACCAGGGACCTTTGATACGAGAGGCCGACGCTCTACCTCTGCACCACTGTAACGTTATGACGTCATACCGCTGAAGTGCTGAACGTGACGTAACTTTCCAAGTATTTGGTCACGTGAAAATATTTGATTCAAGAGCCCCTATTAAAAGCATTCTCCAACAATCAAAACTAAATGTATGAGAAATTTAAAAACACCGTTGTTTGCACTGGATCTTTGACAAGTTTCAGTTTAAATTTCAGGTCTCTAGCTGATTCCGTTATTTGCTGGTACGAGATCTACAGAAATATGTAGTCAAAATGTCGATTTTTCGGGTTTTAACCTTAAAAATATCTAAAACTAGATTTTTCCCAGATATAACGAAACCGCCCAGACCTAGATCGCATTGTGGTCTATCAGTGTGGCTAATTTCAGCGAAATCGTTCTCACCGATTTCTTTGTCCACAAATCGCTGAATTTTACAACACATTGTGTCCCAATAGCCGTATAGACATTTGTTCCGTAGAACAGAATAGAATAATTCTGTTCCACTACACTCATTCTATACTAGAAAGGCGACACCTTAAGGGTTTCGCAGGATAGAATGAGTGGAGAGGAGCAGAATTGCACCCGAACTACTAGATAGGCGACACCTTAAGGGTTTCGCGGGATAGAATGAGTGAGGGGAGCAGAATTATACCGAACTACCAACTGGCCACACGCAATACTAAATATATATGTTATGAATATGTAATTTCAATTCTTACTAGAAAGGCGACACCTTAAGGGTTTCGCAGGATAGAATGAGTGGAGAGGAGTAGAATTGCACCCGAACTACCAACCGACCACACACAATGCTGATACTATTATTTCGATTCTAACATGATCCAAAACGTAACAATTGATGAAACTAGTATTTTGCAACAACAAAATTATCTCCGTAAGTCTAAAAGATAAATAGAACATTATTATCGGGATTTGGCGCCCCAAGTTTAGTTTAAACTTATTTATTTTACATCGATTGCGAAACAAGCTTTAAGCTTAGATTACTCACACTCGATGTCTGCTTCCTGGAGACTTAACCAGTACTCGTGCCGTTTTGTGTGGAAAAATCTCAAAAGGACCCGCTCATCACGGGACTCGAACCAGGGACCTTTGATACGAGAGGCCGACGCCCTACCTCTGCACCACTGTAACGTTATGACGTCAACCGCTGACGTGACGTCACTTTCCTAGTCACGCCCACAGATTTTTTTAAAATCAAGAACCCCTATTGAAAGCTTTCTCCAAGAATCCAAACTGAATGTATGAGAAATCTAAACACACCGTTGTTTGCACTGGATCTCGGACAAGTTTCAGTATGAATTTCAGGTCTCTAACTGATTCCGTTTTTTGCTAGTACGAGATCTACAGAAATATGTAGTCAAAATGTCGATTTTTCGGGTTTTAACCTTAAAAATCTCTGAAACTAGATTTTTCCCAGATATAACGAAACCGCCCAGACCTAGATCGCATTGTGGTCTATCAATGTGGCTAATTTCAGCGAAATCGTTCTCACCGATTTCTTTGTCCACAAATCGCTGAATTTTACAACACATTGTGTCCCAATAGCCGTATAGACATTTGTTCCATAGAACAGAATAGAATAATTCTGTTCCACTACACTCATTCTATACATAGGATACAAGCATTGTCATGTGATAAATATATATATTTCGGCGATAGCTGATTAACGTGAGTTTTGACCTAGATGTTAAACAGATGATCTATATTGTAGATATAGTTGTACTAGAAAGGCGACACCTTAAGGGTTTCGCAGGATAGAATGAGTGGAGAGGAGCAGAATTGCATCCGAACTACCAACCGACCACACACAATGCTGATAATATTATTTCGATTCTAACATGATCCAAAACGTAACAATTGATGAAACTAGTATTTTGCAACACCAACATTATCTCCGTAAGTCTAAAAGATAAATAGAACATTATTATCGGGATTTGGCGCCCAAGTTTAGGTTAAACTTATTTATTTTACATCGATTGCGAAACAAGCTTTAAGCTTAGATTACTCACACTCGATGTCTGCTTCCTGGAGACTTAACCAGTACTCGTGCCGTTTTGTGTGGAAAAATCTCAAAAGGACCCGCTCATCACGGGACTCGAACCAGGGACCTTTGATACGAGAGGCCGACGCTCTACCTCTGCACCACTGTAACGTTATGACGTCAACCGCTGACGTGACGTCACTTTCCTAGTCACGCCCACAGATTTTTTTAAAATCAAGAACCCCTATTGAAAGCTTTCTCCAAGAATCCAAACTGAATGTATGAGAAATCTAAACACACCGTTGTTTGCACTGGATCTCGGACAAGCATATCCAACAATCTGTCTTCTCCGGTTTCACTCAATAACTTTTATCGATATTTCACCTAATCGATCGCCGGAGTTTCTTATCTTTCGGCAGTTTACGAAGATAACCGACGCAATTCGTAGGGGTCATAAATCATAAATCATCAGGGTAATTCAAACGGATTTAGCAGTTTTAATCTTGGTAGGTTAACGGTTTTATTATAGGGATATGCTATATTTAAACGAGCATAGCAAAATGTGTGTTTTACGTTTTAATATAAAATCAAGTTTAAAATTGATTTTTCATAAAAAAATAACCATTAATTTAATTAAAAAAAAAGCCGAATCATGAATTTATAATAAGTGTTTAATTAAAAAGTATAATCCGAGCAGTTATACTTTGGTCATTAAAAAACAAAGAGATTCACTTAGGGCTGACTTCAACCACCAATATAAAACTGAAAGTCGCTATATATATATATAAAAAAAAAAATCAAAAATGATAATGTAAGATTTTTAACTTCTCAGCTTAATATGCAGATTTTAGCTATTTTGTATACGAAGATCAGAACCCATACTTCATAAGTTTGAAAATAAATTCAATCCAACCTGTATCAAAATAAACAATACAGAAAATCCATTATTCAGAAATGATATTAAATATTTTCATGAAGCTGATAACAATAATAATAATTATTATGTCGTAACATTTAATTTAACACAAGTACATCTATTTTAAGTCACGCTGATAATAACAAATGGCAGAAAATGTCAATCCTGGTTTTTATGACGCAATTAACTTATAAAACGCCCGAGGCAGTGTCTATTAGAGCATTACAGATTAACCTGAATACACACATTTGACACTTATAATAATACATTAAAATTGAGAAGATGTTTTGAAAAACAGCATTAAAAATAAAAACGGTATCCATTGAGAGTTCTCATAAACAGTATTAAAAAAAAAGAAAATACATTTTGTAGTTTTAATTAACTTGGGTAGAAATAATAGTGTGTTAATAACAAAAGGGTTATCTTAATAACACAAATTGTGTTTCCTTAATTCTTTTCACATTTTATATAAAAATTACAAGAAGCTGGCATATTTTTATTGCAAAAAGGTAGCAATTAAAATGTTTTTATTTGTATATTATGAAAACAGTTTTTATGATATCAGGAATAGTGTATACTGCATTTCCGTTTGCACAGAAATATTGTCAACATACATTAACACTTTGTGAACAATAAAGTGTATTAATCTAAGATGATTTTAGTAAAGTTAATAACATTTGTGTAGATTACATGATTTTTTGTTTTTGTTTTTTATTACGCATCAAACGTATGTATTTAACAGTTTTTGGTCAGTATTATTTCCATAACCAACATCGGATAATCAATCCTAGTGAGATTGACAACGTATCATGTATACTTATTTTTCGCTGATACTCAAAATGAATTATTATTCCTATTCTTTTAACACATTTAAATATGACAAATACATAATTGGCCTTAATTTATATGTAATATTTATGTCAACGGCGGGCTATTATTTAATAATATTCCTATTGTTATTGCGCGAGGATAACAACTATTTGATTAAACTCTTAATTAAATCCTTAATTATCCAGATATTTAAAACCTGCCCTGAAGGAGTAAGATTTCATTGCCCTGCAATAAAACATCGAAGTCATAAAACCAGTAGCGGTGAAATCCGATTAACTTCGTAAGTTTCCGCTACTGTTTGACGGACTCCACCGAACACAAAAAATACTTACATGTTGTTTGACAAAAGCACTAATTCCCCCGCCTAAATTTTTCTTAATTTCATAAAAGATGATATCCTTCTTTAAACAAATGAATATACTTTACGAATGTGAATGCGAACTTATAAAAAGTTTAAAGGAAAACAAGTTATAACGAATTAACCAACGAAATTTGATGGCAATTTCTGTGTAATTATCAAAAATCATATGTAATTCAATAGGAATATAGGGTCACCTAATGTTTATATAAATTCCCCCACCTAAATTTTATTTCTAATTAAAACAAATTACATATTTGAAATCGAGAGATTTTGTTCTTCCCAAATATGAATGCGAACTTAAAATATAATAAACATTAAGAAAGTTATGCCCACATTTGTTACACTGCCCTTCTTATTTCTATATAGCCGATTATTGATTTTTGACTGATCGGTAGAAGACAAATTGTTGCATATGTTTCAGGATGAATTTCAGGTCTCTAACTGATTCCGTTTTTTGCTAGTACGAGATCTACAGAAATATGAAGTCAAAATGTCGATTTTTCGGGTTTTAACCTTAAAAATCTCTGAAACTAGATTTTTCCCAGATATAACGAAACCGCCCAGACCTAGATCGCCTTGTGGTCTATCAATGTGGTTAATTTCAGCGAAATCGTTCTCACCGATTTCTTTGTCCACAAATCGCTGAATTTTACAACACATTGTGTCCCAATAGCCGTATAGACATTTGTTCCATAGAACAGAATAGAATAATTCTGTTCCACTACACTCATTCTATACTAGAAAGGCGACACCTTAAGGGTTTCGCGGGATAGAATGAGTGGAGAGGAGCAGAATTGCATCCGAACTACCAACCGACCACACACAATGCTGAATATGTTATTTCGATTCTAACATGATCCAAAACGTAACAATTGATGAAACTAGTATTTTGCAACACCAAAATTATCTCCGTAAGTCTAAAAGATAAATAGAACATTATTATCGGGATTTGGCGCCAAAGTTTAGTTTAAACTTATTTATTTTACATCGATTGCGAAACAAGCTTTAAGCTTAAATTAATCACACTCGATGTCTGCTTCCTGGAGACTTAACCAGTACTCGTGCCGTTTTGTGTGGAAAAATCTCAAAAGGACCCGCTCATCACGGGACTCGAACCAGGGACCTTTGATACGAGAGGCCGACGCTCTACCTCTGCACCACTGTAACGTTATGACGTCATACCGCTGAAGTGCTGAACGTGACGTCACTTTCCAAGTATTTGGTCACGTGAAAATATTTGATTCAAGAGCCCCTATTAAAAGCATTCTCCAACTATCAAAACTAAATGTATGAGAAATTTAAAAACACCGTTGTTTGCACTGGATCTTTGACAAGTTTCAGTTTAAATTTCAGGTCTCTAGGTGATTCTGTTATTTGCTGGTACGAGATCTACAGAAATATGTAGTCAAAATGTCGATTTTTCGGGTTTTAACCTTAAAAATATCTAAAACTAGATTTTTCCCAGATATAACGAAACCGCCCAGACCTAGATCGCATTGTGGTCTATCAGTGTGGCTAATTTCAGCGAAATCGTTCTCACCGATTTCTTTGTCCCCAGATCGCTGAATTTTACAACACATTGTGTCCCAATAGCCGTATAGACATTTGTTCCGTAGAACAGAATAGAATAATTCTGTTCCACTACACTCATTCTATACTAGAAAGGCGACACCTTAAGGGTTTCGCGGGATAGAATGAGTGAAGAGGAGCAGAATTATACCGAACTACCAACTGGCCACACGCAATACTAAATATATATGTTATGAATATGTAATTTCAATTCTTACATGATTCAAAACGTAACAATTGATGACACTCAAGGTTTTTTGGCAACACCAAACTTATTTCCGCAAGTCTAAAAGATAAACACACCATACTATTGGTTTTGGCGCCAAAGCGATAACGTTATGACGTCATACCGCTGAAGTGCTGAACGTGACGTCACTTTCCAAGTATTTGGTCACGTGAAAATATTTGATTCAAGAGCCCCTATTAAAAGCATTCTCCAACTATCAAAACTAAATGTATGAGAAATTTAAAAACACCGTTGTTTGCACTGGATCTTTGACAAGTTTCAGTTTAAATTTCAGGTCTCTAGCTGATTCCGTTATTTGCTGGTACGAGATCTACAGAAATATGTAGTCAAAATGTCGATTTTTCGGGTTTTAACCTTAAAAATATCTAAAACTAGATTTTTCCCAGATATAACGAAACCGCCCAGACCTAGATCGCATTGTGGTCTATCAGTGTGGCTAATTTCAGCGAAATCGTACTCACCGATTTCTTTGTCCACAAATCGCTGAATTTTACAACACATTGTGTCCCAATAGCCGTATAGACATTTGTTCCATAGAACAGAATAGAATAATTCTGTTCCACTACACTCATTCTATACTCGTGCCGTTTTGTGTGGAAAAATCTCAAAAGGACCCGCTCATCACGGGACTCGAACCAGGGACCTTTGATACGAGAGGCCGACGCTCTACCTCTGCACCACTGTAACGTTATGACGTCATACCGCTGAAGTGCTGAACGTGACGTCACTTTCCAAGTATTTGGTCACGTGAAAATATTTGATTCAAGAGCCCCTATTAAAAGCATTCTCCAACTATCAAAACTAAATGTATGAGAAATTTAAAAACACCGTTGTTTGCACTGGATCTTTGACAAGTTTCAGTTTAAATTTCAGGTCTCTAGCTGATTCCGTTATTTGCTGGTACGAGATCTACAGAAATATGTAGTCAAAATGTCGATTTTTCGGGTTTTAACCTTAAAAATATCTAAAACTAGATTTTTCCCAGATATAACGAAACCGCCAAGACCTAGATCGCATTGTGGTCTATCAGTGTGGCTAATTTCAGCGAAATCGTTCTCACCGATTTCTTTGTCCCCAGATCGCTGAATTTTACAACACATTGTGTCCCAATAGCCGTATAGACATTTGTTCCGTAGAACAGAATAGAATAATTCTGTTCCACTACACTCATTCTATACTAGAAAGGCGACACCTTAAGGGTTTCGCGGGATAGAATGAGTGGAGAGGAGCAGAATTGCATCCGAACTACCAACCGACCACACACAATGCTGAATATATTATTTCGATTCTAACATGATCCAAAACGTAACAATTGATGAAACTAGTATTTTGCAACACCAAAATTATCTCCGTAAGTCTAAAAGATAAATAGAACATTATTATCGGGATTTGGCGCCAAAGTTTAGTTTAAACTTATTTATTTTACATCGGTTGCGAAACAAGCTTTAAGCTTAAATTAATTACACTTGATGTCTGTTTCCTGGAGACTTAACCAGTACTCGTGCCGTTTTGTGTGGAAAAATCTCAAAAGGACCCTCTCATCACGGGACTCGAACCAGGGACCTTTGATACGAGAGGCCGACGCTCTACCTCTGCACCACTGTAACGTTATGCCGTCATACCAGTGAAGTGCTGAACGTGACGTCACTTTTCAAGTATTTGGTCACGTGAAAATATTTGATTCAAGAGCCCCTATTAAAAGCATTCTCCAACTATCAAAACTAAATGTATGAGAAATTTAAAAACACCGTTGTTTGCACTGGATCTTTGACAAGTTTCAGTTTAAATTTCAGGTCTCTAGCTGATTCCGTTATTTGCTGGTACGAGATCTACAGAAATATGTAGTCAAAATGTCGATTTTTCGGGTTTTAACCTTAAAAATATCTAAAACTAGATTTTTCCCAGATATAACGAAACCGCCCAGACCTAGATCGCATTGTGGTCTATCAGTGTGGCTAATTTCAGCGAAATCGTTCTCACCGATTTCTTTGTCCTCAAATCGCTGAATTTTACAACACATTGTGTCCCAATAGCCGTATAGACATTTGTTCCGTAGAACAGAATAGAATAATTCTGTTCCACTACACTCATTCTATAATCACACTCGATGTCTGCTTCCTGTAGACTTAACCAGTACTCGTGCCGTTTTGTGTTGAAAAATCTCAAAAGGACCCGCTCATCACGGGACTCGAACCAGGGACCTTTGATACGAGAGGCCGACGCTCTACCTCTGCACCACTGTAACGTTATGACGTCAACCGCTGACGTGACGTCAAATTCCTAGTCACGCCCACAGATTTTTTTAAAATCAAGAACCCCTATTGAAAGCTTTCTCCAAGAATCCAAACTGAATGTATGAGAAATCTAAAAACACCGTTGTTTGCAACGTATCTCGGACAAGTTTCAGTATGAATTTCAGGTCTCTAGCTGATTCCGTTTTTTGCTAGTGCGAGATCTACAGAAATATGTAGTCAAAATGTCGATTTTTCGGGTTTTAACCTTAAAAATCTCTGAAACTAGATTTTTCCCAGATATAACGAACACGCCCAGACCTAGATCGCATTGAGTTCTATAAGTGTGGCTAATTACAGCGAAATCGTTCTCACCGATTTCTTTGTCCCCAGATCGCTGAATTTTACAACACATTGTGTCCCAATAGCCGTATAGACATTTGTTCCATAGAACAGAATAGAATAATTCTGTTCCACTACACTCATTCTATATCACACTCTATGTCTGCTTCCTGGAGACTTAACCAGTACTCGTTCCGTTTTGTGTGGAAAAATCTCAAAAGGACCCGCTCATCACGGGACTCGAACCAGGGACCTTTGATACGAGAGGCCGACGCTCTACCTCTGCACCACTGTAACGTTATGACGTCATACCGCTGAAGTGCTGAACGTGACGTCACTTTCCAAGTATTTGGTCACGTGAAAATATTTGATTCAAGAGCCCCTACTAGATAGGCGACACCTTAAGGGTTTCGCGGGATAGAATGAGTGGAGAGGAGCAGAATTGCACCCGAACTACCAACCGACCACACACAATGCTGAATATATTATTTCGATTCTAACATGATTCAAAACGTAACAATTGATGAAACTAGTATTTTGCAACACCAAAATTATCTCCGTAAGTCTAAAAGATAAATAGAACATTATTATCGGGATTTGGCGCCAAAGTTTAGTTTAAACTTATTTATTTTACATCGATTGCGAAACAAGCTTTAAGCTTAAATTAATCACACTCGATGTCTGCTTCCTGGAGACTTAACCAGTACTCGTGCCGTTTTGTGTGGAAAAATCTCAAAAGGACCCGCTCATCACGGGACTCGAACCAGGGACCTTTGATACGAGAGGCCGACGCTCTACCTCTGCACCACTGTAACGTTATGACGTCATACCGCTTAAGTGCTGAACGTGACGTCACTTTCCAAGTATTTGGTCACGTGAAAATATTTGATTCAAGAGCCCCTATTAAAAGCATTCTCCAACTATCAAAACTAAATGTATGAGAAATTTAAAAACACCGTTGTTTGCACTTGATCTTTGACAAGTTTCAGTTTAAATTTCAGGTCTCTAGCTGATTCCGTTATTTGCTGGTACGAGATCTACAAAAATATGTAGTCAAAATGTCGATTTTTCGGGTTTTAACCTTAAAAATATCTAAAACTAGATTTTTCCCAGATATAACGAAACCGCCCAGACCTAGATCGCATTGAGGTCTATCAGTGTGGCTAATTTCAGCGAAATCGTTCTCACCGATTTCTTTGTCCACAAATCGCTGAATTTTACAACACATTGTGTCCCAATAGCCGTATAGACATTTGTTCCATAGAACAGAATAGAATAATTCTGTTCCACTACACTCATTCTATATTAAAAGCATTCTCCAACTATCAAAACTAAATGTATGAGAAATTTAAAAACACCGTTGTTTGCACTGGATCTTTGACAAGTTTCAGTTTAAATTTCAGGTCTCTAGCTGATTCCGTTATTTGCTGGTACGAGATCTACAGAAATATGTAGTCAAAATGTCGATTTTTCGGGTTTTAACCTTAAAAATATCTAAAACTAGATTTTTCCCAGATATAACGAAACCGCCCAGACCTAGATCGCATTGTGGTCTATCAGTGTGGCTAATTTCAGCGAAATCGTTCTCACCGATTTCTTTGTCCTCAAATCGCTGAATTTTACAACACATTGTGTCCCAATAGCCGTATAGACATTTGTTCCGTAGAACAGAATAGAATAATTCTGTTCCACTGCACTCATTCTATACTAGAAAGGCGACACCTTAAGGGTTTCGCGGGATAGAATGAGTGGAGAGGAGCAGAATTGCACCCGAACTACCAACCGGCCACACACAATGCTGATACACACACAATGCTGATACTATTACTTCGATTCTAACATGATCCAAAACGTAACAATTGATGAAACTAGTATTTTGCAACAACAAAATTATCTCCGTAAGTCTAAAAGATAAATAGAACATTATTATCTCAAAATTAAATCATTAAAATCTCAAAAGGACCCGTTCATCACGGGACTCGAACCAGGGACCTTTGATACGAGAGGCCGACGCTCTACCTCTGCACCACTGTAACGTTATGACGTCAACCGCTGACGTGACGTCACTTTCCTTGTCACGCCCACAGATTTTTTTAAAATCAAGAACCCCTATTGAAAGCTTTCTCCAAGAATCCAAACTGAATGTATGAGAAATCTAAAAACACCGTTGTTTGCACCGGATCTCGGACAAGTTTCAGTATGAATTTCAGGTCTCTAGCTGATTCCGTTTTTTGCTAGTGCGAGATCTACAGAAATATGTAGTCAAAATGTCGATTTTTCGGGTTTTAACCTTAAAAATCTCTGAAACTAGATTTTTCCCAGATATAACGAAACCGCCCAGACCTAGATCGCATTGTGGTCTATCAGTGTGGCTAATTTCAGCGAAATCGTTCTCACCGATTTCTTTGTCCACAAATCGCTGAATTTTACAACACATTGTGTCCCAATAGCCGTATAGACATTTGTTCCGTAGAACAGAATAGAATAATTCTGTTCCACTACACTCATTCTATACTAGATAGGCGACACCTTAAGGGTTTCGCGGGATAGAATGAGTGAAGAGGAGCAGAATTATACCGAACTACCAACTGGCCACACGCAATACTAAATATATATGTTATGAATATGTAATTTCAATTCTTACATGATTCAAAACGTAACAATTGATGACACTCAAGGTTTTTTGGCAACACCAAAATTATTTCCGCAAGTCTAAAAGATAAACACACCATACTATTGGTTTTGGCGCCAAAGCGATAACGTTATGACGTCATACCGCTGAAGTGCTGAACGTGACGTCACTTTCCAAGTATTTGGTCACGTGAAAATATTTGATTCAAGAGCCCCTATTAAAAGCATTCTCCAACTATCAAAACTAAATGTATGAGAAATCTAAAAACATCGTTGTTTGTACTGGATATTGGACAAGTTTCAGTATGAATTCCAGGTCTCTAGCTGATACCGTTTTTTGCTAGTGCGAGATCTACAGAAATATGTAGTCAAAATGTCGATTTTTCGGGTTTTAACCTTAAAAATCTCTGAAACTAGATTTTTCCCAGATATAACGAAACCGCCCAGACCTAGATCGCATCGAGTTCTATAAGTGTGGCTAATTTCAGCGAAATCGTTCTCACCGATTTCTTTGTCCTCAAATCGCTGAATTTTACAACACATTGTGTCCCAATAGCCGTATAGACATTTGTTCCATAGAACAGAATAGAATAATTCTGTTCCACTACACTCATTCTATACAAGCAACTGCCTGCCAATTACACATAAACTATAACTTTGTATAGATATTTTAAATCATATAAATTTTAGATTGTTTAATTTGTTCTGTATAGATATTAATCATATCAATTTTAGACATTGCCTGCACCCATGGCCCTCAAACTTGACATGGGGGCTGGGGTGACCATAAGATGACTTCTAATTATTTTGAGGTCATCAGGTCAAAGGTCAAGGTCACGGTGACCTTGAACACAAAAAGCTTGTCCGAGTGATAACTCGACATTGCTTTCATGTATGGCCCTCAAACTTGACATGGAGGCTGGGGGTGACCAGTAGATGACCCCTATTCATTTTGAGGTCATTAGGTCAACGCGAAATATTGTCCGAGTGATAACTCGACATTTCATGCACCTATGACCCTCTTAACATGGAGGCTTGGAGTGACCAGTAGATGACCAATATTTTGAGATCATCAAGTGAAAGGTTAAGGTCACAGTGACCAAGCTTGTCAAAGTGATAACAAAACAATGCATTGACCTCTGGTCCTCAAAGTTTGGCCTGACCAGAAGATGACCCCTATTGATGTTGAAGTCATCGGGTCAAAGTTCAAGGTGACCTGGAACGCAAAAAGCTTGACTGAGTGATAACTCAACATTGCTAGCATTCATGGCCCTCAAACTTGACATGGGGCTGGGGGTGACCAGTAAATGACCCCTATTGATTTTGAGGTCATCTGGTTAAAAATTGTCCAAATATTCCTTACAACATGGCGCTCAGATAAGGTCATTATGTCAAAGGTCAAAGTCACTGACCTTGAACGCGAAATATTGTCCGAGTGATAACTCGACATTGCATGCACCCATGACCCTCAAACTTAACATAGAGGCTTGGGGTGACAAGTAGATGACCCCTATTGTGAGGTCATCAGGTGAAAAGTTAAGTTCACAGTGATCAAGCTTGTCCGAGTGATGACTAAACAATGCCTTGACCTATGGTTCTCAAAGTTGTCTTGGAGGTTGGGCCTGACCAGTAGATGACCAATATTGATTTTGAGTTCATTGGGTCAAAGGTCAAGGTAACAGTGACCTTGAACGCAAAAAAAGCTTGTCCGAGTGATAACTATACATTGCCTGCACCCGTGGCCCTCAAACTTGACATGGAAGCTGGGGGTGACCAGTAGATTGATTTTGAGGTCATCGAATCAAAAATTGTCCAAATATTCCTGACAACATGGCGCTCAGAGGGGGCATAATGTTTGACAAACATCTCTTGTTTTCTTATTAGCAATGGGTTATTAGATTGTAATAACTAACGCGTAGAAACTAGTAATGCTAGTACCAGATTTATACCAGGTTAAAAGGAAATCCTGTCTGATTTCGAGGAACTTTTGACACTGGAAAACATATGATATGCACACTCAGTAATGTTATGTAAATTTCAACTGGATTAAATTTTGAAAACAGTACAAACATATCCTATTTTCCCGAATAATTTTACTATGGCCACCAGTCTCAATTCTAAACTTATGATTAGACCAACATTATTTTGATAAAGTAATCTTATGATTAAACGAGATGTCTATAAGTAGATCTTTTTCTGAATTCAATAGAAACTTATATTGTTTATAGTGAATACATCGACCAGATGCGTTGATACGTCCATGCCAATTTTGCTCGAATTAATCTAGTAGACGTTCTTTAAAACACCTTATACATTGATTCACGTTTCCAACCTCCTGTTTCCAAAACCAAATAAGAAATGTAAGTTCTTCCCATAAGTTGCCCAGGTTCTACGTCCTACGTCATCTAAACGAGTTCAACATTAAATCTGCTATTTGGCATTTCCAATAGTCTACACCAATACTTAATACAAGACATATAATAATCTATAAAGAGGGAATATCTTTGCCTAAAGGTACCACAGTATTTGTTGAAATTTTTAACTTCAAATACTTTTTACAGAAAGTAAATTGTACATATTATAAGTATGACCCCAAATGTAATCACCGTACCAGTATTGATTTTATCATTGAAATTAACAATTTAAAGATATCTTTGCAAGGAAAATAACCAAAATATATCTGATATCTGTATATTAAAAAGTAGTTTCTTTGTTTCGGATGCCTATTTTTGTTGAGATGAGAATAAAGACAAATTTTGTGTAAAATGCAGACCCATGTATTTATAACATGATGTTATTTTAACACGTTAATTATCTAAAAGAATTGTTTTCATTTGCTCGTAATTGACTGCCATTTTTAAAAACTATTATTTCTGTTTTATCTAAGTAAATTTCCATACATGTGTCTGAACAAATATGTTACTATATAAAGTTGATTTTGCAATTGTATGACAGTGTCCAAACAATTTGCAATGTAATCTGCGAGCAATAAGCATAAAGTGTCAGGTATATTCTCAGTAATGTAAATACCGTGTTTACATCCTTCAAGAGTCTTACATGTATACAAAGTTGATTAAAAACAAGAACAAATTGTTGTGATACTTGTATCACCCTGTCTGGTACCTATGTTACATTTTAAGAATTTTGCAAGACCAGTATCTGCTTTAATGTAGGATGAAATATCAGAAAACATAGCATTTAACACGTTCAAACTGTAACCGTATATACCTAAATGTTTCAGACATGAAAATAACTCGTTATGGTTTATTTTGTCAAAAGCTTTATGAAAACTTATATCTAAACAATAAAAATGACCTCCATGTTTCGATAAGTACTCTTGTATTATATCTTGTAATGAAAACAGATAATCAACAGTGTAATAATTGCGTCTGAATCCAGAGTGTGCTTCACAATTTGTATTGTTATCCTCTACCCTATTATATAGTCTTGTGTTAATAAAACTTGAAACTGTTTTATAGCGACTCTATATGGTATTAAATAAAAATACATTATTATTATGGTATAGAACCATATAAAAGAGTCTATGTATAGTAACACGGTTCTGTGTGTGAAATTCCCCGAACTTACTCATACAATAACATAACTTTCATTATTTTCATAATAGCTTATGGATCATATATAGATTATTTGTAGTAGTTTGTCAAGGTATTGTGGTTTGTTTTGGTTTTTAGCTCGACTTTTCGAAGAAAAGGCAAGCTATTCTACTCGCCTCGGCGTCACACCTTGGTTAAGTTTTTTGTACCAAAACCATTACAGATATAAATTCTGGTCTCTTAAGTGTTAAATCAAGATTGTCCTACAACTTGGCATAGTGACCTAATTTGTTAACAAACATTACCCATATTCAAAATAAATATAATAAAAACAATCATTCTGACAAAGTTTCAGCTAAAGCTCAAGCTAAAAGTGCCGCTTCCAGAGTCTTAACCCTTTCCCTCATACGACAATTCTGCAGCAGACGACTTTGAACATATTTTGTCAAATGATACAAAACCTCTATAATTGAATGGATAACCTATGACTAAAAGTGGAAAACATTGTGGCAAAAGGAGAAATTGCTCGTTTTGAGCAATTTCTTCTTTTGTCTCTAAGTTTTCAAAAAGCCATCTGCTGCAGAGGCGTCAGAACGCCTCTATAATATGAGGGAAAAGATTAACAAGATTTTCCTCCAACTAGGCTTAGTGCCCTAATGTTTTATCCAAAATAACCAATATTTGAAATTGGCCTATCATCAAGACAAACTTTCTGACAAAGTTTCAAAATGCTCAATACAAAAATGCAGTGTCTATAGTGTTAACAAGATTTTTCTACAGTGTTTGGCTAAGTGACCTAGTTCTTTACTGGATCCGACACATATTCGAACTTAGGCTAGATATCATACAAGCAAATATTCTGAGAAAGTTTCAACATGCTCAAGTAAAACATGCGGCTTCCAGAGTGTTAACTAGATTTTCCTATAATTTGAGCAGTCCTGCGAGCAAACCAACATTGTGGACTCTGCGTTAAGTATCGATCCGGATCAGCCTAAGCATGCCACACAGGCTTACAAGGATAGACAAATTTCACCTGTGGATTTTCTGTCAAATTGACCTGTAACTTAACCAACAATGTCCAATTCTCTAATACAACCAAAATACATCAAAATTGATACTTTTTACGCCAAAACATAGGCTACACTCAGCCTATTTAGTATACAATGAGAAGAAGGGTATTAGATGAACAAAATAGTTTGATTGATTAATTGGGATTTAACACCATTTTCATCAATCTTTCAGTCATATCACGGCAGCCGGTTCAACTACTCATATGCATTTATTGTCGCAATGTTTTAAACTTTATTCAATAATCAAACGATCTTTGCTGGAGGTTTATCATATTGTAAACCAGAATTCATTTGTTGTAGATTTCGTGTATGTTGCAATAGGTTGAATATTTAAAGGCTGCTGTCTGTCACAGCGGCAGCGGTCCAGATCCGAGGGATGTACGTATATTCAAATCAAGAGGTTTTAAGTTAGAATCGAGGATCTACTTGATCTAACTCCATTATATGTAGCGACTGGAAAACCATTTGCTAATCGGTATCAAGGTTTTTGTCCATTTATCTGCAATGGTGACCCAGATGTTACACAATTGCAGCAGACGACTTTGAATCCAATTTGACATCAACATGGGAACCCTATGTAAATAAAAATATATTTACTACATAGAGTTGAAAACAAATGCGCCACAATGCTTCCAAAAGTTGTTTGCTACATATGCGTCAGAAAGTGTCTGCAGGTGGGAACATGTTAAGGCAAAACACATAACATTACGTCACACCATCTGATCAAAGCCTATTTAAGCTTAATGATTTCTGCACAATCCTTATTAAAGTCAATATGATATGTTTTATAATATAAATGTAAATACGACTGAATAAAATAGTGATAAAACTACGGTTAGATACATATACTTATTTGTCCTCCAGTCAAGATGTTAAGCTTACAACTTCCAAACGCATTTATCGTATTAAGCAGTTGTCCTCCCTCAGATGGAAACAAAACCCCTGTGTGTGATTTATATGTCTTCCCAAATATACCATGTATAGACAAAATATACACTCTCCTCGCTCAGATGGAAAACTATGAGTGTGTGTTTTATTTGCCTTCCTAAAGATGCTATACATAGACAAAATAGACACTGTTCTCGCTCAGATTGAAAACACTTTACAATAGGATATAATGCAAAGAAGAGTTATATGTTCACTTGAGACTAAACATTCGTCAGAACACGGATGTATGATCCTTATACATGTATGACGACTATGTAATCATATAAGCAAAGCTTCATAAACTATCTATGAATTAAAGTAATATTACTGACATCTGTTGGAAACACAGTTTACGCTATAAATACATATAGTCTGCAAACATTAGTTAATTTAACTGCAATAGGTTTCCATTTTTTTATTTTTTTTTCATTTTTTCTTATTTACTTTCGTGTTTAGAAAGCAACCAGTGTAAACACAATATTTAATATCATAAAGATATCTTACTGAATTAAAGTCATTTTTCAGTAATAGCGTTGATTGGGGGTCTTGCGCCGTTTACAACAATTGTTCAGTTATATGACGGAGATCAGTTCCCCATCCCATAGGTTTTCATGGCTTTCGCACACCAGCATTCCATACAACATTATGTATAAGCAACTGGCTTTCTGCGCGACCTTATCTCACTATGGACAGTTCGTCAATAAGACGTAGAAGAAACTTTTATAAAGCTGTATCCATTTGGATACTTATCAGACAGCGTTGTACCACATGTATAATCATTACGTTAACGTTTGTTTTCCTGGAGCTCCTGAAAAACGTTCATTATCTTGAACGAGTCTTTGCTTTTTCATGATGAATTATTGCACACTATTGACTGATGGCTTACCGAACACTACATTTATTTTTTGCTGTCTAATTTTCTTTCGATATTTAAAAACTGTTTGGTTTGCCTGAGAATATAACATTAATATCACAATAAGTATCCGAGTAAACCGTAACGGGTTTATATATTTATTTATATGAAGGTCATAGTTTTTCAAACACCCCTTGTACATCAAACTTATCCTTTCCAACGTGCATATGTATTTGCAATAACCAGAGAAGAATACTCCAGAAGACACAAGGGGGAATTGATAATGCCGAAACGTTTTTAATAACTTTATTCCATAAGTAAACGTTATTTATAGATATTGTCCATAGCATTGTCACTATGTTCCCAGTGTCGCCTACTGTAGATTGATTGTATAAGGGATTGGGTGAAGTACAATCCAATTACCTTCATATATTTGTGCTAATTCGTCTCTTTTAAAAACATCTGAGAACAACATATAAGGTCTATATTTTGGGAAACAGGGAGAACATTTTTTTTAGTTATTTTTGAATTTAAGTATTATTATTGGCATCAGTTAAAAACACAGAACATGTATACGCAATTTCTTCTTTTGACACAATGTTTTCAAAAATTGCAGAAGTGCAAAATATGTCTACGTGTGTGAAAGGTTTAACGTATGACTTGTATATCATTCTTTACTCTATTTTTTTTTTCAACGTTATTAACTGTTAGCTGTTGTACACTGTACATTGATATTTCTACAAGGATTCTACAGTGATATAATCTCAGACCCTATACTAATTGAGAACAACTTTATGGAGGGAAGGATGTCTTTAAGATAATACCAATGAGAAAGGTAAACTACGTTTATTGAGCTGACCACTGCGGTGAAGGGTTTTACAATCCATACCATGAAGCTATTTAACGGCACGTATAGCCCTTTCCATGAGCAGCACTCGACTTTTGTGAAAAGTCGGCCGTATTATACAGATGAAATTACAAGGAGATTGGGTTACAGGATGTGTTTATGTCCTAGACAGGCAGGTGCTGTTTGTCCCTTTCCATTATAATATATAATGTCCACAACTGACGTGTCTATAGCAGACGGGTGTGAAAATTGACTGTAAATGAAATATTGTTACCTAATCAAGTTGAAATAGTATGGGAAAAGGAGAACTTGCTCGTTTTCAGCAATTCCATCTTTTGACACAATGTTTTCAATTGTCGTCTGCTGCAAATGCGTCAGATAGCGTTTGTATGTGACAAAGGGTTCAACCGTGATAATGTTCTAGTAATGGTCATTTTCTTAAAATGCTGATATGTGTCACTCTCGGACCTGGACATGACTATGTTTAATTTCTTTTTGTTCAAACATATTTCAAAAGTCGTCTGCTGCAAATACCTGAACAACGTCTGCATTTAAGAAAGCCAGAGCCATATAAGATAGAAAAAATTACAAAGAGACTGTGTTTTATGATGTATCCTTGATAAACTGATGTTATTTGACCCTTTCCCAAACGAAGCACATCTGCAGTAGATGACTAGGCAAACATCTAGGCAAAAATATTGACAATCTGTATTATAGTATAATTGTTTAATAGAGTTTAAACAATGTGGCAATGGGAGATATTGCTCATAGCGAGCAATTTCTCCTTTTGCCACAATGTTTTCAAAAAGCATCTGCTGCAGAGGCTTCAGTGTGTGGGAAAGGGTAAACCCTTGCTTTTAAAAGTCGACATTTGACGTGTCTACAGTAGGCGGTATTATAAACCCTATATAGGGAAAAACACGAGATATTGCTTTAGATGAACAAGTTCTCCCTAATCCACGATGGTTTTACGTATGTATAAAAACACGTCTTCAAAGCTTCCAAATAATAACATTCAGTATTGCCTGATGTATTTATAAGGAATTCAACGTGTCCGACTGGTTAGGCGTCGGGGAGCGTTTGAGTGCCTTTGGACAAGACACAATGTTTAGCCTAGAACTTGTTTGTTTGCCCAGAGATCATGAATATGTGAACTGTCGACGCGATATAAATGGAATAATGTTGAAAACGTCATATAAACCCAATAAAACGACGGTTTCACATCTGTATAAAATCACCTCTTCAACTCATCCAGATAATTACATTCAGTTTTGTCTAAGGTATGTATTAAGTTACTAAACATTAACATTTTTTTGTCATACTGAATGAAATCCGTGAAATAATATATGGAAAACGTAATTAACTCAATATTCCGTTTTCTTAAATTATAGTTATGAAAATAATAAAACTTTTGAAAGATGACAAATGCTATTGTCGATATTGAACGTCTTCTTATGAAATTATGTGCTGACAGAGTGATGAACATTATTACGCTGATTTGCATCACTATCGGGTCATTTCCCTATTCTAGATTATGTAAAATATTTCTCTTTTGTCTATCTGTTTCAAATTTCATCTGCTGCAGGTGCCTAAAATATATCCTAGGGCTATTATACAGATGAAATTACAAGGAGATTGGGTTACAGGATGTGTTTATGTCCTAGACAGGCAGGTGCTGTTTGTCCCTTTCCATTATAATATATAATGTCCACAACTGACGTGTCTATAGCAGACGGGTGTGAAAATTGACTGTAAATGAAATATTGTTACCTAATCAAGTTGAAATAGTATGGGAAAAGGAGATAATATATACAGGTTTAAGGCTAAGGTGTATTTACAAATGATATGAAAGCTGCTAAACGAAAAAACATTGTTTTATAATATTTATGTAAAATCGTATCACCAACCACTTGTCAATCGGACGTCTTTCTGCATTTAATTTACGCTTTCCCACACACAGACGCATTATGGTGCCTCTACATAAGTTTTGTAGCAAATGGAGAAACTGCTGAAACTTGGCATTTTTTGTCAGAATGTTTTAAACTCTATTCATAATCAAAATATCTTTGCTAGAGGTTTGCCATATTGTAAGCCAGATGTTTTCGACGTCAACTGTCGTAGATGTCTTGTATATTGGAATAAAGTGAATATTTGAAGGCTGCTGTCTGTCACAGCGGCATCACTCCAGATCCGAGGGATGTTCTTATCCTCCAATTAAGAGGTTTTAAGTTTAAATCCAGGATCTACTTGAGCTAACTCTATTCCATATGGCGATTGGAAATCCATTTGCTGATCAGTATTAAGGTTTTTCCCCATTTACCTGCAATGGTGACTCCCTTCCCAGATGTAACAAAATTACGGCATACGATTTTGAATCCAATATGGCACTAAAGTAGGAAACCTATGTAAATAAAAACATATTTACTACATAGGGTTGAAAACAGTGTGGCAAATGCGCCACAATGCTTCCAAAAGTCGTTTGCTTCATATGCGTCAGAAAGCATCTACAGGTGGCAAAGGGTTAAGGCAAAACACATGACATTGCGATCCACCATCTGATCAACGCCTATATAAGCTTAATGAGTTCTGAACCATCCTTTTTAAAGTCAATATGATATGATTGATATGTAAATACTACTGAATACAATATTGTTTAAACCAAGGTTAGATACATATACTTATTTGTCCTCCAGTCAAGATGTTAAGCTTACAACTTTCAAAGACATTTATAGTATTAAGCAGTTGTCCTTACTTAGATGGAAAACGTTTGAGTGTGAGTTATACGTCTTTCCAAAAATGCCATACGTACCCAAAATATACACTATCCTCGCTCAGATGGAAAACTATGAGTGTGTGTTTTATTTGTCTTCCTAAAGATGCTAGACAAGTACGTCTTTACCTACTATGTAAATTATTATCGTAATCCAGTGGATTTGATTGTTGAACCTTACTTGTATTAACACTAAAGAAATTTAAGCGTCTGTAAACAAACTCACAATGTAACTCTTTGCCCCATAGCGATGAATATCGCCAACAGTTGATAACCTATGCAAAACGTTGAGTTTGCATCCAGAACGAAACCTACAAAATGTTGCAACTGATCCGACATCTAAACTGTTTAACATTTAGATTGCTTTTATTTAGTAAGCATTTTTATGGAAAATCATATGATGCTACGTGGTTGCAGACGACCATTGAGCAGATAACATTAATGTAGCGTGCAAAGCAGACAAAGATTTGCCAGTGGATATGATTATTAAACCTTACTAATAGATCCATTTTCAATTAAAACGTCTCTAAACAAACTCATAACTTCTCGTATGCTCGCTAACGCTAGATGTCGCCAACCATTGATAACCAATGTCCAGTTTGCATCCAGATCGGACCATATAACAAGTTTTGGCTGATATGTGATCCACACTGTTTGACACCCGGATTAAGTCTATTTCAGCATTTTAAACGAGTTTTTAGGGAGTGAAGTAAACCACAATAAAGCAGACGAAAAATAACACGTGTTGACATTCGATATTCTTAGAATAATGCATAATATGAATCCTTCCCACATACAGTCAATCTTTAGCAGACGACTATGAAATCATATAAGCAAAGTATGTTGACTTTGTTTGAATTAAAATTTACTTATGCACATAAGTTGACAAATTGTGGTACAGGGAAAAGATACTCATTATGAGCGGTTACTTCTTTTGATACATTGTATGACCTAATGATTAAAGACAATTTTTTGCCATATTTGCCTAGTTGTTTTCATAGTCATCTGCTGCATATTTAGGATATATGGGAAAAGGTTAACAGAACATTGCACATGCGCATCACGAGGGTACTCTCGACCATTGCCATTTTGAATAGTCGTTTACAAACAAGATTGAAATACTTTGATACGTAGTGGAACAGTAGCTACAACACTGAAGATTCATATACCGAAAACAACGAAGTAAGAATTTATTATTATCATATTCTATAGTGTTAATACATGTACGAGGTGTGTTCAAAAAGTACGTGGACTTTTTCAATAATTTGAAAACTTTCGGCGTGATTTCAATTAAATTTTACCTCCATTTATCAAAATATGTGCCGCATTGATCTATGTAGGAATTCTATATTTTGTATAAAAAACGATCACTATGGAAACATTCGCAGTTGCCAGGTAACACGCACCCGGAGCACGCCAAATAATAATGTTTTTAACTCATTTCATTTAATACATTTTAAAAGATAAAATTATCCTACTTTCGCGAAATTTCACCTGCTGATTACGTGACGTTATGGACAACGGTTTATACCGTTAAATGACGTCATTTCCATTTTTGTTTGAAACAATAACAACTTTAATAACAAGCGTCGGCTGGGAACGCACGTAAAATGTCGTTATCCGAAAACACGGAAATCCGCGTAGTCATTAAATGTTGCTCGAATTTGAGCAAAACACCAACGGAAACCATGAAATTGTTAGAAGAATCCAAACATAAACCACGGGTCTGTAGATCTTTAGTTTTTAAATGGCATAAATTGTTTCGTGAAGGAAGAGAATCAGTAGAAGATGACCCTAGAATAGGACGAAAACCAAAGATTAATGCAGCGTTAACGTCATCCGTTAAAGAAATTATTGATGGAGATCGGCGCCTTACTGTCCGAGATATATCACAGAAGATCGGTATAAGTGTCGGGACGGTTCACACCATTTTATCAGACAAATTTGGAATGAATAAAGTCTCTGCTAGATGGATCCCGCGAATATTATCAGCAGATCAGATTAGTCACTGAAACGTTATTCAAAAACGTAACGTCAACATCGGACTGCTCCGGGTAATCATCACCTGTATATTTGTTAGCGCTGTTGCTACTAAACAGAATATGATAACACCACGAAATTTGGAAATCATATAGCGGAAAAGTTACTTGTCATAGCAATATACGTTTTATTCTTGTGCACTATTTAATAATTGAAATATTACAAAAGTCCACGTACTTTTTGAACACACCTTGTATGCCTGCATTGTTAAATAATAAATACGTAGAGTTATTTCAAATGCATTAGACTTCAATATGTTAACTTTTCATTTTTCCTTATTTACTTCCGTGTTTAGAAATTACGGGGGCCAGTTCACCAACCCATGTCTTTCCTGGCTTTCTCATACCATCACTCGACACAACATTATTTCCAAGCAGCTGCTATTCTATATTGTGGAAGCACATTTGCAAAATGTGTAGATACAGGCCACTCGCGTATCTGCGCAACCTGATCTGGCTATGCACTGTTCGTCAATAAGTCGTAGATGAATTTTTTAATACATTATCCATTTGGATTCTTAGCAGACAGGCGTTGCTCCACATGAACAATCATTTTTTTCCTGGAGTACCTGATAAAAAAGTCATTGCCTTAAACGAGTCATTGCTTGTTTAATGATAAATGATTACAACCTATCGAATAATGGCTTACCGAACACTACATCCCTTTTTGCAATCGATTTCGATAAAAACGTTTTGGTTTGCCTGAGAATATAACAGTAATGACAAAAAAAAAAGGATCCGAAAAAAACGTTAAGGGTTTATATATTTATAAATATTAAGTTCATAATTTTAAAAAAAGCATTGAACAATATATTTACCCTTTCCCACTTGCATATCTTTTTGAAACACCCACAGAATAATTCTTTTGAAAACAAAAGTGACTATAGAAGGAATTGATGAACTATTTCTCAATAAGCCGCAACGTTTTCAACTTTATTTATTAACTAAAAGTTCATGTATAGCGAGTGTCCCTATTATTGACATTTGTTCTCAAAGCTGTCTGCTGTAAATGTGTTGTATACTGGATTGGATTAAGGGCAATCCGATCACCTTTACAATTAACATAATCTCATATATTCGCGTTAAGTCGTTTCTTTTAAAACATCTGATGACAACAATTACAAGGTCTATACTTTTGTAAATCTTCAATTACAATGCAGAGTTGAAAACATTTTGGGTAACTGGAAACGGGGAGAAATTGATATTGTTGAACAATTGTTTAAGATAACACATGTTTATTTTACAGTGATTGCAAAACAAGCATTCAGCCTCCATTGGTCAAGCTCGATGTATACATGCTAGAATGGTTTATTAATATAGGTGTTATCAAATAATTCAAATGGTTTTGATTGATATTGAAAAAAAGTATCCTATACAATTCAAACTATAAGTTAAAGGATGCGATATTTGAAAAAGTTCCTGAGCTAGAATCAAGGTTTATCTAACTGAATACACTCAATACATTTAATATATCCACCTTGCTAAAATATACTGGTACAGATCATATAAAACTAGATCAATATAAAATACGCTTTACCATCACAAAATAAATAGGTCATACAATATGAATCAATCCTTAACCTGGAAGCTTTCTGGGCAATTTCCCAGTATTGTATGATGTATTAAACCGATTGAAAGATATTGAATGACTTAAAAACAGCTTCTGGTGTGAATCTCCCGAAATCAACGAATTTTGATGGCGCTATTATTGTAGGTCGTTACTGTTTATCTATTTTTTGGAGAAAATACGTACGTATTAACAAATACTTTAAAATTAACAAGGTAAAAATGTATTATCTGCAATAATCAATTGACAGTGAACAACATTAATATATGATGCCTTGGTCTTTAACTACACAATTTGAATCACATAAGTTGTATATACATGCGCATAGTTTTTTCTAAAAAAGGAAACTGGAAATGAATACGTTCATCTGGAACTAACAATTCGTCAAAACACTTATGTATGAGGGAAATAGATACTGATTCACTAAGTTGATGACTAAATACATTTAAGATTCGTCATTCGTATTGAACCTTACGAATACTTTGGACAGTAATACGTCTTTAATCAAACCCACATCGTATTTAAGATGATCTGATATTCATACTGTTTGACACTGAGATCGATTCTTTCTCAGCTTCTATAAATACTTATCAAGAGCATTGTAGGCAATACTAAAAGCAGACGAAAGATATCAAGTTTTGACATTCGATATCATGTGAAGGGAGTATCAAAATAATATTTCTCACATACAGTCAATCTTCAGAAGACGACTATGTAATCATATAAGCAAAGCTTCATAAACTATCTATGAATTAAAGTAATATTATTGACATCTGTTGGAAACACAGTTCACGCTATAAATACACATATCCTGCAAACATTTAGTTAATATAAATAACTGCAATAGGTTTCAATATTTTTTTCTTTTCAATCTTTTCTTATTTACTTCACTTCCGTGTTTAGAAAGCAACCAGTGTAAACACAAACTTTAATATCATAAAGATATTTTACTGAATTAGAGTCATTTTTCAGTAATTGCGCCGTTTACAACAATTGTTCAGTTATATCACGGAGATCAATTCCCCATACCATACGTTGTCATGGCTTTCGCACACCAGCATTCCATACAACATTATATATAAGCAACTGGCTGCTTTTCTACGTAGACTGTTATCCCATTTGTGGAAGACTCATTTGCGAAAAGTGTATATACAGATTTGTCCGCGTTTCTGCGCAACCTGATCTTACTATAGACAGTTCGTCAATACGACATAGAAGAAAAATTTAAAAAGCTGTATCCATTTGGATACTTAGCAGACAGGCGTTGTTCCACATGTATATTCATTACGTTATGGTTTGTTTTCCTGGAGCTCTTGCGTTTTCATGATGAATTATAACACACTCTTGACTGATGGCTTACCGAACACTACATTCATTTTTTGCTGTCGAATTTTCTTTCGATATTCTGGTTTGCCTGAGAATATAACATTAATATCACGAAAAGTATCCGAGTAAACCGTAACGGGTTTTTATATTTATTTATATGAAGGTCATAGTTTTTCAAATACCCATTGAACAGCAAACTTATCCTTTCCAACGTGCATATTGATTTGAAATATCCAGAGAATAATACTTCAGAAGACACAAATGACTCAAGGGGGAATTGATAATCCACCTCTGATTTAGCCGACACGTTTTTAACTTTATTACATAAGTAAAAGCTCATTTATAGAGATTGTCCATAGCATTGTCAATATGTTCTCAGTGTCGCCTATTGTAGATTGATTGTATAGGGATTGGGTGAAGTATGATCCGATAACCTTCATATATTTGTGTTAATTAATCTCTTTTAAAACATCTGAGAACAGCAGTTATAAGGTCTATATTTTGGGGAACGGGGAGAAATTGATAGTTTTGAACATTTGTTTTAGTTATTTTTGAATTAAAGTATTATCATTGGCATCAGTTGAAAACACAGAATACGCAAGTTCTTCTGTTGACACAATGTTTTCAAAAATTGCAGAAGCAATCTACTTGTGTGAAAGGTTTCACGTATGACTTGTATATCATTCTTTACCCTCATTTATTTTCTTCAACACTATTACCTGTTAGTTGTTGTACAATGTACATTGATATTTCAATAAAGCATATTCGAGTCCAGTTTTAGAAGGATTATACAGTGATATAATCTGAGACCACTTTGCTAATTGAGAAACACTCTATGGAGGGAAGGATGTCCCTTAAGATAATATGGAAAAGGCATAGCCTCAAAACGAGCACAAAACAGAACAGAACAAGATATTACATAATACTATTAAACAGAAGAAACATATCAAAAACCTTTCAATTATTTTTACAAATCAGAACAGTTACATTTTATCAAAGAGCTCTTTAATCTTTATGACCAGGGCCTTTTGTATAATCCATGCTCAATCCTGAACGATATTTGTAGTAAGTCACAAAATAAGCTCTCTGGGTCACTAAAACAGAAAGGAGTTGCTCTGAATCTAAACAACTTATTGTTTCATCTAAAGCGATCCAAACATCCACCTTTATCACTCTAAAGACTTACCTGCTAGACTGTCAGATGACAGATACAATGTATTCTGCAGTATCTAGAATATAGTTCCAACGTTTTACATTGAAGTTTTAAAACCAGCACAAATTGAGACATGACTAGAGGGGACTATATAAAAAAGTTCCAACTCTGATCATATCCCGGGTCGTGAAAGTTCATGGTGTTGGCAAGTCTTTTCTTCACTGATCATCCTTCAGATCCCGGATGTGGTCGGATGGATGTCTCCTCTAAATTGTCAGATACTCCAAACTCTCAATGTTAAACTACTGTTTTAGTTATTATAAGATGAAATGGAATGTTTAATTTTTACACAAATAATATAATTATATATTGCACTTGTTGATTGATTGTTGGGATGGGTCCACTGGGACATGTCTGTTTTGAACAAGATACTTGTCTTAGTGGAAGCATCTCTACAATGGTCAAATCACTGTTGTTTACAATTTTAAGCCATGGGAAAATCACATTCCAAAGTGATGACATCATCATATCTATTTCCCTCATAGCGTTTTACTAACAACTCTATTTTTGGTCTAATAAATCATAGAATACAAATTAATTTAGCGGGATTCACTCTGTGATTGAAAGCTCTGTCCCAGTATAACCTAATACACCTATTATGGATGAATTCTCCAACAATTTTTCAGTCTATTTTTACCTTTGTTATATTCTCCCATCTGAAAAATGTAATACATTGTATGGGGTTGACAAGGTATATTTATTAACATACCTCTACAGCAATTTTAATCCTGATGTAATTTTAATCCATTTATATACACTTAACTCCAACAGGAATTCGCTGTGGCCCCATAGTTTGCAGTTTCCGTGATATAACTGCAATATTGTTGAAAACTATGTAAAATCCCTAACAAAAACAAAACATTATTGTATGCATTTAACTTAAACATTATTTCAGTTGTATCATAGAAACTGTTTGCTTATTCATGATGCCTCGATAAATGAACCAGTACTTGGCTAGTAAATGTACCTTGCCATGACCAAAAACCATCTACGGATCGAACCCAGGGATGCCTGGTTCCACAATATAGACACAAAACCACAGACCAAATTACTAATCTTATATTATGTAATCATCTGCCTTGCTTCAGTTTATTTCATTTTAATTTTGAATTTTTTTTTTAGTTTGTTAGCAATCAATATCTTACCGTATATCCCCGGCCATAAGTCGAGTTTTTGAGACTCAAATTTTGGTGTTGAAGTAGGGACTCGACTTATGGCTGAATGACAAAGTCAAATTAAGAAAAAAAGAGAATTTCGGAGAAGCTTTGGGGGAAAATATTAGGTTGGGTAAAAATCCTAGATTGTTTTGTGTTGGAATATAAAGTTACTTTTTTACGAACATTGATTTTTATAATTATAAAAATCTTACCATCTTATAATTAAAAGTAATCCAAATTTCACAAATTGTAGGTTTCTTTATTTCTAAAGACATGTTTAATTCTTGTTTTTATTTCACAGTTTGTGTAAACATCAAAGACACGAATTCGCGACTGCAACGGACACGTGGTCTAACGAGGCCAATCAAAATTATTATTTGTCTGAGTAGATAGCTTACAATAAAGCGATAATTAAATGCCTTCACACTTCCATATATTTATGTCTTTATGAGTTTTCATGTTTCCCCCCAATCCCGTGTTTGTGTTATTTATTTACTCCACTTTATTCCCGTGTTTGGTTAAACAATCATTAATAATCAACAAAGTTTACTTTCAGTTAACAAATTACAACGACGTAATTAATGTCAAAATCAATTATATATCGTGACGAATTACTGCATAAATGTAGTGTAAAACACAAGATTATTTGATATTGGCCTAAGCGGTTAACTTTTAAACTGCTTTCCAATTTCATCGACCGTATCTAGGGTGGTTGCTAACGCATGACGTAATCTGCACCTGTCCCCTGTGTAGAATGTAGGACAGCGTGTCGTGTATTGGAATCTGACTTTACAATTATAAGTTAAATATGACTGGATTATATGAAGTGTTCTTTACGGTTAGAATCATAAAACTTAAACTTAATCATATTTTTAACAAAAGTTGCAATATGGGATGTGAAATTTAAAGAAATAAATACTATTTTCTTTAATGAAAAAAAACACATTTATTTCAGTAACGTATTCCACTTCTTTTATGGCAACTTTTGTTAAAAAAATGGTAAAAATTTAATATTTCATGATAGCACTGGTCCGAAATTTTTAAAAAGTCGACCCTCGACTTATGGCTGAGAGTAACCTCAAAACCACCGAAATTGGGGTCAAAATGGACCCTCGACTTATGGCCGAAGTAGACTTATGGCTGAGGATATACGGTAAGTTATGATGCCCAGCCTTGCCACATGTGGGCGAAATCTAGTGACCTAGATTTTAAACCGACATGACCTATTTTTAGAAATTGGTCTAGCTATTGACAAGACAAACTGTCTAACAAAGTGTCAATCTGCTGATGCAAATAATGCAGTCTGTAGTATTAAAAGTATTTTTCTCAAATTTAGCCTATTGACCTAGATTTTGACAGAACATGACCTTCACTAAAACTTAGAAACTCATAAAGAAATCTATTAAAAATGTGGTTTCGACAATATTCACAAAGTTTTCCATTAACTTGGCGAAGTGACCTAGTTTTGGACCCGACATGACTCATTTTCAAGCTTTGCCTAGAGATCAGCAAGAAAAAGATTAATTTGGCATAGAAACCTAGTTCTTGACCGGACATGACCTACTGGTATATATTCGAACATAGACTAGATATCATCAAGGCAATTATTCTAATAAAATTTCAATATATGCGGATTGTTCAAATTAAAAATGCAGCCTCCACAGTGTTCACAAGATTTCCCTTCAATTTCACCTTGTGACCTAGTTTTTGACCTCACATGATCCAGTTTTGAACTTGGGAAAGATTTGATAGAGATAAATGTTCTGATTAAACATTCAATACAATTGGATGCCAAATGTTGCCTGTAGAGTGTTCACAAGGCGATTGGTGTTGATGCCCGACAAATGGACAAAATGTGATCACCTGGAGCACTTTGTGCTCAGGTGAGCTAAATAAAACTAGAATGGAGTGCTCCCTGGAGCACGTGTGTCACCTGCCGGGGCTTTGTCAGTATAATTTAAATTTTTGACAGAAAAGGGGCAATAACTCTGATATATTTTTTTTTTGGATTATCCCCCTTTTGTGAACCAATCACACACATTGATATAAACATTTATCAGAAGTTTCAATGTAATCCTTTGAGTAGAAAAAAAGTTATTTGAAAATGTGATGAAAAAGTGTGACGGACAGACGACAGACAGACAGCGGACAAAAAAAAAAGTAATCCCTAAGTGCCTACCATTCTAGGCAGGTGACACAATAAAATGCTTAATTTAAACAATTTAATTTGATTTAAACAAAATGTTTGAAAATAACTGTAAATTAGCTCTTATACCTCTCCCATGTACAACACATATGCAGCAGAAGGTTTAATTCCTAGACAAAATTGAAAACACTTTGGCAAACGTAGAAATTGCTTGGTTAGAACAATTTCTGCTTTTTTCATAATGTTTTCAAAAGTGGTCAGCTGCAGAGTTGTCAGAAAACGTATATATATTTATTCAAATTTCTCAGATGTAGAGACTGTAAATTTAATCTAATCACTGTCTGATATGTTAATGTTGTGTTGTTTCTAACCATACAGATGCACAGGCTACTATTAATCTAAACTAATGTCATCATATGTAACTATAGAAACTGTATTTAAATTTTACTGCAAAGACTTCAAAATGGTACAAATGGCTTTCCCTTAAAAATTGTTGATAACAGGTTAAAACACCCTACAAACAAGCACGGTAATGAAATTAATATGTAAAGTAAAATTCAGACATTAATTAAAACAAGAGGGCCATGAGGCCCTGGAATCGCTCACCTGAGAATGGGCTTTTTAAAACATAACTCTTTCAGCACCAATGGCAATATCATCAAGATAAACTTTCTGACAAAATTTCAAGCTGCTCAAGTCAAAAATGCGATCTCTATAGTGTTAACTAGATTGTTCTACAATTTGGCCTAGTGACTTAGTTGTTGACCCGATATGACCCATATTCGAACTTGACTTAGATATCACTAAGTCAAATTTTCTGACATAGTTTCAACATGCTCAAGCCAAAATGTGGCTTCCAGAGTGTTAACAAGATTTTCTTAAATTTGGCCTAGTAACCTAGTTTTTGACCAGACATGACCTATATTCGAACTTGGCCTAGATATCATCAAGACAAACTTTCTGATAAAGTTTCAACATGCTAAAATTTAAAATGTGGCTTCCAGAGTGTTAACAAGATTTTTCTTGAATTTGGCCTAGTGACCTAGTTTTTGACCGGACATGACCCAAATTCAAACGTGACCTAGATATCATCAAGACAAACTTTCTAACAAAGTTTCAACATGCTCAAGCCAAAAATGCGGCTTCTAGAGTGTTAACAAGATTTTCCTTCAATTTGCCCAAGTGACCTAGTTTTTGATCCGACATGACCTATATTCGAACTTGGCCTAGATATCACTAAGACAAACATTCTGACAAAGTTTCAACATGCTCAAATTAAAAATGTGGCTTCTAGAGTGTTAACAAGATTTTCCTTCAATTTGGCCAAGTGACCTAGTTTTTGACCCGACATGACCTATATTCGAACTTGGCCTATATATCACTAAGACAAACATTCTGACAAAGTTTCAACATGCTCAAGTCAAACATGTGGCTTCAAGAGTGTTAACAAGATTTTCCTTCAATTTGGCCAAGTGACCTAGTTTTTGACCTGACATGACCTATATTTAAACTTGGCCTAGATATCACTAAGACAAACATTCTGACAAAGTTTCAACATGCTCAAGCCAAAAATGCAGCTTCAAGAGTGTTAACAAGATTTTCCTTAAATTGGGCCTAGTGACCTAGTTTTTGACCTGACATGACCCAGTTTCGAACTTGGCCTAGATTTGATTGAGATATATGTTCTGATAAACTTTCATGAAGATTGTATGCAAAATGTTGCCTCTAGAGTGTTAACAAGCAAATGTTGACGATGGACGACGGACAAAAGGTGATCACAAAAACTCACCTTGAGCACTTTGTGCTCAGGTGAGCTAAACACAAGGTCACTCGGAAACATTTGAGAACAATCTTGTAAACACTCTTGACCTCAATGTTTGCTTCAGTATTTTGAAACTTTGTCAGAATGTTTGTCCTGAGGATAGCTAGGCCAAGTTCAAATATGTGTCATTTCGGATCAAACATAAGGTCATTAGAACTGTTAAGGAAAATGTTGTTAACACTGAAAGCTTTTCATTTAATGTCAGCATGTTGAAACTTTGACAGATGGTTGTTTTGAACATTGCTATATAAACCTGTCTGAAACTATGTCACAAGGCCAAATTGAAGGATATCTTGTTAAGACTATTAATATGTTTGACTTTACTGTATTATATATATGTGATTGCTTATGTGATGAAGTGAATGTTTAAATGTTTGATGATTTGACTTTACACCAAAAGATAAAGTAGGGATAGTTTACAATAACGGTCCCAGTTCCGACAGCTTGTAACATATTCCTTAATCATGGTAGTCATATACCTACAGCTTAGACCCATTATAGGCGCTGTGCTCGTGACGAGGCTTTGTTTTTTTCATATTACTTTAAACATTCCACCAAACTATTCTATTTCAGGCCTGTATCTAACTTCTTTTGTTCAGATGGTATCAATTTCAGTTTTAGTACAGTGAACATTGTTGAATATGATACTTTATTTCAAACATGAGTGTTTTAACCCTTTCCCTCATGTAGACGCTTTCTGATGCCTTTGAAGCAGACGACTTTTGAAATCATATATATATATAGTGGCAAATGGAGAAATTGCTCATGAATGAGTAATTTTTCCATTTGTCACAATAATTTCACCTCTCTTCAATAATCATACTATCATTTATACAGATTTTCTATATTTTGGATATGATAATTTGATAAAAGTCGTCAGCTGCAGATTTGTTGTATGTGGGGAAGGTTTAAGGGAAAAATATCTTTTGTCAGCAAATATGCCAGTTATGATCCCAAGGCGACACATTGTCTGGTTTCAACCCCCACATGCTAATATCACATGATCTATCCATTGTGAATGTTAAATGAAATGATCCACTTTATCCGCCTGGTGTCAGTGATATGATATGTTTTAGTCAGCATTTAATTTATTCACTGTCCATTGCTCAAAACCCTGAAAATGTGAAAAATGACTAAAAACGGTTATAGACCTTTCTCTAATGCAGACGTACATTTTGACTCATCTCCAGCAGACAACATTTGAATAATTGTTACAAAGGGAGGAATTGCTCATTATGATTAATTTCACTTTTCGCCACAATGTTTTCAACTCAATTCAATAATTATACTTTCATTTCTAGAGAATTTCCATGGCTATCAGTTTTTAACGTAATAGTTAACCCTTTCCCTCTTACAACAATTCTGCAGCAGACGACTTTGAACATATTTGTCAAAAAATAGAAAATCTCTATAATTGAATGGATTACCTATAACTAAAAGTGGAAAATATTGTGGCAAAAGGAGAAATTGCTTGTTTTGAGCAATTTCTTCTTTTGTCACTATGTATTCAAAAAGTCGTTTACTGTAGAGGCGTCAGAAAGCGTCTAATTGAAGGAAAGGGTTAAATAAATATATGAAGCAAAAGAACCTGCGGGAACTGTTGCATGATGTTGCATAACAAGGTCAGTTTGGTCTATCTGAGAACGAACATGTAATCCTTTTCAAATGATATTTGAAATTCGCATCAATATTAAACTTTTAATTTCCAGATGTTAGGTACATGTTTGACTTCAGATGATTTCACAAACATCAACACCTACACACATCTGCAGCAGATGACTAATCAAGACAAGAGGGCCATGATGGCCCTGGATCGCTCACCTTAATTATACAATGTACTGCAATGCAAAACACATCAAGACAATTATTCTGAATGCAACCTCCACAGTGCTAACAATATTTTCCTTCATTTGGCCTAGTGATCTATATTTTTTTTACCTGACATGACCCATATTCCAACATGGACTAGATATCATCAAGACAGCATTCTGACGTTTCAACTTGCTCAAAGTAAAAATGCGGCCTCCGGAGTTTGAACCATATTTTCCTTCATTGACCTAGTTTCTGATCCAATATGACCCATATTCGAACTTGACCTAGATATAATTCAGACAAACATTCTGACCAAATTTCAAGCTGCTGAAGCAAAAAATGTGGCATCCAAAGTGTTACAAGATTTTCCTTCAATTTGATCTAGTGACCTAGTTTTTGACCCATTATGACCCATATTCAAACTTGGCCTACATATCATCAAGAAAAACATTCTGATAAAGTTTCATCATGCTGAAATTTAAAATGCGGCATCCAAAGTGTTAACAAGATTTTCCTTCAATTTGACCTAGTTTTTGACCCTGCTGACCCATATTCGAACTTGGCCCAGATATCATTCGGCTCAACATTCTGAACAAATTTTAAGCCGCTGAAGCAAAATATGCGGCTTCTACAGCGTTAACAAGATTTTCCCTCGATTTGGCCTAGTGACCTAGTTTTTGACCCGGCATAACCCAAATTCGAACTTGGCCTAGATATCATTCAGCTCAACATTCTGAACAAATTTCAAGTTGCTGAAGCAAAAAATGCGGCATCCAAAGTGTTAACAAGATTTTCCTTCAATTTGACCTAGTGACCTAGTTTTTGACCCGGCATAACCCATATTCGAACTCGACCTAGATATTTTTAAGACAAACATTCTGACAAAATTTCAAATTGCTTAAGCAAAAATTGCGGCCTCTGAAGTGTTAACAAGATTTTCCTTCAATTTGACCTAGTGACCTACTTTTTGACCCGACGTGACCCATGTTCGAACTTGACCTACATATCATTAAGACAAACATTCTGATAAAGTTTCAACACGTGAATTTAGAGGTAAATTTGAATACCAGCTTTCGCGTTCAAAATTGCTTGAAAAGGAGCTGGAAACGTGGTATTTCTGACTGCATCCACAGATTGCCTATTGTTTTGAGAGTCTTAGCAGCCTTTCGATTTTACCCTTATCCCCTGCGTTTTTGTTGGGTGATTTTTGGAATAAAGGGTCAAATGGATCTTTCTGTCCTACTTTTTTCACCCTGTTTCAGACCTCTTTTATGGCCACTTCTTTCCATAATATGGACTGAGAGTGTGACTTCCAGTCAGTTTCTTATAATTCTGGCACTCCTTGATACAGGCAAACCCTTTTTATCGAACCAGTATGGAAATTATGAGAAATATTGAGAGAATAAAAGTTGGGGTTTCCGAGGAAACAGAAAATCAGCTTTCAACTGTGTTATGCCACCTTAAGGTTGACACAGTGGGATAAAAAATGAGAAAGGAAAATAAGCTTAACGAAGATTCAAAGTTGAGTAATTAAAACAAAAAATGGTTCATATTTAAATCAAGGATAATTTCAAATTAATTGGTTTAAACTATATAAAATGTTTAATTGCTTCAGTTTTTTGGTTTTCAATATGTTACGACCTATTGCCCCTTCTAAATGGAAACTGCAAAGTGCCAAAATAATGACGTCACGAAAATAGGATAACAATTTCGGCTTCGGACTTGTTGAACACATGTGTATTCAAGATTATTTTTTTTGTGAATTATTAGTTTTCAAAGGAATTTTTGCCCAAAACTTAGAGGAAATAAATAAATCTTTCAGATAAGACATGAAAATTCGTATCATTCACTAAGCCTTATGCATATTTTGTCTTTGAAGCCTTACACTCACGAATTATGGATGCTCGGGGATACATAATTAAATAACAATTACACAATCAATGTGATGTAAAATTACATCATGTATATGAACAGAGAATATCATCAGTGGTTTAAATTAAATTTACTTATCAGAAAAGCAGATAAATAAAAGACGACATACACTGTAGACAACTTCACATATGACTATGAGTGCGATACACATTTGGAACGCAATCCCAGTTTCATTTTAGGCAACAAAAAGCAATGAACATGTCTGACATAATAAGAATGTTGCAAGGTGCTTACTATATACTATAGTACTATACTATATGTATAATTGCGATTGTGAGGTTGCAGCCCAAACTTGCCTTATGGCCCAGCAAAACACTCCTAATCTGCACAATTTGGTTTGGTTTGGTTTCAAACAAATAGTCACTCTAATCAGAGACATATAAACATGTGTGTTTATATGTCTCTGCTCTAACCAGAACCTTGTAAAATGTTAACAAGATCTAACGTTTCGCCCCAATATGGTTTTGTGACAAGTAGACATATGAAAGTAATATAAAAGACCTGTGACAAACTTATCTCCTAGAACAAAAAAAACATTCTCAATTTTCCCTGTTTCATAAAGGCCATTGAAATCATTTAGAAGCCGCCCACCTGCTTCCTTTAATCATCACGCCATTTGCATACAAATAGTTTGTGAAATGTAGGCCGTGACAGGTTTGCTGACAGGTTTGCGCAAGCCACTTTTCGCATGCATGACTTTTCGTAAAATCGCTTTTGCCATCAAATCATGACAAATGTTTATGCAGTGCTAAACTCAGGCAATGAAAAATGCAATTTCCGTCACTGGGAACATCCGCGACTAAATACAAAACATCTAGAATTCTTACATATTATAATGTTTGTAAATGAACAAATGTGATGTTTGTTTGCAAAAATGCACTCAATATTAAAGAAAAACGCTATAATTGACACTTACTTGGATAAACGTGTAGATCCGGCGGGCGAAATCTAGTAACCTATTCGCTTTCAATGTATCGAAAATGCAGGAAACCAGCCAGTGACTGTGCTTGATTATGTATTCTGGGCATAATCTTGCATGTTTTAAATTGTTGTTATCCCTAAATGTGTAAATAATTTATTATTTGAGATGCATATTAGACAAACCAAGGAACAAACTAAATAATCTAGGAGTTAATGATGACTTTTCCGCGCTAGATTATCGCGCACCTGTACTGAAGTTCTCTCATAGCAACAAAGGAACATTCTTATTTTACCGGTCACTTCTTTCATAAAATAAAGCTGATTGCACTTGATTCTGTTGTCAACATTTTGTATTAAAAGTGGAATTACGTTTTATTCAGACACTGGACTATAATTTTAAGCCTTTGTGGCTTTATATTGTTATACATTGACATTCACAACCTTTCGAGTTGCACTGAAGACAGTTCCTTGACAACAAAGCCTTCGTCGCTGCGGACTACTTAGATAAACAATAAATGTTCTTGTTTAATTTATCTACGCCAATCATTTATAAGAAATGTCATAAAAATATGAGATGATGAATAACCATAACACTTTTACGAATGCATCAACAAAAATATTTCAATTTTCGAATTATATCCAATCAGAGCGTGGGCTGCGAACCTGAAAGTCGCCCATGAAATGACATCCGGAAAAAAGGCCATACTGATTTAAATTTACTATTGAATTCTGATATATATCTTGATCTTGACTAAAGATGTTATCTAATAACTCGCTGTGCTCGTTAATACGAATGAAAACGGCAAACTACGTTCATTGTACTGACCACTGCGGTGAAGGCTTTTACAATCCATACCATGTAGCTATTTAATGGCACGATTTAGCCCTTTCCATCTGCAGCAGTCGACTTTTGTGAAAAGTCGGCCGTATTACATAGATGAAATTAAATAGAGATTGGGTAACAGGATGTGTTTATGTCCTAGGCAGGCAGGTGCGGTTTGTCCTTTACCATTATACTGTTCACAACTGACGTGTCTACAGCAGACGGGTGTGAAAAATGACTATAAATGAAACATTGTTACATAATCAAGTTGAAATATTGTGGGAAAAGGAGAACTTGCTCGTTTAGGGAAATTTCATCTTTTGTCATATTGTTTTCAATTGTCGTCTGCTGCAAAGGCGCCATAAAGCGTTTGTATGTGGAAAAGGATTAAAGCCGTGATGATGTTCTAGATATGGTCATTTTCTTAGAATGCTGATATGTGTCACTCTCGAATCTGTTTCCTGGACATGAGTATGTTTAATTTCTTTTTGTTCAAACATATTTCAAAAGTCGTCTACTGCAGATACCTGAACAACGTCTGCATTTAAGAAAGCCAGAGCCATATACGATAGAAGAAATTACAAAGAGACTGGGTTTTATGATGTATCCTTGATAAACTGATGTTATTTGACCCTTTCATACACACAACACATCTGCAGTAGATGACTGCAAATATCTAGGCAAAAATATTGACACTCTGTATAATTGTTTAATAGAGTTAAAACAATTTTGCAATGGGAGATATTGCTCATCTCGATTAATTTCTCCTTTTGCCACAATGTTTTCAAAACGCCTCTGCTGCAGAGGCGTCAGAGAGCGTCTATGTGTGGGAAAGGGTAAACCCTTGCCTTCATACAGTCGACAATTGACGTGTCTACAGCAGGCGGTATTATGAAACATGTGTAGGGAAAAACACGAGAAATGTTTCTAGATGAACAAGTTCTCCTTAATCCACGTGTCCGACTGGTTAAACGTCGGGGAGCGTTGGAATGCTTTTATGCAAGGCACATTTCCTGGCCTAGAACTTGTTTGTTTGCCCAGGGAACATGAATATGCGAACTGTCGCCGCGATATAACTGGAATAATGTTGAAAACGGCATATAAACCCAATAAAACGACGGTTTCACATCTGTATAAAAATACGTCTTCAATGCATCCAGATAATTACATTCAGTTTACCTATGGTGTGTATCAAGTTACTTAACATTAACATACATTTTGTCATTCTGAATTAAATCCGTGAAATAATATATGGAGTACGTAATTAACTCACATTCCGTTTTCTTAAATTATAGTTATGAAAATAGTGTAACTTTTGAAAGATGACAAATGCTATCGTCGATATTGGACATCGAATATTCTTCTTATGAAATTCTGTGCTGACAGAGTGGTAAACATTAGTGCGCTAATTTTAATTACTATGGGGTCATTTCCCTATTCTAGATTATTTAAAATATTTCTCTTTTGTCTACCTGTTTAAAATTTCGTCTGCTGCAGATGCCTAAAATATATCCTAGGGCTGTTTTCTCGTTAAACAGCTACTATGTACAGGTTTTAGGCTAAGGTGTATTGCAAAAGGAACCGAGCTCTCATGGATATCTAACTACTGTATAAGTTTGATTGAGATACAATTAAAACTGAAGACTTTATCGCGTTCACAAGCTCTATTATAGCAATTCTGACAATTTCAAGGGCCATAATCCAGTCTTGCATGGCCGGATCTGGCTGGTTTGCAAAAGGAACCAAGCTCTCATGGATACCTAACTACTGTGTAGGTTTGGTGAAGATCAGATAGTAAATGGAGCCTCTATTGTATTCACAAGCTCTATTTTAGCAATTTTGACAATTCCAAGGGCCATAATCCAATCTTGCATGGGCGGATCTGGCTGGTTTGCGAAAGGAACCGAGCTCTCATGGATATCTAACTACTGTATAAGTTTGATTGAGATACAATCAAAACTGAAGACTGTATCGCGTTCACAAGCAATTGTTTACGGACGGACGCACAGACGGACGAAGGACACCACACCACGGCATAAGCTCTTCGGGCCTTTGGCCAGTAGAGCTAAAAATCAGATTTCTTTTTCTTCAATAATTTATGACAAATTTAAAATATATATTATAATTAACCTTGTCCAATTTAAGTACAATATATCTGCAGCAGACTCGTCAACACCTCAAAGGCATCTAAGTTTATCCTTTCCCACAAACAGCAAATCTGTAGCAGACCACTTTGAAGACAATTAGTAAAATAAAATTGAAAATCTCTATGTATGAAGGTATAATAACTGAAAATAGTTGAGAACATTGTGAAGAGTAGGTCTGGTTTCAATGAGATTGAAATTACCCCTAATATAAGAAAGTATAAATATATAAAAGTGTTGAAAACATTGTGGCAAAAGGAGAAATTGATCGTTTTGAGCAACTTCTTCTTTTGTCACTATGTTTTCAAAAGAAGTCTGCTGCAGAGGCATCAGAAAGCTTCTATATGTGGGAAAGGGTTATATAACTTCAATTAAATGAATCAAAATATTACTTCTCATAAGAAACCATTGATAATAAAGCTAATCATTAGAGTCATTTATTTTGTTTATGAGAAAATGTATGACTTTATAGCATTTCTGAACAGTATTGTTCAAATCTGTCTGGTTTTCTGCTCAAATCAGAATCTACACAAATTGAGCAATTTCTCTTGTCGCCACAATATTTTCAAAAGTTGTCTGCTGCAAATGCATTGAAATTGTCTAAATATTTGAAAAAGTTCAAATAGATGGAATATAACCATGTTTTCCTAATATTTACTTATTTCCAATAATAAATGAAAAATGGAACCAAAAGTAGAAAGCACAGTGATCATTCATCTTGGGAAATTTTCCAGGCTGAAAAAAATAGAAGTATAAAAATAAAATATGTTGGTGTTTTACAATTGTAAACTATAGGCATTTTAACCCTTTTTTGGGAGAAATTTGCACACAATAATTGCCACAATGATTGCAAAACGCATGAACAGTTATCAGCATATGAAAAGGCAAAGTAAAACTGCTGAAATTATTGTAGGCAAAGGATAGCCTGCTCATGTTATAAAATCCCCTCCTTTCTCATAATGTTTTCAGAAATTGGTAGCTGCAAAAGTTAATGAAAATCATTTTGAAAAATCAGATCAAATTTCATTCTAGTATGTGTTTGAATTAGTATTCGGAGATTTATCTGCTTAAAAACAAACATCAGTATAATTGAGTCTTATAACAAGACACAAAACAAGAGCTGTCCAGAAGACAGCTCGCTCGACTATGCCAACGCTTATTAGCTACTGAGATATGGACTATAATGCAGTTGCGTGCAAAACATTAACCAGAATTTCTTAAAAGGGGATAATTTTCATTATATGCAGAAGAGATTTATATAATTTAATTATTTTCATACAAGGTATGATAGTTACGAAGGGCTGTATAAAGTTTCAATACAATGCATTAACTAGTTACTAAGATATGGACTAATAATGTAGTTGTAAGCAAAACTTTAACCAGAATTTCTAAGTAAAAAAAGGGCCATAATTTGCATTAAATGCAGGAGTGTGTTATTCTTTTCAATTAATTAAATAGGTGTGATGGTTGGGAAGCGTTTTATAAAGTTGCAATGCAATGCATTAAGCAATTACTGAGATATGGACTCTTAATGTAGATGCACGCAAAAGTTTACCCATAACTTGTATATAAAACAAGAGGACCATGATGGTCCTATATCGCTCGCCTGATTTAATCAAACTTAAAAAGTTTTCAGTGTTCTTTCCCCTATATGAGTCTATGAACAAGAGGACCATGATGGTCCTATATCGCTCACCTGATTTAATCAAACTTAAAAAGTTTTCAGTTTTTTCCCCTATATGAGTCTATGAACAAGAGGACCATGATGGTCCTATATCGCTCACCTGATTTAATCAAATTTAAAAAAGTTTTCAGTGTTCTTTCCCCTATATGAGTCTATGAAAAACAAGGGGAGGGGTCATTTTTGACCCCAGGGCTATAATTTGAACAATCTTGGATGAGGTCCACTAGATGATGCTACATACAAAATATCAAAGGCCAGGCCCCTCTACTTTTTTACAGTTTTTCCCCTAAATGAGTCTATGTAAAACAAGGGACCCCCGGGATGGGGTCATTTTTGAACCCATGGCTATAATTTGAACAATCTTGGTAGAGGTCCACTAGATGATGCTACATACCAAATATCAAAGGTTGGGCACTCTTCTTTTAGACAAGAAGATTTTTAAAAAAGAATTCTCTATGAGTCTATGGAGAACAGGTGACCCCCGGGAGGGGTCATTTTTTGACCCCAGGGTTATAATCTGAACAATCTTGGTAGTGGTCCACAATGATGCTACATACCATATATCAAAGGCCTTGGCCTTCTACTTTTAGACAAGAAAATCTTTAAAGTGTTTTCCGTATATGAGTCTACGAAAAACAAGTGACCCCCAGAGTGGGGTCATTTTGACCCCAGGGCTATAATTTGAACAAGCTTGGTAGAGGTCCACTAGATGATGCTACATACCAAATATCTTTTAGACAAGAAGACTTTTTAAGTTTTTTCCCTATATGAGTCTATGTAAAACAAGTGACCCCTGGGGAGGGGTAAATTTTGACCTCAGGCCTATAGTTTGAACAATCTTGGTAAAGGTCCACTAGATGATGCTACATACCAAATATCAAAGGCATGGGCCTTCTACTTATAGACAAGAAGCTTTTTAAAGTTTTTCCCCTATATGAATCCATGTTAAACAAGTGACCCCCGGGGAGGGGTCATTTTTGACCCCAGGGCTATAATTTGAACAATCTTGGTAGAGGTTTACTAGATGATGCTACATTTCAAATATCAAAGGCATGGGCCTTCTACTTTTAGAAAAGAAGATTTTTTAAGTTTTGGTTAATTTCCCCTTTTTTTTTACTTATAGACAAGAAGCTTTTTAAAGATTTTCCCCTATATGAGTCCATGTTAAACAAGTGACCCCCGGGGAGGGGTCATTTTTGACCCCAGGGCTATAATTTGAACAATGTTGGTAGAGGTTCACTATATGATGCTACATATCAAATATCAAAGGCATGGGCCCTCTACTTTTAGAAAAGAAGACTTTTAAAGTTTTCCTCCTCTATTAGTCTATGTTAAACAAGTGACCCCCGGGGAGGGGTCATTTTTGACCCCAGGGCTATAATTTGAACAATCTTGGTAGAGGTTCACTAGATGATGCTACATATCAAATATCAAAGGCATGGGCCTTCTACTTTCAGACAAGAAGATTTTTTAAGTTTTGGTTAATTTCCCCCTTTTTTTACTTATAGACAAGAAGCTTTTTAAAGATTTTCCCCTATATGAGTCCGTGTTAAACAAGTGACCCCCGGGGAGGGATCATTTTTGACCCCAGGGCTATAATTTGAACAATCTTGGTAGAGGTTCACTAGATGATGCTACATATCAAATATCAAAGGCATGGGCCTTCTACTTTTAGACAAGATTTTTAAAGTTTTTCCCCTATATTAGTCTATGCTAAACAAGTGACCCCCGGAGAGAGGTCATTTTTGACCTCAGGGCTATAATTTGAACAATCTTGGTAGAGGTTCACTAGATGATGCTACATACCAAATATCAAAGGCATGGGCCCTCTACTTTCAGACAAGAAGATTTTTTAAGTTTTGGTTTATTTCCCCTTTTTTTGTTGCCGTGGCAGCCAAAGTTCTGCATGGAATAGAATTTTTTGAACAAGTCTGAAAGAAATCCACCCAAGGAATATTCCTGTAAAATTATTTTGAATTTGGTTAATTGGTGTAGAAGAAGTCATTTGTATGAAAATGTGAACGGACGGACGACGACGGACGGTGAGCGATCACAAAAGGTCACCTTGCACTTCGTGCATTGAGGAGCTAACAAGGGCCATAACTTGCATTAAATGCAGAATAGAGTTATCTTACTTAATAATTTGAAGAGATGCGGTAGATGGGAAGAGTTGTATAAAAATTCAATGCAATGCATCATTGTGATAGCAAATTTAATAGTCTATAGTTGGGAAGGTGGTAAAACATGATGTATACTCCCTGTATATGTTTGTCAACTAAAAATCAAACAACTAATCAATTTAATTCAATAATCAAGGCATGACAGTCATATAATTTGAAGATATATATACAACTTCATAAAGTTCAACCCTTTCCCATATACAAACAAGAGGCCCATGAGGGTCTATGCTCTACTGGTATGGTTCTTTGGTCATTTTCAATCCAGAGCATGTATGTATGGTAAAGATCGTATAGTAAATGGAGCCTCTTTTGTGTTCACAAGCTCTATTATATCAATTTTGACAATTTCAAGGGCCATAATCCAGTCTTGCATTGGCGGATCTGGCTGGTTTGTGAAAGGAACCGAGCTCTCATCAATATTCAACTACTATCTCAGTTTGGTGAAGATCGGATAGTAAATCGAGGCTCTATTGTGTTCACAAGCTGTATTATAGCAATTTTGACAATTTCAAGGGCCATAATCCAGACATGCAAGGGCACATCTGGCTGGTTTTGAAAAGGAACCAAGCTCTCATCAATATTTAACAGCTATCTAAGTTTGGTGAAGATCAGATAATAAATGGAGCCTCTATTGTGTTCACAAGCTCTATTATAGCAATTTTGACAATTCCAAGGGCCATAATCCAGTCTTGCATATGCGGATCTGGCTGGTTTGCAAAAGGAACCGAACTTTCATCAATATTTAACTACGATCTAAGTTTGGTGAAGATCGGATAGTAAATAGAGGCTCTATTGTGTTCACAAGCTGTATTATAGCAATTTTGACAATTTCAAGGGCCATAATCCAGTCATGCAAGGGCATATCTGGCTGGTTTTCGAAAGGAACCGAGCTCTCATCAATATTTAACTACTTTCTGAGTTTGGTGAAGATAAGTTAGTAAATGGAGCCTCTAGTGTGTTCACAAGCTTAATTATAGCAATTTTGACAATTTCAAGGGCCACAATCCAGTCTTGCGAAAGGAACCGAGCTTTCATGGATATCTAACTACTAACTAACTACTCTATAAGTTTGATTGAGATACAATCAAAACTGAAGACTGTATCGCGTTCACAAGCAATTGTTTACGGACGCACGGACGACGGACACCACACCACGGCATAAGCTCTTCTGGCCTTTGGCCAGTAGAGCTAAAAATCTATACCAGACGACTTTGAAATCATCTAAAAAATATGGAAACTCACAAGAACTGATAGAACACTTGTTGAATAAAGTTTAAAACATTGTGGCAAAATGAGAAATTGTTCATCCTGAGCAAAATCTTCTTTTGCCACAATGATTGCCTCTGGGAGTCTGGAATCAGATCTGTCAAATAGCTAACATGTCTCTTTGTTATGGTAGAATAGACCAATTAACTAGTCAGTCTGTAAGTAAAATAATTGTGAGATATTAAATTGGTAACAGGACCATTGCTGTATTAATATGACACACAGAGAGAAAAACATGCAGCCAGTCTGGAGCTCTAACCTGGGATCTCTAGTTTTCAAAGCGGATACTCTACCGACTGAGTTTTGCTATGTTCATAACGGATATAATACATCAGACTTGTGTGAGACGGGTACACTGATAACATCTGAGATTCTGTATGTATTTCCACTCATTTTCAAGGGTAGTGGTTCGAATGATGTATTCATGTGTGTGTGATCAAGTAGTTGTCAAATTGAAAGTCTATGAAATTCACACGATTCAATGTGTTCACAATTTGTTTAGTTTGTCTGTATTCTGTGCTAACTGTATGCCTTGTAACACACATAAGCATGCCAACTAGAACTTCATAATCATAATATTATTATTAATAAACAACAACCTCTCACACAGAGTGTTTATTTAAATTGACCAAAATTTTCAATGCATCTAGAGCAACTGAAAGAATGAAAAAAGTATATATGTCTTTATTTGTGACATTTGTAGTATGCCATGAAAAATTGAATTAAGATGACTGACAGAGTTGATGAAAAGTCTTACTCATGAGACATTCGGTACGTTCAATCTTGGGTACGGATCGTATAGTTTCCTAAACAAAACATACCTGTGTCGTTTAAACAAATTAAGCATGTTAAAATGAACAAACACTAATTGATGATTTCATATTATTAAAGAATCCTACAGAAATCATTTAAACTTATCTGTAGTTAATACTGATCTTGTCGCAGCATTAGCGTTTTTGAACTCGGTATTTGATTGGCCAACAACTGTAGTCTGTAAACTGAGAGTATCGTCCCTTAGATAATTTGACCTAGATACAGTCAAGTAACCCTTAGCGGATCATAACCAATAGCGGATCACTTTAATGTTCAAGACACGCTAACTTATTTATTAGACAAAGTTATTGTGTGTAAATTGGCAGGTAAGTACTTCATGGTATTATTTAAATACACAATAAAAATGATGCTTGTCGGACTTCAAATCATCCGTATCATCTGAACGTATGATGCAAGTGTTTACGTGACCCAGTTATTACTACCTTGTTTTGAAGAGAACATGTGTTTTTCGCGGCAACAGCTAGCGATCTTAATTATGTTAGTTATTTATTTTGACATTTTATGAAAGACAAATACATACACCTATTGAAATGTAACCAATCATTCTTATTTGTCTTTGCATGTTTACACTGAAGCGATAATAGAATAGTTAGGTAAGTTACCATTAGCGGATCGCCACTTTGTTTCCATGACTGAGTCTGAGGGGTTTTCTCAAATTTTATTTTCGACAATTTAGCCATTCCCAATGATGCTAGTGATTAAATTGGAAATCTATCAATACAAATATGCAGTTAGATAAAACATAACTTGTACAATCACAGCAGAAGTTTTGACAGCTAAAATGTTGCTTGAGATGACCCCCCCCCCCCCCCCCCCCTTATATCAGAAAGTCACGTGATCCCCTATTGCTACAATTGATCCGTTAATGCATCAATAACTCAAACTGGTAAACAACGGTCTGTACAGCTGTTTCTGCACTAAAACTGAAAAAGTGTTTGTCAATTTAATGGAAAATGATTTTACTTGTGGACTATAAACAAACAAGTTCCGAAACATTGACCGTTACTGATCCGTTAAGGGTAACTTGACTGTATGTTCTAAACACAACCTATACACAAGTTATTAAATTTGTGATTTTATTTCAACACATACGTACATTTAAAAACAATTCTCAGATGACATTTGTGTGGCTGCTGGTAGCTAGTCGAATGTCGTCGTCTTTTGACTAACCAGTGTGTTTTCGATCATTGAAATACTCCGACTCGGATTTGTATGTCGAGAAAACACCACGGCACCACACAAAAACTCCATAATTGGTAATTCAGTCGAGACGAAAATGGTTTTGAGTCGACGGATTTCGTTCTGATCGCCGCCATATTGCGACTTTTCACCGACCCGAAAAGTACGACTATCTTAGCTACGATAATTTGATAAAACGGTTATCGGACGTAATTCCGGACTTACGCCCAAACTTACGACAATCTTAGTTAAGACCGAGTTACGACTGTTGATAAAACGGGCCCCAGGAAGGGAATGACTGACCCAAAGTTGAATATTCAGGGCTTAGCCCATCTCAGTGACCATAGTTATATATAAATAATGCACTGATTAGTTGATTGACTGTATTAATTCACTGATAGGATATTGTGTGTGTGAAAGTATTGTACAAACATTTACCAACCAACCCCACATTTTCCACATTTTACAGCTATATTTGTAGTATATGACTGTCTAATAACCATATTTGGTCATATTTATTTATCAACAGTTCAAAAGATAGTGCCATACATAAGAAAACTTCAGCTTTGTTTACCTTTAAATCTAGGTCAGTATGACACAGTCAGGGTGGAAATTTAACACGCATTCTGACGTACCTAATAACTGAATGCCCACATGAGCCCCCTGTCCACTCCAGACAACCAGTTTCTACATTTACTATGCATTTTGAGTGTAGTCGGTCTCGTACTGTATTCCAGAAGTTGTCCATTATTACAGACGATACAAAAGTGACCTTTCATAATTTGACCCGAAAGTGCTTTAGGTCACAATACACCAAATAAATTCCTTCTTTGTTTACATGTAAATCAACCAGCTTCAACCCTCGTTTGTCACATTTTCTAAGCGTTTCCCTTGTAGAACACCATATATCATTGAAAAGAGATACTTCTTACCTTTAAAATAATCCATAGAAAATGCGGGGTCATGCTTTATCCAAGAAAGAACTTGCTCTGTGAAGATGGGGACCGTCCTTTTTACCACAATTCAGCTAGGCTGTAACTGGGTTTCAGTAGTATAGAAAGGGTGGTTCAAACCCTCCCAACTTTCCTCCCGGGTCCCATTGGGAGGGTTTGAACCACCCTTTCCCAACTTTCCTCCCGGGTCTCAACTTCCCTCCCAACTTTCCTCCCGGAGGGTTCATGGCGCTAAAACCCTCTCTCCAAGATGGCGGTTTTCCAAGATTCCTCCGAGTTATATAACCCATATCATCATTTAAGGTTTTCCCTCCCCCATTTCATATTCAACTTCTAAAGGGTGTAGTCTATTGAGTGACGTCTAAAAATGAATAAATCAGAAAAAGAGACGATTTTGGAAAAGTATTATTTCAATCCTAAAAATGCGGGTGCATATATGGGCCCACAAAAAGTGTTTATCGAATTGAATAAAAAATATCCAGGACTCATATCTTTAAACTTCATCAAAACTTGGTTGAATAACCAAGATGCCTACTCTCTACAGAAACAACCAAGGCATCGCTATAAAACGGCTCAAGTGCGTGTATCTGCTATCGGCGAGCAACTGGATATAGATTTACTATCCATGATGAATTTAGCTGAGGACAACGATGGTGTGAAATACTTACTATTTGCTATAGATGTATTCAGCAGAAAAATCTGGGTGAGGCCTTTGAAGAACAAGACTGCCAAAATCGTTCTATCTGCTATGAAAGATATTCTAGAAGAAGTGAAACCGAAAAAGATTAGAAGTGACAAAGGTTCTGAGTTTGCTAATCAATGGTTTAAAAAGTTTTGCAAAGACAGAGACATTTATTGCTTTACTACAAATAACCCGGCAAAAGCTAACTACGTGGAACGTGTGCAACGAACCATAAAAACTGCTCTTTATAGGATGATGCGTCATCAACGAAACTATCGTTACATTGACAAACTGAATGAAATTGTTGTCAATTACAATGCATCTCCACATCGTAGCTTGAACTATTTAGCACCAAACGATGTTAACAAAGAAAACGAAGCTGATGTTTGGGCTCACTTATATTTAAAGAAACGTGCACCAAGAAAGTCAAAACCCAACTTCAAACTTAAACTTGGGGATTTTGTACGAATCAGTTTTTTAAAGCAGCCCTTTCGAAGAGCCTATCAGGAACAATTTACAACAGAGGTTTTTCGAGTATCAAATCGTCTTTTAAAACAGGGTATTCCAATGTATAAGTTACAAGATCTGAAAAATGAGAAAATCAAGGGTATGTTTTATACTAACGAGTTACAAAAAGTTGACAAAGATGAAAATAGTCTATGGTTTATTGAAAAAATCTTGAAAAAAAGAAAACGAAACGCTAAATTGCAGTATTTTGTGAAGTGGCAGGGATTTGACAAATCATTTTCCAGTTGGATTGATGCGAATGAAGTTAAAGATACAGCTGGTTAAGTATGGAGCATTACGTATATGTGCGGAGTGATGATAGTAATGATATTTTTCAGGATAATCAAGTATTCAAATTCAAAATTCATCTAAAAAAACCTATAATCTTGAATGGGTTTTGGAAAGTGGGTCTTAGCGAATTTCACGTTAAAAACCAACCAAACAAAGCAAAAACTAAAATTCAGTCAAAAACTGTTTTAGACGTCTTTTCAAACTTTTGTAAAGAAAGTATTGTCGATGGAGAGGAAAAACCTTTACTGAGGCGAATGGAACGAAATATCACTAGTGGTTGGAGTTACATGTTTAACCCTGTTATTTACATACCAGTTAAACATCGAGAAATATATGAATTTGAGGTTGTTATAAAAGCCGACGACGGGACTATTCCATCATTTCTACAACAACCTGTGCGCCTCACACTCCATTTCAAACGATACCCATTCTACGCTGACTATGAAGCCATCTAATTTGTACATACCAAACCCACAAAAATGGGTACATTTTTTTAACAAAGTGGTAGACGGTAAAGTGAAAATGCTACAAACAGGTGGGGGACAGACATCAAGAATTTTGCCTTTAGGAACGTATACTCCTGCAGAGACTAATAAAAACCAACAGATAGTTGTTAAAACAGTCAGTCCTGCAGAACAGACAGTACAGCAGGCTAAGAGTGAATTACAACGTGAAAACATAAAACTGGATAGAATTGTGAGAATGAATCAAAACAAACGCAGACATCGACGGAGAAACAACGGTAAAATTACCAAAATATCTCGAAAATCACAGATCGGAGGTCGAAAAACAACTGGCGGACGTCGAAAACAAACAGCAAGAAAAAAGCAAATAGGTGGTCGAAAGAAACAGATAGGAGGTCGAAGAAAGCAAACAGGAGGACGAAAACACAAGAAATATATAACGAAAACAAAACGGGATATATTCAATTTTTAAACAATCATTTTAGGAGGAAAAATAGAAAAATAAAAATGTCATTTTTCAATGCAAAAAGTTTTCACGAAGGAATGCCTAGTGAATTGGCTTTGTTTGACCTCCCACCAACACAAGTTGCTGTTAGTGATATTCATTATCAAGAGATTCGACCGCTTTCTCAAATATCCGGAGACAGTCCCATTGAATTCCTGATTAATGGGCAGAACAGCCAAGATTATTTGGATTTAAAAGGAACTTTATTATGCGTTAAATTGAAAGTGAAAAAAGCTGATGGTACAGCTCTCCCTAAAGGAGAGAAAGTTGGTCCTGCGAATTTGTTTTTACAAAGTTTGTTTTCTTCAACAGAAGTTACTCTGCAGAATAAAGCTACAATAACGTGTAACTACAACCCTTATCGGGCTATGATTGAAACACTGATCGGATTCGGAGAAGACGCAAAAACGTCGCAACTGACTTCTCAACTATTTATTAAAGACCAGAAAGATAAGATGGCCATTGCTGATCCTAGCCAGGGAAATATTGGCTTATACGAGAGAGCAAAATACATCGCTGAATCAAAAAACTTAGATATGGTTGGACCCATTTTCCACGACTTGTTTCAAATGTCACGTTATCTTATAAATGAATGTGATTTACGATTACGTTTAAATCGTACTAAACCCGAGTTTTCACTTTTGTGTAATGAATCACTGCCTGCTTATACCGTTGACATTGAAGACATTTTTCTACTAGCCAGAAAGATTCGCTGCAATCCTGCAGTAATCTTTGGCCACTCCGAGATCCTTAAATCGGAAAATGCGAAATATCCTTTTATGAAAAAAGAAATGCGTTTGCAATCTATACCGAAAGATTCATCGTCATTTCATTGGGACAACCTGTTTCAAGGGCAGAAACCAACTCGCATTATTGTTGGATTTGTTGATTCCCAAGCTGTTTCTGGAGCTTATAATAAAAATCCATTCAATTTTGAAAATTGTGACATTCAAAGTATTTGTTTATACGTGAATGGACTACCTACGAGGACTCCATTAAAGCTGAACTTTTCGGCAGATAACGGTGTATCAGCGATTGAAGCCTTTGCCAATCTGTTTACCTGGAACGGTACTTGGAATAAAGATAAAGGAAACTACATTGATAGAAACGACTTTGCCTCAGGTGTAACACTGTTTGCATTCGAGTTGGAACCCAATTACTCTCAACATGGAGAGTACCTATCGCTGGTGAAGTCTGGAAATGTACGCTTAGAAGTGCAGTTTGCTAGCACGCTAACAAGTAAGTTGTTTTACGAACATTATTTTTTTAATCATTGTTTAACCGCATTGAATAGTTTTCCTTAGTCATACTTGATAAAGCTGTTGTATACTATTAAATGTATTTTGTGTCGGGAATAAGATTCAACAACTCTATTCATATATTTACAGAAACGATGAGCTGTCTTGTCTACTCCATGAATCCAGCCTATTTCGAGATTAATAAAGCTAGAGATATTATTATAGAGTGATGGATACAACACAACTTCAGTGTTGCATTGAGTGTGATCCACTGTTACGTCAACGTGTCCTTGGAGTGTTTGCAGCTGATCAACTTTCGAAAGTCATACCCAGCAATTATCCATACGGTTTCATCGCTAATACTGACATTCAGTCTAAAAGAGGACAACATTGGTGCGCATTTTACGCAAATGAACCAGGAGAAGCAGAATTTTTCGACAGTTACGGCTTTCCACCGCAGCAATACAGCCAATTCTTTTCTCAATGGATGCAAGAACATTCTATACTACAAAAATATAATAAAGTTCAGATACAGAGTGAATACTCGTCTGTTTGTGGACTGTATTGTTTATTCTATTTAAGACAGCGATTGAGAGGATGGTCTATGAACAATATTGTGCACTCATTTAATACTGTCAATCGTGTTAACAATGACTCTTTTATTCATACGTATATGAGTGGTGTTTATTCACACTGTACATCCAATTGTTCTATATCAAATCAAATCTGTATACCGCTAATAAAAAACATGAAACTGTAATACATATATTGTTTTTATTTATTTTTTTATTACATGAATAAATATATCGTTTAAGAAACACTCTGAATGTGAAAACCACCCATCACTCCAACTATTTTATAGTGACCATATGCAAAACTGTTAACAGCATCAATCAGAAAGCGTTTGTCGTCAAAAGCGGACAATCCCAACTTAACAATGTTTTCACAAAATAGTTGATGGTTATGACTTCTTATTGCACTCATAGATGACAGTTGTTTTGTTTCATTGTCTAACGTCTTTTTATAATGATCAAAACGAATGTCTTTCTTTACAGTGACCTTGGAAATGCCTTTTGCCCTTTTGCTTTCTTGATTACCGCATTTAAAGGCATACATTTTGCTCCTTAAACCAACAAATTCAGAAATTGGTAGTCCATTGGTCTCATCTTTCATCTTACCAAGGACTTTTTTATTGCAATCATTATGCATGGGATGACCTTTCGGATAATCCGAGAAATCGAATAAGTGTTCGTCTTGCATCATATCTTTGTAAATATCATCTGTCTGACAATGAAACAAAAGACTATCAGTGTCAGTCATAAGAAGCCTTAACTTGTTTCCATATTTTGGTTTCAAATACTTATAAAAAAACTCGTACATAATGAGTTTGCTTAGGTCTAAAATACACATGCCACTATAGCTTGGTTTATTCAATATCACATTGACTTTGTTTAATTCCACCGCAACCAGATCTTTGGAAAATATTTTAGTCGACTTATAACTAGGCTTGGAAGCTAGTTTACAAAGTCGTTTTTCTGTATGCACCAATTCAATATTACGATGTTTGCGTACATTTTCCATTGTTTTTCCAAATACGGACACATTCAACAATTTATAAAATGATTTAGCAAAAGCAGAAGTCGCTTCTTTTCTCTTCTGTGTGTTATAGTCAATGTATTTCTGCATCCAAGGAGCTTGTCTGAACTCTAATACCCGATGTATGTCTACCAAAACCAGGCCTAATTCAAGGTAGAGTAGTAAGTTCCGATAGTGAAGAACGTATCTTTCTTTCGTATCAAGAGACAAGATTAACTTTTCTGTTTTGCCCCGCGTGCCATTGCCGGCCATGTCACCATGTAACTTCTTCCATAGGTTCTTTGCGTAAGGCGATAATTCTTCATCAGTTATCGCCCTTCGTTCTGGCGCTAATGGATAGTCATTGTGAAGGTCGTGAAGGTGAGATGGATAGTGTAGAGTGACCTCTAGTATATATCCATAGTCACCATCAGTTGAAATAGAGTGGATATCGAATTTTCGAATTTGATTATCATTCAGCCACCGGAAGCTGCCAATTGGAAGTGGTTGACACATAGCCCAACCATACAGATTATTCATGTCAAGATAGGCCAACCAGGTTCTTGGTATCTCAGGATCATAGTTGTCCAGTTTGGGATTGTTAGCCTGTTCATAACGGTGTGAAATCTGCGAAATACCCCCTCTCGTAGCCCTTTCTACAAACAAAATCTGATCAATGTCTGTCATCAATTCCAATGAAACGTTAGTCATCTTCAAACACGCTGCCCAAGCCAGACCCGGCGAAGTCATGAAATGACATGGATCCAATTCATACTGTTCCATGCTTAAAGTTCGAAACGTTTCAAAAACAGAACACAACAATAGGACGTCAGACCTCAGGTATAAGTCATGAAATTGCCCAAGAGAGGTAATCTTAAATTTCTCATACACATTTAATGCGTGTTGATAGTCTTCTTCACTAACACATTCTCGAGTTAGAGATGAGTAGAACGCCTCTCTCGGTGGTAAATTGGTCTCCTCAAATCGTTCGAAGGAGTTGAAATATTCATAGGGATACACCTGCTTTCTCATTAGCAATTGTGCCTTTTCTAATTCAAATTCACTTTGTAAATGCGGCATTTCTGAGAGTCCATTCTGAGCTAAATCGCGAACCAGTGTATCCAATGATGATGGTAGGAACTGAAAACTATCAATGAATCGTAAATTTGCCAGACTGAAACTCACATATTTGTCTTCTGTTTGAGCGATGCATGATAACTTATGTTCTTTAAATTGTCCTATGCTCTCACAGAGAATATGCGCATCAAAATTCTTCAAGTTGTGAAATATGACTGGGATATGTTTCGCTACTGGACATTTTAAATTACATTCATTATGAGCTATGCCAATGAATGTACCTGTCATGTGGTTGTGATGTCGGACTCTTTTGTTATAAGTAGCATCATATAGACTGAATTTTTCATTGCAAATACAGCAAGTCGTAGTTTCCTCCGCTCTCTCAATGTCCTCTGATGTCATTATCATATCTTTTGGTTGAGACACGATCTCGTTTATAGTCTGGCACTCTTCCAACAAGCACTCAATCAGTTTAATAGATGCGTCTGGCCCCCTATAAATTACAGTGGGTTTTGTATATGCGGAATCCTCGCAAACAACCTTGTACCCAAATCCGCAAACATCAAGTTTATGACTTGGAAGAGTATAAGAGCGATTTGGATCTGGGGGGCAGGTATTTAATTTTCTGTTTAATGTTTCGAAGTCGCAGTAGATGGCAAAACTGGTCTTGAGTGTTTTCTGAAATTCCTTAAATCGTAAAATATTGTCTCCCGGCGTCGGCAATTCTACTTTTTGCGGTCCATTGATTTTACAATATGGTATGTGTTCTGACAGCAACTCTGTCCTTCGAAATCCATGAAGACAATAAGCGCAAAAATATAAGCGAGACTGATGAGAATTCGTTCTGCTTAAAAACCGATCTAAGTTGGTGATCAAACAGTAATGCGATTTCTCGCCATCCTGCAGCAGAAGTAGGTTAATGTGATGGAGGCGCTTATTATGTTCCGTGATTCTCAAAGGCAAAATATCTTTGTTTTCAAAGGCTAATATATTAATGGATATGTTAGAATTTTGACGTTCAAATTTGTTTAGTTGATGTAATGTTATTGGGTATTTCATACCAGCCATATTGATTTCATATTCATACGGTATATAATGAAGCATGTTTTCTGGAGTATTTATAGTGGGATGTAAAGACGCTAATACACAGTACAGAAAACATTTATTGTCCGAATTCTTTATGTTTAAAACGCTGTGTGATTTTGAAAGAGTCGCTGGTAATGGTATAAACGTAGACCCATTAATAGGCGAATAGTTCACAGTGTGAATTTCTAACTTGATCACTTGTTTTACGAACCACCCTGATCCTTCCCGTAAGTACTTTTCAATACTGGCATGTATTTTCTGCATGGCCTCATTCAAGTCACTTTCGTCAAAAGTGTCTTCATGGAGCAAACGGTGAGTAAAACTTCTGAAGTGTGGAGATGATGTGCGTTCTTCTTGATCATCGCGTTGCATTAGCATCTGTACACACAAATTCCATTTAATACCTCCGGTGTGTTTACTCCTTGAAAGAAGGTAATCCCGAAGTTGGTTTTTAATATTTGCAAGAAACACCAATACGTCATATCTTTCGAAAGCTTTAGGATGTATATAGTGGTTTTGAACGGTATTATTCAAAGCCGTATCACTTGAGGACTCGTTTTCTTCTTGTACTGTTTCATTAACCGTGTTGGGATTTTGCTTAAAATCAGTACTATCGTCGGTTTCTACACGATTTAAATGCAAGTGACTTTTACTAGTAGATTGAATGGAGGGTGTTCTATGCAAGTCCCTTCTCGCTATGTCTCGTCCTCCATCTTGGTTGAGAGGGTGGTTTCGTTCTACATGTCCAATTAAATCAGAGTATTGTAAAAAGTTTTCATCACAATGTCTGCATTGAAATGACATTCGTCTATCTTGCCGTGAAATATTTTCTTTATGCACTTTTTGTTTATGTTTTTTCAAGTATTTATGCGAAGAATACAATTTTGGACACTGATCACACGATGCTTGTGATTTTCTCCATGGATAAGACGGATGAAATTTTCTACAGTGCTTTCTGAGGTTGTCTGGTCTTGAAAATGTTGAAATACAATAGAGGCAATTGAATTTTACAGGCACGTTTTTCTCATACAGATGACCCTCATCATGACCTGTGTTTTCCTCCTCCTCAGAAGAATCATTAAAATCGTTACTTCGCTTCATGTCATCGTTTTATATGCCCTTAAAATATATAAAAGAACAGTTTTTAGTATGTATGTTTATGTTTATTGTATTTTAAGGTTTCTCCAACCCATACAAATCATTCATTTTTAACATTGGTTATAGCATACTGTTAGAACAAAACAACAACAACAAAATGAAATTCAACTTCAGTAATTAATCCATTTTAATTTGTTTTGCGATACACGATGAGCTTCAAAGTTCAGTTGAGATAATGGTTTCTCCACATATAATGATGGTTTACTGCTCACATCTTGTTCTGTTATCTCATCTTTCAAAGTAGACGTGGGACGTCCTCCAGTTTGAATGGGTGCTTTTTGATTAATGGTAATAGTTTTAGTCTCATGTCCCGACTCGCTATCTTCTGTGGATATACAACGTTCATCGACTTTCCGAGGGTGTGTTGTGTTTTCTGCGCTAATTGCTTGGTCTGCTCGTTCTACTAAAGTCTCGTATTTATACTTTGGTATTAGCACTAATTCTTCAGCCATCTCTTAAAGTTCGTCTTTTATGGTTTGCACTAGAAGCACAAATATCGGTAAATCTTTCAGGAGTATGGAACGTCTGATCTGTAATGGTTTCCCTTTCTCGATGAAGCGAAGAATAACTGATTTGTAATGACGTACTTTCCTTTTATTTGATTCACTCAGGTTTCGTCTTCCACGTATAATGTTATATACGATTTGTATAACTGCTCTCATCTGTGATGTTGTGATTGTTTTTACAAGAGCTTTTTTCTGTTCATTTGATGCAGTCACGAATAATCTTAGAAAAGGTTGCTCCTTTTTCAACAGCGAGTTCATTGTATGTCATTTGGTTTATAGACAATCATCAACTGATTAGGTAAAATATTGGTACGTAGTTTATATTGTGGATTGGAATGAGGACTCACGTCAATAAGCAAATAACCATAGTTTCGACTCGTAGCTTTTCGATATGCATCTAGAAAGTATGCTGTTTTACCAGGCATTATTTGTCTTCCTAATGTTTGAACTTGCATTTCATCGCGTTTATTTTTAAATAAACATAAGTAGTGGGCATTCAACGCAATTGTTCGAAACTGTTTTCCACCGGAAAACAAGTTTTGTACGATAAAAAAAACGCTAAAATTCAGATGGTGTGAAAACTTAGTAAATAAGTCCACCATATCATCGCTTTTAGAAGCTTGTCTTAAAAGGTCGTCAATTATAAGCACTTTATGTCCAGGTATTTTCCATGACCAAGTTTCCATCATCTCTTTACTCGGTAATCCATCAATGAACTGAATCAATGGAATTGCAGCTTTCATGTCATCGTAAAGTTCCTGCCAAACACCTTGACAATAAAGTATGGTTACAGGTTTGTGTTTAAATACGCCGTTTACTTGTTTGAGTAGCTCATAGATAAAATAAGTTTTACCACTTCCAGTCGAACCACATACAATAACATTACACGGAGACTCAAATTTAACAACACTCTCCATCTTTACCATTACAAATGACACTTGTAAAATAAATGCATATCAATATAAAGCTCATTTAAATTGAAATAAAGACTTCACGACATTCAGGCAGCAATTACAAGTTCCACTTCTGAGGATATGGGAAAACAGCTTTAGAACAGAAATATATAACTGAACACAAATTTTACTATATTTTTATGTCAATAAAATATACATTCCATAACACATCTATTTTTTATATATAATCCATCGTCTTCATCTAACAGATGTTTTTTTTACGATATACAATTAGTAAAAAAACACATAAGTCCAAAGTTTTTAAAACCGTTTTTCTAATTCATTTATGGTAAAAATCATCTTTTTCATTTTTCTACACCAGGATTCAGATTTCATAGTCTGACGCCAGTCATCACAAAAATACTTCAGTTTCTGTAGTCCTAGAAGTTCTGGTGAAATATCATACTTCTCAATTGTATTACTCCACCTCTGTAAAAGATCGTCCTCTGGAATACGTTGAATAGCCACGTCAAAGTAATTTTCAATAACACATTTACTATCGTAATTTAAACAGGTGTGCGTCCTTTGAGATAAATCATCAAACCAGCAACCCAAACACGCTGTCTTTACTAGGTTTTTAATTGTGTTCAACATGGATTCTGCATATAAAATGTCAAAACAAGAGTCAGTTATGGTAACTGCCTGCCGGTGGTCCATGATTGATTTCTAAAGGTAGATCCCCAAGGCCGGTGTGATGAAAATGAACTTAAATCGCAATCACTTGTGTTCACTGCGAGTGATGAGATAGAACTGTCATCCTGAATTGATTGAGATAATGATAGTTGTGTATCATAACCAATCATTGTTAAAAAATCACATTTGGGTGAATGTTTATAATGTTCTTGAAAACTATTATCACTGCTTTCCCAATTGCTTATTTGAACTCCACAACAAAAGCATTTTACAGTGTCACTCTGCCCTGTGTAGAAAAAACCACTTTTCGCTAAACTGAATTTATCAGGTATGATTTGTTTAGGCCATCTTTGATAAGAACTTAGTCTCGTGTCAAAAGCGTAATATTGTAGATATAAGTCTTGTTGACATGTATCCATTGACGTATTCTCTCCTGTATCCATGTTTACACTTGTACGTGCCAATTGTCAATGTCAGTTTTTCTTTATCTCTGTTTATATAATATTAATAGTCCAACCGCTATTCATAATCATTCGTGTTATAAATGAGACTAAAGATTGCTGATATTTGAAAATTATAGCAATGATGAACTTCTAGAATTTTATATTCTTTTTATGACGACTTTTACTTCTTACATATCTTCACTTACTAAACTTGTTTAGGTTTATTCATTGTGCTTAGTATAAACAGCTTGTAAACAGCCTGTAAAATAGTCCACACTCACTTTAGAATCACATAATGCATCAAAAATATCCTTGCTAAGTTTTATTTGTTTCTTGCCACTTTTTAAAATGATCACATCTTTATTTCCTTGTTGTGTTATTGTTAAAGAAACTGATTCATTTAAAATGCATACAATCTTGTCGTATTTAAGTTGACAGTGAACTTTTTGAAATGGTTCTGTAAAAGTAAAGTCACTATCAATCTGTGCTTGAGCCATTTTTATTCCCTAATTTTCTAATTCAGAATAAAAGATACACAAAACAAACTTACGAAATTTTATATATAAAATTTGTCTAAAATTAAGTCCAGTTCAACGCCTTCAGAGGTAGAATTTTGTTTGCGCGGTCTTTCACAGCCTATTTTATAGGCTGGTGTAGTGAACCGAACAAAATATCATATCTGCGCATGCTCATCTTATATGTTTCCAGTTCGAACTGGATGCTATTCAGCTTGAACTAGTTTATTTTTGATAAACCGTTTGTCTATTAATAGAAGTCTACGTGATGTATAAGGTGGAGTGCGCATGCTCATAAGATGACACCCTGATATAAGCCGGTTTTATTTAAAAAACTTATATAGAGCGTTCTAGAAAGATTCGGGTCACTTATCAGAACAAAATGAAATAGACCTTATAGTAATACTCCTCTGTAAAGAAAAAATCATGTATATACAATCCGATATTTATGATACATGTAATACTTTGAATTAAAATTTTGTTAAATTATTTCTAATATATATAACATTTAAATAACTAGTACAAAATACATAGACGACTTAGGCCCTTTTTTAAAAATGGTGGGATTTAACCCGTGCCCCTACATTTAATAGACGACATAGCCTCTCTGTTTTACAAACAAGTTTTTTAGTCTATATCCAAATTCGGACCGGAAACTAACATACACCCAGAAAACGTTTTTGAGAAGAGTTTAACTGTGTATGATCATAAATAGCTTTGGACGTGATGCTTATTGGTCAAAAATAGCTTTGGACATGATGCTGAGTGGACGTAAAAAAAGAAACTAGGAAAACTGGTTTACATATGACTTCATGTCCCTTTCTTCATACATATAGTATCAATAATAATTGTATGCAAGTATAAAACAATTAAAAATGCAAAATTTAAGGCAAAATTAAGTTTATACAGTAATGCATTTGCCTCTTTCAACCAACACAAATAGAAAAGTAAAACCATTTTGCATATAATCACCAACTATTTTGTTTTTCTGCAATGTTTTTAAAGTCAATTTATGCACCAAACGGATGTATATATATTTATAGATAGAAGTAAAGTTGAATGACGTGAACTTTCACCACCTATGATCAGATGTGAATGAACAACTAGAAAAACTAGTTTATGTATGATTCAATGCCCCTTTCTTCATACATATAGTATCAATTATATTGGTAAAAAGGTAATTGCAGACATTCCCATTTAAAAGAGAAATGTAAGCAAAGACATCTTATTTAAAGACACTATTTAGCTTTTCTGTGTACAAAACACTATGAAAGGAGTTATTCCAATATACTTTCTAAACAATGAACTCGTCGAATTTCAATGTATCATTGGAAAACGCTGTTAAAAATGTTAAGCCTCACTGAATTTGAATACATGTATTCATTACATCTTGTCGTTTTTGGGCTCTAGATAAAGTGACTTTCACTTTTAAGCAAAAGGTATTCGTAAATTGCTTCCAAACTCAATGCTGTAGTACTTATTCGAATGTCTTGAACAAAAAAATTAAAAAAAGTATAAGGTTTAGAATTAACAAACGAAAAGGGTTAACAGAAAATGTCTCTAATATCTGCAGCTTATTTTAAAGAAAGACAAATCTATCCGCTAGTAAATTTCTTTTTTTTTTGTACGAGTTGCTTCCCATTGACCATTAACTTATTTTACCCCCCTTTCAAATTGAGACCCGGGAGGAAAGTTGGGAAAGGGTGGTTCAAACCCTCCCAATGACCCGGGAGGAAAGTTGGGAGGGTTTGAACCACCCTTTCTATACTACTGGTTTCCACATACTCTACTTTCACTTTCACACAAGGTCAAAATACATAAAATGATCAAATAAAACAGTTCCAGTTCATCCTTTACATATTTACAAAGAATTTACACCCATTGTCACATCCAATGCAGTCTGGGCCAGATGTACAACCATTTCTAGGCAAACAAAGTTTTGTTTACGCACTACTGTAGATCAAAGGGGCCCGCGGATGTATTTAGCGTAATTTGACCTTTTGCACAAGTTTTATCCGATGATGAATGGGACTATATAATGACAAGGGGATTCTAAGTGGACACTAATTTTTTTTTTAATATCTAAATTTAGTGTCTATTACGCTCATAAAACATGTCAATTCTGTCTGTGACGTAAATTTTATAGTAAACAAACCAAAATCGCAACTTCTTGTTGATGAATTGTGCAATGATCTTTTGGCACTCATTGGAGTATTTCAGTACAAGTTATTACGCATAAAAAAATCTGATAATGTGTTTGTCACAGTATGTTTGATTACCTGTTATGTATGTAACACCGATAATTTTACACCTGACAAATGTGTTTCGCATGTTGATTGACCGCTGTACACAAGCAGATTACAGATCATGAGGGTGGGCATTGACGGCATTTCAAAGGGGACAACTGATTAAAGCTGTTTATAGTGTATAATTGGTTGGGGTGGATATAAAGTGACCATTTAAAGCCATCGACCACAAGTGACCGCTTGTATACAGTAAAACTTGCATTAGGCAGCCAATGAAGTAAATATTTAGTATTCATTCCATCAGGCTGGGGGCTATTTTGCCTTGCATGGCTATAGAGAAAACTAAAAGAAATCTCCGACGAAAGTGAAAGGCCGATTTTCAAAAAAAATGCAGAAATGTTCCTTAAGTGACCTATCAGAGTCCTTTAAGCCATGTTGATTGGTTGAAAAACATGGCTGCCACAGGTCGGGGCTATTTTGCATTATATAGCTATAGTGAACAATTTAAAGAAAAGTCTTCTCCAAAAGTGGCGGGCCTATTTTCAAATAATTGTGTACGGTGACCCTCTATCAGATTTCACCAAGCCATGTTGACTGGTAGAAAACTATAGCCGCCATGGGCCGGGGCTTATATGGCTAAAGTAAAAAAAAAAAAATCAGGTGAGCAATCCAGGGCCATCATGGCCCTCTTCTTTTACTTTTAATGGTGATAGGACAATATAATGACTAGGAGAGCTCTTTTTTAGTGGATATTAACTTTTATTTCAATATCCAAACTTACTGTCTAGTGGTAGGCAAAAGCTCATTAAACTTTTTAATTTTGTCCATTTCGCCCTTGAAGTGGTTGGCGCAGTAGATGTAATAGAGTAATCACTTTTCCATCAACTAAAACTGCAACGTCTCGATAAGGAACCATGAATGTTTATATAAAGCTGATCATGTCATCTGGGATTATGCTGATCATGTACACACTTAGTTACGTCATATGACCTGCTGAACACGACTATTTGCAACCCTGCTTCAAGCAAGAGTTACAAAATGGCGGAGGGTGACAATTCTGGATACTGGTGTGTAAATAATCCTAAAATACGAACCTGATTTGGATATTTTCACTTAATGTTTATCAGTTGGAAGATTGTTATTGTCTGTTTTACCTTGTCCATTTTGCCTGCACAGACGGTGTAACATGTAATCGCCATTCCCAAATCGCAATTTCTCGATAGTGAGCTGTACAATGATTAGCTGATAACGTCATATGTGACTTGCTGATCATGTGACCAGTTTGTTCATTGATAATTGGCTTGTCGAAATTGAACGATGACTACTGATCATTCAATCGAATAATTCCACATAATAATATCTAGAACAGTTGAGAAGGGAGTTAACTATCTGATGCGTTGCCGATAAAGATGGGTTTTCCCATCTACAAATGGCCGATTCAGTCCGATTTCATATTTTCATAGTTGAAAGACTTGAAGCGGAAAATTAACAAGAGCTGTCGGAGGACAGCGCGCTCGACTATACCACTGCTTTTTAAGTTACTGAGATATGGAGTCCAAAAAGGGTCATAAGACTCATAACTTGCATTTAAAGCTGGATAGATTTATCATACTTGATTGTTTACATAGATGTGATGGTTGGGAAGGGCTGTATAAAGTTTCTATGCAATGCATTAAGTAATTACTAAGAGTCTCTTAATGTAGTTGCATGCACAACTTTAACCAGAAAAAAGGACATTAACTTTCATAAAATGCAGGATATAGTTATTTAACTTGAAAATCAACATAGGTGCAATAGTTGGGAAGGGTTGTATAAAGTTTCAAAGCAATGCATCAAGTAAATACTAGGATATCGACTTTTGATTTAGTTGCATGCAAAATTTTAACCAAGTTTCTAGGTAAAGAAAGGGCCATAATTTGCTCTGGATCGAGTTACCATTCTTGATTGTTAACATAGGTGTGATGATTGGGAAGGAGTGTATATAAATTCAATACAATCTATCAAGTAGTTACCAAGATATGGTCTCTAAATGTAGTTGCACACACAACTTTAACCAGAATTTGTAAGTTAAAAAAGGGCTATTACTTGCATAAAATGCAGGTCATAGAGTGATCCAACTTAATAATCAACATAGGTGTGATAGTTAGGTAGGGCTGTATAAAGTTTCAATGCAATTAATCAAGTAAATACTGAGATATAAACTCTTAATTTAATTGCATGCACAACTTTAACCAGACTTTCCAGTACAAAAAGGGTCATAACTTGCATTAAATGCAGGATAAAGTTATCTAACTGGATAATCTACAAAGATGTGATAGTGGGGTAGGGTTGTAGAAAGTTCCAATGCAATGAATCAAGTAAATACTGAGATATGGACTCTTAATTTAGTTGCACGCAAAATCTTAACCAGAATTTCTAAATAAAAAAATTGCCATAACTTGCATAAAATACAAGATAGAGTTATCTAACTTGATAATCAACATAGGTGTAATAGTGGGTAAGGGTGGTAGAAAGTTTCAATGCAATGCATCAAGTAAATACAGAGATATGGACTTAGTTGCACGTAAAACCTTAAACAATGTGTGACGCGGACGCCACAGAAACAGTAATAATGGTTGAATTGATATAATACATATATCTAATCCAGGTAGCAACGCAGGCTGTCAATTCAGGGGTTGTGAGTTTGAATCCCAGCTCGGCCAACTTTCTTTCCGACGTTTGACAAAAATCAATGCGTCATCTGTCTTTCACCAATGGGCTAAGTCTATGTGGAAAAGCAGCCAGTTGCTTGGGAAGATTGTTGTGTGGAGTACTTGTGCGAGAAAACCAGAAAACACATTATGTAGTTACCGTGAACTGGCCGCGGCCCGCCGTGATATGACTGAGATAATGTTAAAAACGGCTTTGAAGCCCAATCAATCAATAATTAGGATTAAACGCAGATGTTTGCATGAGGTCAAAATATTTTACAATCTAATTAGGGACATAGATAAGAGGGATAAGCAACTCCACCTGTACATCTGTTATCTGGTTAAAATATCACATGCATGATAGAGGAATAAAATTGTCCACATTTTCACAATTTGTGGCAAATAAAACCTTGAAGTCAAAATTACAGATACAAATATTTAATATTAATTAATTAATTTTTCACAAATTGTTAACATTATTAATAACAAATAATAAAAACACTTGATTTTCCATGTTTCTTTATATCAATCAACTTATAAAGTTCTAAGCTGTAACCCCAAAATTTATAAAATGAGCCTCAACTTTTGGAACACATCGGGTTTGCCGGTCCCCAAGAAATGGTTGTAAAGTATTGTTAAGGATACATTATAGGGGCGTACAATCATCAATTGATACAAACACCTGTGACACACAATCATTGATCAGTTTTATTTTTTTATTTCATTTTTAAGCATTCCGAACTGGTTTCTTATTGATTACAAAAACAGAAAACATCAATAAATCAAAATATTTTGTGGGTGGGGTAAATAAATTATTGATCAATAAAAAGCAAGTTTATAATGAAATAAATTGTTATAATTATGTAACCTCGTGTTTAGTATGACTATGAATAAGTTAAAAATACATTATTGGGTTGAACAATGTGACGGAATTCTTATCAAACCTATTTCTGTATTTCACTATTTGGCTCGTTGTGAAAATAAATTCCACTTTTTCATTCATCAGTAGACGAAGCTTCCAGGAAAAAATAAGCCAGCGGAAACACCGATATATGCGGAAGATTATAATGCTAATAATTAAGAAATAGAACTGATTCTTATTAGGAGTAAAACAAACCATGCATGGATATATTTAATGTTAAATTTATTCTTACCATTCGCTTCCCGTATGGCATTGCCGCCATCTTGGATAAACTTGACAACAGTTTTAAAAGTTGTTAACATTCAAATTATATGTGGTACTAAAAATACACATTCTTTCATTTATCTTTAAAATCAATATTTTCTCGCATATATTGAAACTTATAAATACAATTTAAGAATAAAATAATAAAAAATATTCATATATAGCCATTCTTTGTTTTAAATCGACATTTTGTGCTGTCCACACAATGCCTATAATAATAGACTCGTAAATATACGCGAGGTATTAAAACAATTCACAATTTTCGCAGATCGCGTGCCAAATCAACGTGAAACAAATTAAAACCCCTTTGACTGTTTATGATTCATAATAAGAATTTGTATTAACGAAAAAAAATCTTATATTTGGCGTTTATATGATCATGAAATATTATGTGGATCAAAAAATGTCCACGCAACCCAGCGGTCCACGCAATGCTAGTTATAAAGTACAACCGGTCCACGTTACGTCTGGAATAGGTATATATATATATATAGAGAGAGAGAGAGAGAGAGAGAGAGAGAGAGAGAGAGAGAGAGAGAGAGAGAGAGAGAGAGAGAGAGAGAGAGAGAGAGAGTGAGAGACAGACAGCGACAGATAGAGAGAGACATACAGATATAGACAGAGTGAGCGAGATAG